>OY728164.1:1475290484-1475915484 GCA_963277665.1 Viscum album | reverse complement strand
ACATTGGAACTCAATCCATTACCACCAAATCTAAAATACTCATAATTGTTAAGTGGTGATAAATTACCTGTTATAATTGCTAACAATCTCTCTTTTGAACATTAATAATTTTTTTTAAATCTTTTGAGGGAGAACATCAGGAAAATCAGGTTGAACTTGGCTGAAATATTAGGTATTAGACCCTCTATTTTCATACATAGGATTCTTTTGAAGGATGGGGCTAAACCGGTTAGGCATCCACAAAGGATACTTAATCCAACACCTTTTGTGGTTGTAAAAAAAGTGGTTGAAAAATTGATCGAGGAAGGTATAATCTATCCTATTTTAGATTCCCAGTGGGTGAGTCCTATTCAGGTTGTGCTTAAGAAAAGTTGTTTTACTGTTATAAAAAATGAAGAAGATGATTTAGTTCCAATGAGGTTACAAAACAGTTGGCATGTGTGTATTGATTATAGGAAACTAAATCAGTCCACTCGTAAGGACCATTTCCCTCTCCCATTTATTGATCAGATGCTTGAGAGACTAGTTGGGGAAACACAATATTATTTATTGGATGGATTTTCTAGATATTTTCATGTTCTTATTGCTCTAAAGTATCAGGAGAAGAAAACATTAACTTATCTATTTGGTAATTTTTCCTAATGAAGGATGCCATTTGGACTTTTCAATTCCCTAGGTACCTTCCAGATATGTATGGTGAGTATTTTTTCATATTTCATTGAGTTTTTCATGGAGGTATTTATGGACGATTTTACAGTGGATGGGTCTTCATTTGATGATTGTATCTATAGTTTGGTAAAGTTTTTGAATCATTTTATTGAGAAGAATCTGGTCTTGAACTTTGAAAAGTGCCATTTCATGGTAGAGCATGTAGTATTAAAACATGGGATATAGGTTGATAGATCTAAGGTCGATATTATTTCATCCCTACCCTATCCTTTATGTGTGTGTGATTTTAGATCTTTCCTATGGAATGCAAGATTTTATCAGTGATTCATCAAAGATTTTAGTAAGATTTCTCTTCCTATGTCATGATTACTTCAAAAGGATTATAATTTTGTCTTTAATGATTTTTTAGGAATTCCTTTGATGATATAAAACATAGTCTTACCACTCCACCTATCATACATCCTCCACAGAGGGATATTTCTTTTGATATTATGTGTGATGGCTCCAACTTCACGGTTGGATTTGTCTTATCTTATAGGGTGGAGGGATGTTCACATGTGATTTCCTATACATATAGGACATTGGATTCAGTCCAATAAAACTAATCAACCACAAAAAAGGAGTTTCTTACCATCATATTTTCTTTATATAAATTCCATTCATATTTATTGGGCTCTAAATTAGTTGTTTTTTCTGACCATGCAGCTATGAGGTACCTCTTGAAGAATACATATGCAAATCCTAGGCTAATCCAATGGATGATCCTTCTTCAAGAATATGATATTGAGATAAAGGAAAAGAAGGGGTTAGAAAACCTGGCGGTGGACCACATGAGTAGGATTAATAACACACTAGAGGATGTCACCTTGGACCAGGTACCACTTTAGGACACTTTCCCCAATGAGCATCTTTATTCCATCTCAGGTACGCAACCTTGGTATGCTGATTTAGTGAACTACATTGTTGCATCTGAAATCTCTGAAAATTTAAAGAAACATCAAGTCCAAAAATTAAAGAGTGATTCAAGATTTTATGTTTGGGATAATCCATACCTATGGAGCATGTGTAGTGATCAAGTTATTAGGAGGTGTGTTCCTGATCATGATTTTGAGTCTCTTTTACATTTTTTTCACACACTTGCTTGTGGTGGACACTTTGGACCCCAAAAGATAGCTAGGAAAGTCTTAGACTATGGATTATATTGGCCTAGATTATTCCATGATGCTCATGTGTTTTTCAAGTCATGCTCACATTGTCAACACACTGGAAGAATTTCTAGGAGACACGAGATGCCCCAAAAACCCATACTATTTTGTGATATTTTTGATGTATGGGGCATCAATTTTATGGGTCCATTTCCTAGTTCCTTTGGTTTTTGTATATTTTGGTTTCTATTGATTATTTAAGTAAATTGGTGGAGTCTAAGGCCACTATGACTAATGATTCTCATGTTATAGTAGACATTGTCAAGAGAAAGATTTTTTTTGTAGGTTTGGAGTACCAAAGGCCATCATCAGTGACCAAGGGACACACTTTTGCAATTGGAATTTGTCTTACCTCCTTCGAAAGTATGGGGTGACACAAAAAACATCAACACCATACCACCCCCAAACAAATCGCCAAGCTAAGGTTTTAAATTGTGAGTTGAAACAAATTTTGGAGAAAACTGTGCAACCAAATAGGAAGGATTGGAGCAAGTGCTTGGATGATGCGCTATGAGATTATAGGACATCATACAAAACTCCCATAAGTATGTCCCAAGTTCTGATTGTTTTTGGGAAATCCTGTCATCTCCTCATGTAAGTTGATCATTGAGCTTATTAGGCTATAAAGAAATGCAACAAGGATTTGGCCCAAGATTGAATTTAACAAAAGGTGAAAATTTAAGAGCTTGAGTAGATTTTATTATCTTAATATGAGAAATAATAGATCTAAAAGGAAATATTAAAAGTATCCCATGAAAAAATGAACTAAAAAAGAGAATTTCAAGTTGGATAGAAATTATTACTATATAGTTCATGATTGAAGCTGATTCCTGGTAAGTTGCATTCCAAGTGGTTAGGTCCTTATATGTGACCAATGTATTTTCTTATGGTGCATTGGAGATCACACTAGAGGAAATAGGAAGGATATTTATAGTCAATGGGAAAATTGTGAAGAAATACATTGAGGGACTTCCTACTAATGTAGTGGATTTCATCACACTGCATGATCCCATCATCACTTGAGCATATTAGGATGTTCCTAACCCTTTCAGTTTTATATTATTTGTTCTATTTAAAATTATGCATTTCATGTGCACATATCATCTCATGGGTTCACATTGAGAACAATGAAATATTTTAAGTGTGGGGGAGGGAACATTTTAGTTTAGTAATTTCAATTGTTTTCCTATTTTCAATGTTTTTTTTTAAAAAAAATTGCGTGTTTTTCAAATTTTGCGTGTTTATTTTTCAATTTTTTTGTGTGTTTTTGAAACTTTTGAGCTGAAATGATTCTCATCATGATTTTAAAATATAAATCAATAAGTGAAACAATTTATCCCATGAAACTGAGATTAAATGAATGCTGAAAATGACTTCGTTTCAAGTTCAAATATTTAGTAATTTCATGAAAAGTACTCCGAGTTTTGAATCCCATTCCACATATCACTGTCTTTATTTTTGAAATCAATTTCCTATGAGGCTTATAAACCATTATTTTCATATTCTTTACATTTACCTCACTTCTTGAGAGAATCAAACCATGCTTTATTTAACCAAAATTTGATTTATTCCTATCAAAACTTGAAGGTTTAAGGTACTTGTGTATTAAATAATTGAGACATTTCTTTGGAATTAAATCCCCTATTTCATAATAATACTTTTTATAATGGTCTAACTTGAACATTTAATCCTTGTAACCCTTAGAAGCCATGAAAAGCTTGTTAGGATAGCCACATTACAAGCCAATTTTCCCTATCCAACCAACTCTTGAAGTGAAATTGCATAATATTGTTGAAATTAAGTGTAGGGGAAGCTATCTTATATTGTTATAACACATTTTGTGATACTTTGGGGGGAAAATTAAATTCCAAAGAGATGTGTTTTCTACTAAAAAAATCATTCTGTTGAAATTTTTTCCTATCTGGAGCTTTCAAAAAAAACTATGCTTGAGAATATTGACATTTTTTTGTTGAAATGATGAATGGTGTAAACTTTACATGATTTTTCATGATAACGGAGCTAAACTAATACTAAGGGGAGTGAGGAGGAGACCATACTTGAGTGAAAATTAGAATAATGTAATTTTTCTTTAAAAAGAGTCAAGCCTTCCTCATTCAACTTTAGATTTTTTTCACATCTAAATCCTATCAACTGAAAGCCATAGAACAAACTTGAAAAGTCCTCCTGATAAACATATGTCCTTGACTCACATTGGGCGGCGATGTAGGAATTTATCAAGCCTACAATGACCCTTGTATGAGTTTGGATGAGAAAGAAATTATTGAAAAATTGACATTTTTGTGATGAGAGAAAATGAAAGTGAGGTAAGTGTTTTGTGTGCATTGAAGGGAAAATTAAGTGGAAATATATTGAATGATATAAATAGAGAACTTGAAATAATGGATTTTTATGAGGCATGATATCTTTTGTTTCTTGGTGTTGAATTGTTGGATCTCAAGGATATGTGTTTTAAAATTTGTTTTGATTTGATATTGATGTTTACTTTTAATATATTTTTTGGAATACATGATATGAGGTTTTTCCCAGGAGTGCAAAAGGGTAAGTGTGGGGGTGTGATCGCATCACAATTCACTACTTTATTTCACTCCTACATCACTGTTTTAAACTAGTTTTGTATTTAAAATTAAAAATATTATCTCAAATTGCACATCCCATTTGATTCAATTATTAAATTTTTATCACTGTTAAAAAGTTCAATTATTCTTGTTTTGGTTATTTCTTTGTAGGAGGAGGTGATTTGGAGGGTCGGAGATGATCCATAAGGGAAATGGGCCAAACTGCATGGAATCCCAATGATAACTATCCACTATTTTGCACATTTTTTAAAATCAGTATCTACAAATGGGATAAAATTTTGTGGGACTCTCTAAAACTTCATGGGACACAACTAATCTCAAAAAATAGAAGCCCAATTCTACCATTAAGGGGTCCATCTGAACCAATCTTTCTAGGGGAAAGAATCTACACGAAGTCAAAATGTTTGTTTTGTATTTAGGACATATCTCATAGTTTCATCCTCAATTGGATGCCAAATTTAACACATATATGGTAAATATGATTGGATAAAACTTTTATCTTTTTTTAAAGTCTAGATAAGTCCATTTACCAACCCAAAACCGAGACACAAGTGGTATCTCTAAATTTGGGTGCCCAAAATCACTTCTCATTTTGGATAAAAATTGAAACCTTGGGAACATCATTTGAAAGTTAGACCAAGGAGTAAAGTTCTTCCATTTTAGAGTTCCAGAGGAGTCCTCTAATCACCTTGGAGGTTTTTTAACTTTATATACTCATTGAGGGAGCTCTTGAAGCAAGGATCCCTTCATCAAAGCCTTCATCTCTTTCTCATGTTGTAATGTTTGTGTTTTCATAATAAACTTATTTGTTCCTTTTATATTTCTTATCTTTTCTTTTGTTTTGTTCAAATTTATTCTTCCCTTAATATTACTCTTTTTTTCTAGAAATAAAGAGTATAAATGAGATTGGGTTATACCCTTTCTAACCTTTTTCACATGCAAAATGTTTCTACGATGACTATACCACCCATGGAAGAGTAGTTCCTTTTAGTAATCGATCTACCTATAACCTTCTTCATTAATTTATTTTGAATCAATGAGATACTTTAATTCAATTAATATGATATTTGAATTGAGTTTTTAATTTAATTTAAACTAATCAAGCAATTGAATGATTCATGCAAAAACCCATGAGGTCAAGTAATGTGTGAATTTTGAGAGCGCGACCTTAACCGGTGAAACAAAAGCACATGGGATAAATTTGTAGAGTTAAAATAAAATCCCTAAACACAATTCATGATCATTTTCTAGAACATATATATATATATCCTAATTTACCACTTACCATAATCTAGACTTAGAACATCAATAAAAGTAGGGTGCTATGATTGCATGTTCCGAAGCTAGCCTTAGGTTTAATTCATTTTATCTTTGTGGTTTAGTTAATTCTCGTAGGGTTAGAGGTTTAAAAAATCAGGGGATAATAATTAAGTGTATATTAATTTAAATTATAATTATTAATAATTAAGTGAATAGGTATAGTTAGATCAATTACGCATTTTAAAATATTTAAAAAAAAACATATTCTTGTTGTGTCTTTTTAATCGAACTCCATTTAAAAAAATACAATCTTCTTCCAGCAAACTTTTTCTAGTTTTATAAACAATAAACAACCCCATCCTTCAAAGTATTGTGTTTGAGTTATTTAATTTAATTTTAAAAATAACTTTAATATGTTGTCTTAAATTACTTCCTCTTTTGAGAGATGACTTTGGTCATTCACTTTACTGCACCTAAATAACCCAAAACCGAACATCATTTGAGAGCACCTTTCAAATTGGCACCATTTCCAGGGAGGATAGTAATTTATTTAACCAAATAGAGGTATTTATTATATTTTTTGTCTAATTATTTTATTCTCCTCTTTATTTATTCTTTCCCCTTTCTCAAGTTTTTTTCTCTTACTCTCTTATTTTATTTTTATCAGACCAACTCAAACTTATTTTATTTTTATTATGGTATAATTTTTTTCATTTATTTTTTATCTTTTATTTATTTATGACATGAACTAATCCTAAGGATATCTTAGATCTTTACCCAGATATTTAACGCAACCTTAGGGCTTGAATCAGACGTTCTTAGTCTACAGAAAGTTTCAACATTCAACCAGTTGGAGAATTCCTCCATTCTAGTAACATTGAAACTGGAAGAAATTCAAATTCAAAAATAAAATAAGAACCAATGGCTGAAAACAATAGCAATTAACTTAATATAACCATTCTATAATTGGCTGCACCAGATATTAATTATCAACCAAATTGTATTGCATACCCAAATCTCAAATCAGACTTTGAACTGAAATCTGGGTTAATTAACCTTCTTCCAAAGTTTCATGGATTATCTAGTGAGGAACCAAAAAAAACCTTAAAGAATTTAATGTGGTTTTATCAACCCTAAAACCAAGAAATGTCTCTGAAGATCAAATAAAACCAAGAGAATTACCATTCTCACTTGATGGAGCTGCAAAGTATTGAATGTATTATTTAAAAACTAAAGATGTAACATGTTGGAATGATTTGAAACATATTTTCTTGTAGATATTTTTTCCAAAATCAAGGACCACTTCCATTCATAAGGAGATCTCGGGGATCAAGCAAGTATAAGGGGAGTCAATGTATGAGTACTGGGAGAGATTCAAGAAGTTGTGCTCAAGCTGTCCGCATAACCAAATCAGGGAGCAACTCCTCATCAAATACTTCTATGAAGGACTCATGAATATGGAGAAGAGAATGGTAGATTCCATGGATGGAGTGGAATTGGTTGACAAAACACAAGGATCCGTACCTGCATTGATCGACAAGATGACACAAAAATCTAAAAAATTTGGCAATTAGGGTACCCCACATGTTAGAGGAGTATACCAGGTAAGTCTATATTCTCTTGAAAGTAATTTGATTGATACCAATTTAGAAGAATTGACAAATATGGTGAGATAGATTTCTTTGGCACAAAAGACATCCCAACACCCTCCTTCAAGGCCTTGTGGCATTTGCACGAGACAAGCCACCCAACTGGCTGTTGCTCCCAACTATAAGAAATACAATTTGTGAAGCAGTGTTTTCTGGGTGACCATATCAGCAGCAACAAAAACCATATCCCTAAAAGAATCTTGATTTTTTGAACCAACATAAAACCAAGGGTGGAAGAATCAATCAGACATGAAGTATGGATATGGACAGCAACAAAGCCCCCCCTTTTCAACAAAACTTCTAGAAGCCTTCGCCTTACCAGCAGGGTTTCCAACAACACCAAAGGATAATTGAAGCCCAAGAATAAACAAGCCAATAAAAGGGAATACCCCACCCAAGGTAGATTATAAAACTGATGAAATTTTGAAGAAAATTTTTCTTAATCATCACAATGAGATGAAGAGTCAAGGTTCAGAGCTGAGGGATTTGAAGACACAAATGAGCAAGATTTCCACTACCCTCCATGAACTGGTAAGTAAGAACTCTGGAAATCTTCTTTCCCAACCTACTCCAAATCCCAAAGGGAATTTTTGTTCCATCACATTGAGAAGTGGGAAGAAAATGAATGATACATATGTACCTACCATTCCACTGGGATTCACCTCAACTCCAGAAAAGACCCATTCCACACCAACTATTGAGCAATCCAAGGAGAAAGATAAAGGTAAGAAAAAGATTGATGATATTCCTCCTAAACCCATTCCTTTTCCAAATAGAGTTGTTCAAACAAAAAAGATGGCTGAAGAGGCGATGGAAAAAGAAGTTTTGGATACATTCAAGTCTGTGGAGATCAAAATCCCTTTAATTGAAGCCATTAAACAAATACCAAGGTATGCTAAATTATTAAAATAAATTTGTACCAATCGGAGAGGGATCAAGGGAAATGAGAGGATCAATCTTGGAAGGAATGTGTCAGCACTCATTACACCAACTCTAACAATGCCAACAAAGTGTAAGTATCCTAGTACATTCACCATATCAGGCACCATAGGAGAGTTACAATTTTCTGATGCTCTTTGTGATTTAAGAGATTCTATAATTGTAATTTCTTACTCTGTATTTTCTTCTTTATAGGCTGGTGAGTAGAAGTAGACAAGAGTAGTGGTTCTGTTGGAAAATAAAGCTATAGCATATCCAGTAGGATTCCTTAAGGATGTACTTTTCTAGGTAAGATACATGATCTTTCTAGTAGATTTCTACATGCTTAAAATGGAGGATTATCAGGTAAGTTCTCATCCTCCCATTATCTTAGTTAGTCCCTTCATCAAAACTGCAAAAACTATTATAAATTTCAATTATGGTACACTTCCATGAAGTTTAGGGATGAAGTTGTGATATTTAATGTTATGGAATCCATGAAGTACCCCTCAAAAGACCATTCTGCATTTGTTATCTCCCATTTTGAAACACCAAATAAAAACCCCATAGAATTTTATTGTCCTATGATTAGGGAGATTATGAGTATTGGTTCTATTTTGATGTCTAAGAGTACTTACACACCTATTTCTAATGCACAAGACCCTCTTAAATTTTATTTTGAAATGAATTAATATTATGATTTTGATCTTGTGAACTCTGATTATGACATGGATATTGAGTATACTGATGGATTTTATGCTTTATTCTCTGATTTTGATGATGTATATTTTGATACATATGTTCATTATGCACATATTTCAGTTCCTTTAATTTCCCCATCCATACATCACCCCCTACATTAGAACTCAATACATTACCAACATATCTAAAATAATCATACTGGTTAAGTGGTGAGAAATTACCTTTTATAGTTCCAAATATCTCCCTTTTTAACATGAAGAAAAACTTTTGAATATTTTGAGGGAGAACATTAGGGAAATCGGTTGGACCATGGCTGACATATCAGGTATTATCCCCTCCATTTTCATACATAGGATTATTTTGGAGGATTCAGATAAACCGATTAGGTAGACACAAATGAGACTTAATCCAACACTTTTGTAGGTTGTTAAAAAAGAGGTTGAAAAATTTCTCTAGGTAGGTATAATCTATCCCATTTCAGATTCCCAGTGGGTGAGTCCTATTCAGGTTGTGCCTAATAAAAGTGGTGTTTCTGTTATTAAAAATGAGAAAGATGAGTTAGTTGTAATGGGGGTAAAAAACAGTTGGTGTGTGTGTTTTTATTATAGGAAACTAAATCAGTCCACTCGCAAGGACCATTTCCCCCTCCCATTTATTGATCAGATGCTTGAGAGACTAGCTGGGAAAACACACTATTGTTTCTTAGATGTATTTTTTGGATATTTTCAGGTTCCTATTTCTAAAGAGGATCAGGATAAGACAACATTCACTTGTCTATTCAATACGTTTTCCTACCGAAGGATTCCATTTAGACTTTTCAATGCCCCAGGTACCTTCCAAAGATGTATGATGAGTATTTTTTTAGATTTCATTGAGTCTTGCATGGAGGTATTTATGGATGATTTTACAGTGTATGGGTCTTCATTTTATGATTGTATCTGTAGTTTGGGAAAGGGTTTGAATCATTATATTGAGAAGAATCCAGTCTTGAACTTTGAAAAGTGTCATTTCATGGTAGAACATGGCATTGTCTTAGGGCATGTAGTATAAAAACATGGGATAAAGGTTGATAGATATAAGGTAGATATTCTTTCATCCCTATCATATTCTTCATGTGTTCATGATGTTAGATCTTTCCTAAGGAATGTAGGATTTTATTGGCACTTCATCAAATATTTTAGTAATATTGCCCTTCCTATGTCACGATTACTTCAAAAGGATTTTGATTTTGTGTTTGATGATTCTTGTAGGAATTACTTTGGTGATCTAAAATAATGTCTTACCACTCCGCCTATCATATAACCTCTATGGTGTGATATTAATTTTGAGATTATGTGTGATGCCTCTAACTTTTTGGTTGGAAATGTCTTATCTCATAGGGTGGAGGGATGTTCAGATGTGATTGCCTATGCATCTAGGACACTATATTCAACCCAATAAAACTACACAACCACGAAAAAGGAGTTTCTTGCCATCATATTTGCTTTAGATAAATTCCATTCATATTTATTGGGATATAAATTAGTTGTTTTTTTCTAACCATGCAGATCTGAGGTACCTCTTAAAGAAGCCAGATGCAAAGCCTAGGCTAATCCGATGGATGCCCCTTCTTCAATAATTTGATATTTAGATAAAGGACAAGAAGTGTTCAGAAAGCCTGGGGGCAGACCACATTAGTAGGCTTACTCACTCACTAGAGGATGAAACCTTATACCAATTACCACTTTGGGACACTTTCCCCAATGAGAATCTTTATTCCATCTCAGGAACACATCCTTGGTATGATAATTTAGTGAAATACCTTGTTTCATCCGAAATCTCTGTAAATTTAAAGAAACATGAAGTTCAAAAATCAAAGAGTGAGTCAAGATTTTATGTTTGGAATGATCCATAGCTCTGGCACATGTGTAGTGATCAAGTTATCAGGAGGTGTGTTCCTGATCATGAGTTTGAGTATGTTTTACATTTTTGTCATACACTTGCTTGTGGTGGACACTTTAGACCCCAACAGACAGCTAGTAAAGTCTTATAATCTAGATTATATTGGTCTAGATTATTCCACGATGCTCATGTGTTTTTCAAGCCATGCTCATATTGTCAACACACAGGAAAACTTTATAGGATACAAGAGATTCCCCAACAACCTATACTATTCTGTGAGATTTTCAATGTATGGTGCATTGATTTTATGGGTCCTTTTTCTAGTTCCTTTGGTTTTTTGTATATTTTGGTTTCTATTGATTCTTTGATTAAATGAGTTGAGGCTAAGGCCACTAGGACTGATGATTCTCATGTTCTAATATACTTTTTTGAGAATTTTTTTTTAGGTTTGGAGTACCAAAGTCCATCATTAGTAACCAAGGGACACACTTCTTCAATCCAAATTTGGCTTCCCTCCTTCGAAAGTATGGGGTGACACACAAAACATCAAAACCATACCACCCCAAACAAATGGCCAAGCCGAGGTTTCAAATCGTGAGTTGAAACTAATTTTGGAGAAAACTATGCAACCAAATAAGAAGGATTGAAGAAAGAAATTGGATTATGTGCTATGGGATTATAGAACACCATACAAAACTCCCATCAGTATTCTCCCATTTAGGATTGTTTTTGGGAAATCCTGTCATCACCCCATGGAAGTTGAGCATTGGGCTTATTGGGCTATAAAGAAATGCAACATGGATTTGGCTCAAGATGGAATTCAACGAAAGCTAAAAATTCAAGAGTTCAAGAAGATTTGATTATCTTCATATGAGAAATCAATGCTCTATAAGGAAAGATCAAAAGTATCTCATGACAAAATGATCCATAAAAGATAATTTCAATTTGGAGAGAAATTCTTTCTCTATAGTTCATGACTGAAGCTGATGCCTGATAAGTTGCATTCACGGTGGTTAAGTACTTATGTTGTGACTAATGTTTTTCCTTATGGAACAGTGGAGATCACACAAGAGGGAAAAAGAAGGAGCTTTACAGTTAATGGTAAATGTTTGAAGAAATACATTAAGGGAATTCCTACTAATGTAGTGGATTTCATCACAATGCATGACCCCATCATCACTTGAGTATATCAGGTTGTTCCTAACCCTTTCACTTTTATATTATTTTTCCTATTTAAAATTCTTCATTTTATGTGAACATATAATCTCATGGGTTCACATTAAGGACAATGAAATATTTTAAGTGTTGGGGAGAGAACCTTTTAGTTTAGTAATTTCAATTGTTTTCCTATTTTTCAATGTTTTTTTAAAAAAAATTGTGTGTTTTTCAAATTTTGTGTGTTTATCTTTCAATTTTTTACGTGTTTTTGAAAATTTTGAGCTGAAATGATTCTCATCACAATTTTGAAATCCATATCAATAATTGAAAAAATTTATCCCATGAAACTGAGATTAAATGAATGCTGAAAATGACTTAATTTCAAGTTAAAATCTTTAGTAATTTCATGAAAATTACTCTGATTTTTGAATCCCATGCCACATATCACTATCTTTATATTTGAAATCACTTTCCAGTGAGGATTCTAAACCATTATTTTCATATTATTTACATTTACCTCACTTCTTGAGAGAACCAAACCATGCTTGATTTAACCATAATTTTATTTATTCCTATCAAAACTTGAGGGTTTGAGGTACTTGTGTTTTAAATTATTGAGGTATTTCTTTGGTATTAATGCCCCTATTTCATAAGAATCCTTTTTATAAGGACCTACCTTGAACATTTAATCCTTGTATCCCTTAGAATCCATGAACAACCTGTTAGGATAGCCACATTACAAGACAATTTTTCCAATCCAACCAAATATTGAAGTGAAATTGCATAATCTAGTTGAACTTAATTATGGGGGAAGATGTATTCTTTTGTGATACCACATTTTGTGATACTTTTGGTGGAAAATTAAATTCCAAAGAGATGTGTTTTCTATTTAAAAAATCATTCTGTTGAAAGTTGTGCCTATCTGAAGCTTTCATGAAAAAACTATGTTTGAGAAGATTGACATTTTTTTTGATGAAATGAAGAATGGTGTAAACTTTTGATGAGTTTTCATAATGATGGTTCTGAATTGATACTAAGGGGAGTGAGGAGGATACCATACTTGAGTGAAAATTAGAACAATTCAATTTTTCTTCAAAAAGAGTCAAACCCTCCTCATTCAACCTCAGAATTTTTCACATCTAAATCTTACCAATAGAAATCCACATAACAACCCTGAAAAGTCCTCATGAAAAACATATTTCTTTGACTCACATCGGGTGGCGATGTAGGAATTTATCAAGCCTATGGTGACCCTTGTATGAGTTTGGATGAGAAATAAATTACTGAAAAATTGTCATTTTTATGATGAGAGAAAATGAAAGTTAGGTAAGTGTTTTGTGTGCATGGGAGGACAAATTTTGTGGAAATATATTGAATGATATAAATGGAGAAATTGAAATAATGGATTTTTATGAGGCATGATATATTTTGTTTCTTGGTCTGGAATTGTTTGATCTCAAGGATATGTGTTTTAATTTTTTTTTGATTTGATATTGATGTTTTGTTTTCAAATTTTTTTTTGTAATACATGATATGAGGTTTTTCCCAGGAGTGAAAAATGGTAAGTGTGGGGATGTGATTGCATCACAATTCACTGCTTTATTTCACCCCAACATCACTGTTTTAAACTAGTTTTGTATTTAAAATTAAAAATATTATCTCAAATTTAACATCCCATTTTATTCAATTATTAAATTTTTATAACTTTAAAAAGGTAAATTATTCTTGTTTTGGTGATTTCGTTGTAGGAGGAGGTAATTTGGATGGTCGGAGATGTCCAGAAGGTAAATGGGCTAACTTGCATGGAATCCCAAGGACATCTATCAACTGTTTTGTACATATATAAAAATAAGTTCCTCCAAATGGGATGAATATTTTTTGTCCTCTCCAAAACTTGAAGGGATACAACTCATCTCAATAAAATGAACCCAAATTCTCCCATTAAGGGGGCCATCCGAACCAATCAATCAAGGGGACAGAATCTATACAAATTCAAAATTTTTGTTTCGTATTTCGGCCATATATCACACTATAATCCTCTATTTTCCCCCAAAGTTGACATGAATATATCTAAGATGATATGATACAACTTTTATCGTTTTTACAAGTCGATATAAGACCATTTACTAACCCAAAACCGAGACACAAGTGGTATCTCTAAATCCGGGTGGCCAAAACCACTTCCCATTTTGCCTATAAATTTACACCTTGGGAACCTCATTTGCAAGTTCGACCAAGGAGTGAAGTGTTTACATTTTGGAGTTCCATAGGCATCATATAATCACCTTTGAGGTTCTGTAACTTCATATAATGATTGTGGGAGCTCTTGAAGCAAGGATCCCTTCATCGAATCCTTCCTCTCTTTCTCATATTATAATGTTTTTATTTTTATAATAAACTTATTTGTTACTATTTTATTTATTCTCTTTTATTATGTTTTGTTCAAATTTATTATTATATTAATATTCATATTTGGTCTGGAAATCAAGAGTTGAAATGATATTGGGTTCTACCCTTTCTAACCTTTCCGCATGCAAAATGTTTCTACGATGACTACCCCACCCATAGAAGAGTAGTTCATTTTAGTAATCGATCTACCTCTAACCTTCTTCATTAATTTATTTTGAATAAATGAGATAATGTAATTCAATTAATATGATTTATGAATTTATTTTTCAATTTAATTTAAATTAAACAAGAAATTGAACGATTCATGCAAAAACACGTGAGGTCGAGTAATGTGTGAATTTTGAGAGCGCGACCTTAACCGGTGAAAAAAAAGCACATGAGATAAATTTGTAGAGTTCAAATACAATAACTAAACACAATTCATCCTCATTTTCTAGAATGGATATATTCTCTAATTTACCACTGACCATATTCTATACTTAGAACATCAATCAAAGATGGGTGCTACGATTGCATGTTCCGAATCTAGCCTCGAGTTTAATTTATTTCATCTTCATGGTTTAGTTAATTATCATAGGGTTTGGGGGTTAAAAAATTATTGGATCATAAGTAAGTGGATATTAATTTAAATAATAATTATTAATAAGTAAGTGAATATGTAGAGTTAGATTGAGTATGACTTAAAATATTTTCTAAAAAAACATCTTCTTGTTGTGTTTTTTTAATCAAACTTCATTTCAAAAAATGGAATCTTCTTCCCACAAAATTCTTCTAGTTTTATAAATGATAAAAAACCCCCAATCCTTTTAAGTATTTTGTTTGAGTTATTTAACTTTATTTTCAAAATACCTTTAATATGTTGTCTTAAATTACTTCCTCCTTTGAGAGACTACTTTGGTTAGTCACTCTGTTGTACCTAAATAACCCAAAACCAAACATCATTTTAGAGCGCCCATGACAGTGCCTTTTAGAATCCTAAACCCCTCTAAAATTGTTTTCATATGTAAAAGCTATACGAACTCTAATTCTTATGTTGTTGTTCACATTGGAACTTCATTGGTAAGTAATCAGTTCCTTTTTTTCCGTTCTTGATTCTTCGGAACAATGACCACGCTATTTGGATTTAGGCTAATATGCCCTAATTTCTCATTCTTCATCCATTTTTCAGATTTCTCCTAAACCGAGGAGAATCAAGACTTGAAACTAGATGAGCACTATACTGCTGAGATATGTTAGGTGGTCTATGCTTTTCTTCTACTTTTATAGTGATTTTTGGGCATTCATCCTTTTTTCCACTCGTTGGACTTTCTGACGCGACCCCATTTTTAAGAGAGCTACTTGTAGTAGGATTAGTAAGACCTAGTAAGGATATCTGTAGGTTCCATTTAGCTGTGTTGTCACCTGTTTCTTGATTCATGGTCACCCATGGGGTGCGACTTAATGCAATAACATGTTTATTCCTATTTAAACCACCCAAGGGGTGTGTACTTGTGGTTTCCTGGTTAGAGGAAGCCCGTTAATGATTTAATGAGCTAAATAGATTTCTTATAAGATGTAATACCTCCTTGATTAATTTTTCCATGTAATTCCATGTTTATTTCAATAAATTGGATTGAATGAAAGTTGATGAATAAGTGGGTATACTTGTTGGTAACTGTTAACTTCCCAAGCGGTGTGTTGGGAAATGGTGATTTGTGAGAGGGTATGCTCACATGACATGTTTGATTTTAAGTGTTGTGATATGGGTGGGTATAAATATATGAATTGATTAATGGCACATTTAAATGGGTAATATGGGAGGGTAGGCCCGTATATTATGTAAATGATAAATGTAATTCATGAGTGGGTATACTCATGGATTTTAATCAGTTATGTGAGTGGGTATACTCACATGGAAATGAAAGGATTAAATTGAATGAATTTAATTAATGGTTTGATAGATTCCATGGACTTCTCTCCATGGATCTAGAATGTGGTAGTGGATGCCTTGGGTTGACTCTACCCCTTGGGTCTTGATTCTATGATATGCCTCAGGCCTTGCTACACTCTGGATCTAGCTTGCTTGGAATCACATAGGGAATGTCGGTATACATGATCCTAGGAATCCAACCAGTTCCTAGACTGAGTTTCCACTTGGATTCCCATGGGACTTGATGTGGATGCCTTGGATGAGTTCATTGGATCCATCCCTTCATGGTCTAGATTTATTTTATGTATTCCGTAGTACATGACACCATGGATCTAGCCCTCGGGGTATACACTTCATTATATGGCGTGGACATGGGTTACTTGATACAAATGGTTGTACGACATGGATGTAGGATACTTGATATAGATGGGAGTACGACATGGCCATGTGACTTGGTTACTTTTTTTATAGCTTCCTATTTAGGAGATGACATTTGTTATAGGTAGCCTTGAGGGGTTATTTGTTTTTTACTTAATGCAGTAGACTCATTCCATGGTCATTCAATTTTACGTTACTACTTTACTTAAACTTTCAAGAACTTTGTATATTGCAGTTAAAACTATATAGACCTTGGGTGGTGACCTAATGTGATGTTTATCTCACACCCTGTTTGTGCCTCCTAAGGGACTCAAACAGATTATATGGTTATAGATTATGATAGGGGAAATTATCCTGGTACAGGTTGTTGATTGTGGTTTTGGAGCAGGAGAGCATAGGACAAAGCTGAGGCTTGCGATGCTGTTGGGAATTTTTAGTATTTTAGTTCTTTTGAGGCTTATATTGTATTGTATCACCTTGTACATGTTCTGGATTCTTTCTAGATACTTGTATCATCTGCATCATTGTATATGTGACATCTCTAGACTATTTTTGTATTCCTGTCTTGTCTATTTTTCTTGTTTTCTGCTTGTTGTACCTACTTACGATACTTGCATGATATTTCTACTTCGATACTCTGATAATGATGGAATAGTATCCCCACTAACTCAACTATGCCCTCACCGCTAGTCCGCAGCCTTTGGAATTTGGGGAGATGCGCTTGAGGCCTTGTGACCAACCAGGAATAAAGAACTATTGAGTGGAATCTGGGTTTGGGATGTTACAAGAGGTATCAGAGACAGGTTTTTTCTAGTTTTACTTACTATTTGGTGATAATAGATTGAGATAGGAAGGAAATGGGGTTTGGAAATAAGTTGTTCCTAGGAGTAGCTACCCCTCATAGAGGGAAGAACAAATTTCCTTGAATGAATTTATATTTTTCTAGATTTTGATGGTTATAGTTATTTTTGTTTCACCATTGGGTGATGCACATGATTTATGATGTTATGATTGATGTAATTTTGGGTTATATTTCTATTTAAACTAGACAATATGAGGGTATTCCATCTCATGAATCATATAGGTACTTGTTAGAAATCACATTCCATAAAATTTTCCATGCCATTTAGGATGAATTACTTATTACATGCTGTTGTGATAGATGTTGTGATAACTGTGCCTACTGTTGTGATAGAATTTGTGCAGAGGATAGAGGAGTGAAGTCATATTTCAATTCATAAGGATTATAAGCCCGTATGGATTGGGAAATGATGCACCAAAGAAATGAAAATGATAAAATGAATTTGATATGTATGGATTATATAGACATAAAACATTAGTTCATGAGGTGTTATGGGCCCTCAGGGATTGGAAATTTGGGGACCATTGGTTAAATCATTTGAACAAATGATTTTTGAATGATGGAGAATGGAGACTTGACCTAGACCTGGATTTTGAGTGGGAAAGAGGCATAGTTTCTAGTGGTTCAATGGCTGTTCTTTATACAATACTAGTTTTAGAATCAGGCTATGGGTTGACTTGGTTTCTAGGAGGATTTTGACCTATCCTATGCTTTTGACCTATGAGTTTTGATGTTTTTATTTTCGGAGGTGTGTTTTTGGAATTGTAAAGAGATGCCACCATGATGACCTCTAGTGGTATTCCACGAGGGAGGCGATGAACATAATCTAGACACAGTGGGCCATGGGATACTAGTTGATCCTACTTTAGTGCCAGCTAAGGTAGCAGGGAATGTTACAGATATAGATTCTAAGGCATAGTTCTATGAGGTCTTCCTTCGCTATATGTAGACTTTTCAAGGAGCACTTCAACCTGCCTTGTCTATGGATGAGTTGACATAGGTGTTCTAGTAGTAGAATCCTCCCATGTTTTCTAGAGATGGAAGTCTGCAGGCTGTAGAGTTGTGTCTAGAGATCACATTAGTGATTTTTGAGCATCTGGAGACTCCTCCTGAGCGGAGGGTCAAGCTCGCTACTTATATTCTACGTGGAGCAGAAAAGCACTGATGGGATGTTCTGAACCAAGATGATGGGCTGTGAGATTTGGGTTGGGATGACTTCTAGACCTACTTATTTGACTACTTTTACCCAAAAACTCTATGGTAATAGTGGGCTAGTGAGTTCATGCATCTGGAGAACGACGCAATGACGGTTATGGAATACTCATCATACTTTAAAAAGATGTAGTTTTTTGGGCCGATGTATCTTATTGATGAGTTACTGAGGGAGAGATGTTTTGAGGAAGGTCTAATACATGATATCAAGTCTCAGGTTAATGTGTTCAGGTTTACTTCTATCACTGAGATTTTGAACCAAAACTTATTATAGAGTAGAACCTTAGGGAAGCTGAGGGTATAGAATAGGGGAGTGTAGTTTCTCAACCCAATGGATCTGTGCCTTCAGGAAAGAAGTGCTGTTTTGATGCTTCCTATGAAATGAGTTCTAGTCAGGCTGTGGTTTTAGGTAGCTTGGTGTTTTGTCATTAGTGTGATAGACGAGGACACATGAAGAATTAGTGCGACCACGACCTAATCGAGTGCCGAGATTGCAGTAGGATGAGGCACATGCAGTGGTTTTCAAGACCTTCCCTTTAGTTGTGAGTGGTAGGGGGTCAAATCTAACATTGGGTTCAGGAGTAGGTTCTTTATATTTTCTTCAGGTTGGGAGATGGAGCAGTGTAGTATGGTTAGGCCGAGGTAGTGGTGGTCATGGCAGAGGCAACCAGACTCCGGCTACACCTAGACAGTAGGTTGGATCAGCTTAGTTTATCCAGGAAGTGTCATAGGGCCATGGTATAAGACAAAATTATTCAGTAAAATAGACCCAATAGGAGCAAGATCCAAAATTGTCTATGGTGAGAGGTGCAATCTTAGTAGATTCTACTAATGCATCTTCTTTCTTTAATACAGGTGAATTGCATAGTTTTATATCTCCACCAGTATTTAAGAGACTAGGACTTTTTATTTTTCTTTATGAGGGTGTTATGATGATATAAACACCATTGGGATTTATAAAAAGTGATATGCACCATTTTATGGAGTTTACCCTTGAGTTTGGTGGGTGTCACTTCATTTGGGATCTTTATGTCCTCAAGATGACAGGGTTTGACATCATTCTTGGGGTAAAATGGCTAGTATCTTATGTAGATTACATTGACTGTTATCGCCAAAGGGTGAATTTTACATCACTATAGGGTGTAATGTTTACTCTCAAGGGTGAATGAGATGTTCAGGCGAGTCGAGTTGGACCTGAGCATCATGGGATGGACAAAATGACAACCCAGATTTCTAGTTTGTTTCGGATGATCGAGGAGTGAGTCAAGTGGAATTTCCACCAATGGTTTAGGGCTTCAGGGATGTCTTTCCTGATGAATTTTTTGGTTTACCTCTTGAGAGAGAGGTGTATTTCTCCATAAATTTAGTTCTAGGAGATGCAACGGTATCCATTCCTCCTTACAAGATGGCTATGACAGAGTTACAAGAGCTCAAGAGAAAGCTAGAGGATTTGGAGGAGAAGGTTTTTGTCATAACTAGTACTTCTATATGGGGTTCTCTGGTCCTTTTTTTGAAAAGGTGGATGGTACACTTAGGCTATGTGTGGACTATCGAAAACTCAACCAGTTGACAGTTAAATTTTTCCCTTGCTGTGGATAGATGACCAGGTTAATCAACTTCAAGGAGCTCGAGTATTCTCAAAGATTTACTTGAGATCGAGATATCATCAGGTTCATGTTCGACCCGTAGACATATATAATACAACCTTTCATAGTAGGTATGTTATATATGATTATCTGGTTATGCCATTAGGTCTCATGAATGTTCCAGTTGTTTTCATGTCTTTGATGAACTGGGTGTTCCATCCTTACTTGGATTCTTTTGTGGTGGTTTTCATGGATGATATCTTGGTGTATTCTCACAATCTACGCAACCATGCCAACCATATTGAGATTTTTTTGAATACACTGATATAGAATCAATTATATGCTATGCTTAAAAAGTTCCAGTTTTGGATGGATCAGATTCATTTCCTGGGTCACATTATCTCAGAGATAGGAGTATCAGTGTACCTAGAGAAGGTGAGAGCAGTAGTTTCTTAGGAGCATCCCAATAATGTTTTTAACATACAAAGTTTCATGGGGATTAATGGTTACTACACATGTTTCATACAAGACTTTTCATGATTAGAAGTACCATTGATGGTATTGACTAAGAAGGGTGTGAAGTTTTTATGGTCAGAATCTTGCAAGACATCCTTTTAGGAACTAAAAGGGAGGTTGATATCAACACCAGTCCTGATACTGCCAGATCCAGGTAGGAGCTACATTGTGTATTGTGATGCATCAGGTATCTGGCTGGGAGTAGTGATGAGGTAGGGTGATAGAGTCGTGGTGTATGGGTCTCATTAGTTGAGTCCACACTAGATTAATTACCCTATGCATGATCCGGAGTTAGATGTGGTTGTTCATGCTTTGCACTGTTGGAGACACTATTTACTGGGAGTGAATTTTGTGGTGTACGCGGACCACAAAATCCTCAAGTACATATTTACACAGCATGATCTAAATCTAAGGTAGTGTATGTGGGTGGAGTACCTACAGTTATTTGAATTTGATCTTTCCTATACACCTAGTAAGGGAAATACAGTGGCTGATGCACTGAGCAGGAGGACTCAGATACAAGCAGCGCACTAGGCCAATAGTGAGTGGAAGATTATGGTATTGTTCTCTAAGATGCATTTAGAGGTGCATGATAGATAGGGGTAAACTTTTCTATCATCCTTAGCTGTGACCTCTACCCTGCTGGAAAAATTAAGGATGAGGAAGCTATCATATTCATAAGGCCTAGTTCTATGAGAGTGTGTGGTAGGTGAGGATCCTTCTACTGGTTGGACGGTAGGAGAGAATGATATATTACATATCTATGGACTTTTTTGGTCTCTATTGGATATATGTAAGGAGTTGATGTAGAAGTTTCATGCTTTAGCTTGGGAAGTGCACCCTGGAGACACCAAGAGGTACCATAACTTGTTATTTCAGTACTGGTGGCTGAGTACGAAGAGAGTGGTAGCTAGTTTTATTATGAGGTGTTCCACATACCAGTAGGTGAAGTCAAAACATCAATGAACAACTAGGATTTTACATCAGTTACCTATTCTAGAGTGGAAATGGGATGACGTCGTGATGGATTTCATGACTGGTTTACCGAGGTCACCTTGAGGTAATAATGCTTTGTGGGTTGTTGTTGATAGGATTATGAAGGTTTCTCATTTTATGCTAATCAAGGATACCTTTAGTGTTAATGATCTTGGGAGTTTGTACATCCAGGAGGTGGTATGACTTCATGGGGTCCCATGCACTATCATTTCAGATAGGGACTCCCACTTTACATCTCATTTCTGGTAGAGTTTTTAGAGGGTCCTGGGTACACAGGTGCTTTTGAGCACAATATACCACCCTCAGACTGATGACCAGTCAGAGCGTATGATATAGGTGCTATAGAAAATGCTACGAGCATTCATCCTGAATTTTGGGGGCTCTTGGGAGAGACACATTTCCCTGGTTAAGTTCGCCTACAATGTAAGTTACCATGTGACTATAAAGATGACACCTTACGAGGATTTATATAGTAGGCCATGCCGATCTCCCCTATGCTGGTTAGAGGCAGGTGAGGCAGCTTTACTGGGACCTTTTATTATGCATGATACTTTTGATTAGGTCTAGTTGATTCATAAGTGGATTACTACAAAACCATCTCGTCAGAAATATTATGCCGATCACTATAGAAGACCTATAGATTTCAAGGTCAGGGATCATGTTTTATTGCATGTTTCATCGAGGTTGGGACACAAGTGGATCAGGAGATAGGGTAAGATTTAACCTCAATATGTCAGGCTATTTGAGATTCCGGAGAGAGTCATGTCAGTTTCCTATCAGTTGCAGTTACCTCAGAAGTACCGAACCATGCACAACATCTTCTACATATCTCAACTATGTCATTATCATTCTAACCCATCTCACATTTTTTATCCTGAGGAGGTTGAGATTCAGGTTGATGCATCCTTTGAGGAGCATTCAATTCATATCGTTAATAGTAGCACAAAGGTTCTCTGAATTTGGTCAGTCCCTCTAGTATGGGTGCTATGACAGAACGAACTTGGGAGAGGGAGGCTGACGTATGCACTTAGTGGCTAGAGTTGTTCTCAGGAAAATCTTGACCACCCTTTAGAGAGAAATTCAGGGATGAATTGCTATAAGGGGGGAATATTGTAAGATCTCAGGTTTTTCTTAAGGTACACATATTTTCTTTTTTGGTTAAATGTTGTTTACTTTCCTTTTTTTCTTAGACCCTAAGCTGATCCATGGGCTAGTTGGGTTGTACATAGGAAAGAAGGGTAAAAGTGGTTGAAGGATGACTGTAGGCCGATTACACACTATGAATGGGGGATACATGTCATGAAATCCTAGGTCATGACATGTAATGGTCTGGCCATGACCTTTCATGAAATTTATGAGTTTTTCTTCAGAAAAGGAAAATTGGGAATTACACACCGTGTAATGGGATTACACAAATTGTAATTGCCCTCTAGGTTTTTTTAAAAATAGAGGTAGTAGCCTCTTATTTTTCTACGTAAAACCCTTTTCTCTCTCGTTTGAAGCCTAAACCCATCTAAAATGGTTTTTAAGATCTAAAATCCATTCGAACTTAGAGTCTTATGCTGTCGGTCACATTGGAACCACATCGGTAAGTACTTGATTCCTTTTTCTTTATTCTTGATTCTATAGAACAACAACTACACTATTTGTATTTATGCTCATATTCCCTAATTTATCATTATTTATATGTTCTTCAGATTTCTCCTAAACTAAGGAGAATTAATAATTGATATTGGACGAGCACTCTACTACTGAGCTAAGGTAGGAAGTCTATGATTTTATTTGGATTTTTTGGTGATTTTTAGGTGTTTGGCCTTTTTGCTGCTCGTTGGACTTTCCGACCTGACCCTATTTTTGAGCGAGCTACTTGTAGTATGCTTAGTTAGACCTAGTGAGGATTCCTGTAGGTTTTGTTTAGGTGAATTGGCACCCATTTCTCAATTCATGGTCACCCATGGGGTCTGCTTTAAGGAAATAACATGTTTATGCCTATTTAAACCACCCAATGGGTGTGTTCTTGTGATTTCCTAGTTAGAGGAGGCCCATTAATGATTTAATGAGTTGAATAGATTGATTAAGAGATGAAATGCCTCTTTGATTCATGTTTCCATGTTATGCCATGTTTATTTTGATAATTTGGATTGAAAGAAAGTGGATAAACAAGTGGGTATACTTGTTGGTAACTATTAACTTCCCAAGGGCTGTGTTGGGAAACTGTGATATGTGAGAGGGTATGCTCACATGACATGTTTGATTGTAAGCATAGTGATATGGGTGGGTATACCTATATGAATTGATTAATGGCATGTTGGAAAGGGTAATATGGGAGGTTAGGCCCATATGTTTTTTAAATGATAAATGGAATGCATGAGTGGTTATACTCATGTAATATAATCAGTTATGAGAGTTGGTATACTCACATGGAAATGAAAGGCTTAAATTTAATGAATTGAATGAATGGTTTGATAGATGACATGGACTTCTCTCCATGGATCTAGAACGTGGTTGTGGATGCATTGGGTTGACTTTTCCCCTTGTGTCTTGATTTCGTGGGATGCCTTGGGCCTTGCTACCCCATGGATCTGGCTTGCTTAGACTCATGTGGGAAATGTTAGTATACATGATCCTAGGACTCCAACCAGTTCCTAGACTGAGTTTCCACTGGGATACCCATAAGACTCAATGTGGATGCCTTGGATGAGTTCATTAGATCTATCCCTTCATGGTCTAGATTTATTTCATGGATTCCATGTTACATGACACCTTGGATCCAGCCCTTGGGGTGTACACTTAATTATACGGTGTGGCCATGGGTTACTTGATACATATGAATGTGCGGTGTGGCCATGGGTTACTTGATACAGATAGGAGTATGGTGTGGACACATGACTTGGTTACTTTTCTTATAACTTTTAGATTAGGAGCTTATGTTTATTATAGGTATCCTTCAGGGGATGTTTGGTTTTTTTACTTAATGTAGTAGACTCATTCCACGGGCATTCACTTTTACTTTACTATTTAAATTACACTTTCGAGCACTTTGTATATTGCTGTTAGAACTGTATAGACCATGGGTGGTTACCTACTAGGATGTTTATCTCACACCATATTTGGGCCTCCTCAGAGACCCAAAAATATTATATGGTTTTAGGTGATGATAGTGGAAAGCAACCTAGTATAGGTTATTGACTATGGTTTTGAAGTAGGCGAGCATAGGACCAAGCTAAGGCTTGCGATGCTGTTGGGACTTTTTGGTCTTTTTTGTTCTTTTGAGACTTGTATTGTATTATATCACCTTGTACATATTCTAGATGCTTTCTAGATACATATATCATCTACATAATTGTATATGTGACATCTCTAGACTATTTATGCATTCATATCTTGTCTATTTTTCTTACCGTCTGCTTGTCATACCTACTTCCACTACATGTATGATATTTCCACTACGATACTCTGGTAATGAGGGAATAGTCTCCCTACTGACTCAACTAGTCCCTCACTACTAGTTAAAATCCTCTAGAATTTGGGGAGATGCGCTCGAGGTGGGCTTAAAGAACTATTGAGTGGCATCCGGGTCTGGGGCATTACAATAAGAGTAATAATGAAAAATCATTAATATAAAATTAATGACCAAATTTAAACTGAATAAAAATTCCATAATATAATGAAAATATAACTGGTATTTTAAAATAATTATAACCATCCATTAAATCTTTGAACATTATTCCATAAATTTATTTATAAAATAAATCCATTTAAAATATTTAATTAATTATTTTCCCCATAAAATAATTTTATAACAATATTCTATAAAACAACTACAACCCATTAGATAAATATAATTTGTATTTTTAATAATAATATTAACATTACACATTGTATTAATTGACCTCATAATATTATTTCTATCTGTTTAAATCACAACAAACATCACCCATTTATAAATTATGTATTGTTGATAATTTCAAAACAAACTAAATTTATTTTCAAATTATCTAGGATGGAATCGTTTTTATTGGAACAACTTAAAAAAAATTATTTTCATGCCAAAAGAATAAAAATACCTATAAAAAATCTTCTCATCCCGGCAACAGTGACAACACCAACCGAGAAACAATGAAAAACTTACCAAGAAACTAGAATTAAAATCCCAACAGACTCTCATCAAAGTATTATACCACTATCATCCTTGAAACCACCAATTGCAAATCCAATACTATTAACAGACTGAGCTCAAAACCACAAGAGATAAAACACTCACAAAAAAGAAACCCCAAACTACAACTACCTCAAGCCCTATGAGTTGTTATTTTCACCTCAAAGCAAGATATGCATCGATAACCTATCATTGAAACACAAATTTAACCACCAAACCCCCATCATCCAAGGGAAGGAGATCACCTACATTTTAGATAGAAATGGGGTCCATCTCCAGACCAATACCCTATAAAAATACAACCCACAAAAAATAATAAATCACCCAAGCAATATTATAGATCCTTTAAGAACACTACGAGCAATATTGGGTATTGATCATATAATCTCCTGCCTATATTTCAAATACTTTACCGCTACACTACAATTTCTTATATTTTTTTATATATAAATATATATATGTATGCATAAAAAAATTATTTATATTGAATCATTTATTATTATTGTTATTATTATGAATAAATAATAACACCACTTCTACTAATGGTTTTCCCAAACCATTAGTATAAGTGGTAGTAAAGAACACCTATATGAAAGGTTTGACCAATCTGTTATAATAGGTGGATAGAAACAATATCTATTCTAATGGTTTGGAAAAAACTATTGGTATAGGTTCCCATATACCATACCTATACCAAAATATTTTCCCAAATTATTTGTATAAGTTCTATATACCATACCTATACTATTGGTTTTTCCCAAACCATTTGTATAGGTACCTATACTAATGATTTTTCAAACCATTGGTATGGATCATATTTTTAGTAGTGTATGTAATTGATTAATCAAATGAGGAGATACAAAAAAATTAAGATAATCTAAATGATAATAAAAAGGAATCTATATGGTGAAGTAAATATTGGTTGGAAATTTTTATGATTTGACTTGTATCTTATAACACCTGTATGTTTTTATAAAATATTCAAATAATTTTTATTCTTTAGTACCTTGATTTGCACAAAATTGTGAGTTCAAAAAAACTATGAGACGCCCTTAATATAAAATTACTGTTATAGCCTAACCGTTAGGTTAACGGGAATAATTATAACTAACTTACGAAAATGCATTATAAAAAATATAAATCAATCAAATATTTTTATTTTAGAGTGAATTAATTTTGGTAATGAAATTAATAAGATATATATGTTTTATATACTTAATAAAATATTTTTTATATTCATTCAATGAATATTTTAGCCATAGGTTATGAATAAAACCCTATTTGATGTATATATATTTTTTAAAAAGGTTAATTTTACACCTTTGAATGGAAAACCCATTTTAAATTAATAATTTGACACATTAATGATTTTTATATGACAACATAAACATTTTATTTTGAAGTAGGATATAAAAATTTACTTTGGATAAATTTTTGATATTTTTCTGATAACTTTCATATTTTGATGAATAGTAAAAATACGCTAAATTTTAATTAAAAACACCTTTTTTCATTGAGATGATTTATATAGTTAAATTATAATATTGAATGGTTTTAAAGTATAAATAGAATATATTTTTACCATTTAATATAATTTATGTCATTATCATTAATTTTACATTGAATTCATAGGTAAAAACATTTCAATATTTTGCAATGTTTTAACTTTTAAAACTCATTTTCTCAACAACGGGATTAATTTTAAATTAATTACTGAAAGTTCTATGTTTTTAATTTTGAAAACTGGATTCTATATTTGGAATAATTAGGTCCAAATTATGTTAATAGGCTACTTTTATTTTTGGGAATTATGAATAATAACTGGTAATTATTTTTATTACCATGGTTAAAGGTGAATCAGGTAATTAAGGATAAAAATAATATTATAAAATTACCTTAACACCTGTAAAAATCCTATTGGATGATTAAATTCTACCCTTATAATCTATTGTTAGAAATGGAATCACTTTATTTCCACTTACCTATGAAAATGACACGAATGTAATAAAAACTAATGAAATGGACAAAGTGTCACAATCTCTTTTTATATAAGTGTATTAATTTTTATATATGGATAACTAGGATATAAAATAGAATATAAATAGTATCTGGAAAGATAAAAAAATTATCCACATCATAAAAATTTATTTATAATTTTTAGAGATTAAATAATTACCATTCATGATGACACAATAATGATGTAGAAATTATTTTATTAATAGAAATATCAAATAAATGATTTTAAAAATGTTAAAAGAAATATCATATGAACTAATTAATGTTCTCCATGAAATTTATAGGTTACTATGAAATGTTAGGAGTTTATTTAATATTTTGGTTCGAATTTATCTTCTTTTTGAATTTTATTTAAAGTTTAATAAATGAATAGTGTCAAAATTGACACTATTGAGTCTTTATAAACATAACATTTTATTAAATTATTTAAAAATCATAAAAATATTTAAAAATTAAAAAGTTATAATTATAAGGTCTAAAATATAATAAAGTATTCATTTATGGTCAATTAACACCACATAAGTAAATATTCATTACCATTAAATATTTATAATGTTATTACCAAAATTAAACTTTAATAGAATAACTAAGGGTAAATTAAAAAGATAAGGTTTAAATTGAAAAAATAAGTGGTCCAAAATTTATTTTTTGATGATATTACAACCCTATATCATCTAATATTTGAATTAGGGACACTTTGGTGGTTTTTGGGTAGGGTTTTATTTTATTATAAATTAATATTTTTGAGAGTTTCCTAAAGTGCCCCTCTTCTCTCTTATAAAAGGGAACCTACTACCTCTCCTATTCACTCCATTTTGAACCTTAAAGATTGAAAAAACCATGCCCATTACTCTTCTAAACTTTACTAGTAACATTATGGAGGTTCTGGTCTTCTCAAAATACCAACTCTAGCGCCCTAAGTGGAAATTCAAAGGAGGCATGTTGAGGAAGAGGTAATCTCTTCTACCAATTCTTTCAAGTTTCTTTCTTATTCTACATCCTCTTATTTAGTTGTTTCATTATAAAATAATAACTACAGTATCACTCATATACTGACATGTTATTATAAATATGAAACAACACTATTTAACCTTCTATCCATCCTACGAAAAAACAAAATCATCGCGCGTGCATACGTACGACCTACCGTCTCCACGCCGTGGTGTAATCTGTTTTTCACCCCCACCTTACTTGGATGGGTATAATGGTGTAAATAATAACTATATATAAATAATATAACATTATACTAATTCTTAGATACTATACACCATCCAATTAAATACCATTCAACAATTATGGGAATGATATCGTTGCTCGTGCGTACGTACGACTTACCGTCTCCACAGTGTGACGTGATTCATTCTACATGATCTTCATTAAAACATGATTATATAAATTAATTGAATGAATAAATATGATATATATTATATAAATACCATGCTGTAAATGATATAATTATAACCTAAAAAGAGTAACAAGAACTTATCAGACAAAACATACATAAGAACATAAATCAGTTAATACCAAAATAACGAGTAACAATGAAATGATACTAACAAACGGATGAAAATATGATAATAAATGATATCATAAAAATGATTATGATTCTGGAATAAATCCATAAAATTATTTAAATCATTATACAGGAGTTTTGGATACATACAAATCATATCAGACCTAAGGTAATGGATAACTTTTCCAGTCTTATTTTTATCCTAGATTGTTTATTCATAAGTATTTACTGGGGTTATATTTGTTATACATGTCCATATTTTCTAAAAAAGCTGTCATAAAATGTTTAATATTATTCTATGTATGTTTAAAGTCATTTTTACCCTTTTTTTACTTTTACCAAATGGTATGGAAGGAATCTTTCTTTTGTTTACCATACGAGGTACTTTTTGACTTTTCCGGAAAAAGTACGAGGATAATGTTTTTTTTAACTTATACAACATGAATAGATTTTTACGCTTTCATAGAGAATTATTTATATGAATATTAATTTAGAAGTTTTCAAGTTTATTTTCAATTAACTTATATTCTTTTAAAATTTCCCGACATATTGAGAAAAGAAAATATTTTTGAAGAAGAAAGGATATTTTCCTCAAGAACTAAATTCAAGTTTTTTATCAAAATTATTTTCCATATAAGATAATATAAGGTTATTTTTCTATACCTATTATTACTTTTATTTGATTATGTTATATTGGAATTTTTTTTATTAATTCCTTTTATCTTATATGGATTATGTTATGATGTCATGATGTTTAAAAATATCATTTTATTACATGGGTAATGCTATGATGTATGATTTATGTTTTTGGGGGAAAATATAAGAATGGTTTCATTATGAGATGGGTGGGACCTATATCTCCCTCCAATTCATTGGGTAAATATTTATATCTCATAATATAGACATGGATGGAACGACAAGTTAATCCGTTTCAGTGATACATGACTGGAATGAGGAGTGAACTCGGTTTAGTAATGGAATTTGTCCGCTATGATGGCCTTTTAAATGATCCTTGACTAATATGAAATTACTTTATATGCTTATGTGTGTATTATATGTAGTTTCTTGTCTTATGTTATGATTATTTGGATTATATTTCACTTTTATGATTTATCCCATGACATGATATTATGATATCTTATGCAGGATAATATTTTCAAATGTTATGGTCTTATGAATATGATATGATTGATATTTCCTTTTTTTACCCTTACTAAGAATTTGAGCTCTGCCTTTTGTATATTTCTTTTCCACAGGTCAGGAATAATGGAATTAAATATGATATGCCAAAAAGGACTATAGTTATGATAAAATAAACGGGAGACAATGTAGATGTTTTATGAACCAATTGTTTATGTTTCCTATTTTCTAAAGACACTATACCTATACGGTCCTGTCATGTTTTTTTATATATTGTAATAAATATACTTCAATTCTGAATTAATAACAATGTATGTAAAGTATGGGTCGTTATAGTTGGTATCAGAGGAAAGGAATAGTTAAACTTTGGAAACTAGGATGTGAAAGCCTTAGTAAGAACCCTAAGGATACGTATAAGTATAGGATACAATCCTAGTGTTTTAAAAATTACCATGAATAATCTAGGATAAAACCTAAAGTGTCATAATTTTAAATTTTGTTCTTGATTATGTGGTTTTTCTATTATAATTAGTGTTGCTCACACTATGCTTCTTGGTTTTAGTCAATGGTTGGAACCTAAAGGAACTATGTTAATGCTGAATGCGATGGGAGATTCAATGATTGTCCCCCTAAGAAACCAAATGTTATGGGAGCTGGAATGAAAAATCTTATAGACATGATCACACAGCTTTCTCAATCTATAAATCATGCCAGACTTCCAAACGAGCAAAGTAGGGAGCAACACTCTGTTGAATCCTTCATGAGGCAACGCCCACCTTCATTCAGTGGGTCTTCTGATCCATTAGTGGCTGAATAATGGATCAGTACCATTGAAATGATATTTTTAGTCCTACAATGTTCTGAACATGATAAAGTCATCTTAGTAGTATACCGTTTGGAAGGTGAAGCTGATAAATGGTGGAATCTTATCAAGAATACAAGGCAAATAGATGAAATTGAGTCCATGGAATGGGACGAGTTAAAGAACTTATTTTTCAATAAGTACTTCCCTCGTATTCTTCGAACAAATATAGAGAAGAAGTTTCTTGAACTAAAGAAAAAGGATGATGAATCCGTTGGTACCTACAAAGAAAATTTTACAAGACTTGCAAGGTACGCTTCCAGAATTATTATCCAACCTGAGAGTAAGATCAATCGATTTTTAGAGTCTTAAAACAAAGTCTCCAAAGGGAATTATCCATAAGGTAATTCAATAGATACGAGGAAATTGTTCGATGTGATCTCAAGGTTGATATGGAGATTAGAGTAACCCATCAGTCATATGGGTTTGATAAGAAGATGAAAATGGAATTCAAATGAAAATCTAAAGACCACACTGAAAAGAAGATGAGTTTTCCCTTATGCTAAAAGTGTGGAAATAAACATGGAGGGGATTTTATTAAAGGGACAATTAAATGTTATAAGTGTGGAAAATAAGTTCATCGGGCAATTTAATGTCAAATTGATGGAAAAAAGATGTCTAATGATGCGAACAAATAAAAGGCTACACAAAATGTACCTCCTATACTTCAATGTTACAAGTGCAATGAAATGGGGAATTATTCCAATCAATTCCCTAATCCAAGGGTTATTGATGATGATCAATTTCAATAAACTCTTAAGACCAAAGATAAAGGAAAGTCACATGCAATTACTATCGACGATGTGGAGTATGATAATGAAGTGGTGAAAGGTACACTTACCATCCACTCTAAAGTAGAAAATGTTTTATTTGATTCTAGATCTACCCACTCTTTTATTTCTGAAGAATTTTCTAAGGGTATCTCTGTATTACCTCAACAATTAGATGTTGAGTTAGCTGTAACAACTCCCAATGGAACAACAGTCTCCTCAAAAGTTTACAATTCTTCTCCAATTGAAGTTTGTGGTAAAGTGCTTCCTTCAAATCTTGTGATCCTTCCTATAGTGGAATTTGATGGATTATTGGCATGTATTGGATTTATTTATATGGATATTATATCAATTTCCAAAGAAGGGAAGTCACATTTTATATTATAGATCAATCTACGATCATCTACCGATGCTAGGATGAATATAACCCTCTAGTAGAAATTTCTTCCATCTTATGGGTCTTGATTCCAATAAATGAAGGTTATTTATCTCAAATGGTTGGCAAGAAACTCACGATTAATAATACACCCATTGTACGAGAGTTTGAGGATGTCTTTCCGGAGGAATTGTGAGGTATTCCACCAAAACATGAAGTTGAGTTTTCAATAGAACTCATACCGGGTTTTATGCCTATTTTAAAGACACCTTATAGAATGAACCCAATTGAGTTGTAGGAATTGAAGAAGAAAATCCAAGAGAATATTGATAAGGGATTCATACTCCCTAGCATATCACCTTAGGGTGAAAATATTCTATTTGTTAAGAAGAAATATGGATCAATGAGTCTCTGCATTGATTATCAAGAACTTAAAAAGATCAATATCAAGAAAAAATATCCTCTCGCATGCATTGATAACTTATTTGACCAACTACGCAGAGCCCAATACTTTTCCAAGATTGATCTTTATTCATAATATCATCAATTAAGGGTAAAAAATGAGGATATACCAAAGATGAAATTCCGTACAAGGTATGCACACTATGAATTTATAGTGATTCCTTTTGGTCTTACTAATTTCCCTACTATCTTCATGGATTTAATGAATAGAGCCTTTAGAGACTATCTTGACCAGTTTGTGGTAGTCTTTATATACGAAATTATTGTCTATTAAAAGAGAAAGGAAGAACATGAATATCACTTGATAATTGTTTTGAAGACCCTGGGAAAGGATAATCTTTATAAAAATTTTACCAAGTTTGAGTTTTGGATTCAAAAAGTTTCATTTTTGGGTCACATAATCTCAAGAGAGTGGATATCTGTGGATCTAGCAAAAAAGAGGTTATTGAAGGATGGTCGAGACCAACAATAGTAACTGAGATTTGAAGTTTTCTTAGTTTTGATGAATATTATCGATGTTTTGTGAAATATTTTTCATGACTATCTAATTCACTCACCAAGTTGACTCGAAAAGGAGTTAAGTTCGTTTGGATAGAGGAATGTGAAGATAATTTCAAAGAGATAAAAATAAGGTTAGACAGTGCACCTATACTCACACTACCTTGTAGTAGAGAAAGGTTTTTGATATATAGTGATGAATCCAAGAAGGGGATGGGGTGTGTTCTCATGAAAAATTATATGGTAATAGCTTATGACTCATGACAGTTGAAAATCCATGAGAAAAATTACCCAACTCATGATTTGGAATTAGCTACGGTAATCTTGGCATTAAAAATATGGAGGCGTTATCTTTATGGTGAAAGGTGCGATATTTATACTGATCATAAAAGTTTAAAGTATATTTTCACACGAAAGGAGCTGAATATGTGCCAAAGAAGATGGTTGTAGTTGATTAAAGATTATGACTACTCAATACATTATCACCCTAGGAAAGCGAACAAGGAGGCATACTCTTTGAGTCTAAAAGACCATGTTAACTTATCTATGATGAGGATCACACAAGATCCAATATTTATGGATTTATAAAGGATGGATCTTGAAATTTTAATGGAAGGGGAGAAATATTATCTTTCTCAAATGAATGTTCAACCATCTATACATGTGAAGATTAAATAGGTACAAAAGGAAGATGTAGATTTACAAAAGAAGGTAAGAAATGTTCCTAAATTCAACCTTGATTGTGATAAAATAATAAGGTTCAGGAGCTAGATTTGTATTCCTCCCATACCAGAGTTAAAGAAATAATTATTGGATGAGGATAATAGTTCTTCATTCTATATTCACCTTGGAAGCACGAAGATGTACAGGGACCTGAAAGAGTAATTCTGGTGGGATGTCATGAAAAGAGATGTCGCTGAATATGTATCTTGATGCTTGGTTTGTCAGCAAGTTAAGGCTGAAAGATAGAAGTGTAAGGGGATGTTATAACCATTACCCATAATAGAATGGAAATGGGAAAACATCACTATGGACTTTTTCATCATACTTCCCAAAAAATCCAAAGGCAATAATTCTATCTGGGTTATAGTTGATCATCTTACGAAGTCGGCACACTTCATTGATATTAGAGAGGATTTATCTATTGATCATCTTTCCATGATATATGTAAATAAAGTGTAAATATTTCATGGAGTACCAATTTCCATTATATATGATTGGGATCCAAGGTTTACCTCAAATTTCTGGCAAAGTCTTCAGCATGCTTTGGATATAGAGTTAAGTTTCAGCACTGCTTATCATCATCAGATAGACAGTCAGTCTGAGAGGACAATTCAAACTCTAGAAGACATGTTGAGAGCTTACTCTATGGATTTAAAAGGTGGTTGGGATCAACACCTACCATTGGTGGAATTTTCTTATAAAAATAGCTTTCAATATAGTATTCAGATAGATCCTTATGAAGCCCTCTATAGAAAGAAGTGTAGAAATCCAACTTGTTGGGATGAAGTTAGGAAAAGAAAGCTATTAGGATCAGATCTTTCTGATAAAATGGTAGAAAAGGCCAGATCTCTTCAACAACATATAAGATCAGCTCAGAGTCGACAAAAAAGTTATGCTGACAACCAAAGAAAATACCTAGAGTTTGAAGTGGGTGATAAGGTGTTCTTATGAATATCTCCCTGGAAAAGAGTAATGAGATTTGGAAAGAAGGGAAAGCTGAGCCCTAGGTATATCATTCCTTTTGAAATTTTGGATCGTGTTGGGAAGGTAGCTTACCAATTGGTGGTTCCACCAAATCTCTCTCAAGTTCATGATGTGTTCCATGTATCTCTCCTGAGAAAGTACATACCCGATCCTTCACACGTACTAAGCTCATAAATCGTACCACTGGAGAAAGATCTTTCTTATAAAGAACAACCACTAGAGATTCTGGATCATAATGAAAAAGTTCTATGAAACAATACCACTCGCTTGGTTAAAGTTTTATGGAGGAACCACCAATTTTAAAAAGCTACATGGGAACTTGAGGATATGATGAAGGAGAGGTATCCTCATCTGTTTGCTTCTAAGTGACAAATTTCGAGGGCAGAATTCAATTTAGGGGGGGTGGTAGAATGTGACACCCATATGTTTTTAAGAATTATTTAAATAATTTTTATTCTTCAGTATATTTATTTACATGCAATAATGATTTTAAACAAACTTTGAGATTCCCTTAATATAAAATCACCATTATAGCCTAGCCGTTAGGTTATCAAGAATAGTTATAACTAACTTACGAAAGTGCATTATGAAAAATATAAATCAATTAGATATTTTTATTTTAGAGTGAATTACTTTTTATAATGAAATTAATAAGATATATATGTGTTATATACTTAATAAAATATTTTTTATATCCATTCAATGAATATTTTAGTCATAGTTTATGAATAAAACCCTATTTTATGTATATTTTTTCTAAAAAAATGTTAATTTTACACCTTTGAATGAAGAACCCATTTTAAATTAAGACTTTTAAACATTATTGATTTTTATATGACAAAATAAAAATGTTATTTTTAAGTGGGGTATAAAAATTTACTTTGGATAAATTTTTGATATTTTTCTGATAATTTTCATATTTTGATGAATAGTAAAAATACACTAAATTTTAATTAAAAACAACTTTTTTCATTAATATAATTTATATGGTTAAATTATAATATTTAATGGTTTTTATGTATAAATAGAATTTATTTTTACCATTTAATATAATATATGTCATTATCATTAATTTTACATTGAATTCATAGGTAAAAACATTTCAATCTTTTGCAATGTTTTAACTTTTAAAACTCGTTTTCTCAACAACAAGATTAATTTTAAATTAATTAATTCAACTTATGTGTTTTGAATTTTGAAAAATGGATTAAATATTTGGAATTATTAGGTCCAAATTATATTAATAAGCTACTTTTATTTTTGGGCATTATGAATAGTAACTTTGGTAATTATTTTTATTACCATGGTTAAAGGTAAATAGGGTAATTAATGGTAAAAATAATATTATAAAATTACCTTAACACCTATAAAAATACTTTTGGATGATTAAATTCGACCCTTATCATCTATTATTAAAAATGGAATCACTTTATTTCTACTTACCTATGAAAATGACATGAATGTAATAAAAACTGAAGAAACGGACAAAGTGTCACAATCTCTTTTTATATAAGTGAATTAATTTTAATATATGGATAAATAGGAAATAAAATATACTATAGACAGTATATAGAAATCTAAAAGAATTACCAACATCATAAAAATTTATTTATAATTTTCATAGATTAAATAATTATCATTAATGGTGACACAATAGTGATGTAGAAATTATTTTATTAATAGAAATATCAAATAAATGGTTTTAAAAATGTTAAAAGAAATATCATATGAACTAATTAATGTTATCCATGAATTTTTTATGTGAATATGACATGTTAGAAGTGTATTTAATATTTTTTTGAATTTATCTTCTCTATGAATTTTATTTAAAGTCTAATAAATGAAAAGTGTCAAAATTGACACTATTGATATTTTATAAACATAACATTTTATTAAATTATTTAAAAATCATAAAAATATTTAAAAATTAAAAATTTATAATTATAAGGTCTAAAATATCATAAATTATCCATTTATGGTTAATTAACACCACATAAGTAAGTATTCATTACCATTAAATATTTAGAATATTATTACCAAAATTAAACTTTAATAGAATAACTAAGGGTCAATTAAAACGATAAGGTTTAAATTGAAACAATAAGTTGTCCAAAATTTATTGGTTGATGATATTACGACCCTACCTCATCTCATATTATAATTAGGTACACTTTGGAGGTTTTTGGGTAGGGTTTTGTTTTATTATAAATTAATATTTTTGAGAGTTTCCTAAAGTACCCCTCTCCTCTCTTATAAAAGGGAACCTCCTCCCTCTCCTCTTCACTTCATTTTGAGCCTTAAATATTGGCATACCCCAGCCCATTACTCTTATAAACTTCCCTAGTAACATTTTTGAGGTTCTGGTATTCTCAAAATAGCAACTCTAGTGCCCTAAGTGGAAATTTAAAGGAGGCACGTCAAGGAAGAGGTAATCTCTTCTATCGATTCATTCAAGTTTATTTCTTCTTATACTTCCTATTATTTAGTTTTTTCATTATAAAATAATAACTTCAATATCACTCATATAATTATATATTATTATAATTATGAAACAACCATATTTAACCTTCTATCCATCCTACGAAAAAACGAAATCACCACGTGTGCCTACGTACGACTTACTGTCTCCACGCCGTGGTGTAATTTGTTTTTCACCACCACCTTAATTGGATGAGTATAATGGTGTAAATAATACCTATATATTAATAATATAACATTATACTAATTCTGAGATACTATACACCATCCACTTCAATACCATTCAACAATCATGGGAACGATATCGTCGCTCGTGCGTACGTACGGCTTACCGTCTCCACGGTGTGATGTGATTTGTTCTACATGATCTTCATTAAAACATGATTATATAAATGAATTTAATGAATAAATATGATATATATTATACTAATACCATTCTGTAAATGATATAACTATAAACTAAAAACAGGAACGAGAACTTATCTGAAAAAACATACGTAAGAACATAAAGTAGTTAATACCCGAATAATGAGTAACAATGAAATGTTACTAACAAACGGATGAAAATATGATCATAAATGTTATCATAAAAATTATTATGATTCTGGAATAAATCCATAACATTATTTAAATCATTATACAGGAGGTTCAGATACATACTAATCATATCGGACATAAGTTAAGGGATAACTTTTCCAATCTTGTTTTTATCTAAGATTATTTATTCGTAAGTATTTACTAGGGCTATATTTATCATCCATGTCCATGTTTTATAAAAATATTTTCATAAAATGTTTACTATTATTCCATGTATGTTTAAATTCATTTTTACCCTTTCTTTACTTTTACCACATGGTATGTAAGGAATCTTTATTTTGTTTACAATATGAGGTACTTTTTGAATTTTCTGGACAAAGTACAAGGAGAATGTTTTTTAACTTATACGGAATGAATAGATTTTTATGATTTCATAGAGAATTATTTACATGAAGACTCCTTTAAAAATTTTCAATTTTATTTTAAATTAACTTCTTTTCTTTTAAAATTGCATGACATATTGAGAAAAGAAAATGTTTTTGAAGAAGAAAGGATATTTTCCTCAAGAACTAGTTCAAGTGTTTTATCAAAATTATTTTCCATATAAGATGATATAGAGTTATGTTTATTTCCCTATTATTACTTTTATTTGATTACTTTATGATGTAAATATTTTTATGAAGTCCTTTTATCTTATATGGATTATGTTATGATGGCATGAGGTTTAAGAATCCCATTTTATTACATGGGTTATGCTATGATGTATGATTTATGTTTTTGTGGAAAACATAAGAATGGTTTCATTATGAGATGGGTGGGACCTATATCTCCCTTCAATTCATTGGGTAAATATTTATAGATCATGATATAGACATGGATGGAATGACAAGTTAATCCAGTTCAGTGATACAGGACTGAAATGAGGAGTGAACTCGGTTCAGTAATGGACTTTGTCCGCTATGATGGTCTTGGAAATGAGCCTTGAATAATATGAAATGATTTTCTATACTTATGTATGTATTCCAATAAGTTTCATGTATTATTTTGTGATTATTGAGATTACATTTCACTTCTATGATTTATCCCATGACATGATATTATGATCTCTTATATAGGATAAGATTTTCAAATGTTAATGTGATATGATTGATATTTCCTTTGTTTACCCTTACCGAGAATTTGTGCTCACCTTTTTGTATGTTTCTTTTCCCCAGGTCAGTAAGAAGTGTATTAAATATGATATTTCAAAAAGGAGTCTAGTTATAATGAAATAAATCAGAGAAAATGTAGATGTTTTATGAACCAGTTGTTTATGTTTCCCAGTTTCTAAAGACACTATACCTATATGGTCCTATCATGGTTTTGTTATATGTTGTAATAAATATAATTCAATTCTTAATTAATAAAAATATATGTAAATTATGGGTCATTATATATCTAATGATATATGAATGAATGAGTAAAATTTATATTTTTTATTTGTATTGATTAGATAAGGTTTAGTTATTTTTTTATAATATATAAATATTCATCTGAAAATAGTTATACCATGTTTTGGTTATTTTAAATTTATTCTTGTCTCATATTGATTATGAAAAATTCTATTTTTTATACTTAGTAAAATTGAGGAGTGGTAAGGGTCCACTGTAAGGATATATGGGAGAAGGGCATGGATAATTTACTTCCCTAGAGTGAGAAGAGGTTATCTATTATAAAACATGAGACATAAATATAAACCCTCATAAGGGAGGAGGTTACCTATTATAAAATGTGAGATGTGAATATCTATCCTCCCATGGGAGGAGGTTACCTATTATGAAAAACAAGATGTTAATATCTAACCTTTAAAGGGATTATGTTACCTATTATGAAATGTTATATGTGCATATCTACCCTTATAAGGGAGGTGGTTACCTATATGAAATGAAATTTCAAGACATATACCCTTTCAATAGAGCATGTTACCTAAATAAAATTTAATATAAAAAATTCTACCCTACTAAGGGAGGTTGTTAGCCATTATATTCACTAATCTCAGGTTCCCATATTTTAATTTTGAGTACCACTCAAAGTATATATGGTCAAAAACCATGGTGTATTGGTAGGCATATATTGACTTGACAATGGTTGGTTACATTTAATTTTTAAGTGATTGTTTTAACTGATTCATGTGATGTGTTTTCCATGACATGATTATTTTAATTGAGTTATGTTTATATACTTATCAATACATCGCTAAACAAGAAAACACATCCATGAATACACTATGAAAAATGTTTGGGGCCTCTTGGTGGATCCCCATAAAGTTATTTATACCAATATCCTATATATAAACCTACACATGCATGTGTAGAATTTTTATTTCATGATTTAGTATAGGAAAGGGTATAATTGTTAGAGAACTAAAAAATAACAATATAAACATAAGATAAATAAACAACACAATGAAAGATAGCATTAATAAATACTATAATAGATATTATGTTAGGTCATACATTAATAAGCAACAGACCCCTAGTGTGGTCAGTCAACACGTATAAATAGGACAACTGGAAAAGATAAATAAAAGATACTGCAGTAGCTGTATAGAGTCTACCCCAGTACCACATCCATACCTTAACTTCATTCTCCTTAGTAACTAACTAATGGGACCTTTCCCTTATCTAGATCCCTGATTATGAAGTCTACACACGTACTGAGATTCCTATTCACAGTGTGAGTATAAACCCTATAGGACAACAACAATGCATCCTTAACACAATTACACATGTATATATTGGTATATGTTGTGATGGAAAGGTAAATGCACATACAATCATACTATTAATCATACACCGTGCGATCATGCACTAACCAAGTTTCCATAAACCTCACCCATACCTGCTTCAGTTCCATGCTGAAAGAATGTCACAAGTAGTCACTTTATGACATAGATCATGCTATATGTCTTCTTCCACCTTTAAGAATAATACACATAATACCTTTAAGGAATAACTCCATTCCATCATTTAAAGGAAGGTTAAACCCATGAACCCTAAATATCCACTGATGGTACTCAAACATGGCATGTATGAATAATGGAACTCTATACATATGCAAGGATGTTCTCCATCGATACATCATATCATCCTTCAAATCCACTTCTAATGATGTGCTAAGTTCTCCTTTAATGGGATATCACATACCAAGATTTTATTATAACCATTCTATGTCTATATACACAACTCATATGTCATGTCATCCAATCTCCCCCTCTAAGGGACCGAATGAATCTATCGAGTCCACCTGTCAACCTAAACACTGAAATAGAGGTTCCACTGGCTATGCACAAATCCACATGTGAGGTATGAAATAGAAAGGAAAAATATATCATAATAAATTTTACAAAGACTATAAAATGGTATATAATAATGGTAAAACATATAAAGGAATAATCATGGCATATCAAACACTCCACGGTTATAAAATAACCAAATATAATGTGCAGTATATAAAGAAACACAAAATATATACAAAACAAAGGTCTCATGGGATACCCACACATGGAAAACACACCATATCATGAAAGGGTCTCTAAAATAGTCACATAAACACAATCCAAGCATGTAAAATAAATCCATACAAAGTCCCAAGATGGAAATTATTTTCTATATTTGATGTATTGATGCCAAAATCCATGATCCACCAAGGAACAACACCCAAAACTTTCCCCTTAACCAACATTGACTAAAAGAACATACAATCCATCATAATAGAGTCTTTAGAATTGTAATTATATGAAGATATAATTCCAAGATATGTAATCTAAATTAAATCACCAATGTAGGTTCATCACTAAAGGAAGATCTAGGATCGATCAATGAGAGGTCACCAATTCTCATAATCCAACACTGATCTATCAATCAAGTACACATAATATATTGTATCTAGGTGTAGATTCTTATATATAGAAAACATGGATTGTATATATAATAAATTCCAAATAAATAAATATAATTAATATTAGAATAGATAAATATTACCTTTAAGGATTCCTCTAGATAGATGTAGACTTTAAGCACCTAAGAGGAGAAGAAGAGGAAGCATATAGCACCAAGGGAGAGTTCTCCAAGTGTTTCTAGTAAAAAATGGATCATATTAGGGTGAGGGTTAGTCTAATAATAAAAATAGAGTAAAAATATGAAAAAAAACTAATGATGACTAAATCTGGGCACCACTGGTGGGCCGATGGCACCACTGTTTGGCCGATGTTTGGTCCCTAGTGGTCCGATGGGCCTAGGTAGAATGTAGGAATTCCACCTCAACCACTAGTGGGCCAGTGGGATCTTTAGAAATGTAAGTTACACTACTAGAACCATTGGCTAGCTGGTGCACTCCACTGGATAGGTAATGGCCTTTTTTCATCCACCGTACAACCCACTAGTCCTCTAACCTCTAAAACAATAACCCAAGATTGTTTTACCCATTGGAAACACCTACAAGGAATAAAAAACAAGATGCATAATAATTTAAAAACAAATATATCTTTAAAGTTTAGTATGTTATAATTACCCATATAACTATTTCTTATCCCTAAGAAGTGTATCTAGAGGTATTAATCAAACAACTCTGGCCAATACACCTAAGCATTAGATTCATGCTCCCAAGTATCCTATTTAAGTTGACCATAATACCATTTGAATATGAAAATTGGCACCATATTCCCCCGTAACACTTTTTATATTTGGTTTATGATTCATACCAGGTGCTCCATGAATGATGTATCAGGATATATCTCAATATCCTCTCAATCAATCACATGCACATGATTATACATGTACCTCCAGAGATGAGACACAAAGGACACATCATGTATACCTTGATATCACCGAGGAAGATCCAAATGGTACGAAAATTTCTTGATATGCTTGGTAGTCACAAACATTCCAAAAAATCTTGTCACTATATTTCCCTTTTTCTGTAATTGTTGATTCCCTAATTGAGGAGTCACCTACAAGAAAACTTGATTGTCCGTAGTAAACTCTAAGGTTTGCATCCTATAGTCAATATATGACCATTGTCTACTATTAGTGGTGATTAATTACTTCCAAATAAAATACACTCTCTCAATGGTGTCCTATACCAATATTTACCCAAAAACCACATCTTCACCAAACTCATGACAATATAATAGTGAGTGACATGATCGACTATAAAGATCCTAAAAAGGTTTCATATGAATTGAATCCTAAAAGTAGTAGTTTTACAAAAACTCAACCAAGGATAGGTGATCATCCCAATCTCCACTGAAGTCTAGAATATATAACCATAGAATATCCTATAAAATCTAGATCACACTCTCTGATTTTCCACCTATCTATTTTTACACCAGGATTTTCAATTTCCATCTTTTGTTTCAAAATCACTTTTGGTTATTGGTTTTCTATTGATTTGCAGGTGTTCTAGGTTTGAATTTTTGGTGTCTCCTGTGTTATTGAGCTATGAACTTGGCATTGAGGGTATTGGATAGTAATTGGACTCCTATTTGTTCAAAGGTATGGTATGAGGTTTAGGTGGTTTGGAGTTGGATTTGTGACTCTCCTAGTGGCACCACTTGTGGGGAGAGTTGTTGGGGGGGGTTTATACCCTTTAGTTGGATGAGTCTTAGGGTGGAAAGGTGGTTTTCCTTTATATATTATTTCCCCCTATACTTGTACTATCTTTCCCCCTAGTTTTACCCCTTGGAACCCCCTTAATTTGAGGTATTTTGGAAACTTTTTGAGTGAACATAAGGGGGAGCACGATTTGCTAAATCGTGCAAGAAAACCATGCGGCCTTGTCCAGGTGATTAAACATGTTTTTAATTTACAATCCCTTTCTTGTCCCATTCAACTATTTCAGCCATATAAGTCTCCCAATCTCCCCAAACCTCCCTTGGAACTCATTTTTGAATGGGTTTTTGATGGGGAAACTTCAAGTTCTCTTCATATAAGTGCTTATTTTTTTTCATGTCTATCCATTATTTAGGGTTTCATAACCTATCCTTGATGTTTCTCTTGTACATAAACTAGGGATTCGTACCTAGGGTGTGTCTTTTATTTTCTTGGTCTAATCTTGGAATTTTAGGTTGGTTTTTACCCTCTTGTGGTGCGGCAATGGTGTGGTTGGTTTTTCGCACAAAGATTAGAGGGTTTTAACAATTATGGTGGGTGATTCCATGGGTAATCAATTATAGATGAGTTAGCATTGATGAATTTATATTTTTAGCACTTATTCATTATCCTTGCTACAAAATTTGGTTTTGGTGATGTTTGTTAAGCAAATGATATTTAGGAACCAATTTTGTGCTAAATTGGGTGTTTTACATGTCTATTTCATGTCATGCCAATTGGGTTGGTTTTATAACTCATGTTATGGATTTAAAAAAATGTTTTTGTGTTGAAAAATTATGTTTTGGTGAATATGGGTATGCACATGGTGTTCAATGTGGAATTTTAAAGAGATTTTGTGTGTAAAGCCTTGTTAAATTTTGTGAAGTTGTTTTATTGAAATTATAAAGGTTTTATTGAGTGGTGTAAGTGAAGAAAAGCTTGTACCAAATGAGGTTGTTTTATAAATAATTTAATGGGTTTATAGAAATGATTTGGGTGATGAAAATTCTATTTTGATGAATATGGCTATGTACATGGTTTTCAAAGTGGTGTTTTTAAGGGATTTTGTGTGAAAGACATTGTTAAATCTTGTGAAATTTTTTATTGAAATTATAAAGATTTTATTGTGTGGTTTAATTGGTGAAAAGCATGTGTAGCTACTGTTTTGAATTGATTATGACCAAAATTGAGGTTTTTATGTGATAATTTATTTTGGTATCATGAGATAATGGTTTGAGCACAATGGGGGAAACCTGGGTACCTAGGAGGGTGGATATGTACTAGTATGCTAGTGATCTAGATGGGTTTTGTCCCTATTTCACTGATAAAAATAGATAATTAAAACAATAAAAAAACTATATTGATGATGATTGGGGACCACTATGTTATGGTTATGTTTCCAATTAGTGTCTCATGCATGATAACATATTTTTCTATGGTTACCTTACAACGAGGTATGAGGTACATGGGGCCCGAGTCTACCTAGTTCCTAGGGGTGTTCTGAAGATTGGTGCTCATTGATTATTGTGTAGTTATATTTGGAATATGGTAGTTTTTTATGGGAAATACAGTATCTTTCATGTTTTATTTATATGTTCTCTTTCATGGAAATTCCCTTCGAAAACTATTTACATTAAAAAGTTTCATTCTTTAGAAATTATTTTTACCACTGCTTGGTTTTCCAAAATGGCATGATTTTTATCATGTATTGCTTACCCTATGGAATATATTTGTGGTAACCTATTGGTATTAGTCTCACACCCTACTTACACCCCTTGGGTGTAAGTAGAATTGGTCATGTTTGACACAGGTAAAGGAAAGGATTTGGGTGATGATGGTTCAGGGTGTTAGTTCCCATCCATGGTGCGGTGTTGTGGAGACGGCTTATGGGCGATGAACCCTTGTCACGTGGATTCCTTGGGGATGTTTTGATGATATTTATTTGTGTATTTTGACCTATTTTATTATGTTTGAACTTATGTATTCAGTTCTAGATTTTTTATAAACCTCATTTGGTATGAATTTTTCAGATTCTGTTTATCAATTGATTTTGATGTTTTATGCTTCCATATTCAGGTAAATCGTTCCCAAAACAAAATATATGATACCTGGGCACTTATTCCAGCCCATGAAGATATGAAATTTCCTTAGATCCTTGTCACGGTTTGGGTTTGGTACCGGTTTTGATGGTGACCATATTCAGTTCGTGACAAAATGGTATCAAAGGGGGTTCACACATTGGGTTATGTTATTTGGGGAAGAGTCGGAATAGTCTAGAGTTAGGATTTTCAAGACTTTATGTTCTATTTATGGGTAGTGTTACTGGACAACACACATCATGAAGGTATTCAATTCTCCAGGAGAAGTCAGGATTTATCTAATTCCTTTGGTTTTCTTGGTTTGATGATGATTAGGGGAAATGAAAAGAGAGTTGGGCTAATGGTCTCAGTGAGCTTGTAGGGCCTGACAAGCCATGTGGAGCCAAGTATATTTCCCTAGACCACTATTTGTGATGGTGAAGTGATTGGAATATGTCCTCCAACCATATATCCAAGTCACCCACTGAAACTAGTTTCCTCTCACATTATCTTATGTCTCTTTGTTTTGGAATCTTGGAAACTTGGTTTTTAAAGAAAAAATGACTTGACTTTAAGGAGTGTGAATTTTTGTGAAGTTATTTTCTAGTAAAGTGAAAATGGTTTTATTTCTAAGAGTATAGAAATGAAATTTAAAATTATTTTGAAAGGGTAAGTTATGTTTTTACACCACTTTTGAACGTATGAATTATGTTTAAGGGGGTTTTGAAAATGTGTTTCCAGTAGAATTTTCTAAACCATGGAAAAGTGTTTTGAATTGAATTACATGTTCTAGAATTTATGTTGGGGGGTTGAAGATGGATTTTTATTTGGTAACTATTGATCATTTGAAAAGTTTTATGAAATTTTAGAACCTTGTTTTGAAGTGAGAAGAGTCGAGTTCTTAATTAAATGAAGATTTATAAAATGGTGTTTTTCATGAATTACAAGTGTTTTGAAATGGGTTGAAATGTTTTGAAATAGTTGTTCAAGGCATGGAAGTGAGTTTTTATTGAATTATGGGTGCTTTTCTAATTTTTTTTGTAATATTTAAATCGTGTTTTGATTTTATGGTTAGCGGTTTTGAGAATGGGAAAGTGTGGTTAAAAAGGTTTTGATTTTGAAAATAGGAAAGGTTTGGTTTTGGTCTATGGTGTTCTCAAGAGTGACTACATTCATGGGTTTATATGAGTATATGGATGGTTAATGGAACGACTGGATGAGTGTCAGGATGGATATGAGGTGGGTCCCTAGTGTGGCATGTAAACGTGCATGTGTGAGGCTCATGAGATTCCATTGGCAAATGCACAACCCAAAAAAACTATTTTTTTAAGAATGATTTTGAAGGAAAGTGTTGTGTTTTGGTAATGTGTGGTTGGGAGGTGTAGCTTATATGTTTTCTGGATTGTTGTTGTGGTATGTTTCGAGTTCAATGACACCTCTTGTTTAAACTATGTTTTGGGTTTGTGTTTCATCGATAAGTTGGAATGAGGTGTTGGTTAATGGTCTCTTTTGAGGAAAAGTTTGGGAGGCCAATGTGGTGGCTCCCCTCATGTGTTCTGTTTAGGTTTATGGTATATTGTGACCAAATGAACAGATTGGTCGGGTCCTTGGGTTTTCTTTTTGGCTAGGGTACTACCACATAAAGAGTTAATGTATGATTCATGTGTGGCCCATGGTGATTCACCATTTGATGATCCTCCAGTTGATTAGCATAAGGAATTTATTCTTGAGATTTTGAGATTATTTTACCCCTCTTCTTTTTTGGTTATGTGGATTCCCTTGTAGAGGGAGAGTGGTTGTGGGATGTTGAAATAGACCTTAGTTTATTAAGTTTCCAGAGTCGCCAAAGGTGGATGAAGTTTAGGGTTGTCAATGTAGAATGATGTATTAAAGGGCCTTAGGGTATTTTGTCAGTCTCATTGAAGCAAGATTTCATGTTAGGCCACCAGTTTAGAAGATATGGCCAAGAGTGGATGTTATGGATGCTTTCTAGAATCGTGTGCTATTTGGGACTCAACATAAGGTCCATCTCCTTATGTTTTATTTTAGATGCAGTGGTCATGTTTGGTTATTCCTTGCGATGTCGTGTGTTCATTTGACTATAAGGGACAAGGTTGTGACATCTTATGAGAGTCTCTATTTTTTCAGATGCGTGTCTTCCTTCAGGAAAAACTTCAAATCCTCTGTTTTAGAGGAAGGTGTTTATATGTTACCTTTCCTCCTATCATTTATCACCTAAAGAAACAAGGTGTGATGTGTGTGTATCTTCTAATCCCTTGTTTCAGTGAAATTTCAGGTTAGGGTAAAGTGAGTTTTGGAGTGTGTTATGTCTTGGTAAACCCATCGGGGTTTACGGTGTAGTTGTTTGTAGCACCAGAATAGAAAGTTTCATTTATGGGGTTTCCAAAGCCTAACTTCAAGGCCATAGATGCTTCAATAATTTGAGCTACAACCATAGGTCCTAGAGAGAAGCTGGGGCATAGTCAAGAGAAATCCCAGGGTCGTTTAAACCCTTGTGAAAAGTCCTATCCCCAATATGAAAGGTGGGTAATAGTTTAAACCTCTGGTGTCAACATCTTGCTTCTATTTTTCCCATTCAGTGGTAGAGGTGGAAGGACCTCGTTTCCATGTTATATCCTGAGTTCATGTTATTACCTTGGGTTTCCTCTGATTTTTTTGGAGAAAAGTTTGAAATTTGGGCTAGGTAGATTAATGCGCACTGTATGCACATGGTTAGTAGTAACGGTGTGCCAACCTAAGAAACCGTGCGATAAGGGACATTAGCTGCCACATGGTCTCCACACAACCATGAGCCTCGACCCATGTAACCATTCGAATCTTCCCCTATGGACAGAATGCTTTGCATGGTTAGTGCATGGTTTCCCAAACCGTGTAGACTAACTGCGCAGTCGTGCCAACTCTTTAAATTTGGGGGTCTTTTCATGCCGACCCATGATGGTCAGTTAAAATGGTCGGTTCTTATGGCGGGAGACCCATCATGGGTCTCACGTAAGTTATCTTGCGGAAATTATAATTTTGGTATACCCCTTGTACCGAGGAGTCCATTTGGGACTCCCCCTATTAGTGTCTTGATTTTGTCTTAGAAAAATTAAGTTATCCCTGGTGGTGGGAAGTCCGTTTGGGTCACCCCATATTAGTGACTATGTTTTCTCCTTATTGTTTTATTGGTAGGAGGTAGTCTCATTCAAGGCTATATATCCACTGATTTCTTACTTGGGTAAATGTGGAATTGGAGCACGCCCAATGGTTTTGTTTAAGTAAGGTTGTGGTAGCGTTATTCAGGTTCTGTTGTTCGTTTCAAGTGGATTTCTTGAGCATCCACTGGTATTTTTTAATAAGTTTTGTTTTGGGAGGTATTTTGAACATGCTGGATCATTTCAGGTAAGTGGGGTAAGTTTTTATTAGTGATAGTATTCTCTTCCTTTTTTTGATCAACTAGTGGTGTTGGGCCTTTTGGAGGTGGGTGAAAACGTGAAAAGGGAGTCTGTCTTGGTATATAATTTGGGATTTTTTTACATCTGGTGTTATTGTAGCTTTCTGAGGGAAGAAAGCTTTATGGTGGGGAGATTTTTCACACCCATATTTTCAATTTCCATCCTTTGTTTCAAAACCACTTTGGTTCTTGGTTTTCTCTTTATTTTCAGGTGTTTTGAGTTTGAATTTTTGGTGTCTTATATGTTCTTGAGCTACGAACTTGGTCTTGGGGGTATTGGATGGTAATTGGACTCCTCTTTTTTCAAAGGTATGGTATGAGGTTTAGGTGGTTTGGAGTTGGATTTGTGACTCTCCTAGTGGCACCACTTGTGGGGTAAGTTTTTGGGGTGGTTTATACCCTTGAGTTGGATGAGTCTTGGGGTGGAAAAGTGGTTTTATTTTGGGTATTATTTCCCCATATCCTTGGCATATCTTTCCCACTAGTTTTCCCCTTGGACCCCCCTAAAATTGATGTATTTTGGACACTTTTTGAGTGGACAGAAGGGGGTTCACGGTTTGGGTGCACGGTTTCCTAAACCGTGCAAGAAAACCGCAGGGCCTTTTCCAGGTCATTAAAAATGTTTTTAATTTACAATTTTCCCTCATAGGATTTAGCCAAACTCTCCCCTTTCTTCCCCCATTTTACCATTTCAGCCATGGAAGCCTCCTAATCTCCCCAAACCTCCCTTGGAACTCATTTTTGAATGGGTTTTTGATGGGGAAAATTCAAGTTCTCTTCATGTAAGTGTTTCTAGCTTTGATTTCTCTCCATTCTTTAGGGTTTCATCCCCTATCCTTGAGGTTTCTCTTTTCCAGAAACTAGGGATTCGTACCTAGGGTTTGTCTTTTATTTTGTTGGTCTAATCTTGGGGTTTTAGGTTGGTTTTCACCCTCTTGTGGTGAGGCAGTGGTGCAGTTGAATTTTCGCACAAAGATTCAAGGGTTTTAACAATTCTGGTAGGTAATTCCATGGGTAATCAATTATAGATGAGTTAGAATTTATGATTTTCTATTTTTAACACAGTTCTTATTCATTATCCTTGCTGTGAAATCTGGTTTTGGTGAAGTTTGTTAAGAAAATGATTTTTAGGAACCAATTTTGTGCTAAATTGGGTGTTTTACATGTCTATTTCATGTCATACCAATTGGTTTTGTTTTATAACTCATGTTATAGATTTAAAAAAATGTTTTGGTGCTGAAAAATTATATTTTGGTGAATATGGATATTCACATGGTGTTCAATGTGGGATTTTAAAGGGATTTTGTGTGTAAAGCCTTGTTAAATTTTGTGAAGTTGTTTGATTGAAATTCTAAAGGTTTTATTGAGTGGTGTAAGTGGAGAAAAGCTTGTGCCAAATGGGGTTTTTTATAAATAATGTAATGGGTTTATAGAAATGATTTAGGTGCTAAAAATTATGTTTTGATGAATATGGTTATGCACATGGTGTTCAAAGTGGCATTTTTAAGGGATTTTGTGTGAAAGACATTGTTAAATTTTGTGAAGTTGTTTTATTGAAATTATAAAGGTTTTATTGTGTGGTTTAAGTGGTGAAAAGAATGGGTAACTACTGTTTTGAATTGATTATTACCATAAATGAGGTGTTTATGTGATAATGGATTTTGGTATCATGAGATAATGGTTTGAGCATAATGGGGGAAACCTGGGTACCAAGGAGGGTAGATATGTACTAGTATGCTAGTGATCCAGATGAGTTTTGTCCCTATTTCACTGAGAAACATGGATAATAACAACACTAAAATATTTATGATTATTGGGGACCACTAGGTTATGGGTATGTTCTCTACTAGTGTCTCATGCATGGGAACAAATTTTTCTATGGTTACTTTACACCGAGGTACGAGGTACATGAGGCCTGAGTCTACCTAATGCCTAGGGGTGTTCCCGAGATTAGTGCTCATTGATTCTTGTGATGTTATCTTTTTCATATGGTGGGTTTTTCAAGAAAATACAGTATATTTCATGTTTTATTTATATGTTCTATTTCATGGAAAATTACCTTCGAAAACTGTTTACATTTAAAAGTTTCATTCTTTAGAAATTATTTCCACCACTGCTTGGTTTTCAAAAATGGCATGCTTTTTATCGTGTATTGATTAACCTATGGAATATCTTCATGGTAACCTATTGGGATTAGACTCAAACCCTACTAACACCCCTCGGGTGTAAGTAGACTTGGTCATGTTTGACACAGGTAAAGTAAATGCTTTGGGTGATGACGGTTCAGGGTGTTAGTTCCCATCCATGGTGCGGCGTTGTAGAGACGACTTGTGGGTGATGACCCCTTGTCACGCGGATTCCTTGGGGATGTTTTGATGCAATTTATTTGTGTCTTTTGACCTCTTGTATTATGTTTGAACTTATGTATTCAGTTCTAGGTTTTGTATAAACCTTTTTTGGTATGAATTTTTAAAATTCAGTTTATCAATTGATTATGATGTTTTATGCTTCCATATTTTGGTAAATTGTTCCCAAAACAAAATATATGATACTAGAGAACTTGTGACGTCCCATGGGGATAGTGAACGCCCTTCGGGTCTTAGCATAGACCAGTTTTGGCACCGGTTTTGATGGCGACTAGATTCAGTTTGTGACATCTATAGATGATGAACTATACTTAGTTTCAGATGGGTACCTAAATCTTTCTATAGGCCCTTCAAAAACCGTGACATGAAACACATGTCCCTTTTTAATATTATACTCAAAATAATTCCATAGAGGTGTAAAATCTCCTATACATACAATATTTACAATTCATTCAATGAAAGGGTCTCTAAAATTATAAAGAAATGATCCACTTTCGTTAACTAACCATATATAACCCAAAAGTCATCACCAATCCTTGGGGTCCTAGGTAACCCCCTCATGAATTCTATAATCACATCATCCCACTTCCACATAGGCACTAGAAGTGGATATAACAAACCACTAGGATTCTTATTATCAACCTTTATCCTCTTGAAGACAAGGCATCATGAAACAACTTTGACTATGTTTGTCTTCATACATGTACAAAAAAAATGATGTCAGATATTATGGTACATCTTGGTGGACCCTAGATACACTTCCGTTTTCTAAGAATGAGAGATCCTCATCATCTCATCCCTTATTAAAGCTATTAATACCACTCTATCATGAATGTAGATCACATCATCATTACACAAGGACCACCCTGGGATTGAATCACCCCCACCAAGTGCTCCCACATTACTATATAATTGGAGTATGACTCTTGGTTAGCCTTTACCTAGTCCATTATGGAATACATTATTACAAGAGGTTCACATTTCATTACTCCATGATCCTTAGTTTCATCCACTAGCCACTCAACCATCAAACTCATCAGGCACCATTCCTCCTATGAAGGTCTCTCTCCAAGCTCCCGTGTCTCCAACATTTTCCTACTGAGAGCATCTTCAATGAAATTAACATTACCTAAAGAATAGTATATATCAATTTTTAATGTCTACAGATACTCCACCCAACAACTCTGCCTCAAATTTAGATCCCTTTAAGAGAATATGTATCAAAATGTCTTGTGGTCATTGTAGATGATAAACCACTCACCGAAGAGATAATATTTTCAACATTTGAGAACATGAACCATGAATTCCAAATATAATCCATGAATCAGGTAGTTATAATCATGGGATCATAGCTGATGTGACCCATAATTGACTACCTAATTTCCCAACATCAATAAAACTTATAACACAACACCTAAGGAATAACAATACACTGTATATCCAATCCCAATCTCTAGAAGGATAAAAAATGGAGTTATCATCAATATCCTATTTAGCTCCAGGATAACCTCTTCATGCTGATCAGACCAATAAAACTTTACTCCCTTTTTGGTTAGCTCTATCATCTATGCTTCCAAATGGGAGAAATATTGGATGAAATATCAATAGTACCCTACAAGCCTAAGGAATATCCTAATATAAAACATGTTCTTGGGGAATACCCAAGACCTCATGGCCTCTACCTTCCCTAGGTACACTAAAATCCCTGCCTTAAAAATCACATGCCTGAGGAACCAAACCTACAAAATCCAAAAGTCACACTTTGATAGTTTGGAATAAATCTAATGTGATTGAAGTGTACTAAATACAATCTCAAGGTTATTAACATGAATATCTTAATTTCCTGAATATATCACGATATCATCTATGAATAAAATGATGAATGAGTTAAGGTATGGATAAAAAATCATATTCATGAGAGCCATGAACACTATTGGATAATTTTTTAACCTCAAAGGAATGAAAAGATACTCATACAGTCCATATCTATTCCTAAACACTATCTTAGTAATATCCCTCTCCCTGACACATAACTAATGGTAGCATAAATGAAGATCAATTTTGGAAAACCACCAAGTTCTTCATAACCGATCAAACATATCATCAATCCTAGCTAAAGGATAACTATTCTTCATTATCACTTGATTTAGATTCCTATAGTCCACATAAATCCATAGACCATTGCATTCCTTCTTATAAAACAACACTGGAGAAACCCAAAAAGATGTGCCCAGTCTAATAAAACTCTTCACTACAAAGTTCTCTATTTTCATCTTCAACTCTCTCAACTCAACCATTTCCATACAATACAGAGGAATTGCTATCTGTTTCACCCCAAGTATTATTTCAATCTCAAAATTAGTTTCTCTATTTGGAGGAATTCTTAAGAAGTTATTTAAGATGACATACTGATAACAATCCACCATTTAAGAGAATATAGATGGGGATACTCACTAAAAAAAATATAGATTAGAGGGGGTTATACCCCCCTATAAATACATTAGTGGTGGTTATGAGTAACCACCACTAATGTGACCACCTACTATGGTTAGAGGCTGTTTTGAGGAACTGCTAGTAAAATGGTGGTAAATTTAGAGGAGGTTATATTAGAGGGAGTTAAAACCCATTCTAAATCCCCCAAAAAATATCATTTTAGAGGGGGTTTTAACCCCTATAATTTATTTATTAAATTAGAGATGGTTGGAAACCACTTCTAATTGAGTTATAAGTTACATAATTAGAGGCGGTTTTCGAAACCGCCTCTAATTAAGACTGAATTAGAAGGGATTTTAACCCCCTCTAACAGAGACACATATTAGAGGTAGTTTTAAAACTACCTCTAAGTATTTTTAAAAAAAATACCCCCATGGCCCCCTCCTATTCACTCACCACTTATGTTCTCTACAATCCTCATCCCCTTCCAAATCCTGCACCAAACCCTCTCTCTCATTCGTCCACTGGGCCTACACCCTGACCTCTCTTGTTACTTACCATTCCATTCCTACAACCATCCCCCTCCACCATGGAAACCCCCACCTCTATGAAATTATGGTCTTTCTAGCATCCTGATATAATAAAATGTGTCTACAGGGTTTTGAACGTTTGATCTCTTGGTTATAACTCTCAAGCAGTTCCACCACTATGGTAATTGGACTTTGATATTGTTATTAAAAATTATAACATTTATATATATTAGGAAGATGATTCAAATATATATTAGTTGAATAAATATTTAAATACACATAAATATATAACACACACATATATTTATATAAATTAATATATACATTTTTATATTATGTATTTATGTATTTATATTATAATAGATTTATATTATACTCAATTTATACATTTATATAAACTATATCATTTATATGTGTATTTACATACATTTGAGAAAATATTTTCTATAATTCTATTTATGTTTGGTATATACACATATATTTATAATTATATTTATGTAAATTATTTATATACTTAAATACATATGTATAAATTATGTAAATGTTTATTTATATAATATATATATATAAGTGTTTATTTAATATATTTATATAATGTCTTTAAAAATATATTTATATAATGTCTTTAAAAATATATTTATATAATGTATTTCAATAAATATATTTATTATTATGTAAATTAATATATATTTATTTGTATAAATTTTATAATATTATATATAATTAATATATAATTAATATTATTTGAAATAAAATTTATAAAAATATTTATATAATATATTTCAACACATATATTTATTATTATGAACATTAATATATATGTATTTCAATAAATGTAATTGCATAATATTATGTACATTAATACATATGTATTTCAATAAATATAATTGTATAATATTGTGTACATTAATATATATATATATATTTGTATAAATTTTATATCATATAATATTAATTATATATAATATAAAAGCATAAACCTATTATTTAAAAATATATTTATTATTATTATAATATAAATTATAAAAACTACAAGCTTGGGTTTTTATATGATATATTTTTAAATAAATTAATTTTATCTATATATTTATATAATATGTTTATACTTTTATATTTTATATAAATAATATTATATGAAATAAAATTTATAGAAATAAATATATATTAATGTACATAAAATTATAAACTTATATTTATGTATACATATAAATACAATTAAATACAATCATATAAATATTTTATATAATATTTCCATATAATTTATTTAAATACATTTATATATAGTGTTTTAATTTTTTTTATATATATACATTATTTAATTTTTTAAATAGTGGGGGCTCAGAACCCCCTCTAATGTAAGATATTATAGGGGGTTCTAAACCCCCTCTAATGTAAGATATCATAGGGGGTTTTAAACTCCATCTAATTTATTACATTAGAGGGGTTTTTTATCCCCCACTAATTTAAGATATTAGAAATGGTTGTGAACTGCCACTATTTCCTTTTTTTAGAAAAAATCCATGTTATATATATATAACTTCTAATATCCAAATGAATAATATATATATAGTGCCTCTACAATCCAACCGAACATATGACACCACTAATTATTAAATTAGTGATGGTTTTGACATAACTACCCAAAAAATATTACCAAATATTTAAAAAATAATGCTAAAAAATTTAGAGGGGGTTGTAAACCCCCTCTAAATTTGATGATTAGCAGGGGTTATTCATAACCCCCTCAAAATTGAATTTATAGGGGTTGTGCATAACCCCCTCTAAAAAACTATAGCTAATCTACTTTTTTTTGTAGTGACTACTAATTCTAAGGTGAGATCCAAGCTTGCAACTTGTGTCGTGATAGCTCCATCCTAACTCTAATCCAGTCCCATTCCACCTTCATGAGGTTTTACTCATTGTTCAATATGAACCTATATCCTCTAGGTGTAGTGAATGATATATATCTCTGATAGTAGTAGATATGAGATCGAGAACTGGTCAACCATCACATTCCAAATATCACATCAAAACTAATTATTTATAAGATCATGAAGTGAAACAAATTTTTATATCCAACAACTAATGGAAATTTAGAAAATCACTAGAGATGGTCTACTCTCTTTCCCAAAGGCTTTTTAAGAGAGAGAAAATTAGAAGATAACTTAACCGATAAATCTAGGCTATTAATAACTTAATTAGATTTAAAAGAATGGTAAGATCTAGTATAAAAAAAGAATATAACATGAAGGTAATAAAAACTATACCTCAAACCTAAAAAGGACCCTATCAACTGATGGATGAAACCTAATCCATCACGTATATCTTGCCTATATCTAGAGAATGACCTTGCCTTTGTGGTGCATGAATCATCTGATTAACTAAATTATATGGTGCCTGGTTCTATTTCTGAGTACCCTTTCCATACCCTAACCCGACCACCTCAAATATGGATGAGAAACTTTTAAACAAAAGTTTTTTAGATAAACCATATTTTCAAATCATAGATATTCCCTCAACAGTTTCATGAAATATTTACTAAAATGTCACTTCCATCCATAATTATAGAAGCTAGTAGAATATCCTCCCAAAGAGGGAGTAGATTAAGCCCTACTATGCTCTACCTATTCATCACCCCACTATACCTCCTTAGTCTTCCACATTCTACCAATGGAAAAGTTACCTGCTAATGCATTGGGAAGTGTCATGACCCAACCTACCAGGGTCCAACCCTTGACTACCCCAAGTACACCTCAAATTGGATATGGGATGATGACTAGTTTCACATAGGCATACCCCACAAATGTGAAGCATTATCCTAAGGTACCTATATGTACACACACATCTCCAAGCCCATAAAATTTTGAAATTTAAAACAACTAAAACAAATTCATGCATACATCTATAATACTATAAATAGAGTATGATAGTAAAGTATTGAAAATGATTAGGGGACAAATACAAGCCCAACTAAAACTATAAAGACTCCAACATTCTCCAAAATAAATGACTATGATCAAATGGAAACTCTATATAAACACCCCAGCCTATCAATATCAAGCTATGATCCACCTACTCTACATCCTCTCAGGACATCATCAAAAAGGGATATCATCTGCACAAAATATGACACGTACAAACAGAGCCCATGCATGGGTGATTATAAAAATACCCAGTAGGACACCCTAAAAATATTAAAAATGAATTATCAACAATATTTATCTCATAATATTAATACAGTACTAAATAGAAACAAGATAGAAAACCTAGATATACTCAGTAAGGACACCACACCACTAGGTGGTCACAACCAACTTCTAGTCACATGATTCTTCTTGAAGCAATGCCTGTTTTGGGAGAATCCAATAGATGATATATTCCAACATTGGAGACACTCATCTAAGAGTTAAAGATCATTAGGCCCCATCCAAGAAAGATCACTGGTCTCAAAAGACCATGGTACTCAAATAGGGGGTCACGTCTAGGACCACTAGGGGACACCACAAACCCAATCTAGATCAACCCGCTATGCAGGGGATCATATGCTAATGATCCCATGAACCTTATAGATATAACCTTATTGATGTAGGATCAACCCCCTACCCAAGGAGGTCATTCCAATTCCACAATCCCCACCTAGGGTATAAAGATAACAGAGGATCTCACTCCAGTCTCATAGAGGGACACCATGAACTCTATTTGGGATTAATACTATATAGGGGATCATAATCCTAAGATGTGGATATAATCCCACACTATACCTTCAAGGGAAAGGACCAAGGGGAAAACTAATCAACCAAAACTAGTCTGAACTGAAGAGATAAATATCTCTAAGCTGTCTCTAATAGAGTACATGACATGTAAGGAGAGTACATGGCATGAATCTTCTCAACCTGGATCAACCCATGTGGTGATGCCTTACATAGAATATAATCTCCATATAAATTGTGTGTAGGTGGAGTACATGGTGTGTAGATATTACTTGATACCCTGATTGTGCCATCCTCCCATGCCCGTGTACCTCTGGCCATGCCTGTCCACCAACCCGTGTAGACCTGGTCAAGTTCATGTACACCTGGCCATGTCCATGATCATGTATACCTATCCTTGTATTCTGGATGTGCCTGGGTTCTTTTCTTACCCATGACTGTGTATCATATGAGATACACACTGAGCTGATAGGAATTTTCACATGGCGTGTGATAGGGTGACACGGCGTGTGATGTTTAACTCTTAGTAGAAACCCTAGCAATGTATAAGGGATGGGGGGGGGGGGGGTCACACATCATGTAACGTCGATTTACACATCAAGTAGTGCATGATTTTCTAGATTCATATATTATTCCTCTGCATCATTCTGCATATCACTAGAGCCACCACCGTCATCAAAAATCATAGATCTAGGTTCAGTTGAGCCATGCCATCATCGCTGGCTGATATCCAAGTTTAGATCTTCTCGGGAAACACCTCCATTGAGTCATCTATCACCACATGTCAAAACCATAAAAAAGGGAATTGAAAATTTGTTCGATCCACCTATGATCATCCTCTTCCATTGTTTCACCATGATCACACCCTTTATCGCAAACCACACCTTTGGTATTGACCCATTACACCAAAGAACAACCACACAATGATTGAATACTAGGTACTCATCAAACCATAATACTAAATAAATTCCCTCGATGAATGTATGAAGAAATATGGAGAAATACATAAGACATAAAACATGAGGAATGAACCTCGTCCTTTGTTCATTAGGCCTTGATCTATTGTCAAATAAATAGACAGAAGAAAAGGATAATCAATACAATGAAAAAATTAATCCATCTCAATTAAATCTACCATCAATGCGTGAATAAATTATGTTCATGGAATTTATCCACATTTGACTGATATGAATGAAGGTGATGGAATTTACAAAACAAAACATACTACCTAGAGTTTGGATCAATCACTGATGAAGAGCATTCCTATGTTTCCATCAATGGAGAGATCCACAAACTCCAATGGCACAATGATCCTTGATCCTAATATGATTTTGTGTCATTCTCTAAGATCTCCTACAACACTATCCCAATCACCACTTGACTCTACATCATAATAAAACCAATTTCAGTCCCCGATGCATCAAAAAACACTACATAATCAAAACCCTCATCTTGAAATATTAATATGGGAGCGCTCTTCAACCTTTGCCTCAACTCCTAAAAACACCGTTGGCACCTTTCTGTCTACACAAAAGGCTTCCCCTTTCGGTTAAAACCTGTAAAGGGTGATTTCACTCTTGATAAATTGGGTAAAAACCTCTAATATTACCCTAACAACCCAAGGAAACTCCATACCTTGGTTACACTCTTGGGTGGATCCCAATCAAGAACTACCTAAACCTTTACTACATCCACCACCACTCCTTCCTATGAGATGATGTATCCTTGGAAGTGTACCTCTTGAATCCAAAACTTATACTTCAAGAGATTCCTATAAATTTTATACTCTCAGAGTGTGTCTAGGACCATCCTAAAGTTTCTTGTGTTCTCCTCCTTAGACATTGAGTACACTAGGATATCATCAATGAAGATCATCATGAACCGATATAAGAAGGGATGTAAGATCTAGTTCATGAGTCCCATGAACTTTATTTGGTTTTTAATCATACCAAATGGCATCACCAAGTACTCATAGTGACTGTAGTGACATATGAATTCCATATTTGGTATATCCTCATTCCATACTCACAACTGATGATAACCTAATCTGAGTTCAATATTTGAAAACCATATCAACCCTCTCAAATGATCAAAGAGGTATTCAATCCTTAGTAGTGGATAATAATTATTCAAGGTTACCTAGTTCAAGCACTGATAATACATATATAACCTCAAGCTCCCATACGATTTCTTATCAAGAAACAGAGGGGCTACCTAGGGGAAACACTGGGTCTCACAAATCCCTTATTTTTAATGCCCTACAACTAATACCTCAGCTCACTAACCTATATGAGAGACATATGATATGCTGGCGAAGATATTGAGGTCTTCCTAAGGTGAAATTAAATGCATAAGTCTATCTCTTAGTGAGGAGGTAAGACTAAAACATCTTCAGGAAATACATCCTTATACTCTTTCACCAGTGTAGGGAACTGATAGCCCATAGCATCCATTACTACAAGAGTCATGCAAGCCAACTGGTAAGTAATTTTCTATACTCTCTTATTCTAGAGATCATCCTACCCCAAAAAAGGTTTCCATCTCACCAACAAATGAAAAAATTATTCCATCACTATGGACACACAGTATCCTCTGCCTAAAATAGTCAACCTAAGAATGAAATATGGATAGCCAGTCCATACCTAAGATAACAAAATAAGACCTCATCATTGCTACAAAGAGATCTTAAAAAAACCCTCACATATAAGAACTAGACCACAATATTATAAAAAGTGCATAATCTTTAAGTCATTGCCTGTCAGAGTCTATAACTGCAAGGGTAGATCCAAAGGATCAATCAGAATATCTAAGTATCGAACCATAGAAGTGAAAAAAAGGAATAACTCACACCTATTTCTATTAATACTAAATCTAAGGTAGAAAAGAAACATATCATACCTCATATAATCCTTGTATCCTTAGGGTTATAGGCCTCTAAATTCTATATCTGGCCTCATCCCTGACTAAAATCTTCCTGAGTTTGGTGTGGATGACTTGGGGGTGGTGGTGGTAATAGGTCAAACCTCTGAACACCTCCCACTACTATGCAAACCCCTCTTCCATGACCTCTACCCTGTAAAACAACCTACTTCTATCTCATCCACTACCTTAGAGGTCCTTAAAGCACCTCTCGATTAGCTATACGATGGGTCAGAAAATCTTGATCCATATGTCCCTGACTATCGTAGGATAAAACCAACCTATCTCTCAGCTGATTAGAGCCATCATGATAGCCATGCACCATTGAACCTATGTCCTGGAATCACCTACTAAAGAATATAACGTGATTGGATCCCTAAGACCATCATTGGATACCTTCTACTTAGGTCTCAACTTCGGACCATTTTCGGCACTTACTCTTCCAGGAATCTCTCCACCAATAAGGCCAGATCAAGCACCCCGTAATAGGTGGGAATTCAAAGGGATAACACTAAATCCCTCATATACCTATGTAATACTTTCTTAAAGGTACATTATCTAGAAAATAGATCCCAAATCATATCCATGGAGTATCATGAGAGATCAGTAAACCTCACTGAGTATTCTTCCAATGTTAAACTACCCTACTGTAGATGCAGAAGCTTCTGAATATATTCTAATCGCAACATGGATGGATAAAATTTCTCCATGAAGAGACAATTGAAGTCTGACAATGAGATAACTTTCTCATCATTTGAATGAGTCACTAAACTCCACAATCACCCATAATATCCCTAGATAAGACTCACTGAAAGAACTTCCATATGATATGCATGCATCCTCACAAGGTAGAAAACTCAAGTGACTGCCTTTAGAAAGTCCTCAATCACCTAGTGGTCTAGATCACCCTAAAACTTGGGAGGTTACTGCCTCTATAAATCTTGTAGTGAAATCTTACTATGTTTATTCTCAACTAGCACTTCCAGCACTATCTACTTCTCAGGGGGTGGTAGTATAGTTGGTAAACCACTCAGAGGTGATATCTCTAGTACATTCCCCAATACTAATGCCTCATCAATTAGTAGATCATCCTTGTGATCACGCGGTGGAATCCTAACTGACTGTCTTCAAAGAGGCATCCTGAAATAAATAAGATATACCACAGTCAAAGAGTATATTTTGGGAGCTGACTTAATAAGGACATGGAAACCAAAAACTATTATTATATGATTCATGTACTAATGTTTTCCCTTCAACCAATGTTTACATGTACTAAATTGAAAGGCAGGTGATCAGAGTCTTGGTGCATTGATACATTGGCCTCCACACCAACACTGGAGTCCCTATCCTGAAATCCAAACTTGAAACACTTAACACTATTTTCCCAAAACCAATCTCATAAACTCTGATCCTAAGGTAGAACCAATTACTCTGATACCACTTTTTCATGACCCAACCCACTGGGTTCTGACCCATGACTACCCCAAGCCCACCTCCAATAGGTTAGGGGTTGGCGACAAATAGAATGCATTAACCTAAGGTAACTATACACACACACACATCTCCAAGGCCATTAAATTCTGAAATGTAAAACAAATAAAACCAATGCATTCATACATCTATAATCCCATAAATAAAGTATGAAAGTAAAGTATTAAAAGTGAAAAAGAGGCTAAATACAATCCAAAAAAAACTGAAAAGTGTCCAAAATACTCTAAGGTAAAGGACTAGGATCAAATGAAAACTCCTGGAAAACAACTTGTTATATCATTCTCAATATATGATCCACTGAATCCATTTCCTCCTAGGAAACCATAAAAAATATCCATAATTTTCATAATACATGATATGTATGGGAAGATCCCATACAAGAGTGGGTATTAGAATACCTAGTTGGACACATTGAAACCACTAAAAATGAATCATAAATAATATTTATCTCATAAAAATAATATAGTACTAAATAGAAACATGATAAAAAAACCTAGATATACTCATGAAGGACACCACACCCCCAGGCAGTCACAACCAACTAACAGTCATATGATTTTACTTGAAGAAACACTCATTCTTGGAGAATCAACTCCATGATCCATTCCATCACCATATAAACTCATACAAGAGGTCAATATCATTAGTCCCTACCCAAGAAATCTTTCTGCTCTCAGAAGACTCTAGTACTTAGATATGGGGTCATGCCCAGGACTGCTGGGGGACACCAAAAACCCAATTTGGATTAACCCGCTACATAGGGGATCATATGAAAATGATACCGTGAGGCCTAACGATACGAACTACTAGATCGAAGATCAAAAAACTCCTTATAGAGGTCATGTTGATTCCATAAACCCCAACTAGGGTATAAATATGATTGAACATCTCACTCTAGTCTTATAGAGGGACCCCACAAAATCTATCTGGGATTCATCCTTTAGAGGGGATCATAATCCTGATATGTGGATGTAATTCCTCACAATACCCTTGAGGGTAAAGACCAAGTTGAAAGAAATCAATAAAAAATGGTCTAAACTAAAGATACGAAGAGCTCTATGCTATCTTTAAGGGAGTACATGACATGTAAGAATAATACATGGAACACATCGTTCAACTTGGATATGCCCATGTGGTTCTACCTCACACAACATGAAATCTTCATATATATGGTTTATAGGTAGAGTACACAACATTTAGAGATTTCTTGATACCCTTCTCATGCCACCTACCCGTCCTTGTGTATCTCTAGCCATGCCCATGTACCAACCCGTGTACACTTGGCCATGCCCATGTACACCTGGTCATGTCTGTGCTCATGTATACATCGCCATGTATTATATCTGTGTTTGTGTACTTGGTCTAACCATGTCCATGTATCCTATGAGATACATTCTGAGTCATTAGGAACATGCCGTAGGACATGTGATAGGGTCACATGGTGTGTGATATTTAACTCACCGTGGAAACCCTAACACCGCATGGGGGGGGGCACACTATGTGTAATGCCAATTTACATGTTTTATAACATGGTATTTTATAGATTCTTAGGTTCTTACTCCATGACATTCTACATTTCACCAGTTCTAGTACCCTCACTAGAAATCACATATTCAGGTTTAGCTGAGCCTTCCTGTAACGAACCTAAATTTTTAAATAAATTTTGTTTCCCAATTTTATGTCTTATTGTTATACTCAACAAAAATGTTTTATTTGATAAACATGATTATAATTAAAATGAGATCAGTGGGTTTTGACTATTATATAACCATCGGTCAATATGACCGCTGTGAACAAAATGTTTTGATTTTTGTCTCTAAATATAAGTAATCTTGGTTAATTATTATAGAAATAAGATTCGATGGCCTCACCTAGTAGTCTTGGACCGATCGAAGCCCATCTAACAGAGCTTGGGAAAGAGGTAGCACCACTGGGCTTTGCTCTGGATCAAATCCAAGCCGAACTTCATCATGTGAAGCTGGAACGAAATCGCCTTCGTGAGAAGTTCAAACTGATAGAAATTACTACTCGGGCAATGTTGAATGAGCCGCCCCAAGCTTCTATCACCCTAGCACACCTTACTCTTAGGTCCTATGCTGGTATTATAAGGGGTTATGTAACGAGACCGTAACTACCTTGTGTAATCCTTGTTTTAAATAAAAATTTGGATTTCTTCTTATGATGAAGTTTATGAATTTTGAAATGACCAGATAAATATAGTATGCATATTTTTGATGAATTTTAGAAAAAAGGATATTTTAAATATGTTTATGTAAACCCTAAATAATTAAAAATGTGTAATGATTTTCAAAAAATGGTCTTATGCAATTATGTTCAGTACTAAATTTAGAGTCTAATAAGATCAACTTGATTTTTGATGAATAGTAAATTATGAATAGTGATTTTATGATTAGGATTAGTAATATGACCAAATGGATTAGTAATCTCACTTAAAGAAAGTTTTAAAATAATCTAGGCACCTTGATTAAGTAATGTGATTCAATAAAATAGTTAAATAACGGTTTCATTAATTATTATTCAAGTATTAGTTTTTTCAGGTGAATAGTGTTTTTTAATTAAAAATTTAATTAAAAATAATTAGAAAATTATTTTTATAAAAATGACTTTATTTTTGAACTCAGAGCATCGATATTATGTTATGGTAATTTTGGGGTTTTTTCTGAAAAAATGAATTTTCGATGAATAGTGTTTTTATTTAAAAATTAAATTAAAAATATTTAGAAAATTATTTTTATAAAATGGATTTCATTTTTGAAATCAGAGCATTGATATTTGGTTAATGTGAAATTTTGGGATTTTTCTGAGAAAGTTGAATTTTTAGTGAATAGTAAAAATACAGTTTTAGGGTTTCGGTATGTTTAATGATATCATAACGGTGTCATGATGATGTCATGAGATCTTTTGAGGGTTGGCCGGCCAAGGGTGATGAATTATTGTTTTGGGGGCCCCATGTGGCCTAACTCCATGATAAATGACAAGGGAGAGCACATGGGTTTGAGAAAAGCACATGTGAGGTGTCCCTTGGCCATTAATGCCTTGTCCCCTCACTTTCCCTATAAATACCAAGCCCTCCTCTCATCCATTCGACTCCCCACTCATTCCCAACGAATTTCTGGTCTCATTACCTCCCAAGGAGTCCTCCCAAGGTGCCCCCAAGCCCTCAAGGTCCCAACCTTTGAGGTTTAAGAGTTACATTTTAAGGTAAGGGATCCGACCTCTCTCTTTCTTTTCAAGTAATCTCTTTTATGTCATTTCTTTTATACTCCATGTTCTTATGTTGGAGTATGTTCTTTTATATTCATCCTAATTCCTATTTCATGTTCATATGATGATAGACCCCCCCTTTCTCTCATCAATTCGTTTTAAGAATGTTTAAGTGGCGCCGTTAGGCTGCCGAATTTTTAAGGGATTCTTTCACCTTCCTCGTTTCCAAGTTCTATTTTCATTCAAGTATTTCATGTTACTTTTTATTATGTTGGGGTATGATCTCTAAATTATCATACTGATATTTTATGATCATATGATGAGAGACCCCATTTTATCGCTTCAATTCAGTATTTTGAAGTTTTAAGTGGCGCCGTTAGGCTGCCGAAATTTTAAGTGGTTCTTCACCCTTCTCGTTTTGAAGTTCTACTTTCATGTCAACTATTTCAAGTTCCTTTTTGTTATATTGGGGTATGATCTCTATATATATCATACTGGACTCTTATGTTCATATGATGAGAGACCCCATTTTATCTCTTCAATTCAGTATTTTGATGTTTTAAGTGGCGCCGTTAGGCTGCCGAATTTTTAAGTGGTTCTTCACCCTTCTCGTTTTGAAGTTCTACTTTCGTGTCAATTCTTTCAAGTTCCTTTTTGTTATGTTGGGGAATTATCTCTATATCTATCATACTGAACTCTTATGTTCACATTATGAGAGACACTATTTGATCTTTTCAAATCATTTTTGTTGATGTTTAAGTAACGCCGTTAGGCTGCCGAACTTTCATAAGAGAAATCTAATTTTTTTCTTCCTTCCATGTTTTTCATTTCAAATGGTATGTCCTTGAAATTTCATTAACATGATCATGTATCCTTCTTATTCTGTCCATGTACTATTTTATGGGTCATTTATGAATGTTTGACCCATTTTACCTCTCTTTTAATGTCTTCTAAAACCTCGGAACATTGCCGTTATGCTGCAGAATTTCTGTTTCAAAATGTCTATCTCTTTTTCTAAAGTTCTTTTATTTTATTAAGTGAATACTCAAAGATCTTTCTTCTAAAGGGGTATTCACATATATACCAAAATGTTCTATTTTAAATTCTGGGATTTACATACATGATACCCACCTTCCTTTTCTGTGGGTTTTAAAGTGATATAAAGATCATGTCTTTAAAGCAGTTTTTAAAAAGTTATGATTATGAAATGAAAACCATTTCCTTTATGCTATATGGGTTATTTATGAAATTTTTGATGATGATATATGTGGATCACATGATAATAAAGGCAAATTTAAGGGTGCGCCCTGATAGCGCTCCAATGCATTGGGTAATGATGTAACCACTAGAGACTACAATTTTCACGATACCTTGGTGAATAACCTTGGTAATTTTAAAATGACACCTTGGGGATGGACCTTGGTGATATGTTCATGATTTTCTATGTTAAATGATGTATCCACATCTTCAAGTTATGAAAAAGTTTTATTTTTATTATGATATGCCTCATGATTTCATTTTCATGCCTTAAAGTTCTTTTCATGACTTTATTGATGTATCTCAAGTTCATATGTAAAATCTTTCACTTGTTTCCCTTGCTGGGCCTTCTGCTCACCCTTCCTTTTGATGTATGTCCCCAGGTTATGAGATGCAGTAATGAGCCTAGGGTGAACATGAGGAGAAGCCTTTCAAGTGTTTAAGAAGAATGTTTTTTTTGTTTCATGTTTTATGTTCCTTGTTTCCAAGACACTAATCCTTAAAGATCCTCAGTTCCGTGTAATGGAATGAAAGTTATGTTATAAAAAGACGGGATGCTATAGTTGGTATCAAAGGATGGTTTAGTTATTTGTGGAAATTAGGATATGAAAACTCTAGGAGAAACCCTATAGAAAAGTTTAATATAGGAAATCTTCCTGGTATTTTGGTGAGTATTGAGTAAGGGGTTGCCAAGCAAATACATCCCTGTCTGGATACGAGCAGGTAGAGGTGGCTCTGGCACAGATGTACATAGGGGTAAAACCCGAAAACACCGCTTTGAGCTAGACTCGAACGGGAACTGGTACACGACAACGGGCCTTGCTGCACTCTTGGTTACGACACTCCCGGGGGATATGCTTTGGTAAATTCATAAGCTTGGTATGAACCATTGTTAAAGGAACAAAGATAAAATAAAATAAAGGTTCACATAAGAATATATGATCATTCATAACCTAGATGGGAACCTAGGAGATCACAAGTTAGGGTATACCTTTCATATACAAGTTATCCTTATATGCTTTCAGTTCCTTTTCATGATTATTAGTTAAGTACTTATGCCCCTAATTATGCTTTCTCTTCTTAGTTAATGGTGGGAAATGGAAGAACATGTTCCGACAACCAATGTGATAGGAAATGCGACGATTTTCATATTAATATGACATGGATGATTAGGGGATTAAAATATGATTATTATTTTGGAAGACGTTCATTATTTTGGGAACCATATTTGATCGAGGTAAATAGATTACTACGGTATTTTCATTGAGGAGTAATGTTGACTTATATTTTGAAGAATCGATGAATTTAAGGTGAACTTATAGTAATTTAGGTTACTTATGGGAATGACTAACCTATCTTGGGTAAAATATGTTTAGGTTAGCTACTTTTTTTATAAGATGTTAGGAGTGGTTGATGTTGTCTGGAGATGAACAATGAAGTTGTTTTGGAAGACTATGTTATCAAATCCTTATTGTATTTGGGTTTCAATCTTAGTTTGGTTTGTTTTGAGGAATTTTAAGGACCGTTATTTATGGAATTGTCTATGATGAAATTTGGGTAGTACCATGGAACTTTGACGATTTAAAAGTAGTTTCCATTCCTATGGGATTCTTTCTTTTTGAAGAGTTGTTTTACCTTAACCTTTCTGTTTTTGGGATAATGTTTAAAGATACAAGAAATAGATAGTTAATCTTTTGTAGATTATGTGATTCTATAGAAGATGATTCTTGTGCTTTTATGAGACCAAGTGTTTTTGAATTCTCATCATTTGGAGAAAAGATTAGTGTTGGTAGGGACTTGTTAAAGGATGAAACTCTACTTGAAGGTAGGTATATTTTCTTATGTTTTTGTTCTATGTAGTAAATGAAATCCTCAAAATTATGAAAAGAAACGTAAAACAAAAATGTTGTTGGTTTACGTTTCCTACTAGGTAATCAAAGACCGTTTACACACATCATAAGTTTGGGATTTTCTCATGGTTAACTTTCTCCTAATCATGTTCTCTATCACTCTCCCTCAGAACTTGACCCTTTGTTTTCTCCTCCATGTCCATGTTTTCCTAAATGGAACCCTAGTGTGGGTTAACTCGGGTGACCTTTGTACTTCCCTTTCTTTATTTTAAAGTAATAGTTTTACTGACTCCTTTTCCGATGTGGGACTTTCAATGAAATTTCAAAACCCAATTTTAAAATTGCGAGGACGCAATTTCTTAAGGGGGAAGATTGTAACGACCCGAAATTTTTAAATAAATTTTTTTTCCCAATTTTATGTGTTATTGTAATACTCAACAAAAATGTTTTATTTGATAAACATGATTATAATTAAAATGAGATCAGTGGGTTTTGACTATTATATAACCATCGGTCAATATGACCACTGTGAACAAAATGTTTTGATTTTTGTCTCTAAATATAAGTAATCTTGGTTAATTATTATAGAAAGAAGATTCGATGGCCTCACCTAGTAGTCTTGGACCGATCGAAGCCCATCTAACAGAGCTTGGGAAGGAGGTAGCACCACTGGGCTTTGCTCTGGATCAAATCCAAGCCGAACTTCATCATGTGAAGCTGGAACGGAATCGCCTTCGTGAGAAGTTCAAACTGATAGAAATTACTACTCGGGCAATGTTGACTGAGCCGCCCCAAGCTTCTATCACCCTAGCACACCTTACTCTTAGGTCCTATGCTGGTATTATAAGGGGTTATGTAACGAGACCGTAACTACCTTGTGTAATCCTTGTTTTAAATAAAAATTTGGATTTCTTCTTATGATGAAGTTTATGAATTTTGAAATGACCAGATAAATATAGTATGCATATTTTTGATGAATTTTAGAAAAAGGATATTTTAAATATGTTTATGTAAACCCTAAATAATTAAAAATGTGTAACGATTTTCAAAAAATGGTCTTCTGCAATTATGTTCAGTACTAAATTTAGAGTCTAATAAGATCAACTTGATTTTTGATGAATAGTAAACTATGAATAGTGATTTTATGATTAGGATTAGTAATATGACCAAATGGATTAGTAATCTCACTTAAAGAAAGTTTTAAAATAATCTAGGCACCTTGATTAAGTAATGTGATTCAATAAAATAGTTAAATAACGGTTTCATTAATTATTATTCAAGTATTAGTTTTTTCAGGTGAATAGTGTTTTTTAATTAAAAATTTAATTAAAAATAATTAGAAAATTATTTTTATAAAAATGACTTTATTTTTGAACTCAGAGCATCGATATTATGTTATGGTAATTTTTGGGGTTTTTTCTGAAAAAATGAATTTTCGATGAATAGTGTTTTTATTTAAAAATTAAATTAAAAATATTTAGAAATTTTTTTTTATAAAATGGATTTCATTTTTGAAATCAGAGCATTGATATTTGGTTAATGTGAAATTTTGGGATTTTTCTGAGAAAGTTGAATTTTCAGTGAATAGTAAAAATACAGTTTTAGGGTTTCGGTATGTTTAATGACATCATAACGGTGTCATGATGATGTCATGAGATCTTTTGAGGGTTGGCCGGCCAAGGGTGATGAATTATTGTTTTGGGGGCCCCATATGGCCTAATTCCATGATAAATGACAAGGGAGAGCACATGGGTTTGAGAAAAGCACATGTGAGGTGTCCCTTGGCCATTAATGTCTTGTCCCCTCACTTTCCCTATAAATACCAAGCTCTCCTCTCATCCATTCGACTCCCCACTCATTACCAACAAATTTCTGGTCTCATTACCTCCCAAGGAGTCCTCCCAAGGTGCCCCCAAGCCCTCAAGGTCCCAACCTTTGAGGTTTAAGAGTTACATTTTAAGGTAAGGGATCCGACCTCTCTCTTTCTTTTCAAGTAATCTCTTTTATGTCATTTCTTTTATACTCCATGTTCTTATGTTGGAGGATGTTCTTTTATATTCATCCTACTGCCTATTTCATGTTCATATGATGAGAGACCCCCCCCCCCCTTGCTCTCATCAATTCGTTTTAAGAATGTTTAAGTGGCGCCGTTAGGCTGCCAGATTTTTAAGGGATTCTTTCACCTTCCTCGTTTCCAAGTTCTATTTTCATTCAAGTATTTCATGTTACTTTTTATTATGTTGGGGTATGATCTCTAAATTATCATACTGATCTTTTATGATCATATGATGAGAGACCCCATTTGATCGCTTCAATTCAGTATTTTGAAGTTTTAAGTGGCGCAGTTAGGCTGCCGAAATTTTAAGTGGTTCTTCACCCTTCTCGTTTTGAAGTTCTACTTTCATGTCAATTATTTCAAGTTCCTTTTTGTTATATTGGGGTATGATCTCTATATATATCATAATGGACTCTTATGTTCATATGATGAGAGACCCCATTTGATCTCTTCAATTCAGTATTTTGATGTTTTAAGTGGCGCCGTTAGGCTGCCGAATTTTTAAGTGGTTCTTCACCCTTCTCGTTTTGAAGTTCTACTTTCGTGTCAATTCTTTCAAGTTACTTTTTGTTATGTTGGGGAATTATCTCTATATCTATCATACTGAACTCTTATTTTCACATGATGAGAGAACCTATTTGATCTTTTCAAATCATTTTTTTTGATTTTTAAGTAACGCCGTTAGGCTGCCGAACTTTCATAAGAGAAATCTAATTTTTTTCTTCCTTCCATGTTTTTCATTTCAAATGGTATGTCCTTGAAATTTCATTACCATGATCATGTATCCTTCTTATTCTGTCCATGTACTATTTTATGGGTCATTTATGAATGTTTGACCCATTTTACCTCTCTTTTAATGTCTTCTAAAACCTCGGAACATTGCCGTTATGCTGCAGAATTTCTGTCTCAAAATGTCTATCTCTTTTTCTAAAGTTCTTTTATTTTATTAAGTGAATACTCAAATCTCTTTCTTCTAAAGGGGTATTCACATATATACCAAAATGTTCTATTTTAAATTCTGGGATTTACATACATGAGAACCACCTTCCTTTTCTGTGGGTTTTAAAGTGATATAAAGATCATGTCTTTAAAGCAGTTTTTAAAAAGTTATGATTATGAAATGAAACCCATTTCCTTTATGCTATATGGGTTATTTATGAAATGTTTGATGATGATATATGTGGATCACATGATAATAAATGCAAATTTAAGGGTGCGCCCTGATAGCGCTCCAATGCATTGGGTAATGATGTAACCACTAGAGATTACAATTTTCACGATACCTTGGTGAATAACCTTGGTAATTTTAAAATGACACCTTGGGGATGGACCTTGGTGATATGTTCATGATTTTCTATGTTAAATGATGTAGCCACATCTTCAAGTTATGAAAAAGTTTTATTTTTATTATGATATGCCTCATGATTTCATTTTCATGCCTTAAAGTTCTTTTCATGACTTTATTGATGTATCTCAAGTTCATATGTAAAATCTTTCACTTGTTTCCCTTGCTGGGCCTTCTGCTCACCCTTCCTTTTGATGTATGTCCCCAGGTTATGAGATGCAGTAATGAGCCTAGGGTGAACATGAGGAGAAGCCTTTCAAGTGTTTAAGAAGAATGTTTTTTTTGTTTCATGTTTTATATTCCTTGTTTCCAAGACACTAAACCTTAAAGATCCTCAGTTCCGTGTAATGGAATGAAAGTTATGTTATAAAAAGACGGGATGCTATACTTCCTGTCATCATTAGCTGAGATCTGGGTTTATATCTACTCAGAAAATGCCTCTGTCAAGCCATCAGTTACTGCGTGTCAAAACCAAGAAAAATAGGAACTAAAAATCTATCCAATCCACCTTTGATAATACTATACCATAGTTACACCTCTATCTCACCCTCGATCATGAACCACACCCACAGTATTGATATGCTGTGCTGAAGAATAGTCATGCAATGATAGAATAGTGGGTATTTGTCAAACCGTGAGACAAAGGAAATGCCTACGATGAATGTGAGAAGAAACAAGGATAAAAACATAACCTATAAAACATGAGTAATGAACCTATAACTTTCTTCATTAATCCTCGATCCGTTGTCTAAGAAATAGAGAGACAAATAGGATAATCAACATAATTAATAGATTAATCCATCTCAATTAAATTTACCATCGATATGAGAATCAATTTTTCTCATGGAATTGATCCTCATTCGAATGGGATAAATGAAAGGTTTGAATTCACAAAAAAATATCCATCCCAAATCTTGGATTAATATTTGATGAAGAATAGTCCCATGTTTCTATCATTGGTGAGATCCATGGACTCCAACAGCATAATGATCCTCGATCCGGATCTGATCCGGTGTTGTTCACCACGATCTCCTATGACGCTCTCCCAAAGGATCCTCTAGAATTTTTAGGGTTATGTGGATAACCCTATAAATTTTCCATGACAAAATTTAAATAGAGGATAACATATGTCATTAAATCAAAAAAAATTATTTATTTATTTTATTAATTCACACCCACGACAAATTTTTCACAAACTCCCTGTTTTGAAAAAGGTTATGTCATGGCTGGGGAAAAATCTATGTTCTGAACTCAATAGTTCCCTTAGATTTCTGATCCAGGCCCCCATTTAAGAGTTATTACAACTTTTTAGGAAAACTGAATACACGTGATATTTAATAAATTTAATATATTTCAAACATTTATTCTAGGATCACTGGGCCTCAAAATCACATCCTATCTTAGTTCCTGGTCTCAAAATTATTCCATATAATATCAAAAAATAATACATGGAAAATCCAAGTCATTATAGGAAGTTCGATCATCAACACAATATAATATGGAATAAAACCTTCAAGCATGTCCCCCTCTATACCCTTCTCAAAATTTAGGGCCTTAAAAAGAAACTCTGTATAATTCATCATATCAAATACCCTTACCTGATGTCTAAGCTCTATAAGACGGCCAATATCACACTTTCTATCCTTTTGAGCATCATTACCAACCAAAATATAAACAAAGCATATAAACTATGTGAAATGATAAGAGTAAGCAGAAACCAACACCAACCCTATAGAAGCTCCATAAACTTATATTCTTGGTGTAACTTCAGAATGTTGGGAAAGAGCTCCTATAAGAATAACTACTTAAAGGCTTCCCAATTAAGACCCTCATGCCTACCTATCTATCCAATAATACCCACCACCTTCTGGTGGGTCCTTGAAGAATAAAGGTATCCATATTTACACTTACATCCTTAGGATTCTCTACTAGATCAAATATTCCCTTGATAATTTAAACCTAATCCTTAATATCCCGATGAACACTACTCCCTATAATACTTGTGGATTCTAGAGTTAGAAATCTTGGGCATAGTCAACCATCATTCCTTTTTCCACTCCACCCTGAACAAACATAGTCTGTAATACTCTATGTAAGGGTGGGTTTACCACATAAACCATCAGAGTGAGTTCAAGAGAATGCTCAGGTTCATTCTCCTACATATCTTGTAGTGGAACTAGAGAATCCTCCCTAGTGGAAGCATTCTAGATTTCTTTGCAAGGTGACCCCATCAAGCATCTCTGAGACAACTTTTTTTTATTAAATTCTAATAAAATGTTTAGAATGTTTGTGGAAAATTGATTATAAGTAAAATGAGTAGTTATAAGGCACACATATGGGACTTTTATGGGATAACCACCCTAGAATATACCCACACACATGGTTAAATCCTCATAGTTCTACCCAAGGATCAATCCAAGTCTTCTACACCTACAAAAAAGTAAAAATCATGTATAAAAATCATAAATACATGCACAATTTCAACTAAATAATGCCAAAATAGATATATCATAAAAGTATAAATGCAGATATATCACCAAACAGATAACACAAATCAAGTAATTTTATTATTGAACTATTATGTTGCAACATCAGGTATATAAATGACATGTGATCCTATGGTTATAATCATGATTCATGAATGCACATGAATCCCATAAACAACAACAAAAATCTCATCACTGAGTCTGAGACGAAGTTCCACATCATGCGTTCCTCCCCGTACATAAGAAGCTGCCAACTAGCGGCGAGGTTCTAAGTGATGTTGGGAGACTATACCCTCAATAATCATAGCCTAAAAATAGAAAATAAAAACATAAATATAATATAACTAAAAAACACAATATAAGATAAAATAAATAAAGGCTATATAATATTTCATGTTAGGTCAGACAATAGTAAGTAAAGGACCCCCAATGTGACCGTTTAATAAGAATAAGTAGTAAAAATGGAAAAGATAAATAAAATATATTGAAAAAAATATTTGGAGTTCATCCTAGTACCACATCCATACCCTAACTCCAATATCCTCACAAACCTACTGCTAGGTTCTTTCCCTTCTCCAGATCCCTGATCATAATGTATGCACATGCACCATGATACCCGTTCATGGTGTGAGTATAAACCCAATAGTACACCACCAAAGTTTCCTTAACAAAAGTGAACATGTGTATATAGGTGTATTTCATGATGGAAAGGTAAATTCACATACAATAATACAACAATCATATATTGACTGATCATGTTCTAACTAGGCTTCCAAGAAATTTGGATGTACCTGCTTCGACACCATGCTAGAAGGATGTAATAAGTAGTCACCACATGAAATAAATCATGTTATACATATCCATACATCTTTAAGGACAATACGTGTCTCAATTTTAAGTAAATTTTCCATTCCATACTTTAAGGGTTGGCCACACCCATGAAACATGATTACCCTTTGATGGTCGACACACTTGGCATGCCCGAATAATGAGACTCTACATAAATGAAAGGATGTTCTACATTAGTACATCATATCAGACTATGTATTCACTTCCATTTACATATGTAATTATCCTCTCATGATCTTTATTATTACAATATTTGGATCTATCTATTATATATCAAAATCTATAACCAATGATTCATGTCATCCAAGCTCCCCATATAAGGGATCGATTAAATCCATTTGGGTCACCTGTCAACCTAAACACTAAAATAGAGGTACTGACGACTATGAACAAATACATATATGAGGAATGGAATATAAAGGAAAAATATATCACAATAAATATTCTATATATAATGAAACGTCACATAATCATGGTACAAAATATTAAGTAACAAGCATGGAATATAAAATATTACAAATATACGAAATAGCCACATATAAGGTGAGACATAGTAGGGGACACATAAGCCATAACAAATAAAGGTCTCACAGGATACCCATGCATGCCAAACATACCATATCATGAATGGGTCTCTACACTAGGCACATACACATAAGTTAAGCATGTTAAAAACTCCATACAAAGGCCCAATAAGGAAAGGGGTTCTTACCATTAACGTATTGATTACAAAATCTAAGATCTACCAAGTAACAACACCTAGATCACATCCCACACCAATGTTCACTTTATAAAGACCCAATATATCAAAATAAAGTCTCTATAATTATAATTCTAGGAAGATATCATGCCAAGAGTTTGAATCCACATTAACTTACCAAATGAGGTTTGTTTCTGAACGATGATATTGGATCGATTAAGGATAGGTCACCAATTCTCATAATCCAACACCAATATATCAATCAACCATGGATCCTACATTAGATATAGGTGGATATTCACAGATCTAGATAAAATGCCTTGGATATATGATCAATTCAAAAGTAATAAAGATAATTATGATTAGAATGGATAAATCTTACCTTAAAGGACATCTCTATATTGGTCTAGAATTTAAGCACCTAAATAAGAGGAAGAAGAAGCCTAGAGCACTAAGGGATAACTCTCCAAGATGTTCTAGTCACAAATGGGTCAGAATAGGTGAAAATTATTCTAATAATTTAATTCGAGTAAGAAGAAAAAACACCCTTAATGATGCTCAAATTTGGGAACCACCAGATGGCCAGTGTGCCTGGGTAAAATGAAGGAATTCTGCCTTATCCATTGGATAACCAGTGGGATCCATATAAATGTAGGTCCCACTACCAACACCATTGGGTGGAAAATGCACCCCACTATCAAGATGATGGTATTTTTTCAACCATCTTGTATCCCACTAAGACTTAGTATTTGAAACACTAAATTTGAGACAAGGTTAACCATTCATTTTAGGAGCCTACATGATTATAAATTCATAGGTAATAATTATTATCCTAGAGTAGTGTTAAGATGGGTGACCTCTTGGGATGTTTCCCAAGGTGTGTGTGAGTGAATAAAAAGCACACTAAAATAATATGTGTTAGCTAGTGGGGAAACTCATTAGTCTGATGATCCATTAAGGCACATGGGTGGGACCCAAGAAGGGGAAAACATGTGTTTGTGGGGAAACTAGTGGCACCTAGAGGGATAAGACCCAAAATCCATATTGAAAAGGTGGGGTATTTGTGATATTAGTGGGGATTATTTTTTATAGTGGTATTATATTGTCACCCATATAGAATTTCACTGGAAGTGCCTAGGTTGAAATGTGGGGACCATAATGGAGATGTTGTGCTATAAAGGGTGGGATACTTAAACACACCATAAAGTTAAAGGGTCAAAAAACTAAATTTTTCTACCCAATTCAATATGGCACACCTTCCATTTTGGTATCCTACTTGATTATAAATACATAATTAACCATGATTGGCCTAAATTATTTTCATAATGGGTGACCTCATGGGAATTTTACTAGGTCCAGATGATTAGGTTCATGACCCATGGGGTTAGATGATCAGATGATTAGTTCATTGGCCCAATGGTACTCATAATGCTTTTAGTTTATCTATTATACTAGTGGTAACATGTTCAAGTTATGGGGGATGCAGAATAAAAATTATTTTAGTTAAGGGGAAGTACCTGCCATGTGTTGGGCTATGTAGTGGAGGTCTTTGGTCCCAAAAGTCTCGGTTTACCACTTATTGTAGGTCATGATTTGATTGGCCAGTCATGGATTGGGATTGGCCCATCAGCAATCATTATAATTGGTCTAATATGTGATAATTTTTTTAAATAATATGATATATATATGTATATATTATATTACTTATATAATTGGAAATCATATAGGGCCATCATAGGATGTAATACAGTGTAAATAAAAGTGGGATGTTGGGTTAATCAATCATATTTTATTGTTGGATATGCCATAGGGTACCATATATATATATATATATATTTCATTATATAGTATAACATATCATATGATATAGTATATATAAATCTATGAGTTGTATAAAATAGATTTCCATACCTATTTTATGATATTTATGTATCATTTAGTATACTTTAGTTGAAAATTTTGATTTTCCCCTTATCAAAGAATACAATATGGTGATATTTTAGGGCTTGGTTTCAAATCATAGATAATGATATGCATGATCAAGCCCCTATGAAATCCAAATGTGATATATGATACCAAAAAAATGACGAATTATGATATGAAATGAGTTTATATCATATTATACAACATTGAAATATCATATAATATGATATAATTGTAAAAAATATTTTTGTTCAATTTAGAAATGAATAATAATTCATAATTATTCATAAACCTAAAATATTAATAATATAAAATAAAAACATTTATTTTAAGAAAATTTCATATGCGTATCTTAAATTATGAATCATTTAAACATGAATTGTTTAATTTTTTATATTAATGTTTCATATTATAAACCTTCCTATGATTACCCTTCAGGATCACACCAAATCTAAGTGAATTTATATTACACCACAATTGTTTTGAAAGATGATATATTTTTTAATGCCATAAATATGAAGTGTTTATATTATGAATATTTTTATGTTTAATTTAGATGGTTTAAATTACTTCTATAAGTTTTATAACATTAATTTAAGTAATATCAAACTTGATATTTAAAAACATTTAATTTAGTTCAATGAAAATTAGTATCTTGTTTATTAAAGCTCCAAAGTAATAATTCATTGTAATTATTCTTATATAATTTGAATAAAAATCATTTTATAAATTTTTAAATCACTTATAATTATTGATCCATGGAGAGTGGGACTTTTGTTTTCTAGATATACAATAATCTAGGTGCTTAGAATCTATTTAGAAAATTAATGGGTGTCTATATATCACACCATATATGCTATTAAGTAGGATGTTGGTTTCTTATAATTTTAATCCATTACATGAAAAGGAGTTTCATGTACCATTTAAATGTAATTTATATTTTTATGTTTATATATTATAATTAAATAATTTATTAAAGATGCATAACATAAATATTTATTTTATTATATTTTTAAATTAAAATGATTGAAAAGTGTTAATTTTATTTTAAAAAATGAGAATCATAAATTAAATCATTAGAAGTATGAACATATATAAGGGCTATATGTGATGAAAAAAATACATTAGATGAATATATAAAATGGAAAGATCATTAAATCCCCTAAAAAATCATAAGGTAGTTAGATTCTTTCCTAATTAGGTACTCATAAATGCCTTGATCATATAAATGGTATGGTCATTCCAAAGTCAAGAACCCCTAGATTATATTTTATAAGGAATACAAAAATATAGGTGACCCTAACTGTTAGGTGAATATATCAGACTATGATATTTAAGTTATACTTTTTTGGGTTACCCTAATGGTTAGACACCCAAAATAATAGAATTAAATTATTTCATCCAATGAATAATTTCAATTTATTATCCACCTATCAATATAATAGTTAAATATTATATAATTGATATGATTTTTTACCTAAATAGACATTTCATGAGAAAATAACCAATTATAACTAATTGAATAGTGAGATATAGATATTGGACTACTAATAGATATGATTTAAAAGGTTCATCATATATATGGGAGAATATTAAATAAAATTTATTACTTAATGTTTATATAGAACATGATACACACCCTATAATAATTTCTATTATAGATTATAATTACATTAAAAAAAACTTAATTTTGTCATTGAGATCTATTCTAGGTTGGATTTTATATCTCCTTGATTTATATTATAACTTGATAAGTATTCTCAATAATAAAGAGAAATTAACTAACATGAATAGATAGATTTTATAAAAATTAATCTCTCTAATTTTAACTCATGGGTATTAGATTTTGGTTGTGCTTCACACATACGTGTGGGTGTACATGAACTTAGAAATAAATATAATTGGTCAAGGGGAGATAGATATATGTATCAGAAATGGAGAAAGGGTTTATGGATTAGAGGTGGTTCTATATGTTCTACATATACCTATTGTATTGGTTTATTAATTAGAAGTTTTCGAATATGTTCTATTCATAATTGAAAAAATATATTTTTTGTTTTTATATAGATATAAAGGGATTATTTTTCATGACTAAGTACAAAATTTTTTCTATAACTTAAATAATAACAAGTTCAAAGTTAATAATTCAAGCACCACTTACCTTTTGAAATTTTTTATAAGACAAAAAAATGAGAAATACATTTAAAAATACATTATGATAGATTATTAGAGTAATTTAATTATTAATCATTCAATATAAATGAATATAATTTATTAAATAATATAAAAAACACTATTTTATTAGAAAAGGATAAAGTTCAAGTGAATTACTTGTCCTAATATATATTGAAATATGTGGTCCAATGGAAACTCAAGTAAGTGATGGTTACTCATTTTTCATAGATTTTATTGATGATTTTATCGAGTGTGGTCATTTTTTTTATCATAAAACACAAGTTTGAAACCTTTAAATTAGTAAAAGTGTTAAAAAAAGTATATAATCAAATTTTCAAGATTACTTAGATACTTTTATTAGATTGTGGAAGGGAATATTTAAGTCAAATTTTTACTAATAATTTGAGATTATATGAAATTGTTTTAATAATCACTTCCTTAGGCACACTATTATGGAAAGTTGTTTCTGAAAGGAGGAATTAAAATTTTTTAGATATGGTTTGATCAATTACTATCTATTCATAACTTCTTATTTTATTATGGAGTTATGATTCAAAGATTTCTAATTTTAAAATAAACCACATTCCATCTAAGGAAACTAAAAAGAAACTATATGAGATAAGTAACAATTTATTGGGTATCACAATGAAACAAATAGATTTTATTTGAACTATCTTAAGGAGAAAAAAGTATTTTTGGCTCCATTTGGTGTGTTACTTAAGAAGGAATATATTTCTGGAGGAACCAACTAAAGTAAATTTAAAATTGGTGAAGTTTAAGATGAAAAAATATGAAATTTTCATTATTTTGATTTATATAAATGATCATAATAAAGTATTTGGGAAATCCTAAATAATAAAAAATATGAATTTTTATAAAAAAGTGTGAAAAGTTTTTAAAATAGGATGTGGAAACTAAATTGAACCATGTTTCACATTAACCAATAAGGTTTATTAGTATTTATTTTAATCCTAATATATATTGGTTTCTCATGGAAAATGATAATGAAGTCACATTATTACAAAATGAGACTACTTATTATATAGATGTAGTTGAGATTTATGATTATGATAAACTATTAAAAGACATAAAATATGAGATGGAATTCATGTAAAAAATAACGTTTGTAACTTTTTTGTTATGCTCAAAGTGGTAATAACCATAGGGTTTAAGTGAGATTTTAATAATAAATATAAAATTTATTTTATAGTGTCAATATATAAGTATCATATAGTGGATAATGGTTATAAACATATTTATGTTATTGAATAGGAGAAAAACTACTCACCAGTATCCACAATAAATTCTATTCATATTTTTTTACCATAACAACATTCTATGATTATGAAATTTACTAGATGGATGTTAAAAATTCATTACATAATGGGAACTTATTCAAGAACATGTATATAATACAACCGAAATGTTTTGAGAATCATAACTACTCTATGATGACATATAAGTTGAAAAAATACATTAATATTTTGGAAAAAGAATCATAAAGTTGAAATGCACACTTTAATTATGAAATCAAAGAGTTTGGTTCCACAAATAAAAAAATTTGAATCTTGTGTATACATTAAGTCTAATTGAAGTGTAATTATATTTCTAGTATCATATATTAATGAAATATTACTAATTTAAAATAACATCATGACCTTATATTTTATGAAGTATTGGTTAAGAAAATGATTCTAAAAAAATACATGATAGAAAAAATTATATACCAAGTATTAAGATCTATATAGATAAATTAAGATACGTGATTTGATTGGGTAAGAACACATATATTAATACAACGATAAAAAGGTTTAGTATGAAAAAATCCATGAGGGGTATTTAATAGTGTTACATGGTGTGAGTCTTTTGAATACTCAGTATCCTTATACTAATAAAGAAAGGAGACACATGAATTATATTCCTTTTCTTCAAATATAGGGTGTTTCATGTATACCACATTATGAAATCAGTTTGATGTCTCTTATTATTTGAGAATAACTAATAGATAACAACCAAATTGTAACACCCCTTAGATTTATAAGGTTTGTTATGTTTATTTTTTAGCTTATCATTGTGGGTTTTAAGTTATGGTTTTTTGGGTTTTAGTCTCAGGGAGTTTTTTGGATAGTTTTTTGATGTTTTGGAAGCGATTTTGAGGGTTCACAATTGGTGCATAGTTATGATAAACTGTGTGAATTTACCAGGTAACTATGCGAACGGAGACTTTAGAGTCAATGGTGTTTTCATGGTGGGCACATAGTTCACCAAATAGTGCATCCTGAACCATGTGAATTTAGTTTCTTTTGGATAGTAGCCTCTCTACAGTTGGTGCAAGTTTTTTCAAACAATAGTTCCAAATCATGCGTGCGATATTAATTTATCCTAAAATTATAATTTTAACTTGAAATCACCCAAAAATGTCTAATTATTCCTCATATGGATATAGATCTCAAACCAAGAGACTCTTTTGGGTGATTTTAGGGATTCCTTTCCATCCATAATTAATTTTTATCAGATCTTAGGCTAGGGGATCTATAAATCAAAGGCATGTCTTAGTTTTGTTCTTCTTCTCCATGATCATCTCATCTTATCTCAAAATTAAGTCTAGATTAGACCTTTCATGCACAAATATAAGGCCTAGAGAATGATTTAATTTATCTTCCTTTTATTGTTGATGGAGAGGAACTCAAATCCACTATAATTTCCTTTATTCTATTGGATGATATGAGATCTGTTGTTTACAAAAATTTATGTTTAGTAAGTCCAAGCCTATCTTAACTCTAGACATTTCCTTCTTCTTGGGTATTAATTTTAGAATCCTCATGTAATTATTTTAGGCTTTATTCTAGGGATTTGGTGTGTTAGCCTTGATTTGAGTAGTGTTTCTTGTCAATAAGACTCTGTTATGCTTGAATTTATAAGTCTTTACTATATTATGAATTTTATATAAGGATGTACGTCTTGAATTGCATATAGGTTCATGTATAACCCTATGATAACTCTAATACATGTTTTGATTAACAAGTGGGTACATGTGTAGACTTGTGAAATTATTCTCTGTTATTTTATTATCATGTGGGTGTATGTGTAGGAAGACGAGAACTCTGTTTTTGACCTTATTTAATGGCATAAACTATTTTTTCTGACTCTATGGTGGATATGAATTAATGAATTGGTTGAGTCATAGAATAAATTATTCTAGTTGTGTTGATCATATTGTGGATATACATCAATGAGATGATTGATTCATGGAATAACTTGTGCTAATTATACTGATTATATTGTGTCTATTCATTGATGATGTCATGAATCATCCCAATGGGGCCATGCTATGACTCCCCAATCCTACCACTGATAGGATAGGGTCTGGTGACTAGTGTCGAGTTGGCATGTTACTAACATGTGAGGAATTAACCTAAGTACCTACACACACACACACACACACATATTTAAGCCCATACAATGTTGAAATATAAAAAAAAATGAACAACCATGCATGGATACATCTAAAAATCACAACCAAAGTATGACATGATGTAAAGGAAAATTAAATAGGTCTAAATAAAAACCCACCAAAAAGAGTCTGAAAACAAGTCTAACATGAAATTAAAACTAGGTTCTGCTGTCAAGATATTATAGGAACACACCTCGGTCTGTCTGGTCTCACTAAGAACCGTCTGGTCCTGACTTGTCTAGGAATATTTCAAAAGGTCGATCATCTACACAAGATGTGATATGTGTGGAAAAAAACCCATGTAGGGGTGAGTATAAAAATAACCAGCAGGACACCACAAAACCACAAAGCATTCAATAAAATAATACTATCATATCTACACAGGTATATATCTACATTACATATATTAAGAATATACAGATATACTCAACAAGACACAGAGTCTAAAGGTAAGTCACAAATGTAATACTAAACTAGGATTCTAGCTTGAATTTTACACAAAGAACTCATATGGGATAACACACTCCATGATTATGATAGTACTGATGATGTCCATACGAGAGGTAATGCTCATCAGGTATCTCCATAGGAAGTAAATGTTGGAAGTTTGAAGAGTTACGATACAAAAATAAGGACCACTCCCAAGGCCATAGGGTATACCAAAAACTCAATATAGATTAACCTTCTAATTAGAGGGTCGATTCCCACATAGTGTTGGTCATGAAGATACCAAGAACTCCACCTTGGGAACAAAGATGAATACAAGATCTCACTCTAGGCCTCATGGAGTGATTCCAACAACTCTATCCAAAAAGTCCTAATGAAGGGACCATTTTCCTATGTGTAAAATGAAATTTCATACTAACCCTCAGGGAAAGGATATGGGGAACACACCATAATGAAAATTTTCCAAGATACAGAGGACATGGGTATGAAGATAACTTTGTAGGAGTACATGATATGTAGTAGGGTTCCACGCCATATCCCTTGGACCCTGGGTCCTGCCCATGTAAATAGCCTATTTCTATGTCCGTGTAAAAGTATACGGTGTGATACTACTTGTGTACCTCACCCCATGTCCCAGTACATGGATTATTCTATGTATTCCTGGCCTAGCCATGTCTGTGTGGTAGTACACGGTGTCCTTATGCTCGAGTACGCTAGTCCATGTCCATGTACTCTCTAAGGTAAACACCAATCTTAACAAAGGGGACCACACATCATGTGACAAGGTCATATGACGTGTGATACTTATCTCCTTCCTGAAACCCTATCCACTACTGAGAGGGGCCCACATAGTGTGTCGCTCTGACTTACTTGCTGTGTACTGCAGAATTTTCTAGATTCTCATATCTGGATTCCACATATTCAACCATTAATCTAACCTTCGATCTAGAAACTAACTCACTAGAAATCATTAAACATATCCCAAGGATTCACACCAACATCTATTAACATGTTTTAAACCTTCGATTCATTCAAAAAATGCCTTCAAATTGTGTTCTTCATTATGTACTGATGAACATGAAATTAGGTATCCAAAACCATCCGATCTGACTATGATTCCATCTTTTTACCACCATATCATTGTTTCAATACTAGATCTACAATATTGGTTCATTTTACCAAGAAATGGGATCCCAATGATTGATTTATCAGGGTATGTCAAACCACAGTCCAAACGAAGAATGCCCACCATGAATGAAGAATTGGGGGAGAAAGGCACACGAACAATCATGAGGAATGAACATCATACCATGTTTGTGTCGACCTTGATTAATTTCTGTTAGAATTACGAATAAAGAGATAAAAATTTAAATCATAAAGAAAAATTATCCCAATAAAACCCCGCAATAGATCCCATACCAAAAATAATTGATCCACAAATCAATCTGTTGGTTGATTATTCCATGTACATCATAAAAATTAATAACAGAGAAAATAATCAAATTAAAACAACTTCATCCCTTGATTTGGATTGATCATGGATTAAGAAAAGAGCTACATCGTGACCGTTGTTGAGATACTTTAATTCTGTCTCACTCCGGTTGTCGATCCTTGATCCAGTCATTGTCTGCTAATGGAATCTCATTCCATGCTCTTCAATAGATCTCCAATGATTGACAAGATTATGTGAATAACCTTAAAAAGTTTCCATAAGAATGTATTTATATAAAACATTAGGTTGTTGTGTCAATGGTTAAACAAAATAATTTTATTTAATTATTTTATGCATGTGATGACTTTTCCAAAAACACCCCATGCCGACCAAGGTTATGTTGTGCCTAACATAAAACCTACATTCTGAACTCAATGGTACCCTCATATTTCTTATACGGTCCACCTTTTTAGAAGTTATTACACCTTTTATAGAAAATTATGCTCATGTTCTATTTAATATATTTAATATATTTCAAACATTTATTCTGAGAACACCAAGCCTTGGAATCACACACCATATCAGTGCCTGGTCTTAAAAATAATCTATAAAATATCCAAAAAATAATACATGGAAAATAAAATTAATTAAATTCTCCACACCTTAGGGATTTACATCCCCAAAAATCCAAAATAATAGGCTACACAAAGAGATTTGGGTACTGATCAAGAATCTAAGACTCTCGCTCCCAAGTTCTCCCTTGAAGATTCCTATGCTGCCACCATACATGAAGTAAAGGAATCAATCTCCCAAGAAGGATCCTCTCCTGCCAATCCTTGATCCCTACCGGGTACTTAGAAAAGGTAGCTCTATCCTCAATGTCCATCTCTGCCCAGTTGATAATGTGTGATGGGTCATGCACGTACCTCCTCATCTGCGACATGTAGAAGACATTGTGTACTCGATATAACTATGACAGTAGAGATAAGAAGAACATCACCTCACCAAATCTACATAGTATATGTAAAAGACCAATTAATCTCTGAGATAGATTTCCATCCTGGCCAAATCTCCATAATCCATGTCGAGGTGAAACCCATAGGAATACATGGTCTCCCTCATTGAACTCCAAAGGTCTCCATAATCTATCCACATAATAATTTCAATGTCTCAGTGTAGTCTTCATCCACTCCGGGATGATCTACACCTTCTTGGTAGTTTCCCGCACCAACTCTGGTCCAATGAGTGCTAACTCTCCTGGTTCAGTCCAGTAAAGTGGTGACCTGCAGGGTTGATCATACAAATCCTTTAATGGTTACATGATGATGGTATAATGGTAACTATAATTGTACACAAAATCCACTAGTGGTATGTGATCCTCCCAACTATGGTCAAAGTCCAACACGCAAGCTCAAATCATGTCCTCCAGAACCTGAATGGTCCACTCTGTCTGAATGTCATTTTGGGGGTGAAACATTATGATCAAGTGTAACTAAATCCTAAATACATCATAAAATCCCTTACACAACTGGTATGTGAAGATATCATTATAGTTAGAAATAACTGTTGAGGTAACACCATAGAGTCATACTATATCCTCCATGTAGAGGCATCCTAATCTATCTACTAAATTCTACCCCCAAATAGTTATAAAGTGGACCGACTTGGTGAGTCAGTCTATGATTAACCATATAGAATCATTTCTCTTGGATATACATGTTAATCCTATCACAAATTCGATGGATATCTCATCCCACTTTCACTCTGGAAACTCAAGGGGTTGAGATAAACTTATTGGAATTTGGTGACCAACCATCAATTGCCGACAAGTAAGGCATCAAGATATGAACCCTGTAACTCCTTTATTCATCCATGGCTACCAAAACTGATGTTGGAGGTCCTGGTATATCTTTTACATACCTTTATGTACCAACAAATTAGATGTGTGAAACTCTCTCAAAACTATCTTTCGCAACATCATTGGTAACATCATGCATCCTAAGAAAAGAATGACCTATTCCCCACATTTAGAAAATATGTTAGGAGTATGTCCAGTGGACATCTGAGTACATAGGGTATCATAGTTAACATTCCTAAGATGTTACCCCCAACCCACTACAAGAGAGGAGGGGTAAAAACCATTGATTCAAGGTAAGTTTTTCAATATCCATCAATAAATGATAACTATAATGAGGCCAACTGCTCTGATGCCTTATTTAGGAACTATGAATCTCATGCTGAGAGAATATACTACCACATTACCCTTCATAGGATTATATACAATTTTTAATTAATAATCCTAGAGGAACTCTAGAAATTCCCTCCATCTCAAGTTAAGATCCTTCTGAGAGAAGATATACTTGAGAATCTTGTGATTATAATAGATGATAAACCACTCGCACATCAGATAGTGTCACCACACGTTTAGTACAAAGACTATCACTTATAACTCAAGATCATGGGATACATAGTTCTACTAATGTGGTATCAACTGATGTAGAACATAGGTAGTCACCTCCTTCCTCTACATTAGAACACAACCAATCCTAGTTCCCAATAGATCGAAAAACACTACGTACTTGACATCCTCTTTTGGAAATTTCAAGATGGGAGATCACATCAATCTTCGCATCAATTTCTAAAAATCCTTTTGGAACCTCTCCATCCACATGAAAGGATTCCCCTTTTAGGTCAAATATTTCACAGGAGTTGATATCATGGAGAAGTTAGGTATGAACCTACAATAATATCCTGTCAACCCAAGGAAGCTTTATACCTCCATCACGCTCTTGTGTGGATCCCAAGAAAACATTGACTCAACCTTTTCCGAGTCCACTACCACTAGATCTACTGAGATAACATGTCCCAAAAAGTGGACTGCGTAAATATAGAACTGAAACTTAGATATCTTCCCATAAATCTGGTGCTCTCAGAGCACATCCAGAACCATCCTCAAGTGTCTCATGTGCTCCTCCTTGGATATTGAGTACACAAGGATATCATCGATGAAGAACACCAAGAAACAGTCTAAGAAAGGCTGAAAGATCCAATTCATGAGTCCTATGAACACTACTGGGGAATTCTTCATGCCAAATGGAATCACCAAGTACTCATAGTGACTATATCAACATCTAAATCCATCTTCAGTATATCCTCACCCCATACTCATAACTGGTTATAACCTGATCTGAGGTCAAACTTTGAGAACCACCACACCCCTATAAACTGATCTAAGAGGTCATTGATACATGGTTGTGGATATTTGTTCTTCATAGTCACCTAGTTTAAGAATTGGTAGTCTACACACAAACTCAAGTTGTCATATGCATTCTTAGAAAACAAAACTAGGGATGCTTAGTGTGAAACACTGGGTCTAACAAGACCCTTCCCCTACATGTCCTCCAACTGAACCCTCATATTGTGAAGCAATGTGGGAGCCATCTGATATAATTTCATATACATCAGTGTCATCTTGAGGTGTAGATCAATCCAAAATTCTATCTATCAGCAAGGAGGTAAACCAGGAACATCCTCATGGAATTTTTCCTCATACTTCACCACCACTGCAGGAAATTGGGAACTCATAACATCCATTACACCAAGGGTCGGGCTAGCCAACTGATAAGTAATTGGATGAACCCACCTATACACGAGCCTATCCTGTTCTTCCTGAATTTTATTTTTACAAAGGAGAGCCTAGTCCCATCACTACAGACACACCAAACTCTTTTCCTGAAACAGTCAATCTGAGCATGAACTATGGATAACCAGTCCATTACTAAGACGACATTGTAAGGAATCATCACTATAACAAGGAGATCCTAGAAGAAACTCTTACCTCATAGAGTCTAGTCACACTATCAGAAAAAGTGTGTGATCATCGTGTCATATCCAGTAAGAGTCTCCAAGTGTAAGGGTTGAGCCAAGGGATCTACCTGAATATCTAAGACTCAAACAAGATATGTGAAAAGAGAGGAATGACTAGGACCTATGTCTATCAGTACTACAGCTAAGGTATAAAATATTCAGATCATACCACAAATAATTCCTACACCCTCAAGGTCATAAGCCTCGATCACCTATAACTCTCCCCACCCCTATCCACCAGCTCCATGAACCTAGCATGGACCACCTATGGGTGGTGGTGGTACCCATAAAAAGCATCTACCACCACCTCCTACTCTCCTAGCTCCTCTACCATGTATACCTCCCTTTAAAACTACCTGCTCCTACCACTGCCTCTACCTCTACGACCCATCTATGGTCTCTCTATCAGCCATATGGATGATTGGACAATCTTGGTCAAGATGACCCCTACCGTCACATGAGTAGAACCTCCTCTCTCTAGAATGTATGGACCCACCCTGTGAGCTCTAAACCATAGATACTCTATTCTAGGACCTCAACCTAAAACATATCACACAACCAGGTCCCTAAGACTGATGTGAGCTACCTACTGCTGAGGTCTCTGCTCCTGCTTTCCCACTAACGGTAACCACTAGCTGTATTTTCTCAGCTAAGAAACTCTTAACCACCAAATCTCACTATATCACCCTAGAATATATAAGAATGAATATAGGGATAAAACTATCTCAAATGTATCTACCCATTCCTCACTCAATGTTCTGATCCTGGAAGAACTGATCTTGAATTATATCCATTGAGTACCTGGAATGGTTGGTAAACCTTGATGACTACCCAGCTATTGTCATGCCTCCCTGTTGGAGATGCAAAAGCTTATGGATATGTACATACCTCAGTGTAGTTGGAGGGATATACATTATAAAGAGACACTCAAACTCTAACCACGGTAGAGTCATCTCATTATAATAATAGGTCACTAACCTCCACTATCATCATACTAATCCATGAAGTAGGATCACCGCTAGGACCACCATCTTATCTACTAGTGTCTTGAACAGATGGAAAACTCAGGTCACCACATCAATATATTCTTTATATGCCTATGGTTTGGGCTCTCCTCAAAACCTGAGGGGTATCTGTCACAAAAACTCTTGATGTGAACTCAGCCTACGCACCTCATATGTTAGTATTTTGGGTACCATGTTCTTCTTCACAGGTGGTGGTATAGATGGTGAACCACCTAGAGGTAACATCTCTGGAACTTGTCCCTGTATCGACACCTCATCATTGAGGGGATCATCCTCATGATCTTCATGCTAAACCCTAACTAGCATATATCATGAAGGCATCCTAAAAGTAAATAATATGTACCATGATCAATGAGTATATCTAGAGAGATAACTAAATAAGGACATGGAAACCAAAATCCATTACTATCTGATGCATGTACCATTATATTCCCTGTAACCAATGTTATCATGTATCGATTTGAAAAAAAGGTGATCAGATTCTTGGTGTATGTATACATCATATGCCACACAAACATTGAAGTCCCTGACCTAAAATCTGAACTCGAAAAATTAAAAATTATTTCCCCAAAATAATCTCACAGAGTCTGATCTTAAGGTAGAACCGAATACTCTAATACCACTATATCATGACCTGTCCCAATAGGACCTGTGCTGAGACTACCCAATCCTACCTCCAATAGGCTTGGGGCTGGTGACTATAATTGAGTAGAAATATCACTAACATGGGAGGCCTTATCCTAAGTACCTGTAAACACACACACACACACATCTCTAATCCCATTCAATGATTAAATATAAAAAAAATGAACAAAAATGCATGCATAAATCTAAATACAATGATCAGAGTATGATAGGAAGTAAAGGAAAAGTAAATAGGACCAAATAAAATCCCACCACAAAGAGTCTAAAAACAAGTCCAACTTGAAATTAAAACTACATAATACTATCAAGATACCTCAGGAGTACACATTAGTCTTTCTGGTCTCACTAAGCACTATATGGTCCTGGTCCATTTAGGAATCTGTCAAAAGGTCGATTATCTTCATAATACATGACACATGCGAGAAAATACCATGAATCGTTGAGTATAACAATACCCAATAGGACACCCTGAAACCACAAATCATACAACAAAATAATACATTCATCTCTACAAAATTATATGTTTAAAGTACATATAACAAGAATATATTGATATAATCAATAATATAAATAGTCTAAAGGTAAGTTACAACCATAATACCAGCCTAGGATTCCATCTCAAAGGTTCTAAAAATCATTTTTCTGGGAAAACACACTCCATGAGTCTGATATCACTGATGATGTATTTATGAGAGGTAATGCTTGTTGGGTCTCTTTATAGGAAGTAAACGCTAGAAGTATGAAGAGATAAAATAAATATACTAGGATCACTCTTAAGGCCTTGGGTTATAAAAACAAATAATTTTGGATTAACCTACTAAGTATAGGATTAGCACCTAGGTAGTGTTGGTCATGATGATACCAAGAACTCCACCTAGGGCATGAAGATAAATAGAGGATCTCACTCCGAGCCTCATGGAATGATTCCAACAACTCTATCCAAGAAATCCTACTAAAGGGATCACAATTCAATGTGTAGGAGGTTATTATATACTAACCCTCGAGGAAAAGATAAAGGGAATTCACCCTAACAAAACTTGTCCAAGATACATTAGGAGTACACGACATGTAGTAGGGTTACACGTCGTGTCCCTTTGACCCCAGATACTGCCCATGTAAATGGATTATATCCATGTTTTTTTTGAAAGTACATGTTTTACTACTACCCATGTACTCCACCCCATGTCTCAGTGCATTGATTAACCCATGTATGTAGGGATTGTCTGTGTCTGTGTGGGAGTACACAACATGCCTATGTCTGTGTACTCCAGCCTGTGTCTGTATAATATCTGAGGTACACACCAAGATCACCAAAGGGGAATACATTACATGTGAAAAGGTCACACACCTTGTGATGATTATCTCCTTCCCAAAACCCAATCCACCACTAAAAGGGGCCCACATAGTGTGTCTCTCTGATTTACATGTTGTGCACTGATTTTTTTTTCATATTCTCAGATATGGATCCCGCATATTTGGTTGTTCCTATGAACTTCAATCGAGAAATTTCCTTTCCATAAAATCATGAACCAAGTCCTGAGGAATCACTCCATTTCCTATTAACACATTCCGACCCTTCATTTTTTTTAAAAATTACTTCGAACGATGTTCTTCATTGCGCACTGAAGAACATGAAACTAGGTATCCAAAACCATTCAATCCACCTATAATTCCATAGTTTCACCACCTTCATGTTGTGATGATCCCATATCTACAATATTAGATCATTTCACCAAGAAATGGGTGTGTAAAGATCGATTACTTGGGGTATGTCAAACCATGGGCCAAATGAAGAATTCCTGTAATGAATGAAGAATTAGGGGATAAAATCACAATAAAAATCATGAGGAATGGAAATAATTATTTGTTTGTGTTGACCTCAATTCATTTCCATTAAAATAAAGGATTAAGAGATAACAATTTAAATCATAAAGAAAAATTCTCCCAATAAAAAATCTGCAATAGAACCCATCTCACAAATGGTTGATCCATGAATCAATCTATTGGTTGATGGATCCTTGTTCACCATATAAATTATGAATAAGGAAAATAATCCTATTAAAACAATTTACCAACTCAATTTGGATCAATTTCATATGAATAAAAAAGCTGCACCATGATCATTGGAGAGATCCTTTGATTCTATCTCACGCTGATCTTTGATCCTCAATCTGGTCATCCTTCACCAATAGAATCTCATTCTACACTCTCCAACGACTCTCCAAAAATTTTCAAGGATATGAAAATAACCGTAAAAATTTTCTTTAGGATTTTATTTAATGAAAAAATTATGTCTCTGTGTCAATGGTTAAGCAAAATAATTTTATTTATTTTATGCCCACAATGACTTTTCCACAAACACCCTGTTCAACCAAGGTTATGTTATGATTAGGGTAGAAACTATGTTCTAAAATCAACTTTTCCCTCATATTTGTGATATGGGATTTTGTTTAGAAGTTATTACACTCTTTTAGGAAAACTGTGCACATGTGCTATTTAATATATTTAATATATTTCAAACAATTATTCTGGGCATAACAGGCCTCGAAATTGCTTGTTTTCTCAACACCTTATCTCGAAAATAATCCATACAATATCCGAAAATAATACATGGAAAATATAAGTCATTATAGATGTGATGGTTGAGTCATGGAATAACTTGTTGTACTTGTTCTAATTATATCGTGTCCATCCATCAATGAGATGGTTGAGTTGTGGGATGAATTATGAAACCATGTTTATATTATGGGGCTGGATAGATATTATATATTATGGAATGATTTTGAATTAGGTAAGATAAAAAATTCATGAAATATTTTTTAGCACATGATAATACATCTGATTCTATTCTTATTTGTTTATTTATTTTTCATCCATCACATACAATTTTATATTACTAGATACATTTATTCTAAAGATGCGTTGGTGATGTACTACTAAGTATACACTCACATCCTGCATGGGTATCTTAGTGCACGTGCAACCATTGTTATTCAGATATTCAGATAAGGGAAGAGACTCTTTTAAGGAAAGTTGCACAAGAGGAGTAGGTTGGTCAAGGATATTTTGGGACATACTCTAGGATTAGTTGTAGAGATGCCTCTTTATTTATTTTTCCTTGTTTATGGTATATAGATATACTTCATGTGGGGATCACTTGAATTATTGTACTAGATATTTTATCCAATTTTTATATCATGTGTTGATATTGAAGTTGTTGTTGCTCACACATTCTATTTCTACTATTCACTCCAATTATTTTCTTCTATTATTGTATATGTACTTTGGAATTCCTCTATTACCAATGGAATAGTCTTACTATAGCGTCTATTAGGACTTCACCACTAGTTGGAAAGCTCTTACATATGGGGAGGTGCACATGAGGTCATATGAACTTTTATCCTAGACTGGGTGATTCAACTCAGGGTGTTATAAAGAGGTATCAAAGGATTTGTTTTCTTTTTCTTTATCTGATTATTGGGGAAAGGTAGATAGAATATAGGAAATTATTAGGACTTGGTATGAAACTCATTCCTAGGAGTAGATGAACCATGTATAAGGTAAGTCCACATTTCTAGGGATATAATTTATATTGTGGTTTTCACTTTTACCATTGACCTATTTCACTTTGAGTGATTCACATCACTTTGGTGTTATGATTTATCAAAATTTATCTTTCCTTGATTAGAAATAGTGAGTGAGTTCATGCATCATGTATAGGAATATAGGTTTATATGTCATTTACTTTTTTTTTCTTTGTTTGATATAACCTAATCATGTTATAAATTTTTTTATATGCGATTGTGACTAGCATACAGGTGTTTATGATATAGGATTGATCCTTACATAGGTGATAAACTTATTTTTTGTGTTCTTTATTTGACATGTCATCTGTGTTTGAGATTTATAAGTGTTTTTTCAAAAGACATGTGTTTTCAAAATGGGGGTTTTTGATGATAAATGTTTGAGAAATGATTTTAATAGTTCATTTTGAAAAGGAATTTAAAATTTTGAAAATGAATTTCAACCCATTTGTGCTGTGATTTGGGTTGAGTTTTATTTTTATAGAATATTTTCAAATGGAAGAAAAATGGTTGGTATTTTACAACTGGTTTTAAATGAAAACATGTTTGTATTTTAATTATTTTCAAATGGTTTTGAATGCGTTTACCAAGTGTTTTGTTCAAATATATAGTTTGAAATGACATTTAAAATGGTATAAATGGATCAATGTAATGAGATGGGATTTTAGATAGGACCATTTGGGACATTAAAATAAGTTTTTTGGTGTGCATGTGAAACCCCCTTAGTAGCACCTTGTTTATTTCAATTGATAAGAATCATGTCCTAAGGGGTATGATTTATATTATTTTTGTTTGTTCCATGTGGATATGATACAAATGTGGGGGTTGTTAAATATACTCCTTTAAGGGATTGATGTAGAGGTGGTCGGTTGGTATGGATTGAAGTTTTGGTTAATGATAGACCCTATAAATGGGTTGGTTGACTTGTGACATTACCTCGTGATAGTTTAGTGGCCCTCCCTATAGTGAGTAGGGTGGGGTTAAGGAAGGAATGTAGCTATATGATCCTTGATCTAGATGTGGACCCTATATTTGTTGGGTTAATGGGGTGTTATTTTGGTTAGAATACCATGGTATAGATAGTTTTTTTGTGGTGTATCCATAGACTATTGAGATATTACTCTATATGAGAGATCTAAACTAGTGCAATATAGGATAATGATTGAATTGTAGACCATTGGTTCAGTGACAATTAATGGAATGATCAGGTTCCATATGCCTTAAGAGGCATGCGAGCGGGTTGTTCTCCTTTCCATGAGTGGAAAACAAGTAGGATGTTGTGGTTTTAATTGTTTGGTATTACATGACTGAGGTTGTGGGGACCTTTGGTAGAAATTCTTGATTAGTTTAGACTAATCATCTGGCTTCATTAGGTGATGTCTTGGTTTTGTGGAGTGTGATATTAATGAGAGTTTCAAGAAATTGGGAGTAGCTAAAGGGTATGTTTTGATAAGTTTTACCACACAACAGTCAAAGTGATACTATCTATAGTGGTTTATTATGTGAACCATGTTTTCATAGAATAAAAGGAACTCCTGGTTAGTTTCTTAAAAGGCCGGTATGGGTAAGGTTGAAGGTTTATCTTGTGGTTTTGGAAGGGATACCAAAACTAATCCTTAGATCGAGATGAATTTTCTAGATGGTCCTTGGAGTGGAATGACCACATGATACATAGTGGTCATGACATGTGACAAGAGGTTTCTTTATTGGTGATGCGTATTAAAATCCCCTTAAACTTTGGGTTTCAAGGAAACTTGGGTTTTCTAAGGGTCATTTAAAAATGGCCTTCAAGTTTGTAGTTTCACATTGGAATACAATACTGGTGGGAAATTAGTTAAGGGGTTCCAAGTGTGGTTGAAAATGAATCTAATGGGTAGTTCCTTAGTGAACTAAACTAAGGTATCATGCATTGTGGATCTCTAAATCTCTTAGAAGTGTGTTAATATAGAAGAAAGTGGTGTCATAACATTTTTTTCTATGGAACTTGTTCTAGGATCATGTGTTGTACCCCTCTCTATTGGATTTTAATGATCACAATCACTCTTATTTTGTTCTAACTTGTTTTCAAGTGTTTTTGTTGATAGGAAAAAGGTTGCCAAGGAGTTGGGACAAGAAGGACTGAAAGTGGACTCTCTGAGTCTACCGGCCAACCGGTGGATTCCCACCGGCCAGCCGGTGGTCTCTGGCAGTAGCAATGGTTTCTGTCCAGAGCCACCGGTCAGCCGGTGTGAGCTCCCCGGCCAGCCGGTATTGTCACCAGCCAGCCGGTGGCTGACCACCGGCCAGCCGGTAGAACCTGGGCAGAGAGCTTGCTCTCTGTCTGGAGCACCGGCCAGCCGGTGGCTCAGGACCGGCCAGCCGGTGGACCACCGACCAGCTGGTGAGACACCACCGGCCAGCCGGTGTGCCCAGTCAAACTAGCCGTTGGGCTTTGACCAGACTTGTACTTTTGACTCCCAACGGCTCCGAAGGCCTCTCCAACGGCTCCGAAGACCCCCAATGGCCATTTGGGTGTTTCTCTCCTATAAATAGAGGACTAGGAAGCCCCGAAAAAATATAGTATCCCACAGGAACATTTTTCGATCATTTGGCGAACCTCCGGCGCATTCCTTCAAGGATACCCACCTGCTTCAACTCACTTCCACAACCAAGGAGCACCACCATAGAAGCTTGGGAGCGCTCTTAATCATCACCAATCAATCCATTGGCACCCAAGACTTCTCCTCTTTACGGTTTTTATTGTTTTATCATTTTGAGCATTATTTTGAGTTTGTGCATACAAACCCTTCTTTCTCTCATCCTCCCTTTGTTTGGGTTTTCACACCACCTTCAAGGTGTGAAGAGGTTAGTCAAGTCTTCCCTGTAAAAGACTTGAGTCATAGGTGAGCTAGCCTTCACCTGTAAGAAGGCTAGTGGGTTTCTTGCTACAACCAATAAAAAGCAAGCTGTAATAGGTTTCTAGGCTGCCTTAAAGTCTAGTGGGTTTCTTGCTACAACCATTAAAAAGCAAGCTATCGTATAAATCTCTCAACGGTTGAGTTGGGAGCGGAGACGTAGGCTTGGGATTTAGGCCGAACTCCGTTATCAATTTTGTGTCTTGCCTCTTTTATTTCCGCTGCACTTTAACTTTTTTAATTTGTTAATTATTTTTGAAAAGGCAATTCACCCCCCCTCTTGCCATCACTCTCCGAGCCAACATTTGGTATCATAGGAGGCGTTTGTGTAATACCTTAACCGGTTACAAACTTAAAGATCCTTAGTGATGACTTCATCTTCTTTTGCCCCCGAAGGTTATTCATTGGGTCGTGCTCCTTTTTTTGATGGAACCGACTATACCTATTGGAAAACCCGCATGTCTAATTTTCTTAGAAGTATAGGTTATCCTATTTATAGAATTGTCATGCATGGTTACTCTCTCTCTTCTCCCGATGAATCCAAATGGACTCAAGCCGATATTAAAAATTTCGATCTTGATGGCAAATCCATGAACGCTCTTCATTGCGGCCTTGATCGTAATGAATTCAATCGAGTTTCCACATGCACTTCATCTCATGAAATCTGGAAACTTTTGGAGGTTACCCATGAGGGGACCAACAAAGTTAAGGATACTCGATTGGATATGTACCGTCAAGATTTTGAGTCTTTTACCATGCATCCATCTGAAAATATTACTGATATGTTTACTCGCTTTACTGATGTTTGTAATGGGAAAAAGTCTCTTGGAGATGATGTTTCTGCAGAGATGATGGTCAAGAAGATCCTTTGGATCTTACCTAGTTCATGGGCACCAAAAGTCACGGCAATTCAAGAAGCGAAGAATTTAAAAGAAATGCCGGTCGAAGAACTCATCGGATCCCTCATGACCTACGAGATCACCATGAGGAGGAAAGCTGAAAAGGAAGGCGAACTCATCAAAACTCCAAAGAACATAGCCTTCAAAGTTCAAAAAGAAGAAAGCTCCTCCTCCTCATCTTCTTCCTCTTCAAGCGGCGATTTAGAAATCGAGAATCTTGCCCGCAATATGCACAAATTCATGAAGAAGAACAAAAATAAGAAATCTCGCAAGGCTCAAAAGGAAGAACTCGACGAAAAATCCGAGCCCGAGGTAATATGCTATGGGTGCGGCAAGAAAGGCCATTATAAGCCCGATTGCCCACTCCACAAGACAAGGGCCAAGAAAAAGGAAAAGAAAAACGCATTCAAGGCCACTTGGAGTGATAGCTCCTCATCCTCCTCCTCCTCAAAAGACAACGGTAAAAAAATGTCTAATGGCATTTCATGAGGTAACCTCTTCCGACTCCTCTTCCTCTTGTTCTTCCAATTCATTCAATCATTTATCTTACGAGGATCTCCAACATGTGAGAGATCAATTGGAGGAAGGTTTTCACGAACTTTCTTCAAAATTTATTGCTTTAAAAAAGAAATTCAAAATTCTTTCTTCCGAAAAGGATCAACTTCTCAAAGAGAAGGAAGACTTGTCCCTCAAGATCCAAAACCGTCCCAATGTTGATTCTATGGAATCAACAATCAAGGATTTAAGGAAATCCCTAGCTAAGTTCACCGAAGGTGAACATAACCTTTCGAAGCTCCTTGGTTCCCAATGCATATCTAGAACAACCTAAGGGCTTGGCTATTCCAAGCAAGCTTCCTCTTCCCATTCTCCTACTATTTTTGTAAGGGGGAGCTCCCAATATAAATTTTGCAACTATTGAAAAAAGATCGGGCACTTAATTTACGAGTGCGACTGCAAAAATGCCCGGTATGGAAGGCCCAAAACCATTTCCTTTAACGATGAATTTCATAGGAGAAGACCCGCCACAAGACAAGTTTGGATTGAAAAATCCCTTTTAGCGAGTCTCTCCGGACCACAATTTGTCTCGGTTCTAAAATCCTCTTCCCGGTGATTTGTTGTTTTTATTTAGGGGGAGTTAGGATCGTTTAAGCCATTTTGCGTTTTTCATTCAAAACTTTCAATTCAAAACATTCAATTCAAAACTTTCAATTTAAAACTTTCAATTCAAATTTCAAAAATTTCAATTGGTTTAAAATCTCTATCTTGTTTTTCAATCCTTTCCTTCAATCAAATTTTATGCCCCGTGCTATTTTGATAATCACAAAGGGGGAGATTTCCTTCGTTGATTGGGGGAGAAATTTTTCTCTCATGCTTTGCTTTACTTTTCAATTTATCCTTTAAAGCATGCATTTCATTTCAGTCTTTTAAATTGCTTGTTTTGGTGATTGTGATCATCAAAATAGGGGGTGATTGTTGTACCCCTCTCTCTTGGATTTTAATGATCACAATCACTCTTATTTTGTTCTAACTTGTTTTCAAGTGTTTTTGTTGATAGGAAAAAGGTTGCCAAGGAGTTGGGCCAAGAAGGACTGAAAGTAGACTCTCTGAGTCTACCGGCCAACCGGTGGATTCCCACCGGCCAGCCGGCGGTCTCTGGCAGTAGCAATGGTTTCTGTCCAGAGCCACCGGTCAGCCGGTGTGAGCTCCCCGGCCAGCCGGTATTGTCACCAGCCAGCCGGTGGCTGACCACCGGCCAGCCGGTAGAACCTGGGCAGAGAGCTTGCTCTCTGTCTGGAGCACCGGCCAGCCGGTGGCTCAGGACCGGCCAGCCGGTGGACCACCGGCCAGCTGGTGAGATACCACCGGCCAACCGGTGTGCCCAGTCAAACTAGCCATTGGGATTTGACCAGACTTGTACTTTTGACTCCCAACGGCTTCGAAGGCCTCTCCAACGGCTCTGAAGACCCCCAACGGCCATTTGGGTGTTCCTCTCCTATAAATAGAGGACTAGGAAGCCCCGAAAAAATATAGTAGCCCACGAAAACATTTTTCGATCATTTGGCGAACCTCCGGCGCATTCCTTCAAGGATCCCCACCTGCTCCAACTCACTTCCACAACCAAGGAGCACCACCATAGAAGCTTGGGAGCGCTCTTAATCATCACCAATCAATCCATTGGTGCCCAAGACTTCTCCTCTTTACAGTTTTTATTGTTTTATCATTTTGAGCATTATTTTGAGTTTGTGCATACAAACCCTTCTTTCTCTCATCCTCCCTTTGTTTGGGTTTTCACACCACCTTCAAGGTGTGAAGAGGTTAGTCAAGTCTTCCCTGTAAAAGACTTGAGTCATAGGTGAGCTAGCCTTCACCTGTAAGAAGGCTAGTGGGTTTCTTGCTACAACCAATAAAAAGCAAGCTGTAATAGGTTTCTAGGCTGCCTTAAAGTCTAGTGGGTTTCTTGCTACAACTATTAAAAAGCAAGCTGTCGTATAAATCTCTCAACGGTTGAGTTGGGAGCGGAGACGTAGGCTTGGGATTTAGGCCGAACTCCGTTATCAATTTTGTGTCTTGCCTCTTTTATTTCCGCTGCGCTTTAACTTTTTTAATTTGTTAATTATTTTTGAAAAGGCAATTCACCCCCCCTCTTGCCATCACTCTCCGACCCAACATCATGGATGGGTTTTAAAAGACCATGATAATCGCCAATAAAATTGTGGTTGAGTGGTTGGGATCAATAAAAGAACATAAGATTTGGTGGTGGTATAGAAATGGGAAGTGGAACCTCTTTTTGGATTAGTTTCATCATTTAATGGTTGGTTAAGAGGAAGGTTTGAGCCAAGGTAGGCTTGGGTAGTGATAAATCTTGTTGGTACCTCTACAGGTAGAGCATGGTTTAACATTTTGATTCCTTGAGATGTGTGGGTTAGTAGTTGGAAACCGATGTAGTGTTCTAGTTATGATCTATGGATGGGGGTTGTTTTATTTTATAAGTGGTCTGTGTGATTGGTTGACGGAGATGAATGAGGATCGATTAAGTAAAGTAAAGGTTTTTAAGCCATTTAAATTGTAATACATGGGGATTATTTAGTTTGGTATAGGTTTTTAGGTCTTATGGGAATGGTTATAACACTGAACCCAAGTATTATAGTTTTTAGAAGAATGAAAGTGTAGATTATCCCTTGATTATATATAGTTTTGTGAATAGTAAACCTTATAAAAAAGGGGTGGAGATTTTTTTCAAGTTGTGTTATGGTGAGGTTAGCTAAAAGGAAAATGCTTTATGTTTAGTTTAGAACATGATAAATTGAGTTATTGGTTCTAAAATGAGTTTCATGGTTGATGTTATTGTGGTGGTGGCAGATGCAATTATTGATTTTTGTGGTTTAATGGTTTAGGATCAGTAATAACACCTGCTAAAATACCTCTAGGGTGTATTTTGGAGATGCTTCATCAATAAGAACTAGGAATTAGGGTATTATTGATGTGTTATGAAATTACTCTATGAGGTGGTAAATAAATGACCTAGTTTTCATGGTGTTGTGGGTGTGTGAGATGACCACCTCATCTAAAGAGTGAGCTATGACCCATTGAGGATTAGGTAGTGTGGTGGTAAATGGTGTATTTTGGATATTAGTTGTGAGGTTATAACTTGGTACAGTGGTTTAAGAATCCTGGGAATTCCCTGTTATAGTTATTTATGTACTTGAAAACTCAAATTTGTTAGAAGGAACCAGTGAAGTAGTATTAGGTTTGAGTGCAAGAGTCATGTGCTGTGAGAGAGGATGAAAAAATTTATTCAAATCTATGGGGTCATAAATTTAAACCTGTTTGGAAGTGTTAACAGTGATCATGAGTGTTGGTGTTTGGATAACATTGAGGTAGGTTCGTACCAATGGAACGATAGTACTAAAAGTTCCTCAGTGCATATTGGGAGTGATATGTGTGTGAAACTAAGCCATAGGTAGAGGTGGTTTATAGTAGTTGTGCATATAGTAAGAAAAACTGAATTGATAAATGAGAGATACACATATATGGGCATTGAATGGATGTGATCAGGAGTAAACAGATGATGCCGACCAATGGTGTGATCCATGGACCACTAGGTAGGATTTAGTTGGGAGCTAGTGCATTTGTACGGTGATTAATGGGAGATTACTAATTTTTGACTTTTTTCTTGGGGTGGATCATATTTCATAACATGGTTCTAAGAATAAAACATGATTTGATTCATGATTCAATGGTGAATTGTGAAACAAATCATGATGAAGATTTGTTTTGGGGAATCAATTCTTTGGAAATAAAGGGAAGTTGATACCATGGTTCATGGGTACAAGAATAACCCTATACATGGATCCATTAGTGAGAATGTTGAATTTAAGGTTGGTGTGGATTTGAGGAATGTCTAGTGTGTATAGTGGAATGAAGTGAGGAAATGACTATGTGGAATGTTAGTGTGTATTTTCTAGATGTGTCGTTGCATGGATGTCTCGAGGAAGAGACATAATAGTGGAAATAATATTTACAGGCACAGTGGCCTTAGTTATTCGAGAAGGGATCGTAGAGATGATTCTTAAGGATGAAAAGTCTATTATATGGGGAGTTTGTAACACCTATTGTATTTATAAGGTGTATTATCTTTGGGTTTTTATCTTATATTTGTGGTTTTTGTGCTATGGTATGTTGGAGTTTGATATTAGGGAGTTTATAGATAGTTTTGGTATGTTTTGGAAGTAGTTTAGAGGGCACATAGTTAGGAGAAACTGTATAGATTCCCTAGGTTATTGTATGACTGGAGACTTTAGAGACAATGAAATTTTCATGGTTCACTAAATAGTATAGCCCAAACCATATGACTTGGGGTATATTTTGGATAGTATATTCCACATGGTCAGTGCATGGTTTGTCAAACCATGTGGATAATCTGTTCATGTGGTATTAATTAATCAAAAAAGTAGAATTTCAACATAAAATATCCATGTAGACTCCCATTCTTCCTCCTGTGGATAGGGAACTCAAAACAAGAGACCCCTTTGGGTGATTTTAGGTATTACATTCCATCTAGAATTCATTTTTATTAGATCCTGTCATGTTGGATCTATAAATCGCAGGCATGCTTCTATTTTTTTCTTCTTCTCCATCAATTTCTCACATTCTCTTAAAAGGAACCCTAGATCATATATTTCATGAATATATCTAAGTTATTAAGAATGTAATGATTATTATTCCTTTAATTGTTACATTAGATAAACTCGAATCCACCAAAATATCCTCTTTTATCTTTCATGACATGTGATCCATTCATTTTAGTGATTTTGTTTCAATAATTATAATATTAACTTAACCCTAGATGCTTCCTTATTCTTGTATCATTATTCTAGAATACTTACGTGATGAATTTAGGCATGATTCTAGGTATTTTCTCTGTTGGGATCGATTCAGGTGGTGGTTCTTAGAAATTTTACTCCGTTATACTTGAGGTTGGAATTATTTACCATATTATTACTTTTGTATAAAGTTGTACAACTTGAATTGTATGTGGGTATGTGTATATCCCTAGGATAACTCTATTATATGTTTTGATTTTAAAGTGGGTGCATGTGTATCCTAGTGAGAAATCTTATGTGTTATTTGATTAACATTTGGGTGCCTATGTAGCCCATTGAGAACTCTAGTTTTTGTATTGTGTGATGGTATATGCTATTTGTGATAACTATATGGTGGCTATTCATTGGTGGGATGTTTGATTAATGGAATAACTTATGCTAATTGTGCTGATCATATCATGTCCATCCCTAAAATAGATGGTTGATTCATGGAATAACTTATGAAAATAACGTTTATCATATTATAAATATCCATATATGAGATGGTTGAGTCATAGAATAACATATTCCACTTGTATTGATTATATTGTGGTATCCATCTGTGAGATGGTAAATTCATGGGATGAATTATGTAACCTTGTTTAGATTATATGACTGGCTAGATATTTCTTATATTTTGGAAAGGATCCAAAATAGGTAGTACCAACATTCACGGTAGCTTGGTTAGCGCATTATGACCCATCCAATTATATGCTTATTTGTGTTTTTATTTTTCAATAATTTTATACACTTTTATATGGATGACTACATTTATGATAATGATGTATAGGTGGTTTCCTACTGGGTTTATGCTCACACCTTGCACAAGAATCTCGATGCATGTGAAATCTTTATTGGTTAGGGATTCAGATGATGGTAGAGATTATGTTCATGGAAATTATACCAGAGGAGCAGGTTGGTCGAGGAGATGCTAAAATATACTCTAAGATCAATTATAGAGATGCATATTTATTTATCTTTCCTTGTTTATGGTATATAGATTGGTCACATGTGGGATCTCTTGATTTTTTTCTAATGGTTATTGTTTGCAATTTTTTTATATAATGTGTTGATATTGATGTTGTTATAGCTTCCATATTCTGGTTATACTATTTACTTTGATTATTTTCTTACATTATTTTGTGCATAATCAGATGTTACTCTATTACTGAGGGCATTGTCCCCCCATGATACCGCTTTGGTCCTTACCACTAGTTGGAAACCTCTTCTATACAGAGATGTGTTCATGAGGTAATGTGACCCACTAGCTTAGACCGGGTGATCCACATCAGGGTGTTACAAAAATCTTAGTGGGTTTCTATTAAGAACATCCTATATACTTAATAATGAATAATTATGTATTATTATACTTTTTTGGTGGGTAATATCTTATTGTTAGGGTTTACCCAAATACTAACTTTTAAACTAAAAAAATGATTCCAGATGTCAATCTAGGTTTATCTTCTACCTCAATAATGTAGTGGTTATTTGGAAGTGTTTTAATGGATTTTGAGTAAATCATAATATCAAATGGGGAAAGGAAGTATTTTTTATTATAATTTTAGTTAAAATTCTTGTAATAATTACCAATAAATTTTTATTAGGATAATAAAGATATATTTCTCAAAACAAGGAACCCTAACATCACCAAAAAACTAAAAAAATTAGTCACACTTATTATCACATTAGGTAAATAATTTTGAGGGTCTATGTAAGGATTAATTTAGTGGATACAAAAGATAAAGTAAGGATTCATCTAAGAAAACCACAGTGAATATTAAATGCAATGTCCTCAGGTATGATATTTAAGGGTGACTAACTCTAATATACTTTTTTTTTTCTATATATATTATTACTATAGTTTTTTCATATAATTTAAATCATGGAAATATAAAATATATCATAATTTAATATTAATACAAAAAAAATCATTATCATTCATTCATGTGTGATACTTTTATTACATAAGAGTTAAATGCTAAATGACCCCTTAGAAAAAAACACTGATTTGTTCTTAATCAATTATCATCATGGAAATTCATATATTTTTATGATAAGCTATGATTATCATGTGTAGTGGATCAAGTTTAGATACAGATTTCACTCATTTTACAAAAGTGTGTCTTGTTATCTAGACTGATCCTATTTGGGTATACCATAATTAATGTCATAAATATATGTTATTAGATTACTTAGGGTGATTACTTTATATTAATCCTCAATGCATGAGATTAACAAAGTTTCCTATACACAAACCATTATAATTTGAAACCCATATTGTGTCTTTCATAATATTGATATAATCAAAGGATGGTTGGGGATGTTGCTAATAATTTAAGGATATTTTCTTAACTAATATGGTATTTTTCCTCCTATATAATGGGTATGATTTTTAGACCCTCAATTGGGTAATAATAAGGAAATTATTATTTATACTTTGTTATGTTAAATGTGATGTGGTTATCTACCAAGATTAAAGGCATGCTATTTATTCATCTATTTAGGAAAATATACCCATATAGTCAATAATAGATGACTTAGAATATACGGGACAAAAATATTTTACATGTCATTATTATAATTTATTTCATAGATAAAGGAATCATATGAGTATACATGTTATGTATAAAGATACATATGATGTGATCATATGAAGATATGTTTTTTTGGCAGAAATCCTGCTAAGTCCCATTATTATTTAAAAAACAATGATGTGTTACTAGATATTTAACTTTAGATATGATTGTGAATTAAGAATCTATAAACATATCTAATTATATAAATATCCACATAGTCACACATTAGACTATTTGAATAAGGATTTTTTTTCTATAAAGTGTTTATAAAAAATTTGTGAGAGATTATATGATATATTTATCTAAAATAGTTTGTTTATAATTTCACAAGTTTTTATAAAATGTCCATAAAATTTTAGAGACTTTAGTACAAGTGGAAAATTAAAATAAATATAACATAATGCATGCATATTACTTTATATAATGTACCTTAGTTGTATTATACTACATACTATCCTTATCATAAAATATTATAATACCATACCACCTTAGGTATTTTAGTTTTTCAATGTATTCTATCATTTAAACCAGTTTCACATCATGTAATGATATGTTAAAATAGTAAATTATGTTTCATTAATCATTTTAATAATTCAAATGATTAATAAAATCTTAATTTAATAAATATAATATACTATAAATGTTATAAATTAATATGAATTTATTCACTCAACATTTATGAAAAATTATATCTCTTATAACATCCATTATTTATTAAAGTGGTTATATATATATGGGCTTAATATTCATTGGAATATATCCATTTGAGTTGAACTATTATTTAGCTGAACTCAACCTCTCACTCCCTATTTCCCCAAATCCCCCCATTCTTTTTTACTTTAAATAGAATCCCTGAATTAAAAGGGAGATATAATTATTATGAATAATGGTTCCATTTTTGTTAGATAACCTTCAATGATAAAAGTATTTTGACCATTGGTAAGGGATTTAAATCAAGCATATTGATGTAGAATGAAGTAACGACAAAAAATATGTATGATTTTCATTTTTTTTCATTTACTATGTATTTATCTTAATCTTATTTTAGATTATATTTATCTAGGGTTTTATTTTTACACAATGTTAAATACATATTAAATGTCTACCAAACCCATTGAAAATTATGTTTTTAATATTTTCATTGATGTACATAATTTTACATTCAGTTGGATTCATTATCAAATGAATAATTAGTATATAATCTCAAACATTTATTTCTAGGAATAATTAAAGATCATACATTATAGAACAATGATAAAAATATTATCACTAATAGTATAAAAAATTTAATTAATATTTTTATCATTATGAATTTAAAGTGTATCTATATTTAAATATTTGTTTCTACTTCAATGTATATGGAGTTAATTTATGAAATATCCTTTTACATATTAATATAATTTATGTGTTATAGGATAAATATGATATAAATATACCCCGTTTCATTTTTTTGGTTGACTGTAGGACTATCATAGGGTTTTAGTCAATAAAAATTTATAAAACTCATAGTGCAACATAGTGGCTAGCCTGAGTCATCTCACAAAGAGATTTTATGGTTAATCACAATTATATTAACTTATTTATGATTTTACTATTTTTAATATTTTTTAAAACAATGATAAAACAATGGTACATGTTTTTTTAGGTGGTGTGAGTGAATTAAAATAAAGTAAAATAAGAAAGAAAAGCACAAAGAGTTAGTGGGAAATGGTATGGCCCTAGGTTTAGCTAGTATGTGTCCTTCATAATTTATTTTAATTATTTAATTTTTTTGATGATCCTGTTAATACCATTCATGAATCCCCAACTTCAACTTAGATTATGATTCTTAATGAACTTTCTAATACCTTCTATGCATATAAATTCCAACCAAATCCATGGTGTTAAGTGATGAACATGCACAACCATAGACATGTCACTACTCTTCACTCGATCCTACTGTACACCATTCATGTATTGAACTATCTCATTTCACTTTATATAAAATGAGAAGAGTGACAAGAGTGAAAATTGATGATTTGAGGATGTAATTAGGTGGTTATAAATTCTTATAATAAGTGGAAAAAATCCAAACAATCCCTTGGTATACCCACCACCACACCAATAAATAATTAAAAATATATAAATAAGTGATGATTGAGGAATTGGGAGCTCCATATAAACCTCCCCCAATATTTAGCCTCATTTTAATTTTCTATAACCATGTAATTTGAGAGGAACAGATGGGGTAAACACATAGAAATATTGAGAATAAAGAGAAAAAAGAATTGTTGTATTGAAATTACAAACATAAAAATATTACAGTAAAAACTTATGTTAAATCCCATATGTGGGAACCATTTTAATAGTGGAATAGTACCCTCTAAATATATGTGTTGAGATTATTCAATATTTAACTTTATAGATAGATGAGCTTTACATGGGTAGTGAATATTGAGAGATACTTCCACATGGTTTCCTTGAAGAATCTTTTTTAGGATTCACTGGTGTTCTCAAGTCCTCTAATATTTCACCCAAACTTCAATCATGTTTCCAATAAACCCATTATCAATGAGATAGTTTTTATTATAATGAAGTATATTTGGGATCCTCATTGTGATATTATTTGATTTTTTCATGTATAAATGAATGTACATTGCTTTTTGGTCAAGGGTTTCATACATAGATGCCATGTCAAAGAGGGGATGATCCAAGGGATTGAAATGATCTTCTTGAATCTTCTAGAGTATCCTTGAGTGTTTTTGATATTTGGTTTGAAAATTATTACTAATCTTCATATATCTGGGAGTTCATAATAGTTTAAAGATTGATTTTTAATAATGTACATCATCTTTTATGTTTGAATTATAGGCAGTGTATCATGGTAGTTATAGTAAGTAACCAAAAGGATGAGAGTAAATTGAGGGAGTAATAATAGTTACATCTATAATTTCTAGTTTAATACCATGCATAATGAATTTAATCTAACATGACATTTAATTTTTTTATATTTAATTAAGTTCAGTGACATGGATAAATAGTTGTTAATATTATGAAGAAGCTAAGGGGAATGGTTTAATCTGATATAGATTCTCTCTAAATGAATGAATCTAACTGAACTCTTAAAACATAGGCATAATCACATGTGGATCCTTCCCAACTTGGTTAATCCTATGTAGATCTCTCTTAGTAAGTTAATATTAAACATATTTAATTTTTAGCAAGGAAATTCTCACATGGTTTCTAAAAATCCAATTTAATCACACATGATCCTACCACTATGTAATAATAACATGTTTTCACTAAAAAAATAAAATGAATTTTTAAGGTTTGTCCATTTAATCAATTTAAACTCAAAATATTATTTTTATCACTAAAATCATGAAATTAGTCCACTTTCACATTAGGATCATTATTTTATTAATTTAATAAAAATTTATTTATTTACAATATTATAATATATTAATTATACTAAAATATTTATTAAAAATATAGAAAATTATGGATTAATCACTCCCATATACATTAATTATTCTATATCCTCAAGGAATGTTTCTTAACAACCATATTAAAAAAGAATCCATTTCTTCCATATGTTAAAACCTTGGTCCAATTAATGTTAATTGTTAAGAATCTAATTAAATCTCAAAATAAATATGAAATTACCTTTTCAATCCCCTCTTATTAAATTTTCTCAACATACTTAATAATTTAAAAAACACTAATTCATCACTATATAATTATATTAGATAAATTCATTTTACACTTGTTTATTCAAGTTTAATAATCAACCTTCCTTCTCCCTCCCTAACCAAGAACTTATTCACACTTTTATTTTGAGTCATTCATGTGAATATAACTTATTAGTGTGTAGGGATAATATATAACTAAATAATTCTAAATAGAAATAATATCCCAAAGTTTATTTGTTATAATTGAGGCAAGGAAGCAAGATTTTTACAAAATGATCTCAAATTACCTTAAATATTTATTATATCTATTTATTTTTGAGTCATACATAATTAGTATTATTTATAAATTTTTAAATACTTCATTTAGATCTCAAATATTCAAATTAATCCAATTCAAATTAATTTATGTAATTTATTATTTAGTAGTGATTACTTCAAATTAATTTTTTTAATAAGAAATTTACAAAAAATAAATTTCATTGATCCAATTTATGATTATTAAATTGTGTTACACTCAAATAAATTTTCAATTAATATTCATTACTTAATTTTCAAAAAATAAATCCATATTTTCTTAAATGAACTATGTCTCTAGAAAATTTGAAAACAGGATGTATCCAAGTTATATAAAATCACTCAAATCCATTTTATTTAAGGGAAAACAACGTAAGAAGAAAAACACACAAAAAATCCTAAAAAATATTGGAAATATCCCTACACTTGAAGTTCACTACCCACTCTAAATCTCAAATACATTGAATATGGTAAATGAAAAATAATGGGATGAATATATGTGTAATGACCCTCATCATTAAGGTATGTCTTTTATTTAATTTTGAACTTAATTTATATTTTTGTGTTTTATTTGGAGAAGGTTTTGGGGAGATATATGTGAATGGTGATGTGGTAAAGAGAAATTTGGGGGGGAACATGCATGAATATACCTACAGTTCCACTGGGTACCCAATGGTGGGGTAATAGGTACCTATTGGGAAGAGAAGAGGTGAATGTCCATTGTATTTGAAACCGGATGGCTGATGGGTCTTGGCCAAGTACCCAATTTTTACAAGTATATTTTTAACATGGGTTATTTTGACCTTTCATCATGATATTTTATTATTAAATTGAGTTTCATTTGTTTTAGAGATTATTTGGTAAAAATTTGGAAGAAATTTGGAGACTTAAATACATCTCCACATTCTAAAACTTCAAGCTTCATTTGATCTTAGATTTGATATCCAATTAGGGTGTTAGATTCATTATGGTAATTAATGTGGGAATATTAACTTTTTTATGCAAATTTGATGAGGTCTTAATCACAGTGTGGTTATGATTCTCTTTATATTTATTTTATTTCATTAAATTCTATTATTATTGAGTTCTTGGAGTTACTAGAGGTATATACCTTTAGCTGATTTATTTTATTTATTCAGGTATGTGACATATTGCTTTCTCAAGGCTTTATTATATGTTTATATATGAATTATGGGTTTCTTTATGATTAAGTTTCCTTTTTTTGTTGGAATAATTTTTGAAAAATGAATTTAATATGATTTATTAATTGGTAATAGGAACCCTAAAATGTTGTATTAGGGATGGAATTAAGGTTGGAAATATTTAAAATGATGGTTTTGTAAAGAAAATGCTAAATTAGTGTGTGTAAAATAAATTGATAATAATATAATGACTTTAGAAGGTTAAACATATGATGAACATTATTAAAGAATGGGAATATTGGTGTGATTAATGTCAAAATACCCTAACCAAATAATATAATGAGATATGGATTATTATTATTATGTGTTTGAGATAAATGTACATGGATTAGTATATTTAAAGAGTACATTTGATGTTTTAATATGAATTTTCATGCATGAAAATGAGGTATTTAATGGTAATAGTTTAACTAGTTTTTCTGAGAAGTTCACCCCATTCTTGGGGGTTGATGTAGGTGTTTGGTGAGATGAATAATGTAAAGTGAAATATAAAAATAGAATATTTAATGATTTAATAGGATGATTAACTGAGTGAAGGTGAGGTAATAATCTTTATAATAAATTATGAGATATTGAGACCTTGCTGGGGGTTCATGATGTGTGTTTTCTTGAAAAAATTATGGTTTTTAATTCAAGAAATGGTTTTATAAATTTGTGTTGATTGTATATGTTATTAAAGGTGAATAAAATGACAATAAGGGATTTAATTGGATGAAATTTATTTATTGTGTTGTGATTAAATTGATGTTTGATATGTTTATCCCTAACCATGATGGGTTATGTTTGACCCATGATAATGGTAACTTGTAGGTAGATTATGATGGGATAAGATATGACATGTAATGATATTCCATGGTTGAACTTGAAATTTCAAATATGTGGTATTCCTTGATAAGGAAAGATTGGACTTGAGGGTTTATATATATATATATATATATTATGTTATGGGATGATATAACCTTAATGGATTGGATGTTCTTATGTCATGTGCACAATTAGTATTGATTGAGTTTGAGATTTTATAATGATCTATGATCATGTTTCTTAATCCTAAAGTATTACCACTAGCCAAAGAAGGTATGGCATGTTTGGGTGACTTGGTTACACCTACTCCTTTATTATAATGCTAAAACTAATAGTAATTAAATAATTTGTTGTTAAACTATACATATATTAAAATAATAAATACTTGAGTTAGTAGGGGTTGTAGTGGTTTTTACTGAGAATTTTATTGTAATTTACTATATGTACACACATCATGTGCATATATATTACATGAATAATGTTTTAGGTAAAGGAAAAAGGACTATGTAACCACGTTTTGGTGTCTAGAGACACATGGAGCTAAGTTTGTGGGTTTTTGATGTCTTTTGGAGTGGGTTTAACACTCTTCCTTTCATTATCTTTTTTAGTTTCACTACTTATGTCTTGGATTGTATGACATACCTTGGAGTGTTATTTGACTTCCTGGAATTTTTAGACATATTGAGATATTATTTAGAGATTATAGAGGTAGTTTTTTGTATCTTTTTATTTATGTTTTATTTTACATCATCTATTTATTTGATGTGATGGACCATTAAAGGTAGAATTTTCCCCTTAGTACCAGTCACCAACCTCTAGTGACTGGGAGTGCACTTGAGGTCATGTGGTGTTTCACCTTAGTGGTGTGGTCACACAGAGGAAGGATATTATAAAATGGTATTAGGGAAGTTATTTCCTAGAGTCCTGATATTTGGGTTATGGTAAAGTGAATATAATGACTTAGGTCATGGTATAGGAGCTATGTGTGGGTGCCTGTAAAGAACAACTATAGTGGAAGAACAAGTTAACTGGGAGTATGGTATTATATTTTATTAGTTAATTAAATATTTTAGGGTAAATTATCACTCATCTAAGGGTGAATACTAGGGAGATTCATTCATCATCCTTGGCCTATAGGAACATGGAGTATATGTGTGTGTGCATATATTTTTGGATTATTTAGGTGATAAAATATGAATAATTGACATGAATAACTATTCCATGAGCATATATAGGAAGTGATGTGTGATATATTTATTGGATGTGACTTTGTTTATTTTATTGATAAGTGTATTGATTATTTTATAGATTTATGGCACCAAATATGTGATGATGAACCTCAGGAAAAGGAGTATGAGTGGGAGTTCTACAATGAGGGGATTATGGAAGGGGAAGCATGGGATATTCCCTCCATGGATAAGAAAAATAACCTGGGGGAGAATAAGATCATATAGGGTTTGTTGAAGGTGATCTAGGGTATAGAATAAAAACTCTCCCAAGAAGTGACTGGGGACTCAAATATGGTTCATGAATTTTGAGAAGAACATCATTATATCTTTAGAGGTGATTTTGGGCCTTGAGGATATGAATATTGATTATAGGGAATGAATCATATCTTTGAATTGATATATGATCTTGAAGGTAAGAAGGTGAAGTTAGTTGTTTTTATGCTTGAGGGTCTAGCTCGATGATGGAGAGATATCCTATCTTAGGTGAGGCGGACCAAGGAGTTGATGTGGGAGGCCTTTCAGGACCTATTTTTTAATCCCGTTTATCCTTAAACATTGAGTTTAGACAAAGAACTTGAGTTTTAGAGATTAAAAAGGGAAGTGTGTTGGTTATCAATTATGATTCCAGTTTTATAGTGCCGATTCAATTTGATCCTACCTTGGGAGGGGATGATATTTCTATGTTCCACTGGTTTAAGTATGGTTTGAGGATGTAGATCCATTATAAAGTCTATATCTTTTTTTACCTACCTTTACTAAGGTGGTAAACACATGTTTTATTTTTGAAAGGGATATTGAGGAAGTGAAGCATACATCAATGGGATCAGGTGTATCTAATAGTGGTAAGAAGAGGAAAGAAGATGATTTTCATAGAGATGGATAACATTAATGGGGTCATGGAAAGACCATATCATCTATTTATTCGATAGGAAGGGTGTTGATTATACACTTTTAGTATAGGAATAAAGGAAAAAAATATTCTACTTTTCCTCATAAGCCTAAGGAGTGTCACTCATGTGGAAATATGGTCCATAATTAGAGGTTTTTTTGGTAGGTTTGTTAGGGGAGTGGAGGTGATGGTTAATATTCTATATAAACATCATGTGGATGGGATAATGCTCCATAACTTAGTGTAAGACATATTTTTTTCTAAGAGATCAGGCCCAGGTGGTAGTAAAGGCCCTCATGGGAAGGCTCAGTGGGATGATTTAGTGTAGCAGAACCACATAACCTAAGTAAAAAATTATAGTTCTGGTTTTGGGTAGTTGTTTATAGTTGAGTATATGTCGATAGATCATAGTGAGGGTTATTCCACAGTGAGAGGTATAATATTAGTTAACTCTACCTTGGATATTATGATATTTTATTCTGATGTATCTCATTATTTTATGACTATTTCTATGGGTTCTAAACTATATTTTTTCTGAGTTGTTTTATGGATTTCTGTCAATAGATACCCCGTTAGAGAGGAGAGAGAATCCTATGAATATGTTATTGTATTATGCTATTGAAATATATGTGTTTGATATTCTATGGGACTTATTTCTTATAGAGATGTGGGGTTTTGATGTGATCATCAGAATAAATTAGATATCATATTTTTGGTCTCATATTAACTATTACCAATGAATTGTTATGTTATATACTTCTGGTGACGAGTCACATGTATTTTTAAGAGAGTTGGATTATTTTGAAATCAAGGTAGGTCTCAATTTGATATATCTAAGAATAATCACATTTTAGTTTTTGGGGGATGTATCTCAGGTTTGTTGATAGTGTTGTTGGTTTTTTTCCTCTGTTGTTTTATCACTATCAAGATGTGTTTCCTGAGGATTTCATGGGGTTAGCTTCTGAGAGATAGGTGGAGTTCATGATCGACTTGGTACTGGGTACTGAGACTATTTTTATTCCTCTCTATCATATTGTACCATCCAAGATTTATGAGTTAAAGGATCATTTGTAGGATCCTTATTTTAAGGGATTCATTCAATAAAGCATATATCTTTGGGGTACTCCAATGATTTTTGTGAATAAGTATGATGGTATTGTTTATTTGTGTGTTGATTACCATAGATTAAACCAAGAAATCATCAATAATTTATATACTTTAACTTATATTGATGATATATTTGTTCAGTTGAGGGGATCTAGATGGTTTTCTAAGACCATACTTCAATATAGTTATCTTAATTTGATGTTCAAGTTGAGGATGTGCCTAAGATGGCTTTATAGACATGATAGGGTCACTATGAATTTATGGTGATACAATTTAGGGTGAAAAATTCACCAATGGTGTTCATGTATATGATAAGTTATGTCTTTCATCACCATCTATATTTCTGTATATGATTATTCACAAACCTATGAGGACCATGGTGAGAATTTGGATTTTTTATTACATAATTTGTGATATCATCAACAATGTAGAAAAATTTCAAAATTATAATTATAGATTTGGGAATTAAAGTTCCTTGATAATGTTGTTTTAGGATCAAGGATATCTGTGGATCTTGAGAAAGTAGCTATTGTGATGTTTTTGGAGGTTCTCAAGAATATTTTTGAGATTCAGAGTTTCTTGGGACTTATGGGATATTATCACTACTTTATTCATGAAATATCTCACATATTTGTGTCGATGAAGACACTGACTAATAAGGGAGTGGAGTTACAATGTTGTGGTAACTATGAGATTTATTTCCAAGAGCTGAATAAGTGATTTATTTCACTACTTATTCTCATTTTTTAAGATCCCAAAAAAATATATGAGGTATATTATGATGCTTCTGCTATGGGATAAGGATGTGTGTAAATAAATTAGGGTTATATAGTGGTGTATCATTATTGTTTTCTTAGTATACATGAGAAAAATTATTCTACTCATGATCTGGAGTTATCAATAGTTGTTCATGTCATAAGAGTTGGTGGAATTATATTTTCAGGGATTTTTTTGGGTATTTATCAACCATAAGAGGTTGAAGTATATATTTTCTAAAAGGGATATAAATATTTTTAAAAATAATATGGGTTTAGTATCTCTAGTCATTCAACTTTGAAATGATATATACACCCTATAAAGGGAATTCCATCACCAATGCTTTGAGAAGGTAGTCCCAAGTGGGTATTGTTTGAGAATTGAAAGGGGAGTGATTACTTATAAATATATTTATAGAGATTCATATTGATATAACTGAGAAGTAAGGAAGTTATATTTTTGTGCCTTTATCTATCACCTCATCCTTGGTGGTGTGGGTGAAGGAGGGTCAAAGTTCTGATTTTGAGTTCCAAGTTTATAAAATAAAGTTCTATGGTGGGGGAGTAGATGATCAGATGGGTTCTTAAAAGTGATTCTTCCATGTATTTACATGGGAGGATTTTTTTCTCATATGTATTTATAGTAGGAGGTGATGAGAGAAATTCATATATCCCACTGGTTAGTTTATTTAAGTTTGAATAATATGCACTATCATAAACTAGTTCTGGCTATCCTTGAACCGAGCACCTAATCTACTATGTGACATGACTTGAGGTTAATTAACAATCACCTTGGGTATGTAAATAGTTCTAGGGAATATAAGTATATACATTGGGATTTATTACTCACAATAATAAAATAAGACATAGAATGTGTACTAAAAAGATTGACATAACCACTCCATCCATCAAAGGTACATACACATAAAAAATAAACAAATAAAAAATAATATACCAAACCTAACAAAACCAAAAGACATAACCGTACAAATAAAAATAAATCTATAATTGTAGTGGAATAGAGATACCAACTAGAGTATAGAAGAATTAATTGGATAATACCTCCATGATAAAAAAACCAAAATACCCAACAAAATCTCTATGTAACATTATGGTCACCATCCATTTTATCAACTATCCAACTCCAAGAGTGATCCCAAAATTAAACCTAGACCCAAAAAACAAACTCATGTCTACTAACACCAAGTATTATAGTTAGGGTGTGATCAAAACATCCCAATAGATAATCCATAGATATTCCTTATATTTACTTAAAAAAAATTATCCATAAATGATATTTTAAAATATAGCTAGAAAATAGGTTTATATATTTGAAAGAAAAAAACCCATGAACTTTCCGAGAAACAATCTTTTAAGGCTCAAAATAGGATTTAATGAAAAATTCAAAATTTTAATTATTTAAACACATATTTTTTGAATTTTTTTTTGAATTTTTTTTAAAACTGAATGGGAGTGAGGTGAGGAAGAGGATAACTTTATCTAATCACCAGATTAACATAATGAGAACTTCATAAACTAGAAGAACTCCTATTAAATATCTAAACATACATACTTCCAATCATCTCATCATATGCATCATAAATCTCCAAACACTACTGAAAAAAGGTTCATCAAATAAATGAATACCCCTGAGATCTATTTATTAGAAATAGGATAAGATCCCACCTAATCACCATAAAAACTTGATGAACACACTTCACACAAACAACCTAAAGGAAATGAAAAAAAAGATTATGTGGTTATGGAAAACATCATATATCCATGCGAAAAAACTATAATCATTTTCATTAAGGAGATAAAAGTGAATAAAAAACTCATGACACACTTCCTCTCCACTTTAAAAATTCTTAGACAATAAAGTTACGAATTCACATCAACTCAATAAGAAATCCACTTAATTATTAGCTGGGCCACCACCTCCATTTATAATGGTCATTTTATAGTGAACTAATCACACCAACTTATGTGAAATATGAGCAATCTTTTATTAACATGGACAACCTCTAATACACCGTTGAACCTTTTGATGAAACTTCCAATAGATAGTATCCAAAATTATTGCCTAAACATTGCATAAACAACTCAGTGAACACTATTTGATTAAAATATGTCCGATGGACTCTATATGATGGAATCCTTATAGTGTAAGTTAGTCCAATGAACACTATACACCCAAATTCTTAATAGTTGACCAGTAGGAAACCTTCTTCTTGTCATCTTTGTTGGATGATATTCATCTGGAATACTCCATTTTATGAAAACTGAAATTTTTTCACATAACCCAATAATCTCCCACTTGAATATTTCTTTAGTACTTCATCCCTATTCAAACATCCATTTGATCTCATCTCCCATATGATACAAGTAGTTTTCTCTTCTCTATCTGATCATCTAAGTCCAACTGAGGTACAATGTTTCGTCATACTTTCTTGTACTATAACCTTTATAAAAATATCTATAGTATTCTACTTTATAGTGATATTTTTTAGATAAAACATTTTATCTTTTAGTAGAGTTAATATAAAGTGATATTACAGGTCAATGTGTTTCATTCTTGTATGAAACACTATATTATAGGAAAGACAGATAACACTTTGAGTATCATAGAATAAATTTCCTTTTTTAATATATTTCCACATTCCTATAAAAATTTCATCAACCATATCAATTATTTCCCTAATTCAATAGTATAAAAATATCTTGATTTCATTGTAGATAAAGTAACAACTGGATACAATTGAGACATATAATTTACCACTATTTCACTAAAAGTAAACACAAAACCCAATTTACTTTTACCTAAATCCATGTCTCTTGTAAAATATGTATCCATAAATACCTTCAAATTATCATCATTTATAAAATATAAATCTTAATATTTTGATCCTTTCAAGTATTGAATGATCCATTTCACATCGTTCTAATGTTTCCATTTGGGATTTTATATGAAATGGATTATAATTATCATTAAAAAATTAATGTTTGTCCATGTTCAAACCATTGCATACATAAAACTTTAAATAACTAAATAAAAAGGTACATTTTCCATGTCATGAACTTCTATATCTATTGATGGTGCCTCTTATTTAGAAATGTTGAAGTTTCTAACAAGGGGAGTTGTGACAGGTTTACAATCGATCATTCCAAACTTCTTAATAACCATACTGATGTATTTCTTTTCGGATAATACCAAAGATATTGTTTTCATACCCCCATTGATTCTAATCCCCAAGATATTATTGTCTTGTCAAAGGTTATTAATCTCAAACATCCTAGAAAAATTCTTCTCTAGTTACTTCATATAACGAAACTCCAGACCTGGAATCAACATATCATCAACATAAAACATCAGTGTGATATATATTCCATCATCCCATTACTTTTGGTAACAAAAATTATTGAAATAAAATTGACTGAAACATTCCTCTAGCATAAAAGTTTTGAACTTCTAATTACACTATCATGGATCTTTCTATAATCAAGAAATATTTGATTTCAACTTACAAAGAAGATTATCATTCTAAATAACTTTATAACCCTTGGTCAGAACCATGTAAAATTATTCCTATAAATCTCCATAAATAAAATATGTCTTTTTACCTATCAACTCAAATTGTAGATAATTGGTTGAAACAATGATGATAACTATTTTAATAGTTATACGATTCACCATTGGTGGTAAAATTTTAGAAAAATAAATCCCTTATTTTTTCTGAAAACCCTTCACTACCATCTTTACTTTGTATATCTTACTTCTATCAACTTCCTATTTAAAATAAACAAACCATTTATTTTAAATAGGGAATTTTACTTCTAGTAGTTCATCCAACTTCCATGTATTATTTAGATCTATGTAATTCATTTACTCTTCCATGGTTGACTCCCACTATTTTGATTCATTGAGAGTAGCTTCTTCTTCTAGGAATTCCAGTTCTTCTATGTTCATTTAAAGAAAGAAGTTCATATCAACTCCAAACCTTTGAAATGGTTTTATGATATTATTGGATATTATTAGAACAAACTCATGTTCATCTGTTGGAACCTCATTTTTTAGTAGTTATCCGTCCAAAGATTCTCCATTTTATACCTTTCTTTCCAAAAATTATCTATCAAGTAGAATGATTGTTAGAGTGAATTATTCTGAAGTTTCCAATGAAGTTTATAAATGTAGATTCCATTAAACATATCTCTAATCATATTAAACTTCTAAAGTTAATATAACCTTGAATTCCTCCTCATACAAGATCTGATCTTTCTACAAAAGTTCTTTTTTGAAAAAAAATATCTACTCTAGATTATTCGTTTCTTTTCATCACCCCATATATGATATACAAAGTTCTCATCACCATATCTAATGAAAAATAAAATGTCATATTTCACTTCCAAGTAATCTGTATCTTTAGAATCAATATGAACATAGATGATTATTCCAAATACTTTGAGATAGTTCACCATAGGTCTCTTACCAAACCAAAGGTCTTATGGAAGTTCTTTTCCCATAGTTGAAGTTGAATTTCTGTTCACTAAATATGCTACTATATTTATAACTTATTTATAAATTACTTTAGGTATTCTAGAGTTAATCCTCATTCTCTAAGATTTATATTAAAATTCTTGATTCATCCTTTCATATACTCCATTTTTTTGAAGTTTCTAGAACAATATTCTCATGACCGATGCCCTTATTATGAAAAAAGTTACAAAAGTTTTTTCCAGTGTACTCCCCACCATTTTATATCTGGAGACACATAAAATTTCATTCACACTCTCTTTCAACCAAAACCATCCACTAAATAAATTCATAAAAACATCAGATTTACTCTTTATTAAGTAAACCCAAAACTTCCAAATAGAATCATCAATGAAGGTCAAAAAGTACAAAGATCCTCCATTAAGTGAATAGGGTAAGGTCCCCAAACATTAGAATTAACAAGTTATAACTTCCAATTACTCGGTTTTCTACCATCTAAGTTAAAGGAAACTCTATTTTGTTTATGTGGAATTAAACTATAACAACTTTAAAGGTTCATGTGATTGAGTTTAAGCATTCCCTTAGCCTCTATAACTTTTAAATTATTCTCACTAAGGTGATAAAACCTAAAGTACCAAACTTTTAGACCATATGATGAAGTGGTTCCAATCATTGAAACTTTTACCTTTCATATATCCAAGTATAAGGTTCTATTCTTTACTCTATGAGAAATAACCATGGAGCCTTTGGAAATTTTCCAGACTCCATCCAAAAAATTCATTCCAAAACCAACATCATCAAGTTTCCCTAATAATACGAGGTTCTTTCAGAGACTTGTAATATGAATAACATTTCTTAGTCTCAAGAAACTTGTGTTTTAAATTCAAACATTAACATCTCATTTCCCAACTATTTCTAGAGCATTATTATATATAAAATTTACTCTACCTAAGCTTCCCAGTATATAATCTAACATTCTATATCACTCACAAGTTAAATGAAAAGATACACCTGAGATAATAAACCACGATTCTTCCAGAATTTCCACATTTAGTAATAAATTAGTGCCACCTTCCATTGAATTGATAGAGTTCTCCTATCCATAAGTTTAATACTTCATCTGATTCCTACAATATTTCTTGATATATCCCTTATTCCTACAAATATAACATATAGGATCTATACTAGTTTATTTAACTCTACTTCTTCTCTAAGAATTATCATTAGAAGAATTATTCTTCTAGGGGTCCTTCCATTGAGGTGACCATCCCCATATGGTATAATTAATAACACTTTCAGATATAACTTGTACTTCCTTCCACCTCAACTACTCATTCAAGATCAAGTTTCAAATATCATCAAATACAAGGTCTATCTTCCCACTAGAGTTTCTCACTATTATCACCATGGAATCCTAACAGTTTGGAAGTGAATATAGAAGATGAAAATACCAAACATCATACATGAAAGTTATCTTCACTGATTCAATTTTCCCTTAGATCATATTGAATTATTTCACATGAACTACTGTAGGTATTCCATCCAATATCTTAAAGTTTAAATATCTTTTCATCATGAAAAATTTGTTGAGATTATTTGGATACTTATACATTTTAGACAATGCTTTCATAAATATTGAACTAATTTTATTATCTAAAATTATGAACACAACATTTCAAGAAAGTGACATACTTATCTAGGCTAAGGTATTCCTATCTAACCACTCCCACACCTTCTTATTTTTCATCTCAAAACTTTCACTAAAAAAGGAGTATCATTATTTTTTATATGAAAAGATTATCTAGTTTCACCATCTAAAACGAAAATTTCATTCCATCAAACTTATTGACACATTCCTTCCCTTCATCTAAAGTCATTCTTCAAATAACAATAAAATCAATTGAAAAAAAAACAACTTATAAGCCAAGAAGATGAGAAACCTAAATTTCATGAGTGAATTAGAACTCCATTTGATACCATTTGAAGGGGATTTGTTTAGGTAGAGGATCATTTTTTCCAATCATTAGAATAACATAATTAGCAATTTTCACACCAGATGAAATCATATCAAATCAACAGACATAATTCCTTATGATCATCCCATATTGAATTGTGGAAAGATCCAAACACCATTAGAAAAAGGATTATATGATAAAAATATCCTCCTGACCCTGTTCATGGAACTAGGATGAGAACCCACTTAGCCACCACACAAATTCAATGGATACGCTTCACACAAAAAACATAAATTAAATGGATAAACATGATTATGTATTAAAAAAACATTCTACATCCATGGGGGAAACTAATTTTTTTTTAATTAAATATATTCAATTTAATATAAATCTCTTTGCTCACTTCATCTCCAATTTACAAAGTCTCAGAAAATGAATTTAGAAACTCAAATCATATCAATAGGAAATCCACTTACTTTTTAGTTGGTCTATCAATGCTATTTATAGAGGAATTTTTTCTATTAACCAATCATGCTACCTTTTGAGGAACACGGTCAACCTCTCATTAACCTGGTCAATTATTAATACAATATTAAAACTTATGATGAAAATAAATACAAGCAGTATCCAATCTTGTAGCCTAAACATTGAGTAGCTACCCTGGTAAATTCCATCTGATGGAACTCTGTCTCATGGAATCTATTTACTGGACTCCATCTGGTGAAATTCATTCTAACGAACATTTTATTCCCTAATGATAATAAGGTTATCAAAAAGTAACCTCTATTAGATGATATATTTATGATGATATTCATCAAGAAAATTAACTGAATAGAAAGAAGAAAAAAACATAATACCAGAACAGGTTAATGACAAGAAAATAATGAAATAGAGGAAGCATTAGTAAATAGTGAAAGTATGAAAGAAATTAATATAAAATTGGTCTCAATAGAATATATAATGAGAGAAAATAATGATGTGTAAAATTAATTAAACTAAATTAAATTTATAGGAAACCATAAAAAAAATAATCATGGGAAATTATTAAACATTAATGAAGTGATCCTATACGTACTCAGGTGGAATCATCTACCGCCCTATCAATGAATCCCTTGTTAATAACCAAACAGATTCTATAGCCTATCCTCACCATTGGAACTACCCTATAAACATCAATACCATAGGGTATCTATTTATTATCATCATGAATAGTTAGTAACCACCTCTGAATCCCTCACAAATAATCCTAATATCCCCATGATGATAACAATAAAATGTGAGGTAACATCAATCATATATGAATAAAAAATAAAGTAAAATATCCTCATTCCACCTCTTTATCCCCATCAATTAAAATCCCATATAAGTTATAGAAAGAAACATAAAATTAAATGAGAATGCAGGGATCCCATTAAGGGCATATCTCATTAAGAAAAACTATTTAGAAGGCATCGATTGGGATTTGAGTTTTAAAACTTGAATTCAAATTCCAAACTCCTTTGAAACTCCCTCTCCACGTCAATTTATTTTTGAAGATCCATTTTAGAAAGTTCCAAATAATACTTGGTGTTTTATATTAAAATTTCAATTGAAAATCCATTTTGAAAGACTTCCCAAAATCCAAGCACCCTCTTTAAAATTTGATAAAACCAAACATTAAATAAAACCTCACCCATAAATCATACATAAAAATAACACATAAAGGAATAATGAATAAGAACTCATAAACTCAAGTAAAAAATAAAAATCAAAAGATTTAATAAGATAAATATACCAAATCCCATAATAAATGGAAACCCAAATGAAACAACACTACAAAACTTTGAATAAAACCCCACATAAACATATCAAGTTTCAAAAAATCAATTGAATAATCAAACACCTCAATTTTTTTTCATTTTAGAAAACACATAGCATGAACCAATTTCTTTAAAATATATCTAATGGGTTTATAAAAATTAAATAAACTCATCATATATTTCAAAAATAATAATAATTTTAAAGTAAAGATATTTTTAAAAGCTCAAGAATACCTCATTTTCTTATAAAAGTAAAAATAATAGAAAAACCTACCTCAAATGAAGTTTGGATGAAAAAATCCCACAAATATGGAAGGAGAAGAACATTAATAATGATCTATACACCATAACATGAAGAACCAAAAATAATTTCATCAAACCCTCACCTTAAGATTTTTCCAACATGACAACAAAGTAAGAGAGGAGGGAAAAATAAGAAAAAATAAATATGAGAGGAGAAAAGAATATTATCTCAATAAGAACACCAATAAATAGAATAATAAAGCCATAAAAATGGAGGATGTGGAAATGAAGGGGTGTAACTGGGATCCTTTGAGCTATATCATGTGAATGAAGAGAGGGGTGGACCATTTTATGGTTTTAATTCATAAGGGTAAAATATGAATTTTAATTTTTAAGAAAACTAGCTTACTAACACAATTTGGTTGCATAGTTTACCAAATCATGTATTAAATATACACCACTCATGGAACTCACCTAGATAGTTTCAAGGCATGTACACATGATTTGAAAAACCATTTTCGAACTATGAAAAATGGGTTTTCTAATAACTAAAGGTGATTAAAAAAGTTACCACATGGTTAGTACTAACCATGCAGCAACCATATTCCATTTTCTGAAACTCTAAAACTCTCAAAATTTTTGGAATTTCTACTTAAAACATAAGGGTAAGAATAATTATCAATAATTAGATGAAATAATATGGGAAAAGTTTGGGGTGGTATAATTAACCCTACCATAACATCTCTTCCCCTAAAAAGTTTTCAAATTCCAAAAAATGATAAGAATCAAGAATTTCGATCGATAAGAAGGGTGAACTTATAAAATGATATAAAAAATCCACCAGAAACAACTAAACCCATCCCATAACAATCTATCTCCAATATAAAACTCACAACCAACCACAAAAATGAAAGTATCAAGAAACTAATATCCACAATGAGTCTACCCAACATTTAAAGATATAATTTTATGGTGGGTAAAAGTACCAACTAAGAGACACTAATAGTTACTACTTGAAATTCAAACTAAAGAGAGTAATGAAATAAGATCAAACTAAAGGAAAACTCATATATTCACAAAAAACAAACACTTACTCTCTAAATGAGAACAAAACACTGAGCATCTCAAAATACATGAGAATGATGAAAAATAGAAAAAATAGAAAGGAAATAAGAATTAGAAAAAAATAAAAGGAAGAAATAATTCCAAAAATTTCTAAAAGGAACTTCTATCAAGATTATGAGGGTAATAAGGATTTATTCTTTTAGAGATACTACCACTATCAAAATTTCTAGAGGTATACCAATAAAACACAACAACGATAGGTTTTTGGGACACTTAATCAGGAGGGATTAGAATTCTTGAATTGATCATATTGAAAGAACAAAAGTGGGTCACTTTATTTTAGAGGAAACATCAACAGAAGAATAAAACACTCTAAAAATAGGTTCCTCTAGCTTTCACTAATGACTGTATAGGAATCCATCACCAACATCGAAGAAAGCGAGGTTTTACCAATCACAGGTCACACACGAAACTTTTAAACAGAATGTGAACAGATTAAAAAAAATATATAATTAAGATCTAAACAAATACCCTTCTTGAATACGAGAGTTTTTTAGGAATCACTTAACATGATCTTAGAATAACAAGGGATTAAATCATTAAAATGGTCAACATAATCCTTTGTAAAACCAAAAATATTTTTCTAGATATGAATCCCATTAATTTTTACTATAATATTTGTATTTTACCTTTTTAAAACTATTATGGGGGTCAGAGGTAAATTGGGATGAGTCTTGGGGAGAACAAGAAAGTTTACACTAGTTCACAGTGTGAAGAAATGCTTCATTCCATGAAATTATTGGACTGAGGAGAGGAATCCCCTACCTCAAACTATTTATGACATGAAATGATAGGCCATTACATGATTCCATTCTATTTTTTTAGGTTAATTAATTAATCAATAGTGGTTTTATAAAAATAGGTGTGGGATCCCCCTCATCCAATATGTTTGATGAAATTCCCCTAGATTTTTTCCTCTTTCAAGCGGAGATCTCTTTAATTTGTTAATGAATTCAAGAACCATCAGTTATGATTAAAATATGGAGATAAGTATACCATCCCAAATTCAGCCTTTATCAGTTAATTTCACTTCCAAGTGATCTATATACATTTTTTTAATATTACCCATTTCCAAATTATTCTTATGATTTTCCAATATCAACCATTTTATCTTGAATTAGAGGCTGGTATTTGATGATTTGGAAACCATTCACTTGGAATAATTTTATAAAAAAATGTCATATTAATAAATTTATAAACTTGAAAATCTCAATGGGCCACAAATAACCCATTGGTAATTGTAGACCAAGGCTTTATCTAACCATGGGGTGTTCCTGACTTGGGAAATTAATGGGTAATAAAAGGGGGTGACCCTAGGGGTTCCTAGAAATGTAAATTTGTTCGAGAGTGAAGGGTATGGGATTCCTAAATTCTACTCAAGGATATGGGGTTAGGGTTTATGTTTGATACATTTTGAACTTGAAATTAAAAAACGGTAAAATAATTTACCTTATATTGTTTTATTTTATTAATGGTTTGGAATGATTTGGGGAAATACCCCTCATACTTGTAATGATTATGGTTTGAAATGCCTTTGGGAAATCCCCTTTGAATTCATTTTGGTTTGGAATTCCTTGGGGATATTTCCATTATATATATATATATTTATGATTTTTGGTATGTAATTACCTAATAAAATCACCATTATGTTCGATATAATTCTAGTTTTGAATGTCTTAGGGAAACCACCCTTGGGTTTTTTATGATTCTAGTTTAGAATACCTTGGGGTAACCCCCCTGGGATTCATAGCGATACTGGTTTGGAATTACATGGGGAAATACCCCATGGATTTATAATGATTACTATTTTGTAATTCCTTGAATACACTCTATGTATTTGTTTGGGCATACTTGAGTTACTATGGATAAAGACACTCGTCTTAGACTGAAGTAGGTATAGTCAATTCGGGGTGTCACCTTGGAACCTAAGAATTGACATGGTTTATTTATTTTGTTTTACTTTATTATTTTTCACATCAACATACACATATTAATCAAAATAGATAATCTTATAAATACTATTGGTGGAAGCCTACTGAGTCATACTCACACACTGCTTAGGTTGCTATTTGGTACCAAGCAGACATCATGGTAGCAGGTCAGGAAAATGGGAAATTTCCCAATAATGGATTCTTGATTAGGATTCTAGTAAAGAGAATGGGGGTTTATACTAGGCTAGTAATGAGGACCATTTATATGAAGTTTCTAGTTTTTGTCTTTAGTCATTTGGGTTTTGATATATATGACATGCTACTGATGTATAACTTGTTGACATGTATGTGGATCATGTTTATTTGGAATGGGTTAAGATTATTTATTTGGATTTTACCATGAAGTTTTTTACTAGTTTATCTAAATGTATATTAACACCTTAATTTATATTTTTTACTATTATATGTTGGTATAATTCCCCCACCATACACCTATGCTACTAGTCAGTAGCCTCTAACATACGGGGAGGTGTGCCTAAGGTCTCAATAACCCTCAGACCCGAACACTTATGAGTGGTATCGGGATGTTACAAATTGGTATCATATTTTTTTTTATTTTTTATGACTATTTAGGTATGTTAAACAGGAGATAGACAAATTTTGGTATTTAGTACAAAACTCATGCCTCCGAGTTGCAGAGCCACATATGAGGGAAGGGATAAGTTACTAGGTATGGGATTGATGTTGTTGATTTTATTCTTTTATAGTTGTATTATTTTCAACTTCGATGAAAAACATGATTATGAGGTTATTGATTTGTGGGATTTTACCTCATGGCATGAATGACAATAGGGCATGTGTTCAGGCATTATTTCAGGAACATAGGTTTCACATGAAATTTTTGTGATTGTGTGTGATTTTCTACATAGATTATTATAAGGGAAAATCATTTAATGTTTCATAAAAAATTTATATACTATGTTACCATATAAATTTAGTGTTTTATTTTAATTAATAGATCCTCTAAATGAGAAAAACTAGTTACATGATCACTTATATTGATTATTATGTTGTATTAATTAAATAAAATTCCAATTACAACTTATGAATACTTTTCACCTATAACTTTTAATTGAAATTTCATTTAACCAAGACTTTTTTATTAAAATTAAGGTTAGAAAAAATCTGGATAAGTGTGATGATATGGATTCTACATGTATGATGTGAAGCTTGTGTATGGGTAGTTGGTGATAGTGAGAGCACCCGAGTTATAATAATCACATGACACAAGATGTAGGGAGTAACAGCATGGTATGATTTTTATCACTTTACCTAAACTATGATATCAAGAATCATTATGTTATTTTTTTATGATGCATTTTTTGGTAATTGTATAAAATTTCCTTCATGAAGACCTTTAGTTGAGTTCCATGATGGTGGAGGTGAGGATGCCCCAGAGGTGGTAGGGGAAGACCCTTATATAGCACTGGGTTTAGATATGGATGATCAACTCTGAGTAATATTATTGAATGTGGTACAATTGATAGTGATATAGGCTCCATGAACTGCACTAATTATATTTGATTTGACCAGATAGTTTTAGCTGCAACACCCACCTTATTTTATAGGGAGGGTGGTCCTTAGGTAGTTGAGTTTTGGACTAAGTCGATCTAGTTGATCTTTTAGTATCTTGAGATTCCTCAAGATATAATGGTGAAACTGGGAGTTTATATTCTTTATGGATCAACAAAGCAGTGGAGGGAAATTTAAGTCTAGGTGAATCAGAATATGGGGTTTTCTTGGAAGTAATTCCTGACCTTTTTCTTTGGCCATTTATTCCAAGATACCGTTAGAGTTAATAAGGCTAGGGAATTCATGCACCTTATGCAGGGGAGTATGTCAATCATAAAATATGCATATAATTTCAATTATTTATAACTATTTCCATTTATTATATAATGGGATGAGTTATCCCAAGTGATATGTTTTGAGGATGGGATCTGATACATGATTCAAGTTTAGGTGAGTATTTTCGAGCTTGTATCCTTTTTTATGGTAGTGAACTAGGCGCTTATTTTGGAGAGAAACCGGAGTGATGGTAAAGTATAAATGAAGATGGATTATATTAGGAAAACCAATGGTGGGTCTTTAGATATCATGAATAATTATTGGGATATTTTATGCTAAATAAGTTGAGTTTAGAGTATCCATGGTAGTATATTTTCCCTTCCATATTGAGGAGGTGGTGCAATGTAGTGTCATTAGTGTAGTAGGACCAACCATTACCATTCTCATTATGATTGGATTACTAATAAGTACCAATTATGTGGTATAATGGGGAACCTATAGAGGTTATACACGTGTACATAATATATTCCTAGCATTAGGGGATATAGACCAGTTCCCTATTTTGGAGTTAGATTAGGTATTCCACCACAGAAAGATAACTGAAGTTATACCGGATGTTTGGAATAAAGTGTTGAGCATAGTTCTTAGGGTCCAAAGTAGAAACGGCAGCAGGGAATTGAAAATCATGGGGCATATATAGGGGTTTAGGTTCATAGTATAGTCTAATTACATGCTATAAATCCTTCTTCTATAGGAAACAATGTAGTACAATCCTCCATTAGAGGTGCAATTTTGGAAACTTATACTTTGGAATGTGCCTTTTTTGATACATGGGATTCACATTATTTTATATATAAAAAATTTTCAGATGTATTAAGGATGGATATAGAGTATCTATATGGGGTGATGTCTACCAACACACCATTAAGAGTGCGTATAGAGGGTATTTACCAGTGTAAAAGATGTATCATAGAGGTTGGAAATTATAGATTCCTTTGGGATTTTTTTATATTGGGTAGGATTGGGTTTTATTTGACTCTTGTTATATACCAATTAGTATATTATTAATACCATATCAACTATTACCATCTACAAGTGTGTTTTATATATCTCAGGGGTGACTAGTATATCTATACTAAGGAGTGGGATATTTAGGAAGCTCTTAAAAATATTGACCATCAAAAATTAGGTGAGAGTATGACCCAAACTTTTATTCTTATGCTGGATGATGATGGTATGAAAAAAGATACATTTCAATGTATTATTGATTAATTTTGGGATGTATTACCTAGTTATTTATTTATTTTTTTACGTGAGAGAGAGGTGAAGTTCACTATTAAGATAATTTAGGCACAAAACTAGTGTCTATTCCACCCTATAGGATGGATCCTATGGAGATTCGAGAGCTTAAGGCTCAGGTAGAGGATTTGGAGGCCAGGGGATTCATTCAACCATGCACATCAACTTGGGTTTCTTCTATCCTATTCACCAATAAGGTAGATGGTTCCTTGTGTTTGTTTGTTGAATATTAGAAGCTAAATCATATGACAGTTAAAAAATGAAACCCACTTTCATGTATCGATGAACTATTTGACCAGGTTATAGGTTCTTGAGTATTTTTGAGGATCAAACTGAGGTTAGGTTATCATCAATAAAGGGTGATAATATCAAACATACCTTGTACTAATTTTAGGAGTATCTATAGTCAATAAAAAAATCTAGTTATGCTATTTAGTCTGATGAACATGATGGTAGTGTTCATGGATTTGATGAATCAGGTTTTCCACCTATATTTGGATATATTCATGGTCGTATTTGTCGATAAAATCCCAATGTACTCTAAGTCAAGCTGGTAACATGAAAAACACCTAAATATCATGTCGAGTATTCTTATAGTTCATCAAATTTACACCAATATCTCAAATTTTCAATTTTGGATAGATGAGGTATAGTTTTGGGGCATGTTGTATCTGAGACCAGAGTATAATTCAACCCTATGAAGGATATAACTATTGTTTCATGTACGAACCCAATTCTTCCTTAGAGGTACAAAAATTTTATTTTTGGTTTTCATTTGAGAAAAAGGAGGAAAACATGCCGAGTACTGGATATAGGTTAGTTACACGATGTGACTAGGGGTTACACACTGTTTAATCCAAGTACATGCCATGTATAGATGTTGGAAGGGCCTTTTTATGAGGTGTAAGGAATGTCCGTAGAAGAAGCGTTAAACTACCATGTACACAGTGTGTATTCTCAAGTACACGCCATGTATATTTTTTGTTAAAATTGGTAGTAGACTTGATTTCTTCACATGGACAGAACCATCACCCGAGTTTTCTCAAACAATAGTTCCATATGAAGATTTGGCTTCTGATTTTTTATCCGAACTCTGATTTGAACACCGTCAGATGCTTTGGAATCCCATTAGTGAGTTCTCAATTCCTCTTGAGCTGTTCTTCCTGATTTATTCTCTCGACCTTGTTATCAAGGGTTGATAATTTATGCTCTTTTTTAGATATACTCCATTCTATGTTGAATTAGGGGTCGATGCTAGATGAGGAGAGTCATGCGAGTACGAGGTAGGTGGTCTTGTGCCTTTTACTAATTGTAAAGTTGATTATATGTGCCAGAGTGCCGCACTCCCATTTTTGGGGTATCAACATGAATGATTTTTTCCTATTTTCATTTCCAATTGTTGTTTAGGTAATTGATTATGTGTTTGGAATCATGTTAAAGGTTTTTTTACCTTGATTAAGGGCCACCCATGGGTTCGTTTCCCTTGGATGACTGTTTATGGGAATTTGGCCTAGGATGCCTATGAGGAATGCCTTTGTTTCCTGTATTGGGTTGTTTAAAATAAAATTAGTTAAATGAATGATTTTACCATGTGAGATAATGAATGTTTAAGACTTGTGATAGTTTAAATTACATAATAGGATTGTTATATGAATTGCCCACGTGAGTTATTTAATGCTAAATCCATGTAATATTTAATTTACATGATAGGATTATTTTATGATATGTTCCCACATGAGTTTGTAAATTCTAAATCTTTGTAATAGTTTAATTTAAATGTGTTTATTTTTATGAGAATTATTCCCATGTGAGTAATTGAAAGGCCAAGCCTTATGAGGTTGGTTATTTTTTGAGACTATATGGGATGCTTTTGGTTTTGACCTTTGCATTCCTAATGAAATGTTTAATTGAATCTTAAATGATAAAAGTGTAAATAGTAATACATGAATAATGGATTCATATTAGAATTCCATGAATGTGTTCATGTGACTATTGTACCTTATAACTCAAGTGACCCATGGATCCATTGAGGGATTCCATGGATGGACTAAAAGGGGGTTTATATGTTTAAGCTATGAGTGAACAAAAAATGTAATGGACGGGTTCATGGGAGATTTATGTAATGGACTAATGATTCATAGAATGAGGGATACCATGGAAGGGTTCTATTATAAATGTTTATTTATCTTGGTATATACTTGGGTCTTATTTATAGGATCCACAGATGGACCAGTTGACATATACTCACACCACACCTAGAGTGAGACCAGGTTACTGAGAGGATCATATGGATGGGCTTGTAGAATGTATGTGGTTTTACACAAGGAGTAATAATTGAATTATAACATAGTAATTTAAAGGAAATTATCAAATTTAATTTGAATAATTAAATGGAATGACTTATGTAATGTTTTCCAAGCCAAAGCAAAATCTTGGATTCTGTCTTCACTTTACCTGTTTAGATAGACTTACAAGGTATCTACTATACTTAATTTTACATGGGGGTTAATGGGATTAGGATGGATCCTGAGACTTATATAATTATATGTAATTTAAATATTAATGAACATGAAATGATTGAAAATGGAAACCAGTGCTTATAGAACTATTTACTTTTGAGTACTTCCTAGATTACTACTTTCACTATTGTACAATGCCTGTTATATATATTCACTAAAAGATTGGCACATACCTTGTGTGGTTTCCTATTAGGATTTAGTCTCACACCCCATTTGGACCATGTTTTTGGTCCCAAATAGATTATATTTTTGCAGGTGTCGATAAGGGAAATTGCCCTTCTCCAGGTACTTGATATGTTGTTTAGGAGTAGGAGAACATGGGACCAAGCTGATGCTTGCAATGCTTTTTAGTTTATTTTGTCTCTTTTTATACTGTTGGTACTTATATCATGTATTAATTTAGTGTAACCTATTTTGTCTATTTTCCTAGAACATATTACATTTAGCATCATCTTTTTAATGATATGACATCTGGTTATTTATGTTATCAATCTTCTGCTCTTTACCTTTGTTGTATGGTATTACTGCTTCCACTATTGTTTTATTATTGTATTTAGTTGTGTTATACTCTTCCAATGAGGCAATAGTCTCCACACTATCACTCTTAGGCCCTTTCTTCTAGTTTGTAGCCTCTGGAATTTGGGGAGATGCGCTTGAGGCCATGTGGCTAACCGGGTACGGGGCACCTTTGAGTGGCATCCGGATCTAGGACATTACAAAGTGGTATCAGGGAAGTCTTTTCTAGTTTGTATTACTATTTATAAACATTAGACATGGAAAAGAAGGAAATTTATTTTGGAAATAAATTGTTCTTGAGAGTAGATACCCCGCATACAAAGAAAAGAAAAACTATCTCGATTGAATTGTGATTTTTGGATGTTTAGTTTTTATAGTTGATTCGATTTCACCATTGGGTGACACACTTGTATTTCAATATTATTATTAATATCATTATCATTCTATTTTTTGTAACCCAATGAGATGAGGGTATTCCATATCATGCGTTATATTGGAACTTGTTAGAAATCACATGCCATGCATTCTTGCATTTCCATTTAGAGAGCATTACTTATTTCATGCTGTAGTGATAGGTACTATGATAGATATGCCTGCTGTTGTGATAGGTGTATTGGTACATGTTATATTTCAAAATGGATCGATGCCAAGCTTTGTTCCTTGAGGTTTATAGTCCCTCTTGTATTGGAATTTGGTGGATCATGTTGCTACCTTAAATTGAATTGTGTTATGATACGTTGCAGTAGGATTCCAATATTTGATTCATGGGGAGTATGGGACCCGACTGATCAGAATTTGGCATAACTTTGGTTTACTTTTAAAAAAAGAGGGTTTCAGGGAATTTCCAGGGAATTTATTTTCATAAACCTAGAGAACAAGATATGTGGTTTTATGAACACACGCTTTGTGTTCCTCTATTTGGGAAGAAATAATTTCTTAGGTACAGGTCGTGTACTCTTTGTAAAAGCCATGTGTTGAATGACCGTGTGTCCAATCGTGTGTGAGAGAACATCAAATATTGGTTTTGGAAAAGTACATGACTGTGTACTTTAGGTAAACACCATGCAGTTTTACATGGACATACCCCGTGTAGGTATCACATTGTGTATATGTACATGGCTTGACCAGGTAAGTGGTCAAGCTAGTTATGGGACAAAGGAATGTACCCTATGTCGGGGACACACTGTGTACCCTCCTTATATGCCGTGTATCTTGAGTTTTTACACGTCCAGGCCATAGGAAGTACATGCCCATGTGGAAGGTTCAGAGTATACACTGTGTGTGGTGTCTACACTCCTTGTACTCCTCTTTTGGGAACTAAGGTGCGTATTTGACCTTGTAGAGTCATTACTCCATGAAGACCTCTAGTTTTATTCCATGATAGTGGTGATTATAATACTTTGGAGGTGGTAGGACATGGGCTACCAGTGGATCCTCCAGTCATGACATTTGTGGCACCAACTATTATACTAGACACAGATGATTATGTACCATTCCTTGAAGGCTTTATGAGGTTCATGAAAACCTTTCATGGATCTCCACATGCTACCATATCTAAGTTATAGATAACTCAAGTGTTCTTGCAGAAGAATCCCCCCACATTTTTGGGGGATGGAAGACCATAGGCTGGAGTCCCTGCTTTCAACCTTTAACCATCTAGTGATGCCTCTTGAGTGGAGGGTAAAGCTCATGAAATATATGTTACGTAATTCCTCAAAGAGATGGTGGGATGTTATCACACAGTCATAGAATCATCAGGATATAGAATAGGGAGATTTCCATACAGTCTTCTATGATTATTATTTTCCTAAGATACTGAGGGTTGATAGAGCCTAGGAGTTTATACATCTGGAGTTGGGAATACTGTTAGTTATGGACTATTCTTCCAATTTTACCGAGATTCATCATTTAGAATCTATCATGATGGGTGAAGATGAATTGAAGGATAGGAGATTTTATGATGGTCTCATGTATGAAGTCCGATCATAGGTAAATGTCTTCAAGTTGACTATGGTATCTTCTATAGTGAATCAGGTACTGATTATCGAGCATAATATACAAGAATATGGAGGTGAGATCTAGAGTGGTTTGACACCGAGATCATAAACTATCTCATCCAGTAGTAAGAAGATTTTTATGGAGATTTATCATGGTAATGTGAGGAGTTAAAATGTTTCTTCTGGTAGCCAAGTGAGGTGCTATCAATGCAATAGGCTAGGGAATACGAGGTCACATTTTCTGCAGGATTAATTTGAGTGTCAATCATGTGGAAAGATGGGCCATCTACAGTGCTTCTATAGAGCGTTTCAACCAGCAGCTAGCGAGAGAGGATATACACTGTCTCCACATTTAGGATTAGGGACAACAGCTTCTCACTAGTCAGGGAAATGGAATGCATCAGGCTGTTCTGGATGAGGTGATGGTTGTGGCCATGGTAGCTAGACCCCAGGATCCTAGAGACAACAGGGTAGATAAACTCAGAGTATCCAAGGAGTTTCACATGTCCATGGTACAAACCATACTCATAAAGTGTAATAGACCCAACATGAGCAGGATCCCATAACCTCTAATTCCATAGGTACTATTCTAGTCATCTCCGTTTTAGCTTATACAATTTTTAATATCGGGGCTTCACATAGTTTCATATATATACCTGTTTTGGATAGACTTGGGCTCTGTGTTTTTACTTATAATTATTTTATGATGCTAGAAACTATATTAGGGATTATAACGGTAGGTGTGTGTCAGTGAAAGGAGTGCCCCTGGAGGTTGGCACGTGTCACTTCATACGGAACCTCTATATTCTCAAGATGATAGGATTTGATGTCATTATTATAATGGATTAGTTGGTTCCCTTCCAAACCTTTTTTTTATTTCTATCATCGTAGGATGAGTTTCACATCACCATAGGGTGAAGATTTCTTAAACAAAGGTGAATGGGATGTCCAATCAAGCCGAGCTGGACCTGAGCATCGTGGGTTGGGTTGGATGACAACTCGGATTGTGAGTTTGTATCTAGATAACCAGGGAACACGTCACAAGGATTTACCTCCAGTGGTTGATCATTTCAAAGAAGTATTCATAGATGAATTTTCAGGTTTACCTCTAGTGAGTGTGGTAGAGTTCTCTATCCAGCTAGTTCCAAAAGCTGCACTGGTATCCATTCCTCTTTACAGGATGGTTACAATAGAATTGCAAGAGCTAAAGAGGCATCTAGAGGATTTGGAATCTAAGGGTTCCATATGAAGCATTACTTCTCCTTGGGGTTATCTACTACTTTTTACAAGAAAGGAGGACGATACCATCATAAAATGCATGGATTATCAGAAATTAAACCAGTTGATATTTAATAACTAGTATCCTCTATCGTGAATAAATGATCTCTTCAATCATCTCTGAGGAGCTCAGGTTTTCTCAAAGATTGATTTGAGATCTGGTTATCATTAGGTGCCTGTTAGATCATCAGACATACCTTGAACAACCTTTCGAAGTAGGTATGTTTTATATGAGTATTTGATTATGCCATTTGGTTTTACAAACACACTGACATTTTTTATGGAACTGATGATCCTAGTGTTCCATCCTTATCTTGACTCATTTGTTACGGTTTCTATGGATAATATCTTGATATATTCTCACAATTGACACAAACATACAGAAAATCTTTAAATAATTTTGAGTACATCGAGAGAGCATCAATTATATGCTAAGCTCTAAAAGATCCACTTTTGGATGGACTAGATTCAATTCCTGGGTCACGTCATCTTAGAGACAAGAGTATCAGTGGACCTAGAGAAGGAGAGAGAAATAGTTTCTTGAGAGAATCCCCAAAACATATTTTAGGTGTGTAGTTTTCTAGGGATTTATGGTTACTATAGGTGATTCATACATGACTTCTAATGTTTATAAGCACCGTTGATGGGTTTGAATAAAAAGGGTGTGAAGTATGTTTTGAAAAATTCCTGTGAGACAACCTTTCAAGAGCTGAAAAGGAGGTTGACTTCAGTGCCAATACTGATTTTTATAGAGTTAGGCAGGAGTTACACTTTGTAATATGACACATCAAGTATTAGGATAGGAGTATTTATTTTTCAAGGGGATTGAGTCATTGCGTACGGGTCTTAGTATTTGAGGTCACATGAGAGGAATTACCTGACACACAATCTCAAGTTAACTGTGGGTTTTCTTTATTTATGTTATTGGAGACATTACTTTTTGGGAGAGCATTTTGTGGTGTGAAAAGACAAAAACATCCTCAAGTAAATTTTTACTCAACGTGATCTAAATTTGAGACAGCAAAGGTGGGTGGAATACCTTCATTCTTTTTTACTTTGAGCTTTCCTACATGCCTAGTAAAGGCAATGAAGTTGATGATGCACTTAGCACGAGGAATCAGATATAGGAAATTTAGAATGCTAGTAGCCAGTGGAAGCTTATAGCTTTGTTATTTGAGATGCATTTGGAGGTGCACGATAGTCAGGGATAAAAGTTTCTTTCTTCCTTAACTGTTACCTCCACCCTACTAGATAGAGTAAGGATAAGGTAGCTATCAGATTACGAAGGTTTAGTTCTATGAGAGATTGTGGCAGGTGAGGACCCACCTCCTGGATGGACTATAGGTGAGGATGAGGTTTTATGTTTATATGGTCATGTGTGGGTTTCAGCAGACTTGCACGAGGAGCTAATACAGTATTTTCATGCCTCTATATGGGCAATGCATCCTGGTGTCACCAAGATGTATCAGGATTTACATAATCAATATTGGTGGCTAGGTATGAAAAGAGATATAGCTGGTTTTTTCATGAGGTGCTCCACCTTTTAGTAGGTGAAGGCAGAACACCAATGACCAACTGTATTTCTAAAACAACTACCCATCCCTGAGTTGAAATGGAATGATGTTGTGATGGGTTTCATGATGGGATTACTGAGGTCATCTCGAGGTAATGATGTCATATGGGTTGTTTTTTATAGGATCATTAAGGTGGTAGATTTCCTACTGATCAAGGAAACCTTCAGTGTTAATCAGCTTGAGAGGTTGTACATCTGTGAGATTGTATGACTACACAGGGTCCTACATTCTATCATTTTAGATAGGGATTTCTGATTTACTTCTCATTTTTGGAAAGGGAAACATAGGTCATTAGGTACACATGTGCTTATGAGCATAGATTACCACCCCTAGACAAATGTCCAATTAGAGTTCATGATTTAGGTACTGGAGGAAATTCTTCGGGCATGCGTCTTGGATTTAGGGGGTTCTTGGGAGAGACACATACCCCTGTATGAGTTCGCCTATAACAATAACTTTTAGGATACTATTTATATGGCACCGTATGAGGATTTTTATGGTAGACCATGTCTATCACCCCTATGTTGGATGGTGGTAGGACATGCAACTATGATGGGACCTCATCTTGTCCAGGAGACCACTAAGCAGGTGTAGTTGATTCAGAATTGGATGGATAATGCACAGTATTTTCATAAATCGTACGCCAATTATCACAGACAACCTTTGGAGTTCAAGGTTGGGGATTGGATTTTCCTACGTGTTACATCGAGGTTGGGACACAAGAGGATCATGAGACAGGGTAATATTTCTTTGAGATACGTCGGGCCGTTTGAGATTCTGGAGAGAGTCAGACCAGTTACCTATCAGTTATAGTTACCTCAAAGATACCTAGCTATGCACGATGTATTCCACGTTTCTTAGTTGAAATTTTACTTATCAGTCCCATTTCATGCTTTTAATCCTGAGGAGGTTGAGTTAGAAGTAGATTCATCATTTTAGGAGTATCCTATACTAATTGTGGATCATAGAATGAAAGTTCTCAATGGCCATTCAGTTCATTTAGTATGGATGCTATGGCAGCACGACCGAGTGCAGGACGAGACCTTAGAGAGGGAGGATGATGTATGATTTTAGTGGTTGGAGTTGTTCTCATATGTTTCTTTCCCACCCTTGTAAGGGAAATTTAGGGACAAATTGCTTTAATGGGGGGGGGGAGTTTGTAAGAACTTGGTTATTCCTTTGAGGTACAAATATTTTCTTTTCAGTTTTCACTTGAGAAAAAAGAGGAAAATAGAATGAGTACTAGCTATAGATCTGTTACACGATGTGACTGGGGGTTACACACTGTGTATGGATATTAGCATGGCCTTTTTATGACATGTATGGCATGTTAAAAGAAGAAGAAAAAAACTGCCATATACATGGAGTGTATTCTCAGGTACACACCATGTAATTTTGTGTTGCTAAAATGGGAAGTATCATCATCTTCTTCACATGTACATAACCCTTACCTGGGTTTTCTCAAACAGTAGCACCAAATAGAGATTTGGATCCTGATTTTTCATCCAAAATCTGATTCAAACACTATCAAATACATTGGAATACCATCAGTGAGTTCTCTATTCCACTTGAGCTGTTCCTCATGATTTATTCTCTTGACCTAGTGATCAAGGGTTGAACGTTTATGATAATTTTGTATATCTACTCTATTCTAGGTTGAATTAGAGGTTGACGCTAGACGATGAGATTTGTGAGAGTACGAGGTAGGTGGTATCATGCCTTTCGCTAATTGTCAAGCTGATTATATGTGATGGAGTGGCGCACACCCATTTTTGGGGTGTCGCCTTGAATGAATTTTGCTTATTTTCATTCCTATTGTTGTTTAGTTAATTTTTTATGTGTTTGGAAGCATGTTTAGTGTTGTTTACCTTGATTAAGGGCCACCCATGGGTGTGTTTCCCTTGGATGACCATTTATGGCCATTTGGCCTAGGTTTCCTATGAGGCATGAATTTGTTTCCCTTATTGGGTTGTTTAAAATGAAATTGGTTAAATGAATGATTTTCCACATTATATAATTAATGGTTAAGCCTTTTGATAGTTTAAATTACATAATAATATTGTTATATAAATTTCCCACATGAGTTATTTAATGCTAAAGCCATGTAATTGTTAATTTACATGATAGGATTGTTATATAATATGTTCCCAAGTGAATTTATAAATACTAAAGCCTTGTAATATTTTAATTTACATGTGTTTCTTGTTATGAAAATTGTTCCCATGTGAGTAATTGAAAGGCTAAACCTTATGAGGTTGGTCCTTGCTTGAGACTGTATCAGATGCTTTTGGTTTTGACCTTTGCATGCCAAATGAAATGTTTAATTAAATCTTAAATGATAAAAGGGTAAATAGAAATGGGCGAATCATGGATTAAGATTAGAATGCCATGAATGGTTTCATGTGACTATTTTACATTATACATCGAGTGACCCATGGATACATTGAGGGATTACATGGATGGACTAAAAGGGGGTTTATATGTTTAAGATATGAGCGAACCATGAATATAGTGGATAGGTTCATGGGAGATTTATTTAAAGGCTGAAAGATTCATGGAATGAGGAATACCATGTATGGATTCTATTGGAAATTTTTATATGTCTTGGGAGATAATTGGGTCTTATTTATAGGATCCACGGATGGCCCAGTTGACATATACTCACACCACACCTAGAGTGAGACCGAGTTCCTAAGAGGATCATATGAACGGTCTCATAGAATGTAGTTGGTTTTAGACTAGGAGTAATACCAGAATTAAAAATTAGAAATTTCAAGGATAGAATCAATTTTAATTTGAATAATTAAATGGAATGAATTATTATGTATCTTCCAAGAAAAATACCAAGCTTGGATTTGGTCTTCAATTTAATTTTTTAGATAGCCTTCTGAGGTATATGTTGTGCTTACTTTTACATGGGGGTTTCCGAGATTAGGTTGGATCTAAAGACTTATATAATTCAATGTAATTTAAATATTAATGAACATGAAAGGATTGTAAATGGAAAATATTTCTTGTAGGACTGTTTAATTTTGATTACTTCCTAGCTTATTGCTTTCACCATTGTACACTTCCTGTTATATATATTCACTGATAGATTGAAATATAACTTGGGTGGTTTCCTACTAGGATTTTGTCTCACACCCTATTTGGTCCATGTTTTTGGTCCCAAACAAATTATATTTTTGCAGGTGTTGATAAGGGAAAGTTCCCTTCTCTAGGTACTTGATATGCTGTTTAGGAGAAGGAGAACATGGGACCAAGCCAAGGCTTGCGATGCTTTTGAGTTTCCTTTTTCTATTTTTGTACTATTGGTACTTATATAATGTATTACTGTAGTGTAACTTGTTTTTTCTATTTTTCTAGAACATATAACCTGAAACATCATCTTTTGTATGAAATTACATCAGGTTATTTATGTTATCAATCTTTTGATATTTACCTCTATTTTATGGTATTACTGCTTCCGCTATTGTTTCATTATTTTATTCCACTGTGTTATACTCTTACAATGAGGTAATGGTCTCCCCAATATCACTCATAGGTCCTAATTTCTAGTAGGAAGCCTCTAGAATCTAGGAAGATACACTTGAGACCATGTGGCCAACCGGGTATGGGGCACCTTTGATTGGCATCCGGATCCAGGATGTTACATTTCATGAGAGTGGCCCATGAATTATTTTGACATATACTACTTTTTGGGCTTATTTAGATATTACTGTAGGTTTATCTAGTACTTATCTCACTTGGAAACATCGATGAATGGTCTGATCAATAAGGGAGTTAAGTTCACCTCATCTGACACCTATAAGAGAATTTTTTCAATATTTTATAGGAAGAGTGACTACAAAATTGATCTTGACCTTACCTGAGTTAGGTTAGGAATGAAACCTATATTATGATGCATGATGGTTAATTATAGAAGTATCATTTATGTAGGAAATTCACATAGTTATGTATGATCCCAAGAATTTGAGTCCACATGTGTGGAACTAACCTACACATGACTCAGTGTTGGAAATAATATTTCATACCTTGAGATACTCGAGGCATTACATGTGAGGGGAGAAATTTGTGGTGTATTCTGACCATAAAATCCTGAAATAAATCTTTCCAGTATTGGATATGAAACTTTAGTAGAGAATATGGGTCAAGTATCAACATTCATTTGATTTTTGAGTTGGATTATACTCCTAGAAAGGGGAACATTGTAGACGATAATTTGAACTAGAATACATAGAATCAAAGTCTAGTAGTGATTATTAGATGATGTTTATTTTTTATAATATGCATTTAGATGTTTATAATTACCAAAGTTTAATGAACCTTACATCATTAGCTATTACGCCCTTACTTACCAGTTGGGTCAAAATGAGGTAGTTATCTGATCCAGAGTTCTTGAACCTTAAATACAATATATATAGGAGGGATCTACCACTAGGATGGATCATTGATGATTATGATGAGATTCTCCATGTTCATAGTTGTGTCTTGGTTCCTATGTACATGTATAAGGAACTAACATAAGAGTCTCACACCTAAAATTGGGTGGTATATCCATGTTTGACCAAGATGTGTTGTGATATGTGCCAGCAGTATTGGTGTCTAATAATGAAGAAGGATATCATAGATTTTGTCATGTAGTGGACTACCTTCCAGTAAGTGAAGTTAGAGTACCAGTGGGATGCTAGTATTATATAGTCATTGACTATTATTGAGTGGAAATGGGAAGAAATAAAAATAGATTTTATGATGGGGTTGCTGAGGATACCCTGAAGCAGCGATGTAGTTTGGGTGATAATGGATCAATTGATAAAGGTGGATCACATTATTGTGATCTAAGAGACTTTTTCAATGGATGATTTTTGAAAGATCTATGTCTTTGAAGTATTTCACTTGAGCATAATTACCCAAACTATTATTTTACATAGATACACCCATTTCATATCATGAGTTTTTCCAGGGTTTTATAAGGTTATTGGTATATAGATTCATCTGAGAACTTCCTATAAATTGTAGGCTGATGGGAAGTTTGAACCGACTGTATAAGTAATGGAAGACATATATAGAGTGTGTGTCCTATATTTCAGTGATTTTTATGACAACCACTTTGATTTAGTGGCGTTAGCCTATAATTTTTTTATCAAGCATCTATTTAGATATCATCCTATGAGGAATTGTATGGTAGACCATTTGATTCACTTTTGTATTGGTTAGAGTTTGGTAAGAAAATTATTATCATGTTGGGTCTTGTGCAGGAGACTTCAGAGAGTATTTAGTTGATCCAAAAATGGATGGTGAAATCCTAGAGTATGAAGAGATCTTATGTGGAATGATAAATTTTGAGGTTATTGACTATGTATTCTTATGAGTTTCATTGAGGTTAAGACACCATCATGTATAAAGACAAGGGAATTTGGTGGAAAATTTTGTATGGTAATTGGAGGTTACATAGGGGATCAATACAGTAGCATACTAGTCAGATATCACACTTTGTTACAATTAAATTCATGGTGAATTCCATGCATCACATCTTCAGTGTTACTATCATGATCCATCTCACATTCTTTACATTGAGGATGCTAAACTCAAGGTGGACATGTCCTTTGAGATACATCTAATTTGTATGGTTGATTATTGTGAAAAGGTTATATACAAAAAGATAGTTACTATGGTGTATGAAAAATGGTATAACATATGTATATTGAATGAGACATGGGGGGGGGGGGTTGATATGCAGGCCCAATGGACAGAGTTTCTTGGTGATGAGGCCAGGTAAAGTTCAGGATAACATCTTGAGGAAGAACTGCTATATGATGGTGAGGTCGTAAAACCATGACCCTTTTTGAGGTATGAATCCCATTAAATTATACTTTAATAGGTGTATTTTACCTTTTTAAAACTATTAAGGGGGTCAGGGGTGGCCTGAGATGAGTCTCTAGGAGAACAGGAAGGTCTACAGTAGTTCATGGAATGAAGCAATGCTTCACACCCTAAAATCATCAACCAAAAGAGAGGATTACCCTACCTCAACCTATTCACGAAATTAACTGATAGGTTACACCATGAATCTATCTTATTTTTTTAGATTTAATTTAATTAATTAACTAATATGGGTTTTATAAAAAAAATGAGGGCACCCCCTTCGCCAAGACGTGCGACAAACCCCCATGGATTTTTCCTCATATAGGTGGATATCTCTTTAATTTGTCAATAGATTCAAGAAATTTTAGTTGAAATTTAAAGATAATGAGAATTGAATCAGTCTAACTTCATCTTTTATTAGTTTCTTTTACTTTTAATATATCTATCACTATTTCGTTTTCTATTATGACTTATTTTCAGGGTTCTCTTATTCTTTTCCAATTTCTACCATTTTATCTCGAATCATAGGATGATATTCGATGAGTGATAATTTATGAGTATAATCTAGGTGGTTTATAATCTATCTGCTAAAATTATATGTATTTCTATTGTGTGTATGATTCACGGTCATACCTACATACCGTTCACTTGACCTAACTGTTGGAACCATGGTCGTTCTATGCATGAATTGGAGTATGGTTTGTGATTGTTTCCAATCCTCAATGGAAGTTCAGAATGTGTTCCAACAAAGTGATCATACAGAACAAGCAGATAATAGTATTGAAGGTGACACTGTTTTCCTGTGTTTTCCAAATTTTTGGGCCTAAAAATCAACGAATGGAGAAAAGTGGTTTTTGGCAAAGAGACTTGCGCGCCGTTTACTTGAAGGAGAGGAAACTTGCATGACTTTTGTTTTTCAAGATCAGAACATGAAAATATGGAAAAGAGAGAAGGGCACCCAAGTTTTATGTTTGGTCGCACAAGTGACTTGTGCTGTAGAGACTTGCACGCCGAAGGAAGACTTGCATGCCATCATGTAGGGTATCCAAATGCCTATAAATAGAAGTCGAACCCTTCTTATTCGGTACAAAATTCAGACTTAGAGAAAATCAGAGCTCCCATCACGCAGGTGTTGTGGTCGCAAAAGTGGTGGTGGGTCGTGCAAGTTGAAGTTTCACGACAGTTGTTTGCTGCACATCCAAGGTGGTTTGAGTGAGAAAGGTTATTGGTCACCCAAGTTTGGAGTTGGGGAAGGAAGTGTCATGCTGGTGGTTTGGTGACACTTGCATGCTAGGATTTGAAGAAGTGCGAAAATTGACCTTTCCATGCCAAAACCGATTTGGGTGGAAAAGAATGCGAGTCATGCATGTTTGGTGTTGAAGAAGTGAGAGTCGTGCAAGTGGTTGGGGTGGACTTGTGTTCTGGCTTTGAAACTTGCATGTCGGCTTCGAGAAGCGTGCTAGGTGTTTTTGATGAACGCTGGTCTTTTTGGAGCTACACGAAATCTGGAAGATTGCCCGATACCTTCAGTGCAAAGTGAGATTAATCTAAGAGTGAGAGTTGGACTTCAACAGAGAATCTACATACAAAAGAGGATGTATTCATTAGTGAAGATGAAGAGACCTTCACGTCTATAAACTGAGTGGGACTTCACCAAAGTCAATGAGTCAGGGGGAGTCAACGGGAGTGACCTGAGGGACACATTGAGCTATCCCTGAACCTTTGTAAAGGCAATGAGTCCAGGACAGAGTGACTGTTCCCGAACCTTTGTAATTCACAGCTAGTGAAGTTTTGTGGAATTTTGTATGACCGACAACCTGTTGGCATATGCTCCTTGGACGTAGCCCTTAGTGGTGAACCAAGTAAAAAGTGTTGTGTCACCTCTCTGCATGTGAATGTTTTCTTTCTAATCATATTCATCATACTGGTTTAACAAGTTCCTAACAATGTGGGAACAAGATCCATCACATTAAAATAAAAAGTGGTCACCCTGATTCACCCCTCCCCTCTCAAGGTGTCCTAGGGTCCTACAAGTGGTATCAGAGGGTAAAGATTGCTGGTGTTGAATCTGTTCTTTGTCATCATGGAGAATGCAATCAATGTCAGGGGAGTCCCTCTCTTTGATGGAAGTAATTTTCAGATCTAGAAGAATATAATGAGATCTCATCTAATATCCCTTGGAATGGAAGTCCTTTTTTCCACTATCCAAGGTATTCATGTTACTGATCCAACAGGGCTGGCTATGACAGATACCGATAGAAAAATTATTGATGCTGATGCTAAAGCGCAGAATACTCTCACCGTAGCCCTTTCTGATCAGATCTATCTAAAGTTAATGAGTTTCACCTCACTAAAGTCCATGTGGTATAAAATTGAAAATATTTATGAAAAAGATAGCAAAGTGTAGGAGGTGAAACTACAAGCCCTACACAATAGGTTTGATGATCTGAAGATGCATCCTGATGAGAATGCAGACTCCTTCTTCAATCAAATAACTGAAGTGGTTGGAGAAATTTGGGGTCTAGGTGAAGAAATAAAAGGTGTTGACATTGTAAAGAAAATATTAAGAATACTTCCACCTCTGTACAATTCAAAGGTGTTATCCCTTGAGGAAAGAGATCTTTCCAAACTTTCTTTGGATGATCTGTTGAGTATCCTAGTGGAATATGAAATGAGAGTCAAACCAGAAGATGCTACTACATGAGTAAGCAAGGAAATGATGTTCAAATCCATGGAGAAACTGAAAATTTAAAAATATAGTAGTGGTTAAGATGATGAGGAAAGATAAATTCTTTCTCTCATTTCTAAGAAGTTCCAGAAGGGAAAAGGGAAATTCAAAGGGATGTTACCTCTAGCATGCTTTCATTGTGGAAAAGTAGGGCACATTGCTTCTCAGTGCTTAAGAAATATAGATGATGATGATAGAGATGATAAAAACATTGAGAAGCCTCAGAAAAGGTTTTTAAAGAAAGGAGACTTCAAATCTATAAAGAAAGCATTGAAGAAGAGTTTTGTCTATGAAGAGGAAGATGATAATAATGAATTCTGTGAAGAAGAAGAACCAGAGTTCAAAACTGGAAACCATGCTTCCATGATGCCCACTTTTGAAAAATCAGAAGATAATGGTGGAGACAATTAGTTAAAAACTAGTGTCAATCCCGAGTTGCAACTTAAGGATCCTGTTAGAAATCTTAAGATTAAATGCAAGAGTTGCAATAAGTGGAAATCAATTGTATATGAATCAACTGAATATGTTGATCAACTTGAAGCTGAAATTGAACAAATAGAAGAATTTTTAGAAGTACAGTCTAAAATCCTTGAAATCAATGATGATGTATTGGATTTGAAGATGAGAATTGAAGAGTAGGGAAAGGTCATCAATGACCTCACATCTAGACTAGAAGAAAAATCCAAGACTGTTGAGGGTCTTGTGGAGTAAGTTGATACTCTTAGGAGTAAACTTGAGACTGAATCAATTTCAAAAGAATCAAGGAATAAAATATAGTTTGGATGATTCTTAGATGCAGAATTAATGGCAAGATCCAAGTGTGGTTCAGATGGGGTTGGAAAAACTTTAGTGATCAAAGACCTGCTTGCATGGGAAAGAGTGGAATTGGCTATGAAGCTGAGACATCAACTACTAGAATTGAAGAGATCCAAAAGAAAGACAATATTAAAGTTGGACATGTTGAAACGTTTCATGAAGTTCTGAAAAAGAAACCCTCAATCCAAACTAAAAGGAGAACTGAAAATTATCCTCAAACATTCAGAAATGACAGGTAGTCCAACTATTCTCCCAAGGAAGAAGGCATGAGAAGAAATTAAAATGAGAAGCCATTTCCTCTCATGAAATGTCAGTTCTGTGGATATCTGGGCCATACCATGTCATATTGTGAAGAGGAAAGTAGCTACTTGAATGGGGAAGATATGGGACGTCAATAAAGGAGACTGACTTCATATCCTCCATCTTATAGAAGAAGTAGTTTCTATGGATACTATTTTCATTGTTCTAACTTTGGTCATAAGGCTATTAATTTTAGGTAGAGAAGGGACAAGGACACCTCATACCGGAGTTCAATACAAATCAAATCTCATCAACAAGATAGTGTTGCTCTTTCAAATAGGTTTTCTCCTCTCGAAGAAGACTTCGACTATGAAGAACCAATATACATAGATGATATAATTTAAAGTCCATCCATGCTCTATACTCAATCCAATGTCTCATGGAAAGAAAGGAAGAAAATTGAGAAATCAAACCTTGCAGAGGTGGCCCTGAAAGCTACAAAAAGCAACAATACCTAGATTTTGGATAACGGTTGTTCATCTCATATGATAGGTAATGATGTCTTGTTAACGGATATCAAAAGGATGGTTGATGGTACAGTACGATTTGGTAATTATGGAGCTCTGAAAATCAAAGGCAGTGGAAGTACTGAATTAGCTAATGGAGAGATAAAGAAGACTGAAGTCCTTTACGTAGATGACCTATGTCATAATCTACTCAACGTGAGTCAAATCTGTGACTCGGGACTTATAGTTACTTTTAATCAGAAAGGATGCACTATCAAGGGAAAGACAGGAAATTCACTTATGAAGGGATGCATAACAGAAGGCAACTTGTATCAAGTTGATAGTAAAGAAAATGTTTGTTATATGACTGTTGAAGAAGAAAACAATTTGTGGCATCGGAGACTGGGACACATCAATCAACAATACATGGAGAAAATATCAAAATTGATGATTTTCATGGACATTCCAAACCTGAAGCATGAGCATGAAAAGTCTTGTGATGCTTGCATTCATGGAAAGCTAGTCTGCAGTTCATATTGGCCAAAGAAGAAAAGGGAATCTCATCTTCTTGATCTAATTCATACAGATGTATGCGGGCCGATAAATGTTGCTGGAACTCATGGAGAAAGGTACTTTGTCCTTTTCATAGATGATTACAGTAGAATGGCATGTGTTATGGTCATTTACAGGAAACGATAAGTTCTTGACTGCATGAAGACATATCAGCAAATCACCAAGAATGATACTGGATGAAGAATCAAAGTGTTGCGATTTGACAATAGAGGGGAATACACGTCCATTGAATTTGAAAATTACCTAGAGAAGCATGGAATACAACATGAGGTAGCTGTTGTGAGAACTCCACAAAAAAATGTAGTTGTTGAACATAGGAATCGACAGGTGAACAACATGGAACAGACTATGTTGATTGAGAGTTGTATTCCACGACATTACTGGAAAGAGTCGGTTGAAGCTGCAGTGTATATTCAAAATCAAATAGGACTTTATATGGGTGAGATGAAGACACCATATGAATTTTGGCATGGAAGGAATCCCTCTTTGAAATACTTTCATGTTTTTGGAAGTAATTGCTTTATCAGAAACAAAGAAGGAAATCAAGGGAAGTATGGTGACAATGTAGATGGATAAATTTTCCTCAGATACTCAATGAACAGAAAAGCTTACAAGTGTTTCAACAAGCGATTAGGAAGGATTGTGGAAAGAAGTGATGTTAAGATAATTGAAGAGAAAACCAAAAATTCTTCAAGGACGTCATATGCTGATGTGATAGAAAGTGAGGAAGAAAGAGAACGTGGAGAAAATACAAATACAGAATTGGAGGAAGTTGTACAAAAAACTCATCAGTCACATCATGATGTTGACTCAGAAGAAGAATCTGAAGAAGAAACTATGGATGGAGAGAATGCAACTGAACCTCGCAGGAGAAATTGAAGAGCTGATATTGATCCGTCTAGCATAATTGGGGACATAAGTGCACCCACACAAACAAGGAGGATGAGGAATAACACGCAATCTGCATTTCTGTCAGTTGTGGAGCTATCCTCATTTAAAGAATCTACAAAGGATGAATCATGGATGAAAGCCATGAATGAAGAGTTAGATCAGATTGGCAAGAATCAGACATGGGATCTTGTCCAGAGACCCGAATGTCACAATGTGATTGGTACAAAATGGATCTTCAAGAACAAGTTTGATGAGCATGGAAGTGTTATTAGAAATAAGGCACGACTGGTATGTAAAGGATACTCCCAGATTGAAGGTGTTGATGTTGAAGAAACATTTTATCTAGTGTCTAGACTGAATTCAATCATGCTATTCCTTGCCATGGATTTCCAAAGAGGATATAAAGTATATCAAATGGATGTTAATACAACATTCTTAAATAGTGTACTCGAAGAAGAAGTCTAAATTGAACAACCAGTGGGTTTTTTTCTTGGTACTGATGAAACAAAGGTCTGCAAACTAAAGAAAGCACTTTATGGCTTGAAACAGGCACCATAGGCGTGGTACTCCCAGCTGGATTCTTATCTCAAGAAGTTGGAATTCAAAAGAGGAGGAGTAGATCACAATCTATATGTGAATAATTCTCTAAAGGATCAATTCATGGTTCTAGTCTATGTTGATGATATCATATTTGGTGGAAATAGGTAGAAACCAGTGGATGAGTTTTCCAATCACATGAAATCAAAATTTGAAATGTCTATGATTGGGGAGCTCACATATTTCTTGGGGCTGTGGGTGATTCAAAAGAAGGATTACACTTTCATTTCTCAGGAAAAGTATGCAAGAGAGCTGCTGAAGAAGTTTAATATGAAAGAATCCAAACCAATTTCAACTCCGATTATAGTTGGAACTAAACTTGGAAAGCATGAGGATGGGACCTCTGTAGATCCCACCATGTATAGAAGGATCATTGGGAGCCTACTGCACCTGACAGCAACACGACCAGATATTGTCTTTTCCACATGTCTTGTAGCCCGCTTTTAGAGTAATCTAAAGGAGGAACATATGGCAGCAGTAAAAAGAATCATGAGGTATATTCAAGGTACTCACAATTGTGGCTTATAATTTACTGTAGGAAGGGATAGTGAATTATCAGCATTTTTTGATACTGACTGGGCTGGAGATGTTGTGGATAGAAATTCCACCAGTGGTGGTGCATTCTATATTGGGAATAAATGTGTTGGATGGTTGAGCAAGAAACAATAAAGTACTTCTCTTAGTACTGCTGAAGCTGAGTATATCTCCGCCACAAAGTCATGCACTCAACTGCTATGGATGAAACAACAACTAACGGATATTTGTGATGAGGTGAAACTAGCAATGGTGATTTACTATGATAACAAGAGCGCAATTGATCTTACGAAGAATCCTGTTCAGCATTCTCGTATGAAACATATTGAAATCAGGTATCACTTTATCAAAGAAAAAGTTGAGCAAGGGGTGATTAGAATGGATCATGTGGGAAATAATGAGCATGTGGCTGATATTCTGACCAAACCACTGTTATCGGCTGTGTTTGAGAAGCATTGGTTGAACCTCAGTGTTCAGCCACCTCCTAGTGCATAAGAAGGTTACGCAATTCCCCTTTCCCCAGTTATGTTAATTTTTTTTAATCTATTTATGGATACGATGCAAGTTGGTGGGGGAGATACTATCCAGGGGGATTGTGTTTTGAGCTAAACAATGGACAATTACCAGTTTTTGGGTTTATTGTCATTGGGGGAGAAAGGAATAAATTCAGGCATGTAATGATTTTGTGACACATTGAGAATTCAGTGATGGGAAGTAATACATTGGACAAGAACCCAATTCAAGATTCATATCTTGTTTTCTACTCCGAGCATTGCTCACATAGACTTAGAGTGTTGGATGAGTTGATTCTTGTGTTTGTGGTTTGCCTATGGCTAGTGCTCTGTTGAATTTATTTACTGATTGCCAACAAACCCAAAGGGGGATATTGTTGGAACCATTATTGTTCTATGCATGAATTGGAGTATAGTTTGTGTTTATTGTCAATCCTCAGTGGAAGTTTAGAATGTGTGCCAGCAAAGTGATCATACAGAACAAGCAGATAATAGTATTGAAGGTGGAACCGTTTTCTAGTGTTTACCAAATTTTTGGGCCTGAAAATCGACAAATGGAGAAAAGTGGTTTTTGGAAAAGAGACTTGTGCACCATTGAATTGAAGGAGAGGAAAATTGAGCACCTTTTGTTTTTCAAGATCAGAACATGAAAATATGGCAATGGGAGAAGGGCGCCCAAGTTTTATATTTAGTCGCGCAAGTGACTTGCGTAGCAGAGGCTTGCGCACCGAAGGAAGACTTTTGCGCCATCACACAGGGTATCCAAATGCCTATAAATAGAGGTATACCCCTCCTAATTCGGTACGAAGTTCAGACTTAGAGAAAATTAGAGCTCCCGTCGCGCAGGTGTTGTGGTCCCGCAAGTTGTGGTGGGTCGCACAAGTTGAAGTTGGGAAATAGCTATTTGATGTGCGTACAAGGTGGTTTGGGAAAGAAAGGGTGTTGGTCGCCCAAGTTTCGAGTTGGGGAAGGAAGTGTTGCGCAGGTGGTTTGGTGACACTTGAATGCCAGGATTTGAAGAAGCGTGATAGTTGACCTTTGTGCGCCAAAACCGGTTTGGGTGGAGAAGAATGTGGGTCGTGCAAGTTTGGTGTTGAAGAAGTGAGAGTAATGCAAGTGGTTGAGGTGGACTTGTGTGCCGGCTTTGAAACTTGCGCACTGGCTTGGAGAAGCGCGCCAGGTGTTGTTGAAGCACGTCGGTCTTTTTGGAGCTGCACAAAAGCTGGATGATTGCCTAATACCTTCGGTGCAAAGTGATATTAGTCTACGGGTGAGAGTTGGACTTCAACAGAGCATCTACATACAACAGAGGATGTATTCATTAGCGAAGATGAAGATACCTTCACGTCTATAAACTGAGTGGGACTTCACCAAAGGTAGTGATCCAGGGGGAGTCAACAAGAGTGACCCGAGGGACATAGTGGGCTATCCCTGAACCTTTGTAAAGGCAGTGAGCCTGGGAGAGAGTGACTATGCCCGAACCTTTGTAATCCACAACTAGTGAAGTTTAGTAGAATTTGGTATGACCGACAACCTGTCATCGTATACTCCTTGGATTTAGCCCTAAGTGGTGAACCAAGTAAAAAGTGACGTGTCACCTCTCTGCATGTGAATGTTTGCTTTCTGATCATATTCATCATACAGGTTTAAAATTTCCCCACCAACGTGGGAACAAGATCCATCACATTAAAAGAAAAAGTGGTCTCCCTGATTCACCCCTCCCCTCTCATGGTGTCCCAGGGTCCTACACTAACATTATAAATAAATATATTGTGCCTAAATTTATAGACTCAAACCTCTCCACAGGCCATGGATAGCCTGTTGGAAAGTGTAGGTTGGGAATTTAGCCACCCATGGGGTGTGAATGACTTGGAAAATCAATTGGGTAATAACAAGGGTGACCCTAGGAGTTCTAGGAAATGTGAAGTTGATCAATATTGAAGGTTTTTTATGCTTAGAGCTTACTCATGGATATGTGGTGAGTGCTTGTATGTGATCCATATTGAACATGAAATTAAAGAATGGTTAAATGAATTGCCTAAGATCGTTTTTTATTAATGGTTTGGAATTAATTGAGGAAGAAAACCTTGGATTCATTATTATTATTTTTTGTAATTCCTTGGGGTAATCCCATTTAGATTCATTATGATTCTGGTTTGGAATGCCTTTAGGAAATCCCTCTTAGATCCATTATAATTCTAGTTTAAAATTCCTTGGGGAAAGAAACCTTGGATTAATTATGATTTTGGTTTGGAGTTCCTTGGGAAAACCACCATGGATTCATTATTATTATGGTTTGGAATTCCTTGGAAAAAACCCCCTTGGATTCATTATGATTTTGGTTTGAAATTCCTTGGGGAAACACCCCTTAGATTCATAATAATATTGGTCTGTAATTCCTTGGGGAAATACCCCTTAGATCTGTGATGATTATTGGTTTATAACTATATGGATATACTATTTGGATTAATTTGGTCCTACTTGAGTTAATATAGAAAAAGACATTTGGAATAGGCTAAAATAGGTATGGTCGATTTAGGTTTTCACATTAGAACCTGAAAACTGGCATGGTTTATTTATTTCATTTTACATCATTATTTTTCAAATAAATAAGCACTTATTACTCATATTTTATATTATTACTGAAATAATAGGTGGTGGACTACTATGTTTCACTCCCACCTTTCTCAGGCCATTTTTTTGTACCTGGGTAGAATTTGTGGTTGTTGAACCAGATAATAGGAAATACCTATGATAGATGCATGATTGGGTTATAAGGATAGATCCTGGAGTTTTATACTAGGATAGGAATTAAGAGAATTTTAGTTTAGTTACTATATTTTTTCTTTTTTCTTTTAGGTTTTGATATATATGACCTATTATTGATGTATGACTACTTGATACGTGTGTGGATTATTTTTATATAGCATGGTTTGTGATTATTTATTTGGATTTTTCCAGGATGTTTGTTTACTTATTTATCTGGATGTATCTAATTTCCTTTATTTCCATTACTTTTTCACTTTGATATGTAGGTATAGTCTCCCCATTGTACCACTATATACCCATGCTACTAGTTGGAAACCTTTGGTATATAGGGGGTTTTCCTGAGGTACTAGTATCCATTTGGTCTAAGAACTTATGAGTTCTCTCAGGATATGGATGTTACATCCTTCACATTTCATTGGCCATACTAGAGACTCATGATCTCCTATACTTTCTTGACCTTGAACTCATATAGAAGGAACCGGTAAATGAATTCCATCATGTAGAGTTACCACATTATTCCAAATTGCAACTAAGTTAGAAAAACAATTTCCACTAATCCTAACTTGATCCCGCAAACAATCCTAGAAAAACTCTCATCCTCAAGGATTCTGGAGTTCCTAATTATTTATAAATCTATTAAATCCTATCTAACCACTCCACAACCTCTTGGGGATCTTGATCACCCCAAAAGATAAGAAAAACCTAAGGGAAAATTTATTCCACCACTATTCCATGAGTTTAGGTAGATTCATCAATTGGATGAGTTACACTCAAATTCCTATGATTCTTCAGAACTTTTCTTAGAATAATACTCTAAATATAAAAGAAAACAAAAAGATAAATTAATAATAATTCAAATAAAAAATAATACATTGCCATAAAAAAATTATAAATTCACAATATCTCCCTATAAAATAAATTCACAACCATTAATTAAAAGATATAAACATAAAAAACTTCAAATTGTTTATTTTAAATCATTTAAAAATTCCACAAGTTAGTTTTGAAACTTCAAAAATTTACTTAGAAATCATTTTAAAATTCCACATATCTACCATTGAAAATATATATAAATTCAAAAATATGAAGTCCATTCTAATTATTTTTGAAAAACTCCCCTAAATAATTTAGAACTAACCATTTACATTAAAATTTGTATTCTCATTTCAAAATATCACTAAAATCAGACCAAAGAATGTCAATTCACTATAAAAATTCCCTTTAATTCATCTCAGATAATACATACAAAAGACCCCAACTAATTTGAAACCACAAGAAAACCAAATTATTTTCTAATATAGCTAGTTACTATATGTGGTTATGCCTCACAGTTTGGTAGACCATGATCCAACCATGAAACTGTCAATGGAAGGCTATACAGAACCCTCCACATGGTCTCCACATGGTTTTAAAAACAATGTAAGATAACTTTGTGCTTGAGGTTTTCCCTCATTTTTCACATAAAAAACAAAACAATATCTAATTAACCTAAAAATCCTTGATACAATCCAAAATACCATCAATCTAGATCAACATACACTAAAAAACAAATAAAACTCAAAATATAAGACACACAACACAAAATCCCATGGTAACTTGAGGATGAAAATTAGTAAGAGATAACTAGACTATATTTACACCCACATATTGGTCTCTGAATTCCTAACTATAATCTAAGAGACATACCCAAATAATAGAGTGTTCTCTAAGAATCTAGGTCTCCTAAAAACCTAGGATATGATACCATTTTTTGATGAACTAGTACGAACCACTTGAACCAGGAACCCAATCCAGTCATGACATGAACCGAGATGCATTCCCAATCACCCTAGGCTAGAAACTAGTTTTAAGGAATAAAAGTATATAAATTTGGGATTAATATAACCAATAATAAAATGATACATGTAACTTCCACCTATATGTCTGACATGACCACTCTGTGCATTAAATATCCATACAGAACATAAATAAACAAATATAGAATAACAACATACCAAATAGAACACAAAAAAATTACTCTAAATAAAATAATAACTGTAGTGGAACAGAGAAAAAAAATAGGGTAGAGAAGGATGAAATGGAAAATAATTCCATGATATAAATCAAAAACCAAGCTACTCAACATAATCTTCATGTAAACTCAAGGTCACCATTCGTCATCTAAACCATGTTACTCTAAGAGAGATACCATAACTAAAACCAAACTTTAATTACAAACACTGATCTACCAAAACTGAGTTGAATAGGTAAAATGTGAGTGTAATAACCCAGTAGGTAATCACTATACAGTCTATTCATTTCCTTTTTAAAAAATAACTATAAATACTAGTTTAAAATAAAGATAGAAAATTGGTTTACATCATTAAAATAAAAAAATACCATGAGATTTCCAAGAAACCAAAATTTAAGACTCGAAATGGGTTTTAATGAAATGTTCATGAATTTATCTTATATAAAAACACTTTTTTTTTGTAATTTTATTTTTAATTTAAATTTTTTAAAACTACACTTGACAAAACTAAACATTTACTAAAAGGAAACATCAAACGAGTAAAATAATTGAATCAATTGATGAAAAAACATAACAATAGAACATGTTATATTCTAGGAAAATAATAAACTATAAGAAGAATTAATAAATATACAAGAATCTCAAAAATTGATATAAAAATTGATCTAGTAGAACATATCATTATAGAACACTAATGAATTGAAAAAATAATGAAACTAATTCAAGTAAACAGGAAACCATAAATGATAGATAATCAAAGGAAATTATTAAACATCTCATGAGGAAATCCAAGATATACTCAGGAGGAATAATAAGATGACTTATTGATGCATCCACATTCTATAACCAACCACCAGCTATAACCTTATCTCACTAGTGGAAATCCCCCATGAACTTAAATACCATATGGGATCTAGTCAATCTCATCATGACTAGATAGTAATCATCTATCAATACCTCACTAATATGCCAAGGTTTAACATAATTATAATGATAGGATGTGAGGTAACATTATCATATATAAATCACATATAATGTAGAAACTCTTCATTTCACCTTCTTCCCCCATTAATGAAAAGTCAATCTAAGTTATATGTATAAAAATCATAATTTAAGAAGAGGTGGGGTTCCCATTGGGGGTTTATATCATTAATAAACACTATTTATAAAGTGTAGACTAAGTTTTGAGTTTTAAAACAAGAATTTATCTTTCAAAATTCTCTGAAACTCTATTTACACATTAATTTATTTTTGATGATTCCATTTTAACTAGTTTAAAAAATGACTTGGTGATTTATTTGGAAATATCATTTGAAAATACATTTTGAAAGCCTTATATAAATCTAATTACCATATTTTAATTTTTATAAAACCAAACCTTAAATAAAACACCACTTATAGAGCTTATATAACAACAATTCATCAAATAATAACAAAAAAGAACTCATAAACCCATGTCAAAAAGAAAAAATATATTCAATTAGATAAATCCACAAAAACACATAATAAATAGAACTAAAAATTAAACAAAACCTCAAACCTTTTACTCAAATATCATATAAACATATAAACGTTTAAAACATTAATTTAATACTCAAACACCTAAAGAAAACCATTTATTTTATTTTAGCAAAAACCTAGAATACACCAATTTCCTTAAAAAAATTACATGAGTTCATGGTTTTTATATAAAAAAATCATATATTTACAAAATAATAATAAACTTAAAGGAAATATATTTTTTAAGTCTCAATAATAACTATTTTTATTAGGAAAGGAAAAATCATAGAACCACTTACCTCAAATGGAGTGTAGATAGAACCAAACCCGTAGATATGGAATGATAATAACTTGAAAGATGATCCACACACCACAAAACCAGGAATCAAAAATTATTTCATCAAACCCTTACCCTGGGGTTTTTAAAAAAAGGCACTAAGGAAATATTGGAAGGGAAAACAAGAAAAAAAGGAAGAAGAGATGAGAAAAGAAACTTTCCTTAAGAAGAACACTAAGAAATCAAAGAAGAAATCCATAAAAATATAAGAGGAAAAGAGGGGGTTCTACTAGGATATTTTAAGATATATCATGTGAATGGGGAGATAAATGATCTATTTTTAAGTTTTAATTCATAAGGTTATAATAAGAATTCCATTTTTTAAGAAAACTAGGTAAGTTGCACGATTTGGAAGCATGATTTTCTAAATTGTGTGCCCCTCACTAGAATTAATTAAAGAGACACATGGTTTGAAAATGTGTTCCCCAAACATGAAAAATGGGTCTCCTAAAAACTATAGGTCACTATCATGGTTAAGATATGGTTAGTACTAACTGTAAAAAAATCGTGCGCCCTAATGGAACTCCAAAACTATAAAAATTTATGGAATTTCTACCAAAAAATCAAGGATAAAAAAATTATCAGTAATTGGATAAAATAATAGAAAAATTAATTACTGGGGTGTGAAAATTATCCACACTATAACAATTTATACCCCTATAAAGTCATTAAATTCCAAAATAAGGAAGAAAAGACATAATAATTTCAATAAAAAATAAATGGACCCTTCTAAACCAATCTAAAAACTCAACCTAAAACAAATAAAACCGTCACATACAAATATATCTCCAATATAAAACTCACACATGACCACATAAACAAAAGTATCTAGAAAAATATACCCAAAATGAGTCTCCCCACAATTTAAGAATTCAATAGTATAATGGGTCAACCAAACAACCGAGTGACACTATAGGGCACTACTCTATGTTCTAAATAAAGAGAGTGAAGTAATAATATCCAAGAGAAGGAACAAAAATAGATTAAATAATATAAAAACTTACTCTATAAATTATAAAAAAACATCAAAAATCCTAAAATATAGGCCAAGGATCAAAACTACCAAAAATATAAAGGTAAGAAGAATGAGAAAAATAAAAGGGGGAATGTCATAAAACCTGAAAATTATAAAAGGAAATATTATCAAGATTATAAGGTCAATAAGAACTTATTCCTTCAGTGATGCTTATTTTTATAGAACTTATAGAGGTGTACCAATTTACCATAACAATGAAGTATTTTTGGGACACTTAAATAGGTGGGATTAGAATGATTAAATTGACTGCATTGAAACCACACAAGGGGTATGTTTGTTTAAGAGGAAAAATCAATAGAAGAATAATATCCTTTCAAAATTGGTTCCTCTAACTTCTATTCCTCAATATATTGGTAACCTTAACCAGCACCAAAGGAATAGGGGATTCCATCCATCATGGTTCACCCTTTAGATACTAGCACCGCTATAAATGATTCATCCAATAAATCCCTAAAAAGGATGTGCCCAAATGAAAGAACTCTATAACTGAGATCCAAATTAAGATACTTCATGAATAGGGGACCATTCAAGGAATAACTTGATATGATCGCATAAGGACATGGGATCATATTATTAAAATGGTCATTATACTCCTTTATCATTCATTAACCATGCTAGAGACTCATAGGCTCTACTGCCTTATCTATATTTAACTCCTTGGTAAAGAAAAAATAATGGATATGGTCATTAAGAATTATTACATCATTACAACTTTCAACTAATACTATAATGACCACCTTCCACTTATCCCAACTCAATCCCTCAAAATAACCTAGCACATTTCTCACCTACAAGGCTTCAAGAGTTCCCAGTGATTTAAGAACCTCATAAACCCTCTATATCCTCTCTATTTCCTCTTGGGGGCCTTCATCACTCTCAAAGATAGGAAAGTTTTGAGGGGAAATGGGCTCCACCACTATGTCATGAGTTTGGGTAGAGTCATAAACTAGATGAGTTACACTTGAACTCCTATGATTTTCACAAATTATATGGGAGGTATACTATAAATATAAAATAAAACAAAAATCTCAATTCATAAAAAATTTAATCTCAAATCATATCTATCCAAAAACATATAAATTTAAAATAACACCCCAAAAAAGAAAATCACAACCATTACTTAAAATATATTAATGCAAAAAATGTCAAATTTATTCTTTTTAAATTATTTTAAAACCCCATGATTTAGCTTGAAACATCAAAATTTTACATAAAATCAATTTTAAAACTCCATGTATTTACCTTTAAACACATTTATAAACTCCAAAATACCCAGTCCATCCTAATTATTTTTGAAAATCACTATTTACTTCAAAACTAACCTTTTATATTTAAATCCATGTTATCATTTCAAATTATCATTGAAATATGACCAAAGAATGTTTGTTCAATATAAAAATATCATTTAATTCATCCCAAATAACACTTACATAAGACCCCAAGAAATTTGAAACCAATAGGAAATGAAAAAAAAAATTATAAGGGATTTAGTGAATTTACACTATTTGGATACATGGTTTGGAAAAACATGCACCGGTCATGAAACTATGATATTAAGGATATACATAACCCTTATTATGGGCTATGTGTAGTTTTATAGGTTGTGTAGAATGATCGCGTGCCTTAGTTTCTTCCATCCTTTTAACCCATAAAATATAGAAAAAATTCTAAAAAACCTACAGAATAATGATACAAGACAAAATACCATCAATATTGATCGATATACACAAAAAAAATCAAAATTCAAGACACATTAACCAACATATTAGGGTAACTCAAGGCTAAAAATGAGAAAGATCTAGTTAAACTCATTCTTTACCTTCTTATTGAGTCCTAATAATCCTAACTCCAATTTTCCTAACACACCCAAATAACATAAGGAATGAAAATAACCCATATATTAGAAAAACCTAGGATATGATACCATTTTTTCATGAACCATTCTCAGCCACCCCTATAATGGGAACTCTAGTTGGCCCGTGACATTAACCGAGACACACTATTGATCTATTTGGGTAGGAACATAGTTATAGGGAATCAAAGTACATATACTAGTAATGATTCCACCTAATAAAAAATGATACACAAAAATTACACCTAGAATTTTTGCATGACAACTCCTTGTACTAGAGATCTATGCGTAGCAAAAATAAAGAGATATAGAATAAAAACATTCCAAATAGAATGTAATCAGAATATATAATAATGAAAAAAATAAATCTATAACTATAAAAGAATACAGAAAACAACTAGAGTACTGAATGAAAATATGAAAAATACATCTATGATACAAAAAAAAAAACAAAAATACCCAAAAAAAATCTATATATGATCTCAAGGACACCATCTATCATGAAAACCCACCCACTATAAGAGAGATCCCAAAATAGAACTTGAACCTGCAAAAAAAACTTGGGTTTACCAACACTGAGTACCACAGGTAGAGTGTGACAATAACATACCAATAGATAATAAATAGAGTGTCCTTGAATTTTATTTATAAAAAAGAACCATAAATGTTACTTTAAAATATAGATATAAAATAGGTTTATATCTTTGTAGGTAAAAACTACATGATTTCCCAAAAACCCATTTTTAAGACTCAAAATAAGAATTAAATAAATATCGAATATTTTCTTTTATTTAAACACACCTTTTTGGTTTTTTATTTTAAAAAACCTTTTTAAAACCACAATAGTATAAAATCAAAATTTACCAAATGGCTAAGTTATCAATCTCAGTTCGACTCCAAATCTCAAGCTCAAGCACAACCCAGTCCACATAGGAAAGAAGTCAATCACATCAATGATAATGATTGAAAGTCAAGACTCAACTCACACAGGTATACATCTTTCGTATTGCAATAGAGATGATCAGATGTAGTCACTGATTCATCTAAGCTGTCGGACCCATGTAGGATACTAGACCAGCTACTCTGTCGGACCCACTTAGGATACTAGTATAGATGTCAAACTGTCAGACCCACTTAGGATATAAGTACAATTTTCATCTTCATCAAACCCACGGAGGATTCCAGTACAGTAGTCGTCACTGTCGAACCCATGAAGGATTCCAGTACAGTAGTCGAAGCAGTCGTAACCAAATCTAGGGTTCCCGCACACAGCACACTCGATTCCGGGAGGGTCCACTCTTCGAGAAAAGGGGTTGATACATAAACTATCACGAAGTCCAGAGTTGATGTATCCCGGAGTTTCGTCACGTCAAAAGAAACCAAACGAGACAGACGACGCGTCAATCGGATGCCCGATCTGAGAGTTATTGGATTTTCCGTTCCAGGGGCCCAGTTGGAAATACGCTTGTTAAAAACCATAACATCTTCCAAAGTTGTCAAAAAATCACTTATAGTATCGTAAAAGGACCGCCTCTTTGTAAGGGTCCCAGTGCCACAGACGACGATCAGACACACGGTCGTAAAGTTATTCGTATTTAAGAGAAACGGGCCCGACCCGTCAAGCCCGGTGGGTTGGCGGGTTGGCCCGTTCTGACTCGGAGGGTCCAACCCGGCTAAGGGGTCAGCCCGACCCAATAATGCGCGGACCGGCCCAGCGGGGCATGGTCCGGCCTGTGGCAGGCGGCCCGACCCGCGCAAGGGCGCGCCCCGGTTGGCGCGGCGCGACCCGACCAGCTGTTGGTCGCGGCTCGGCCAACTGGCCAAGCGACGCGGAGCATGGGGGGAGACTTCCCAAACCGGGGGTGCCGAGTGGCGCCGCCCTCCTGCCCGGGCAGCCGAAGCCGGCCGACTTCTCCAGCGCGAGCGGCCCGCTTGGGCGAGTCGTTGTCCACCGCAAGCGGCGCTGCGGCCTCCTCCAACCTGGCCAGCTGATGAGTCGGACGGTTCACCCACCGAAGCGGCCCGCGGACCTACGTAGCGCGGCGCCATGGGGGCCACGGTTCCACCAGCCCGGCCGGCTGGTTCTTCTTCAGCCGAGCGGCCCGCGGTTGCAGGCCGCTGTTCTTCCGCACGCGGCCGGCGTGCAACTGTCGCCTTCGCTCATCGCCGCCTCTTCCAACATGCCTCAATCACAAATAAAATCAGGAAACATCAGAGGGTCGTCGGGCTGCGTTCGTTCGGCCCGCGCCCTCCGCGTTAGGCGGTAGAAGTTGGCCGAAGAAATTCCAACGAATTCAATATGAACGAGATAATTTATTCACGTAGAATTATACAAAACCCCTACCTCGATTATGATGTTGCACGTCGTCGAGCCGCGGAAAGAGGATTTGAAGACGACATTGGGTGCATCTGAGGAGGAAGCGTAGTCGATGTTCCTTGCCGACGATGTCTTCTCCCTTGTCGCGATGTAATAATAAAGGAAGAAGTTCTTCATGGAGAGAACACTGTTCTTCGTGGAAGGATGAATCTCTCTTATAATTCCAAAGGTTCCACCAAAATATTTTCCAAGAAAATATTAAAGTAAGGCTTCCCCCAATTTTAAAAGATTTTCCAACCAATTCAAAATAATTCAAAAAGAATTATTGACACCCAAGTTAATTGAAGTAGACATTAAATATTTGGGTTGGAACAATTTATGAGAGGAGAGGTGGCCTCATTAATTAATGGTAATTCCAAGAGTTTCAAAAAGAAAGAGTTAATGAGAGTTTAAGGGAAGTTGAAAGGTTAGGGGCTCGTGTGGGCCCCACCTCACATTATCCTCTCATGGGAGGTTATGTGGGTGTGGTCCCCACCTCTAACTACCCATTCGGAGGAAATAACCGCCACTAAATAATAAAATTGTGTACTAACAATTTTATTAATTTAGTATGAATTCCTCAAAAAAATAACTTTCAACCCGCATAAAATGCAACTATGGTGAAGGTACCCTTAAGCGAATACCAGCGCTGCGAGTTCATCGGTGTCCTCAGTTTTCAATTCCAAGCACCAGTTCAAAAGATAGAAAAACCCGCACATATGTTTACTGAACGTACCTGAACAAAACTTTAGAAATTGATTCCGGGCACATCGGGCCTTAGAATCAAGTACCATCAGAAACCACAAACTTGTAAAATTCCAAAGTACTTAAAAAAAATTTCTTTGAGATTTTAGAGTCTTTACAATTATGTTATGATGATTATGACTATTCTCACCCCATGTTTTGTTGATCCTTGTTCTTATCTATCCTCTTACTGGGCTTTTAGATCACCCCTTTATTTGATGTATATCCTTAGCTGATTACTTGTACTAAGGAGAACACAAAGACCACTAAGAAGATAGAGAATAAATAATTAAAAAAATGTTTATGTTTTATTTTTTAAATGTTATTTATGGACCTAATTCTCCCATGACACTAAACCTTTGGATCCTGGTTGTGTAACGCTTTTATGTTTTTTATCTTTAAAATGATGTAATAATAATGTAATTAAAAGATAAGGTCACTATAAAACTTCTTCAAATAGTGTGGCTTGCAATGTCATTTTCTCAGACCAAGTCTCAAGACCTAGGTCTACACACACATATTTCTATATCTATTGAAATCTAATCTTCCCTAAATCTTAGAATAGACAGACCATCAGAAATGAGTTATTGACACACTCTTGCATCTGGATATAAAAATGTGAAGCAAGAATCTATTTTTTTAAATTCAACCCATTGAAATTAAAACCACTTTACATGGTTGATACCTCTAATACAGGGTGACCAAAATGAACACTAAACCCAGGTCATGCAAGTGTTTTATCCCAAAAGGAGAAGATAAATGCAACAAAAAAAGGTGGTATCACAAGAGTAGCCTTTTCCCCTAGGGATGGAAGAAATTTACCTCCACTACCAACCCCACATCAATTAAAATAACAATGAGGTGTAATCATGATCATGAATAATAAAGGAGTACCCCAACACATAGGGCTAGGGTATTTTTTTTTACCCCTCCCCTCATCCAAGGATTTTAGTATTTTCTTGATCATTATAAAATCCATAAGAATAACATCTCTAGTTTTTTATATTAAGGTTTACTGAATCCTATCCCTCATCAGGGTTATATTTAGTAGAATCTATAATGGATACCCTTAGGATTATGATTCATATACCTTTGTTTGTGGTACATTTAGAGGAAAAGGAAAATATTCATAGGGGTTTCAAACTAAAGTGGCCTTCCAAAATGGAAAAGGTGGACGGGGAATATGATTTATTCCTTAAGGGATATTTATAAATATTAAGATCATTTATGATGATTTTTTTTCAAATTGTTTTTTATTTTTTGATAACTGACCTTTTTTGAAAGTTTGTTTTTTGTTTTTTAGGATTGGACCCAATTCATTAGTATGAGTTTCTATAAGAAAGTCAAAAACTATTAAAAGTTTGATCCCTTAAAAAAATGGGGAGAAAAGTATTGAAAGTTTTTTTTCTTTGAAAAATAGGTTATCAAAATTAGATAAACCAAATGATGAATTTCTTAGACAGATAAGTTTTGACAAATTTGTAAAGTTTTTTATCTGAAAAACCATTAGTGATAGATCTATTGGTATGAAGTTCAAGATCCACAACACACAATGTTTGTTGGAAAGTCTGGAGAATCTATGAAATAAATTTAGAGTGGTGTTGAATCTTGGAAAATAAGTTTCAAGGGAATTGATAATTACAAAGTTCTTTACTTTATAACCTTATGTTATATGATGCTTCTATAGTTTTTAATTCTCAAATATCATAAGTTGTCTATAAATAATGTAATGAAATAATTATGAAGAAAAGGGAGAGAATTGGTGCTTCCAATCATATTGAGTTTTGTTGGAAATAAAGGAGGTGATGGAAACATGGGAAGTTATAATAATTTCCTACATAAGTTAGATGATGATTTGTTAATCTTGAGGTTCTTATAAATCATAAGACATTATCATGATAAAATATTTTTGAAGAAGTGCAGGAATCATGAAGATTGTATCAGTTATAGAAAAACAAGACAAGTTTTTCATCATATACAGAATTATTGGAAAAATAAGTTTTTCAAAATTTTAATGAGTTATAGTTGATGAGTATTGAAGAATTTCAAAGTTTCTTAGTGGAGTCACCATATATTTTAGAAAATGGTAATGAGTATTTAATCATAATAAGAAATTATTCATAATTAAAAGTCAATCAAACTGAGTCTAAGGAGGAAAGTCAATTAGACCGGGTTTGAGGAGGAAAATCATTTTAGACCAACTCTATGGAGGAAAGTAAAATTAGACCGGGTTGAGGAAGTTCCATGAGAATGAGTTTAGGAAGTTCCAAATACTGAGCGGAGGAATTTTCATCAGAATGAGCTGAGGAATTTCTAATAGACTGATATGAGGATATCCCATCAGACTAAGATGAGGATGTTTCATCAGACTAAATTTAAGGAAGAAATAAAAATAATATTCACAAAATGAAATGTAATCGAACTCACCTAATCAGACTAAAGAAAATGTAGTAAGTTCAAGAAAGATGATTTATGATAAGAATCAATAAGAATCAATAAGTTTAAATAATATTTGAGAAGTTTTGAAGTGGTAAAATATTAATTTTAAATGAGAGATAATTCCATAAGGTTATGAATTTGAGTAAGAAATAAAATCATTTAGTTTCCCACCTTTTCTATTCTAAGATACCTATAAATTGATGCATAATACATTCAAACTTTTAAACCTTTTACATGATCAGAAAAGGGGGAGCATTATAGAATTCATGTCATTGTTATCTTTCCTGACTGAGACCTAATATAAGTTCAAACATATGAAAGTTTTGTTTACCAGACTAAGAAAGGTCGTAATGAGAATTTCAGTAGAGTTGGAGTAATGAAAATTTATAATGGGTTCATTATATTGAGTCCATCAATCTAAATTCATCGAATCGAGTCCCTTAGACCCAGCCCCATTAGACTAAGAGAATCAGACCCAGCGACATCAGACTAAGGATCCAGATAGATAATTTGTGGAGTAGTTTGAACAAAGTCTTTATTCTTTATTGGATTAATTGTTTGTATGAAAACTTTTTAAACTAACGAGAGTCAATATAATCATTCATAATAGGAGATAGAATGTGTCTAATGGGAGTTATCACAAGTTTTATTCAATTCTTTATAATAGTGAATTTCTATAGACCCATATGAGTGGCTACGAAAAGGATGTAGATTTTCACATTGAGTCCAAAACTTGTAAATATTTTGTTCTTTACATTATTTTAAAATTTTACATTCATGAGTATTTACTGAAATATGATATGGTAATTAACTTTAATAGGTTGTAGGGGTTAAGTTCCTAAATTGTTTGAAACTTATAAAAAGCATACAACTGATTGAAACCCTCCCTTCTCAGTTGTTATTCAATCCTTTGTAACTTAAATTGGTATTAGAGCCGAGGGTCCCTTGTTTAATACTTATCATAGATAATCTTAATTCTGTCAATAGTATAAGAGTTATTACATTTGATGGAAAAAACAATTATGGTTGTAATAATAGTATGATTCTATATCTCGTATCTCTTGGCCTAGATTTTGTTAACGATGCTACAATTTTTTCCACCTATTGAGAAAGATTCCCCTATGAAATTTTATAACAAGAGAAATATTTATATTGATGGAAAGTATAGAAATTATATCATTAGGTCCTTATCATAAATTTTTTATATGAAGGTGATGGGTCTCAAAACATCAAAGAGTATGTAGGAAAAGTTGGAAATTATTTTTGAAGGGAATAATAAAGTTAAGGAAGAAAAGATACAAATCTGGCATAGTAAGTATAAATACATAAGAATGAGTGATAAAAAAATATTGATGAACACCTCACCAGAGTAAATAAGATTGTTTAAAATATTATAGGATTCAGAGGTGTCCTAGAAGATTTTATAATTACGAAGAAACTTATGAGAAACTCTCTAGAAAGTTTTTATTCTAAAATTTATTCTATATAAAATAAAGTTGATTTATCTCTTGATGATTTTCATAATTTTTTTAATAAATGATAAAATCTACAATGTTCAAAAATAATATGAAAAATGAAATTGATTTTGAAGCTATGAGAGAAATGAATATTCAATATATTGAAGATGTTGAATATGTTTATCCTCGGGACTCTAAATATAAAGAGGATGATGAGTTGAATGAAAAAAATCAAGTCTCTTATATCTAAGAACTATCGAAGAGGAAGAGGAAAGTATGGATTTAAAATTACTCTCAAATGTTTTGGGTGTGGTGGAATAGAAAGCATTGATATGAATTTCCCCAAGAAGAACGTGGAAAAATACCAAGACAATTCTGATGAAAAAACTCGATGGAAGAAGTGGAACAAAAGTTATAAACAAGAAAAGTCATCCAAAAAATATAAAAATAAGTTCACTAAAGACAAAAGGAGTATGATTTATAAGAAATATGGACCAAGATCAAATGAAAAAAATTAATTAGAGGATAAAATTTCATAAAATTTTAAAACATTCATTGAAAAATTTGAGAAATTTGAAGACTCCTCAAATAGTGAAGAAGAAGGAGGCGAAGAATTGTAAAGAGAGTATCAGTTCAGAACAGAACCTGTTGCATTTCTCAAGCAAAAAAAAATCTATCAAGAAAGAAATAAGAATAATAAATAAAGATAGTGTATAAGTTTATATAAATGAAAATTATGTTGTCAAGAATGGAGAAGAATACACCCAGAAGATATTAAGTTACAAACATAGAATTTATGAATAAGGAAATATGGTTGAATAACATTGTAAGAATTTGGAAGCTAAGGAAAAAAGTTTTGATAAAAACTTATTGAGTCTAAAAGAACCTTGAGGAAGATAAATTAAAACTTAAAAAAGCTTCTCAATTAAAATCTAAGACTTCTAAAGTTGCTGAGAAAGTTCAAATCAAGAATCATGTGAAATCCTCACCCACCAAAAAAAATGTTTTATATAATTTTTCAAACATTTCAGGTGAGAAGAAAAGTATTGGGAAATCATGGTTTGAGAAAGGATGTGATAAAAATTTCACATATTCAAATGTTAAAAAAATTATTCTATAGGAAAGATGGTCCATTTCTAGAGTATGTTAGAGTAGAAAGAAGTTATCAACCTCAACAAAGTTTCTACAAATAAAGATCTTACTTCAATAGAAAAGAAAGATTTTATGGTTATTGTTTGTGTTGTGGAATATATGGGAAAACAATTTTAATTTCTAGAATAACTTATCTCATCCCAAAATATGGTTTGAATATAGTGGAGGAAAGTATGAAATTAGAATAATTAACTTTCCTAACTTATAGAAAGTTTAAAAACTAAAATATGAAGATGTTTAAAACTTTCAAATAAAAAATCTGTTTTATTGTATAAAAGAATTTTGTGGAAGATGTGATAAATTGGTTCATTTTTATGAACAATTTATGAGTAATATTCCATTAGAATTTTTGTATGCAAGAAAATAAAAGAAAGAAGGAAAGAAGAAAGTTGAAGAAAGATCCTTTTTTGTTTAGACTACCTTGAAAGCAAGTAAAAAATAAAAAAAACCATGGATACTTGATAGTGGTTGTTCTTCACACATGATAGGTGATTTGGAAATATTGAAACATATTGAAAATCATGATGAAGGTGTTGTTACGTTTGGGAATGATTTTTATCTAAAAATATAAGGAATCAAAATGGATGATATTGAAGCTGAAAAGTTGAAATCTAAGGAAGTTGTGTTTGTTGATGGACTAAAACATAAATTAATTAGTGTAATTCAACTTTACAATGATTTAAAATAAGTTATCTTCATAAAATATTCGTATGTTATCAAAATTGTAAAATATGGAAAATTTATTACAAAAGGTGAAAAATAGTGGGAATATCTTCTAAATAAAAGAATTTAACCACTCTTATTAATTAATTGATGAAGATGAAAATAAGTTATGGAATTGAAGACTTGGATACCTATAGAAAAAAAAGAAAAAACTATCTAAAGTTGATGTTGTAAGAATATTTCTAGAATTAAAATGAAGAGAATAAGTTTTTTATGTAACTTTTTAGAAAGGGAAGATGACTAATAAGAGTTATAAAAAAATTGAGATTCAATCTACCAGACCTCTTAAAATCATTCATTCTGATTTATGAGGGCCAATGAGACATCAATAAAAAAATGGGATTTTTTACTTTATCACTTTTTTTGATGATTTCACTCAGATGACTAACATCATGTTTATGAAATACAAGTGATAGGCTATAGGAATGTTTAGAGTCTTCAAAAGAAAAGTTGAGAAATAATTGGGAGTTTATATAAATATGATGAGAACAGATAATGGTAGTGAATTCACATGAAATAATTTTTAAAATTATCTAAGAAATCATGGAATCAAACATCAATATAGTGATCCATAAACCCCAAAACAAAATGGATTAGATAAAAGGAAGAATAGAAGTTTGATATAAATGGTAAGAAGAATGTTAAAAAAATAAAAAACTTTCAAAGTTCTATTGGAGAGAAACAATTAGTACTACTATACATGTTCAAAACAAATGTTTTTTGAGACCATATTCCAACATGACTTCTTATGAAATGTGGTATAAAAATCCTTCATTGAAATACTTCAATGTTTTTGGAAGTCCATGTTTACATAAAATAAATATTTAGATCTTGGAAAGTTTGATGAGAAATATGAATAATGACCTTTTATGGGTTAGTCAGCCAATGAAAGAACTTACACATGCTGAAACAAATGTTTACAAAATTTGGTTGAATCGTATGATGTGAAAGTTATTAAAAATAAAAACTCCATAACAAAATTTGATGATAATTTTTAAGAAGACAAGATGAATAATTCCAACGAATATGACAATGAGTAAAAAGAGACTTATCAAGATTCAAGCGAATCATGTGATGAGGAAAGTGAATTTGGTGGAGGAACTCTAAAATTTACGACTTAAATAAATATTGAGACTGAAAATATTATTGTGAATCAAAAGGCTCAGATTCAGACCAATTTTTTTTTTGAGATTATAAAATCAAACTTCACTTATTTGGAAAGTTGAATCAGAATTAGTTTCAGAATCTATTCAACACAAAGAATCTATGGATGATATGAATAAAGAGTTGTATCAAATTGAGAAAAATAAAACATGGGAACTTGTACAATGTATAAAAGGTTAAAATTTTATTAAAACAAATTGAGTTTACAGAAACAAGTTTAATGAACATGGATATATTCCAAGAAACAAAGAAAGGCTTGTTTGTAATGGTTATGAACAAGTAGAAGGTGTGGATTTTGATGAAACCTTTCCCCCCATTTCATGGTTATAAACTATTAGAATGTTTCCAATAGTGGATACTCATCAAAATTTCAAATTGTATTATATGGATGTAAATTCATCCTTTCTAAATGGTGAGATTGAAGAAGTCATTTACATTAAGCAATCTTGTGGGTTTATAATTGATGAAGATGAAAAAAAAGTTTTTAAATTGAATAAATCTTAGTATGGTATGAAACAATCCCCATGTTCCTGGTATTAAAAACTTTATAGTTTTTTTAGAATGTGTAATTTTTCTAAAGGAAAGGTTGATAATAACTTGTTTGTGATATAAGTTATGTAACAACCTGTACTTTTTTAAATGATATTTATTTCTTGAATAATTGTTTATTAAATATTATATAATATCATACAATTAAAAATAACGAGAAACCAACAAAATTTTATCTCTTTAATAATTATCATTACATTATTTAGTTATGAAACCAATTAAAATTCCAAACATTGTAAATGGACAAAAAATATAAAATAGAATAGCTAAAATGAGAAAGCATGGATCACCCCAATCTTCTAGAATTATCACCCCAAAAAAAATTCTATATAAATAAAAAATATTATTAAACCAATAAAGATCTTATGAAAATGAAAATATAACCTTAAGATAAATTTTAGTGTTTTTTTAGTGAAATAATGAAGTGGTATTTATAGGGTATAAAGGGAAATATGACTGTTGGTCAAATTTTACCTTTGGTCAATATGACCGTTGGTAAATATGACCATTGGAAACTATACAATTGGTTAATAATTTTACCATTATAACTATTTATTATAATTAGTAATGAAAAAGGATAACTTACACAAAAAAGAGAATCAATGGCCTCAACTAGTAAATTATTTCCATTTGAAGCCCATTTTTCATAACTTGTGAGTGAGGTATCATTACTGGTGTTACAATTGAAGCTTGAATGAAATCACATATTGTATAAGTTCAAATTAGTTGATATTACCACTCAGTTGATGTTAGTCGAGCCACCCCCTGAAACTACCACCATCACACACCTTACCATTTAGTCGTATGCAGGTGTAATAAGGGGTAATGTGTCCATTACTTAGTGAAAATAAATTTTTATAAGTAAAATTTTTATTCCATAAATTTCATTTTAAGAATAGTTTTTATTAATAAAATATATGTTTAACTGAGATGAATTTGATAATTTTTTTGGGACGCAAATACAACATAATTGTATTTTTCTAGAAAATATATATAATTTTATAATAAAATCATGTATTTTTAATAATAATTTTTTTAATAAAATAGTTTTTTGAAACACTATTACTTAAATATAAATGATAAAATAATTTTATAATGGCCTAGGAAATTTTTTATAAGAGTTAGAAATTTGACTTTCCCTTAAAAATTTCTATTTTTAAATAAATATGGATTTTTATATTTAAAAGTTAAAATTATAATATTTATAGAATTATTCTAAAAAAATAAACATTATATTTGAAATCATAACATCAAAGTCTGATTAGAGTGAACTTTATGAGAATTTTCTAAAATACATTATTTTTTCAAGAATGGTAAAAAAATATAGTTTTAAGTTTTCAGTATATTTTATGACATCATATTTATTTCAGAATGATGTAATAATTAATTAAATAAAATAAACAGCCTAAAATAATATATTTTATCAATATTATGTATTTTAATTTATTTTAATCAATTTTCAAAACTATATGTGGCTTTACAAAGTATAAAAAGGAAAATTTGATTTTTAAAAACATTATTTTGTGGAATATTTACTCTTCCATGCCTAAAAAAGTATTAAAAAATGGTTTTCGGTTCTTGTGGATTAAAATAACTTAAAATTTGACCTAAATGTTCAAAACCATGAGCAAAAACCATGGATAATCAATGTTTTTTTATTTTTCACAACCTAGACTTCCAAGGCCTATATTTGGAAATTATTAAACAAATCCTCCACTTTAGCTATAAATACCAACACATTTCACCACTCCCCTTTACTAACAATCCATATTCCATGATTTTCTATTGTTTTTATCTCCCAAGGAGTTACCACAAGGTTCTATTAATCCCCCAAGGTCCCAATCTTTAAGATTTAGGAGTAACTCTTCAAGGTAAGAGAATTATCCTTCCTTTCTCTTCAATCAAATAATCTATTTTTGTATATGTCTTCTAAATGTTATGTTTACTCACTTTTGTTACCATTTTTTATCATACCCTTAATTCCAAATTATGTTTTTTCAATGATACACCCTTTACCCTATCATTTTACCCTCTTCTATATCCACATTTTATACCCTTCATGTTGTTGAATTTACTTCTCAACATTTTTCTCTTCTCCTTTAGAAATTATCTTTTATTTTATTTTTGTGGATAACTAAAACTTTTTTATTTTCCATGGGTATTCAACTATATGTAAAAATTATTTATTTTATTTGGATATTTATATATATGAAACCTACATTTCTTTTTGTGGATTAAAAATGATGTAATGATCAGGTATTTAAGTAGTTTTGTATTCCATGATTTTGATAAGAAACTAGTTCTTTATTCTCCATAGATTATTAATGAAATGATTGATTATGATCTATTTGGATCAAATTAATTAATAAATATTAATGGTGTTCCTTTATAGTGATCCAATGAATTGGTTAAATAATTTAATCTCTATATATGACATGTTTTTTGATACCTTGGTGAATAACCTTGGTAAATTTTCATTTATGACACCTTGGTGATAAGTCATGGTGATATGCTTATGAATGTCTCATTTTAATATTATAACCACATTTACATGTTATGAATCATGTTATTATAATGTATCTTGTTCATTCCCTACTGTTATGCCTAATGTTCTTATTAATATATGTCTCATGATCACATGCTTATGTCTCCCTTGCTTATTACCTTACTGGGATTCATGCTCACCCATTTCCTTTGATGCACATCCCCAGGATATGAGATGTAGTAAAAGTAACTTTGGTTGAACCCATGAAGATGTCTTTCAAATTGATTTAGAAAAATGTTTTATGTATTCATGTATTATGTACGCTATTTCCTAGAAAATAAACTTTAAAAGATCCTATTTTTGTACCATGTAATGAAAAGTCACATAATAAAATGGAAGGATGACATAGTTGGTATCAAAGGATGGTTTAGTTATTTGTGGAAATTAGATTTTGAAAAAACCAAGAATAAACCTTGGGATAAGTCTAGATATAGTCAGATATCTTGGTATTCTGGTAAGTATTAAGTAAGTCATTTCCAAAAAAATAAATCCCTATCTAGATACTACAAGTGGATGTGGATTTGGCATAGATGTACCTAATGGTAACACCCCAAAACACCATCTTGATCTAGAATCTAATGAGAAATTGTGCATAAAAATGATCCTTACTTCACACCTGGTTTTTCACTCTTTAGGGATATGATTGGTTAATCAAAAGTTTTTAATGAACCTTTATAAAGTATATATATAAAATGTAATTATTATTATAAGAGATTAATAACATATTTAATAATAATTTTTTAATACATAAAATCCATTAAGAATTATACGATTTGTAAAAATAACATGTTTCTCTCTAAGGTTTTCTTCTTTTAGTGAAAATGGAGTGAAATAGGAAGAATCACACAAATGATGAATGAAATGGATGACGCACTGATGGAGTTTCGATAGAATATGGAATGGAAAAATTCATAAGGATGATGAATCAACTAAATTGAGTTATGAACAATAACTTGAATCAAGTCGAGAAAATAGATTCAGCTCGAAGGGAATAACTTTACATTGAGTACTTTATGCATCAATGACCACCTTATTTTAGTAGATCTACCTACCCAATGATTTCTGAAAACTGGATAAGCTCTATATAAAAGATCATTTATGTACTCCATTTTTTGGAGAAAGAGAAAGTAACATTATAAGTATACCGCTTTGAAGGAGAAGCTGATTAGTGGTGTAAACTGATTAAAAACACAAATCCAAGAAGGGAGATCAATTCTATGGAGTGGTAATAGTTTAGGGGAATATTTTTCAATTAATATTTTTCCTATTATATGCAAATGAAAATAGAGAAAGAATTCCTCAAACTCAAACATAAGAAAAATGAATCGATGGGATTCTATGAGATGAAATTGAAAAGTCTTGATCGATATGAATCTATCATTGTTATGGATCATAAGGGAAAGGTTGATAGATTCTTTAGTGGACTGAGACCCCATCTGCGGAAGAATCTAGAAAATTGAGACTATAAAAGGTATGAGGAGATGGTGAAGAGTGCTATAAAGCTTTAATTGAATCTTGGAGAGATGTAGTGGTCATATAGGTTGAATGAGAAGAAGAGAGAAATGGTAAAAAACTTAGGGAGGAACTTTGACCATAGAAGAGGTGGAAATAAAGTGAAATGAACCACATGCAAAAAAATATGGGAAGAAGAATTTGGGGAATTGGGTATCATCAATTTATTGTAAATAAATAATATATTCCAAATAATAGCTTCCAAACAAGAAATGGGCATTATGATTTTGTTGTTATTCCCTTATTTAAGGATTACCTTGATAAATTCATGGTAGTTTTTATTGATTATATTCTTATATATTCTAAAATTCACAAGGAGCATGAGGATTATCTAAGGGTTATATTGAAAACTCTGAGGAAGTAGAATATTTTTGGAAAGTTTAGAAAATGTGAATTATGGTTACAAAAATTTTCATTCTTGGGTTACATTATAACCAATGAAGGAATACAATTTTACCATGCGAAGATAGAGTCTATAGAGGAGTAGCCTCATCCAACTATAGTAACTAAGATTCATAGTTTCCTTGGTTTAGTAGGATATTATAAGAGGTTTTTGAAAAAAATTTCACAAATTTATAATCCCTTAACCAAGTTAAACCGAAAAAGGGATAAGTTCATCGAGAAAAAGGAGTGTGATAAAAGTTTCCATAAACTATAGAATAGATTGGTTACAACAACTCTGTTAAATCTACCCTTAGTCATAGAATAATTCATTATTTATATCAATGAATCTATGAAAGGGCTTAGATGATTCCTCTTAAAAAATAAAATTTTGATTTCTTATTCATCTCAGAAGTTAAAGTCTCATGGGGAGAAATGTGTTATATACACAGACTACCAACATTTTAAGTATATATTCACGCAAAATGAATTGAACATGAGACAAAATATATGTTTGTAACTTCTCAAATACTATGAATATTAAATTTATTATCACCCCACAAGAGAAAAAAATTCACTGATGCATTAAGTAGGAAAGAACCTATTGTGATGGTAATGATGAGGATTCAAGGAGATCCTTTGATCACGAACCTATTAAAATTAGAAATGGGAATTGTAAGGGAAGGGATATTATTAAAACTATCCCAAATGATTTATCAACCATCATTACTAGATAATATTAAGAGAGATAAAAGATAATATCCTTTTATAAAAAAGAATATAGTGACTGTGAGGAATGGGGAGTTTCCTAATATTAATATTGATCAAGACGACGTACTTAAATTTCACACAAGGATATGTGTCCCGTCTATCCTAGTGATAAATAAGGATATAATGGATAAATATCATAGCTCTAAATTATCTATAAATCATGTAAGAACTAAAATGTATAGGGACCTTCATGATCATTATTGGTGGGACAATATGAAAAGGTCGATTTCTGACTACACTGAAAGGTGCTTGGTATGCCAGCAAGTGAAGGTAGAATGATAACTTCCTAAAGGGGTAATGCACCCACTACCCATAACAACATGGAAGTGGGACAATATCATTATGGACTTCATCACTGGTCTCTTGAGAACATCCAAAGGGAACAATGCGATATGAGTTATAGTAGATCAACTCACTAAGACTACACAATTCATCGTTATTCGAGAATATTTTTCTTTTGAACAAATTTCCAAGATATAAATAAAGATAGTGGTGAGGTTATATGAGGTTACACTTTTTTATCATTTTTTATCATGATCCAAGGATCACATATAAATTCTGAAAAAGTATTCAACATGATTTGAATATAAATTGAATTTTAGTATGACCTATCACACCCAAATTGATGGCCAATCTGAAAGGACTATTCGAACACTTGAGGACATGTTGAGAACATTATCAATATAATTTAAATGTGGATGGGATCAACACCCCCCCTTAGTTGAGTTATCATGCAAAAAAAAAATTCTACTCGAGTATTCAAATAGAACCATATGAAGCTCTATATGGAAAGTGATGTAGAACTCTTACTTATTAGGATGAAGTTGGTGAGAGTAAATTTCTTGGGCCCAATATTGTTCAAGAAATGAAAGAAAATGTTTATTCCATACAACAACATATAAAGGCTATTCAGAGTTGAAATAAGAGCTATACTAAAAATCATCAAAGGGGCTTGGAGTTTGATGTCAGAGAATTTTTTTCCTTTGGACATCACCATGAAAGAGAGTCATGCAGTTTGGGAAGAAAGGAAATATTATCCCCAAGTACATTGGCCCCTATTAAATCCTTTATTGCACTAGACCAATGGCCTAATGGATATAACTTCCACCAAATATATCTCAATTTCATGATTTATTCCATGTATCTATCCTGAGGAAGAAGGTACCTGATCCATCACATGTACTGAATTGGATGGTGGTACAACTGGAACATGACCTATCTTATGAGGAGAAGCCGATAGAGATCTTAGATTGTAGATGAAAGGTTATACAAAAAAAGACTACCCACCTTGTCAAAGTGTTTTGGAAGAACCATTAATATAAAAAATCAATGGGGGAACTAGAGGAGTCATTGAGAAAAAAATACCCTCAATTTTTCTCAACCAAGATAATGAGTTGAAATTTCGGGGATGACATTTCTTAAGGGGGAAGAATGTAATGACCAATTTTTTTTTAAAATGATATTTTTTTCATGAATAAGTGTTTTTTACATATTATATAATATCATACACATAAAAAACAAATAGAAAACAACAAATTTTTTTTCTATTTAGAAATTATCATTACATTAGTTAGCTATGAAACCAATTAAAATTAAAAACATTACAACTGGAAAAAAATATAAAATAGAGAATTTAAAATGGGAAAGTATAGATCACCCCAATCTAAAAGAATTATCACCCCATAACAAATATTTTAGAAATATAACAAAATATTATCAAACCAATAATCATCTTACGAAAATTAAAATATAACCTTAAGATAAATTTTAGTAAATTTTGAGTGAAACACTAAAGTGGTGTTTATAGGGTATAAAGGTAAATATGACCATTTTCCAAATATGACCATTCGTCCAATATGATTGTTGGTCGATATGACCGTTGGTCGATATGACTGTTGGTCGATATGATCGTTGGTCGATATGATCGTTGGTCGATATGACCGTTGGTCGATATGAGTGTTGGTCGATATGACCGTTTGTCGATATGACTGTTGGTTGATATGACTGTTGGTCTATATAACCGTTGGTCAATATGACCGTTGGTCGATATGACTGTTGGTCCATATGACCGTTTGTCGATATGACCGTTGGTTGATATGACTGTTGGTCTATATGACCATTGGTCCATATGACTGTTGTAAACTATACCCTTGGTTTATAATTTTACCATTATAATTGGTATTTATAATTAGAAATGATAAAGGATAATTGATATATAAAAGAGAATCGAAGGAATCAACTAATAAAGTTGTGCAGTTTGAATCCCATTTGTCAGAACTTGGGATGGAGGTATCATCACTAGGGTTTTCCCTTGACCAAGCCCAATCCAAGTTTTATTAAGTGAAGCTTGAATGAAATTGCCTATGGGATACGTTCAAATTATTGGAGATTACAACTCAGTCGATATTAGCCGATACACCCCATGAAACTACCACCATCGCAAACATTTCCCTTAGAGAGTACGTGGGTGTAATAAGGGGTTACATGTACAAATGTTAGTGTAAATTAATTTGTATAATTAAAATGGTTATTCTATCAGTTCGATTTTAATAGTAGTTTTTCTTAATAAAATATATTTTTAACTAATATGAATTTGGTAAATTGATTTTTGGATGAAAATGAAACATAATTTAATTTTTCTAGAAAATATATACAATTTTATAATAATCTCAACTATTTTGAATAATATTTGTTTTAATAAAATAGTCTTTCAAAACACTCTCTCCTAAAAATAAATGATAAAATAATTTTATAATGGCCTAAGAATTTTTTATAAGTGTTAGAAATTTGACTACACCTTAAAAACTTCTATTTTTAAATCAATAAGGATTTTTATATCTAAAAGTTAAAATTCTCATATTTATAGAATTATTATGGAAAAATAAAAATTATATTTGAAACCTTCATGTTAAAATTAGGTTGTGGTGAATTTATTAGAATTTTCTAAAATACATTATTTTTTATTAAATAGTAAAAAATATAGTTTTAGGTTTTCATTATATTTTATGACATAATATTTATGTAAAAATGATGTAATAATTAATTAAACATAATCCAGGACCTAAAAATTTTTATTTTACTAATATTATGTATTTTAATATATTTTAATCAATTTCCAAAACTATAAGTGACTTTATAAAGTCTAAAAAGGAAATTTTGATTGTCAAAAACATTACTTTGTGGAATATTTACTCTCCCATGATACAAGAAGTATTAAAAATGGTTTTAAGTTATAATGGATTAAAATAACTTAATATGTGACCAATCTTTCCAAAACCTTGAGTGAAAACCATGGGTAAGCCAATGATTTTTCATTTTCCACAACCTAGATTTCCAAGGACTATATTTAGAAATTATTAAGAAAATTCCCCACTTTTTCTAAAAATACCCACCCATTTCACCTCTCCCATTCACTCCCAATCCATTATCCACAAATTTATGGTTATTTTTCCTCACAAGGAGTCCCAACTAGGTTCCCTAAATCCTCCAAGGTCCCAATTCTCAAGATTTAGGAGTAACTCTTCAAGGTATGTGAATTATCCTTCCTTTATCTTCAATTCAAGAACCTCTTTTTGTAGATATCTTCTAAATGTTATTATTACTCTCTTTTGATACCATTTTTATCATACCCTTACTTCCAAATTATTTTCTATCAATGGTGTACCCTTTTCCCATCTCAATTCACCCTTTTCTAAATCCAAGTTTTATACCTCCCATGATGCCAAATTTAGTTCACAAAATTTCTCTCTACTCCTTAAAAAATTATATTTTATTTTGTTTGTGTGTATACCCAAAACTTTTTATTTTCCATGGGTATTCAACTAGAAGTAAAAATTATTTATTTTATTCATGGATTAATATATATGAAACCCACATTTCCTTTCATGGGCTAAAAATGATGTAATGATCATGTCTTTAAGAAGTTTTGTACGCCATGATTTTGATAAGAAACCCATTCTTTATTCTACATAGGATATTAATTAAATGATTTATTGTGATCTATTTGGATCGCATTAATTAATAAATATTAATGGTGTGCCCTGATAACTATCCAATTCATTGGTTAAGTAATTTAATCTCTAGAGATGACAAGTTTTACGATACCTTGGTGAATAACCTTGGTAATTTTTCATTTATGACACCTTGGTGATAAACCATTGTGATATGTTTATAAATGACTCATTTAAATGTTTTATCCACATTTCTATGTCATGACTCATGTTATTATTATGTATCTTGTTCATGAATTATTGTTATGACTCATGTTCTTATTGATATGTCTCAGGATCACAACTTCTATCTCCCTTTCTTATTCCTTTACTAGGCTTCATGATTACCCCTTTTATTTCATGCATGTAACCATGATATAAAATTCATTAAAATTAAATTAGGGTGAACCCATGAATATTTCTATCAAGTGGATATAGAATAATGTTTTATTTATTCATGTATTATGTAACTTATTTCCAAGAAAATAAACTTTAAAAGAACCTCTGTTTGTATCATGTAATGAAAAGTTACATAATAAAAAGGTGGGATTCCATAAGTTAACTCAAACAGACTAATTTTTATTATGTATGTGGGTGATATAATTTTTTATGGGGATGAAGAAAATTTATGTAAATAATTTGATGAGGAAATTAAAAATAACTTTGAAATATCAATGTTGGGAGAATTAACTTTATTCCTTGGCTTATAAGTTCTACAAAAGAAAAAGTACAATTTCTTATCTCAAGAAAAGTATGAAAGGAAACTATTAAAAAAGTTTGGTATGGAGGATTATAGATAAGTTTCTACCCCTATTTCAAATGGGTTGAATATGAGAAAAGAAAAATCTAGAGAAAGTGCGACTCAGAAATATTTTTAGAAGTTGATAGAAATTTTTTTATCTCACAACCTCAATACCAGATATTATTTATGTCGTAACTTTGTGTACTAGGCATCAAAGTAATATAAAAGAATCTCATATATTGGTAGAAAATATAATTATGAGATATGTTAAGGTAAGAAATATATATTTTATTTTCTAAAAAATAAGTTGTGGAATAAACTTTCATTGTTATACTATTGCTGATTGGGTTGAAGATTTTAATGATAGAAAATAAACTTATAGAGGACCATTTTTCTTGGGTGAATGTTGTGTGAGTTGGAATAGTAAGAAACAAAGCTTAGTAACTTTGATCATAAATGAATCAGAATATATGTCAGCTACTCAGGATTTTATAAAAATGTTGTAGATGATAGTTTAGATAAAATACTTTAAAGTATAAGTTCTAAACCATTGAAGATTATTTGTGATAATCGAAGTGCAATTTCTCTTTCTAAAAATACTATACAACACTCAAGATCAAAACACATTGATATAAAGTTTCACTTTATAAAAGATAAATTTTCTTCTGGGGATGTTTTTTCTAGTATATATTTAAAAAAATTATCAAATTAAAGATATCTTCACAAAAGATATTCCAAAAGAGAGATCTATGGAATTGAAGTTGAAACTTCATGTTCAGCCTCCTCTAATGAATTCCTAAAACTCATAAGTAAGTACTCCCGCCTTGATTTGGATTATGTTTACAAAGGGGGAAAATATTTACAACTTTATCCTTTAATGTAAATGGAATTACTTTTCTTTCTTAATTGAATCTAAAGATGTGGTTATCATAAAATGGGGGAGAGAAATAGATAAGTGAGTGGAAAAGTTAAAATAAATGGAGTTTATCTTAACATGGTTGTCATATTTTCTTTTCACTATGGGATGAAATTCCTTAAAAAAACATTACTTTATCCAGTAATGTGTTTCCATGAAACTCCCTTTTGATAAAGTCTTGTTTAGATAAAATTAAAAAAAAATGTGTTGTGAAAAAGTATGAGTGGTTGAAATTTGGCGAGTTAATAAAGTTTTTAACAAAGGTTTTCCACAAATCCATCGGGGGAGATTAAATATACTTTGTGATGTTTTTTTGGTAACTTGTTTTGTATTTATTGAAAAACAATATTTTGTTAAAGTATATTTTTTTAGGATTAGACATAGTTAATCAGTATGAGTTTCTATAAGAATGTCAAAATATGATGAAAGTTTGAACCTAAACACAAAAGGGGGATAAAATTATTGCATGTTTTTTTTTCAGATGTAGGTTATCGGACTAAGATGAATCAAATTATAATGTTTTTTAGAAATATAACTGCTGACAGTTTTGTAAAGTTACTTATTTGACACACCAATAGTCTCATATCTATCAGTAGGACGTTTAAGATCAATCTGGCATGATATTTGTTGGAAAGTAAGGAGAAGATCTGAAATAAAGGCAGAGTGGTGATGAATCCTAGAAAGTAAGTTTCAAGGGAATCAAAAATTATAAAGTTCTTTACTTTATAACCTTATATCAGATGATCTTTTTCTGGATTTTAATTTTAAAATATCATAAGTTTTCTGTAACTCTTGTGATGAAATCCTTATGAAGAAAAGGGGGAGAATATGTGCTTCCAATTGCATTGAGTTTTGGTTGGAAAGAAAGAAGTTGATGGAAACAAGGAAATTCATGATACTTTACCATGTAAGTTATATGATGCTTTGTTAATCTTGAAGTTCTCATAAATCATGAAACATTATCATGATAAATGATTTTTAATAAATTGAGTAATCCTAAATATTTTATCGATTACAAAAAAATAAGATTTTTTTTGCAGCAGATTCAGAAGTAATAGACAAAAAAGTTTCTCAAAGTCTAAATGAGTTATAGCTGATGAGGATTGAAAAATTTCAATGTTTCTCCATGGATTTACCATCTATTTTAGAAGATAGTAATGATTATTTCATTATAATGAGAAATATGTCATAATGAAAATTCAATCCGACTGAGTCTGAGGAGGAATGTCAATCAGACTAAGTCTGAGGAGGAAATTCAAACCAGACTGAATCTGAGGAGGAATGTCAGATCCGTATGTGCTGTAGAAGTTCCATTATAATGAGTTGGGGAATTTCTAACATACTGAGCTAAGGAATTTCTATCAAAATTAGTTGAGGAAGTTCCAATAGACTGAGATGAGGAAGTTCCATTGGACTTAGTTGAGGAAGTTCCATCAAACTAACTATAAGTTAGAAAGAAAAATCAAAGTCAAAAAAATGAAATGTAATCAGAATCACCAAATCATACTGAAGAAAAGTTAGTAAGTTTGAGAAGGATTATTTTTGAGAAGAATCAAGAAGATTCAAGAATAGTTGACAAGTGTTGAAGTGGTCAAAGATTAAGTTTAAATATGAGATAATTTGATAAGGTTATGAATTTGAGTAAGTGGGAATAGTCTTATGTTTTACACCTTTTCTATTCTGGAATGACTATAAATATATGCACAATAAATTCATACTTTTCAACCTTTCACATGAGCAGAAAAGGCAGAGCGCTACATAATTCTTGTCAAAGTTATCTTTCCAAACTGAGACCTCATTAGATGGTCAGAAATATAAAAGCTTTTTTACAAGACTAAGGAAGTTCATATTGGGCATTTGAGTAGAGTTTGAGTAATGAAAATTGAGAATGGGTTCATTGTACTGATTCCATCATATTGAATTCATTAGACTAATTACATCAGACCCAACCTCATCATACTAAGAGAATAATACCCATCCAAATCAGACTGAGTATATTAATAGAGTATTTTTGGATCACTTTGAAAAAATATATTTATTCTTTTTTTTGTCTCAATTGTTTTTAAGAAAACTTTGTAAACTGATGAGAGTTAGTATATTCATTCCTATCTGGAGATAAAAGGTGTCTAACGAGTATTGTAACTAGTTATATTCACTTATTCATAATAATGAACTTCCATAGACCCATAGGAGTGGATATGACAAGGATGTAGGTTCTCATACTGAGTATGTACCTTATAAATCTCATGTTCTTTTATTTCTTTCATACTTTTTCATGCATGAGTATTTTCTAAATATGATAAGGTAGTGAACTTTAACAATTTTTAGCGGTTAAGTTTCATTTTTTTTTGAAACTTATAAAAAGTATATAGTTGATTCAACCCCACTTCTCAGTTGTTATTTGATCCTTTGCAACTTTAACATCAACGAGTCTCTATACTATTTTTACTAATATGAGAATTTGATTCCTACCATTAGGTTCATGTCACTAAATGTTTTTGACATAAAACTTGTAGATAATGTGGAATATAATGTTGGAGTAGAAGAACATGATGATGATGAATTTTTTCAAAATAAATTTTACATTGAATTGAACAAATTGAGTGTGTGCACCCAACATCCAAGGTAGACTTGTAGCTTGGGATATCCTCCAAACAACTAATTTTAACCTAGTTGGTGAGCTTTCCCTTAGTAAAAAGGAAAGGGTATGATTGTATTCTTATCCAACCCACCACTTGAATAAGGTGATCATATTTTATCCAAGGAGAAGATTATATTATATGAATCCATGTTAGTGAGGTTGAGGTAACTCAATGATGAATTTGAAAAAGGGAATATACCTAATGAGTGAAACTTTGAGGTTGAGGTCTCTATTACTCATTTGGTAAATCCTATTAAAAAAGAATATGTCGATTATCTATAATGTCTATATTTAAGTCATTTGACAAACCCGAGGCTAAGGATACCAGTATACCAAGCCCTAAATATTTTAGATTATCAATAATTTCCTCCAATAGGTAAGAAAACAACTCTATTTCAAGAAAACTATACCTGTATGAATCAATTTGGTAATCAATACTAAGCATATAAAGGATAACCTTATTAGGATCCACCAACTTCTTATACTCAAGAATTATCCTAGGTGTAAATACCTGTAGAACATCATGAATCTATTGAGTCCATTTTTCCTCAAACAGAATCCACTAAGGGTATTTTCTCATTGGTGAAACTAGATAGAAAACCATTTATCAAGGGAATGTATTTGAGTCCTCATTCACTCCTTTTTGGAAACCACATGTTTGAAATATTCAATCGATTATAAGATCCATAAAATTATTCTCACACATTTAAAATCATTATGTTTCTATATAATGGGGACTGAAGAGTTGCATGATGTGGAAAAAATTTGTTTCTTTTTGAAAAGCTTTTAGGACCTGTGTTCATCTGTTACAATAACCTGATAGCCAAGTCCATTTCCAATTAAGAAGATCTGTGATGGTATTTCCTCTACCAATTCAACTCAACTCTAACACCCCTTATTATAGAAGGCACGTTAATTTATATTTCAATATATTTTTAAATGGTGGTTTTGATCCTTGAGATGGTTTAATTTGGGTCTAGGAAGATTTAGAGGAATTTTTTTGGATTAAACAATTTTTTGGGTATTTTTAGGTGCACCATAGGTAGGACCACACCATGTTGTAGGTTTTTTTATACTAGGAATCCACTTATATGAAATATATAGGATCTAAAAACCCATGGATGGGTGTGTTCTCTGGAATATAGTGTTGTGATTACACCTATGGACCATGAAAAAAATGGCCTCACTATGTCATGGTGGAAGGTGTAGTGAGTCTAAAATGGGAAAGGTTTTGACATATTATAAGGAGGGTCTCTATGTTAAGATACTAAGGATCATCATTTTTGGGGCCACCAAGACCATGGTGGGAATTACGAAACTGTGGTGAAAACTATTTTAAATTTATAAAATGGATGAATCAACTACTAATACTAGTGGGATTAATGAATTTCAAAGAGTAAATCATGTGAATTTAATTGGGGGAGTTATTAGCAGGGTTTTTCTCATGATTCTTCCCTTGATAACCCTTACCCATCCTCCTCTTTCAAGCTTCCCTGATGTAGATGGTTTTGGGGAAAGGGTTGGATGTTCTTACTCTATTAAGAAATGGAATAGAGTTATTTCTTCCTTCTTAGGATTGTTTGGGTTGATCTAGGCTCATGCGGATCTTTACCTCTTCTCTCTCTAGTCACTATTTCGGAGAGCGATGAGTCAATCATCCTTGTACCAAATCTAGATCCATTATTGATGATGGTTGTTATTGAGTAAATTTACTTGATTCTAAACCTACATATATATCTAATTAATCATATTCTATAATACATTTGTGATGAATTGATATTGGTTATAGGGACCCTTGGCACGAGGGTCTAATCGGGTTGGTATGTAGGCATGACTAGGTATCAATACTTGATGACCTTGGTGTTAAAAATCAACACACTTGAGGTAGGGAGTCAATAATATATAGGGAATATATTAATGGAGATGAATTGATCATGTGGAGTGTGTAAAACCATGGTACTTATGATTAATATGATTCAGATGTAGTGTGTGTGTATCCCATTAGACCCATGCTTGATATGATTATCATGTGTATGTTTATTGGTTATGTGATTTTTTTGACATGACATGATTGTGAACTAACTTATTGAAGGATTGTGTGTTATATGTGTAGTTTATTTGTCTCTATTATTGAATGATCAAGTTGATCCATATGGTCCAGTCACTCCCTTTCAAGGGGAGTTTGGACAATGTGATGGATTTCCCCAAATCCATGATAATTGGTCGATGCTTGAGGATAGATTACCTCAGAGCAATGAGATTGGGCAGACATGTGGTGTGCATCTTTACCTAGAGATATGAATTGGGTTTACATTAGTATTTACCTTAAAGATAGGAATGACTATACCTTCAAGGGGGATATGGAAAGATGATTGGTTGTTCTAGTACGTTAGGCCAACATATGACTTTTCATTCACCACAAAGCCAAAAAAGTAAAGTTGGTCTTTAAGGAGATGTCATATGTGCATACATGTATTATTTATTTTTAGTTACTTATTAATTGATTATTTTCATAGAATATACTTGTGTATATTGTGAACTTATGTTAAGGACATGTTGGTGGTTCTATACTGGGTTTTATACTCATAACCTACACAGTAATATTTGTGTGCATGTATATTTCATGATCAGGGATCCAGACAAGTAAAAGGTCTCTATGGTGGGAAGATGAGCAGAAGAATTAGGATAGTGTGAGGTGATGTTCAATGTACTTCAGGTCTTAGATGTTTCACTACATGTTACTCAGTTGGTATATATGTTTTAATAATTTGACCCACCATTTTTGTGGACCCTTTATTTGTTTTGGATTATATGATTCACATTTCATATTTTTTTATCATGGGATATGTCACGACCCATCCCCCGGGGCCAATTCCGTGACTACCCCAATCCCACCTTCCATAGGCCAGGGGCTGGTGACTAGCACTGGAAAGGCGTATCCTAATAACGGGAAGGAATTTCCTTTAAACCTATACAAAAACACAATCCAAGAATACAACAAGAAGCAACTACAAAGTAAACTACTGTAGTAAAAAGTGTACTAAAAGTAAAGGGGGAGGAATAAAAGCCTAACGGGAAAGTACAAGCACAAATGAAATATAAAACAACTCCTAGAATGTCCACTAAGGTTCCTACTTGAAGAGTAGGTATAGATCATGATCAGTAGTCACTACGTCATGTCACGTCAAATGGTCCACCTCTAAGCACTGTCCAGTTCTGGATCCCTTAACCTCGATCAATGTTGTCCATATTCTTCATAAGAAACAACAAGGTGTGGGTGTATCACGTGCATGAGTGAGTATAACAATACTCAGTAGGGACCTCGAGACCCCCGAAGGTCTCCTAGAGTTCCACAAAGGAAAAACCAAAAAGCAAGACCTCAATAACAAAGAAAAAAGTAGTAGTCATTAACTCTACTTAGGTATATTCCCATACATATACCTAAGTTATCAAAATATACTCATCTCATACATGAGGAAACCTAAGTCCCTAACTTTTATGCCATTTGCACAACTGATCCACGAGGAAAGTATACTACAAAGGTAACACCACGAAGGTAACACCATGAAGGTAAAAATACCACAAAGGTAACACCACGAAGGTAACAATATGAAGGTAAAAGTACCACAAAGGTAACACCATGAAGGAAAAAGACTCAACTCACACCAGGTATATAACTTGAGTACATAAGTATAGATGATTAGTCGTATTGCTAGATCATCTTATTCTGTCAAGAGGCTCTATTACTGACCCACATATGATCGATAGATGCTGACCCACACAGAATATCTAGGCACTGTCCCACACAGGATCGATAGATACTGACCCAACCAAGGTCTCTAAGCACTGACCCACATAGGATCGATAGATGCTGACCCACATAGGACCTGTGTTCTTTCTTCATGTTACATCCAGCCACTAGATTCTCGCACTAAGAACGCTTGATTATGATAGAATCTTATCCTAAAGTTGTCAATCGTACCTCAAACTCCAAGAATTTCCATGAAGAAGTATCCCAAAGGACCACTATGTCATAAGGGTTTCAACACGATAGGCAACACGTCAATCGGATGCCCGGTCTGTGACTTATAAGCATTTTAGTACCGAGGGACCAGTTGAATTCAGGATTGATCCAACCCATTCATACCCCAAATTTCTCCAAAACTCAAGTGGAGTATACCAAAAGTACCTTCTCGCTCCAAGGATCCCAGCACCGCATGCAGTTCGTCAAACAGACACCCGGTTCACAAGGTATGGGTCTTTTAGCGAAATTGGGCCAGAAAGGGGGTCTGGGTCCGGTCCGACCCAGCCTAGGCCGAATCGACCAGGTTCGGGTCGACCCGACCCAGTCTGGGTCTGACCCAGCCCAGACTGAACTGGTCCGGCCCACTGGGCTGCACGGCCCGACCCACAGAGGAGCGCGGCCCGTTGGGCTCACGCGGCCCAGCCCGCGGAGGGTGTGGCCCGTTGGAGGCACAAATTGCTAGACTGGGGCCCGCCCTAGCTAGCATGAGGGGGGGGGGGATTCCCATTTGAATGTTGGAGCGGCGGTGCCACGGGGCGAAACCAAGTCTCCCGTGGGACCCGCAGGGAGTGGGTCCTAGTCCTCTACCATGACCATCTTCAGTAGTGTGAGACGGCGTACCGCTCGCCTCCCTCTACAGCCGGCCGATTCTGGAAACCACTATACGACGCACCCCCCCCCCCCTTCTCCAATGGCATGCGACGGTGCGCCACCACCTTCTTCACGGCCGGCTGCCATATTTACCCTCTATGGCTATGACCGCAACCTTCTTTGCCGGTGGTACGTGACGGCGCGCCGCCATCTCCTCTGCGGTTGGCCGGTGTCGGCCGGTGCCATCACCTCTTCCACCGGTGCCGGTTGCTGGCGATCTTATATGGGTCACTGAATGATCTCTGATGGCCTGTTTTTCCATCCGAAGGTGCGAACGGACTCCTCGGGATGCCCTCTTTATTTCTAAACCCATCGTTCCAAGTTTCGTCCAACCTGAACAAATTTCTCTCGAAGAACACGTCCAATTTCAAAAAAATGTGGAGGGTCCGGGCCTTGTTCATTTGGCCCATGCCCTCCGTGTTAGCTTGATAGCAGGAGGGTAGTATAATAATTCAACAACTCTTGCATTTAGACAAGAAATAAACCCTACCTCAAGATCATTGGAGAATGTCCACGTTTGAGGAAGAGTAAGTGTTCGTCATTCGTGATTTGGTGGTGATCATCACCGCTCGCTGGAACCGGTCATGTCCTCCAAGTAGATGACATTGCATTATTTTACTAGATCTTCATTTCTTGGTGAAACCGTTCCAACACTCCTCCCCAAGCTCCAAATAAATAGGAGGGGGAAGAGGTGGGTAATTCCATTGGGAATTTATGAGGTTCATTTAATAATGATCCTTCCTAATTCCAACGGTATGGTTACAAACATTGAGGATTCAATAAAATTAATGGGTTGACATGTTGTTGGTCTTGCCACTGCTGCTCGTCCATTGGAGGAAAATAAAAGGGAGAAATAAAATAACTTTGTTATTTTATTATTCTTTTAAAAGTCAAAAAATCTATCTTTTTCTCCTGACCTACTACTATCAAAGTGAATCCTCCCTTAAGCGAATCCCAATGTTGCGGATTCAACGGTGCCCTCGGTTTTTTAATCCGAGCACTAGTTCAAAAGTTATAAAAGGCCGACCATGCGTTTACTAAACATACCTTAAAAAAAGTTCAGAAATTCATTTCAGGTGCACCAGGCCTCGAAATCATGCACCTTCAATTTTCCCAGACTCGTAATAATTCCATATAATTAAAAACAATTATAAGGAAAATCTGTTTCTTTACAGGATAATATTCTTATATTTTGTGTTATTTTTTGTTGGATTATAATTTTACATTATGATTAATATTATTATTTTTATTGATTATGTTGTATTATATTTTGGTTTTATATTATAAAGGTAATAGTCTCTCCGTAATTCCTCTTAGTACCTCACCACTAGTCAAAATCCTCTAGTGTCTGGGAAGGCACACATGAGGACATGTAACACTCTAACCAGACCTGATGATTTAGGTTGGGGTGTTAAAAAATGGCATAATAGTACTCAACTATTTACTCATAAGTTTCATTAATTTTCCTTGATTTAGAATGTGGTAGATAGAATATATGATGGTTGAGACTTAGGAAGGGGAATTATGTCAATTGTTGGCCTGCACTGTGTAGTGAACCTTTAAGTTTCTAGAAAAGTGTGATTGATTTTATTTTTATTCATTGTTACCATTTATTTATCTACCTTGGGTGATGAACATGATGTTTATATTTTAATTTATGGGATTTAGGGTGAATTTATGAAGCATGGTTTAGTAGGTAGTTTTATATGTCATATACCTATTGCTTTCATCAGATAAGGTTCAAATTTATTGAATCCCTATTGAAATTTGTGATTTGTGCTTCACTGGTACATTATTTTTTAAATTTAGTTATATGAACCTTAGAATAATATTATTATAGTGTATATATATGTATTTAACTAATTTTTAGGTATAAAAGATAAAGTGTAGAACATGGGAATTACTTGGAGGTTTTAGCCTTAATGTTGTGGGTAACATCCTATGATAGTTCTCCCTATAGAAATCCCTTGTTGTACCTATGAATCACTTAATTTTTTACCTTAATAGAGATGTTATAGGTGTTCTAAGAATTATTTTGGAATTTTAGATAATTATACCTTAGAAACATTTAATGGTATCTCTTTGAAAATTAAACTAAAACACTCCCATAAGGTGGGATACCCCTGTTGCACCACCTGTGGTATAGAAGGGTGCAGTTGTGCATGCTCTTGTAGTCGCCCTAGTATTTCAGTCAATAAAACCAATCAAACCAAGACTCTTCCAACTAGTTACTACTCAGAGAAGAGGATATCAAAGGTCAATGATCAAATGAACTCATGACTTTCAGCTTTATTATCCCCCATCCTTGTAAGGAATTGAAGGCCCTAGGATGCAGAAGACTAGATGGAAATCATTGTGAGGATATTCAACTTGGTTGAGAATGCACAGGATCGAAAGTTGAAACTTTCCACTTTTATACTCCTAGGACCATCTAGGAGGTTTTGGGGCATTATGAATTATCCATGATGACATGATGGGATGTCGTGGGAATATTTTAAGGACCTCTTCTTTGAGGAATTATTCCTTGATACACTAAATTTAGATCACACTCAGAAGTTCATGGAACTTCAATAGGGGATGATGTTAGTATATTATTATTTATCATGAGTCATTGATATGATTTTTTTCTCCTATATTCATTATAAATGAGGTATAGAATTCTAGGAATTTTGAGATTGTTTGTGTAAATAAGTTGAAACTTTAGGTCAATAATTTTGATTTGATGAATTACGACGAGGTTCTTCATAATGCACTAACTATTGATAAGGGACTGTAGGAAGATAAATTTGTTGGTATTATTTCATTATATAGTTGACTTAATAGAGGATTTTCTAGTGTTTCCTTACATATCTATTAGATTAATAGGAAGATGAAATCAGAGTACATATGCTAGGGCGGCAGATAAAAATCAAAGAAGAGAAAGGATTCTTTAGCTCCCTTTATGGGTAATAGTTCTACAAGGTGGTATAATTTTGGAATGAATGTAAATTATCTCAATTAATTCCATAAATATCCTATAAAATTTTAGTGGTGTGTCAAGATAGGACATCTTAAGTGTTTTTTTCTGAAGGATTCCCCAATGGGCTCATTGAGGCCAGACCAAGATGCAGGTTGAGATTTTCTATAGCAGGTGCAGACTCCATAGATTCCTGTGAATCTATTGGATCATGAGCCACATGGGTGAGGTTGAGGATCTAACATATGTAGAGTTTATGTGGTTAACTAGGTTTTAGTTGATTGTAGATATATTCCTTTTATGATTCGAGGTATGGTCATGATTACTTCTATACTCCCTATTAACTTGTTTGAAATTGGAGCTTCCCATTCATTTATACCATCTAAAGATATTACTAGTTTAGATGTACTGATTAAATATTATTTTAATTTTTTATCTCTTTATATTATTTTGGTAAAGAAATTAGATCATCTTCTTATTTACCTAGATCATATTATAGTAATTTCAGGCTATAACTATGTGTGGGATTTCACAATTCTAGATATATATGGCTTCAATGTGATCTTTGAAATCGACTAGTTGACTAGTTACCATGAACAAATTGATTTTCATCAGTGATTATTTTACTTTAAAACACCAAAAGGATATAATTTTTTATTGATTGATGAGTGGGATGTTGAAGCAGGCAGAGTGGGATTAGACCCTAGTCATATCGGGGCCATTACAACATAGGTGGCTGGATTAACCCTTGTGGTAGATCAAACCTTGATTCCCTCCTTTTTCTTATTATGGTAGACCTATACCAAGATTTCTATCCAAAATATTTTCAATAGGGGGATTGATTTTGAAATTGAACTTGTTCCAGGTGATCAATGTAACACCCTAAGATTTTGTGATATATTAATTTCTTTAATAACTTGCGATACATGTAAAACTAAGTGTAAATGAACCATAATATAGTATACTATTAAAAATAGATGTAAAATTTCCAGAATGAATATACATATCCAAATTTTGAAAAAATATGTATAAATGTTTTAGATAAATAAAATATATTTTTATTAAAGTCATTATATGCTTTAAAAATACATTTTTTTTTATCAAAAATAGTTTTTATTGATTTTTATGAAAAAATAATATAATTAACCTCTTACACTTATTAAAAATTTATTTGAAAAAACAAACTTTATTTTTTAAATCATCATTTCAAAATTATCTTTGAGGGAATTTTTTGAGAATTTCCTGAAAATATTGATTTTTCAATGAATTATGAAAAATAATGATTTTTATGGAAATATGAATTTTCATTTAAATCATTTAAAAAGTTAAATTTTATTTTAAAAAAATTTTAAAACTAAAATTAGTTCATTTATATTAGTAATAATCCAATTAATATCATTTTAGTTATTTTTTTGGTATAATTTTTTTTATACTTCAGAAAACATTTTTTCTGGGAAATTTCTTTTCATCATGTTTTTTTGGGTTTAATTTTAAATTAAATTATTTCACTTATAATAATTTAATTTGATAAAATATATTACATATATTGAATTATGATGATAAAATTTGGTTAATACGACCCTTTTTATTTTTGTTCATTATGAATAGTTCCTTAGTAAATATTTGTTACCTCGGTAAGGGTAAAACGAGTAAAATAGGATTAAAAATTTAGGGTAAGGCTTTAAAATTTCAATAACACTTTACTTTATACTATTTTATGAGTGGGGTTTGTAAATTTATATCAAATTCTTAAGTATATTTCCACTTGGATCCATTTTTCTTTGATTATGACCTTTATATTATTATAAGAAAAGAATAAATACAAAATTTCACTCTCTTGACTTTAATATCTCTAATTTTTTTACATAAATATAAAAATAGGATAAGTTTGGTTAAAAATATTTATTTGAAATATAAATTATTTTTTTTATATTAATTATTTTTTAGTTTTTATTGATTGAATAATTACTTTAAATGATTACGCAATGCTTACGAAATATTTATTCAATTAATAGAAAAATAGAAAAAATGATTTTAAAAATATTAAAAGTAATAAAATTTTGGTGAAATACTATGTTCCATGAATTTTTATATAAATATATAAAATCAGTGATATTTTAAGGGTTTATATTCTAATTTTATAACTATCTTGATGACTTTAAACTCAAAGTAAATGAATAGCTCCAAAAATAACACTAATGATATTTTATAATAAAAAATATTATATTAAATGATTTAAAAATAATAAAAAACATATATTTAGAAAAGTGAATGGGGTATAGTTTAAAATATCAACCATGGTCCATTTATCAGTCAATTTTCTTTTTATGGAAACAGTATTGACACTTAAAGAGTAAACAACTTTGATATTATGGTAATTAACATAAGGGTTAATAGGGCATTAAAAAAATGATATAAGAGTGAAAAGATCACCTAAACTTGTCCAAATTTTATTGGATGTGGTGATTTAAAATAATAATCCCCCTATATTTTAGATATATCAATTTGGATCCACTTGACAAGAAAATTAATTTATATTAATTTTATTCTTTAAGTAATTCCTAGAGTGACCCCTCTCCTCACTTATAAAAGCGTAACTCTTCTCTTATCTTTATCACACACTTTGAGACATATAGCTTGACCAAACCCTGAATAATTATCTTCTAAAATTATCTAGACATGAATTAGAGGTTTTTTTCTCCTTAAAAGACTTTTCTAAGGGTTCTTAAGAAATGATCTAAAGGAGGCCTATTGAAGAAGTGGTAATCGTCTTACCTGACCTCCTTCAATTTATTTATTCTTATAACATATATATATATATATACATTATTTACCATGAAATAATAAATTCATTATCCTAAATATACTAAAATTTTTTATGATTATGGAACCACCAATATCCACCCTCTATTCCATCAAATGGAAAGTTAAAGTAAAGCTCTTGCATACGTGTAGACTACCTCCTCCACGTAGAAATAAAATTCATTTTCCATCAATATATTTAATTGACGGTTATTATGGTTATTTTAATTTTTATATAATATATTATTATTCTTATATAATTATAATATCATATATAACTTATTACCTTACAATCCATTGGAAAAAAGATAATGTCTTTTTTGCATATGTGTGGACCACCACAACCATTAAACAATGTGATTCGTTTTTCAATCCTTCCTAACATGGATGAAAATAAAGATATATTTAAAGAAAATATATTGTATATATGATATAATAATAATTATTTAAAGGTTGATATTTATTGAAATTTCTTTCTTTCAATCCTTCAAAAAAGTAAAAACAACATTCATGCATACGTATAACCTACTATCTTCATGAACAATGTAATTCATTTATGCCATATCTACATTTTATGGATAACTCTAAATATATATTATACATCCACGATCAGTGTTAGATAATTAAAAGGGGTATGTGGTGAATAAGTGACCCCTTTTATTTTTTACAAATTGTTCCTTTTCAATTCAACCTCTATTTCCAGTTAAATCCTTGATCCATTCTTCTTATGTCACTCAGCCTCCCTTAGAATAATGATGTAAAATAATTTCACCCAAAACAAGGATTTTTAAAAGTTTTGGTACTAATACCTAATCCTTACTGTGATCAACCTATGGTTTTTTCATATATTTTATTATCACTATAAATTACAATATTGAAAAATTCCTATAATTAGAATACAATGTTAGATAGGTCAATCCACACCCTATGAAGGATTGATGGAATTATTTATACTAGTACCACCGATATTCAATGGTAATGTTTATACTGGTACCACCGGTTATTCAATGTTATTGAAGATTGATCCACTATAGGATGATTCTAAATCTTTCTCCACAAACTTTCTAGATCAAAATTTCTTGTGTACTTCCTCAAGATCTTTAATAATGCTGCTCTTGAGACTTCTCTTAAAATTATTGAATTCAAGTGATCATATTATTGAAGAATTAACATATATTTGGCTCCTTCTCTCTTCTATACAAGAATGTATCAAGATATTGATCTTCAATATATATTACAATAATATTTCTCACTACCTTCATTCACATATTTATAAAAATACAATATGGTGCATGGGGTTTTAATAATTATATGATTTAAATACTTCTTTTAAATCCTCATTCAAATATCAATACTACATAATTATTAGGTATTACATTTATCATTTAAATACCCATGTAATTCTTGGTATTATTTTTTCTCATTCAAAATACTGGTTTGGGTACTTCTCATCATTGAATACCTGAATGGGTTAAGTATACTTTTTTTCTCATGAATTGCATATTAAAATGTATAGGGGATGTAATTCATCTCAATAAAATAAATACCTAATAGGGGTATCCTCTTCTTCTCACATGGTTTGATTAAGATGTGTCTCAACCATTATGCATGCATTAATACATGCATGTAACTCATATTCATGAACCTTAAATACCTGGAAAGATCAGGTAACCTGTTCTTATCATGCGGGAATGAAAACACACACTATCTCATACTGTTTCTTCATATAAATTTTTGTATAATTGATATTTACTTTTTTCCTTCACAGTTAAAAACCTCAACTCATTTTCAAAACACCCGAATGGATATTGGGATTCCATCTTCATCATGAAATATAAAAATTTATTCACATAATTATCTATTTCTTTATGAATAAACGAATATCATGCAACCTCATGGATTTCACCCGATAGAATTAGGTTTCTCATTTTATCTCCTTCATTAAATTCATGCAAGTGAAACTGTAATATTTTTTATCATACATATGTTCTAAACATGGATTTTACTTTTTCCAGGTATTCAAATTAATTAGGTGACCATCATTCTTGAGATATCTGGTTCATACATGTCCATGTGTTAAAATGATTTAAAATTAAATTCCTCAGAATCACCTAGATCTCAGGAGTTCACCGTATCCTTTGGTTTTCTTCTCAGATGAATGACTATGAGATATGCAACTCACCAATGTTGGAAATATTAGGCTACAAAATTCTTCAAATGTAGGAGGAGGAAGATGATACCCCCATCTTGATTGAATGACTCAAATCATCCATATCAAGTGACCTACATTATTTTCATCATTTTAATAGTAGAGTAATAGTACGTAGAAATTTTTTATCCCACATTAAATCTTCCATACTTTTGGGGAACAATATAACAATAAACATGTTCCATCGGTTTGAAAAAATTCCCAAACCTCCACTGGAACCACTACATTTCGGTAATCCTTTCCACCATTTCTCTTCACACGGTGGAATTTCCACTACTACCATGCACTCTATACAAGCCTTATACATGGGCCCTACCTGCACTACCACCTATGATCTTTCCAGGGCCGGTTCCCTTGGGAACAATTTACATCCTAGTCCTATATGAGCCCTAAATCAAGTTGTCTTAGGTAGGGTTGTGGTATGAACACATTTTTTTAAATAAGTCCTCATATAATAAAAAATATTTTTAGTATACAATAGAAAACCAAATCTATCCTCAATTAAAATTACAATCAAATCCATCTGCTTGAAATTTTTCTTTAATATTATTTTTTTCAAATAATATTGTATAAACTTCCAAAATTATTCATGGAAGCCTTAAAATAATCTTCCACAATCAATTCATAATTAAAATTAATATTTTCATGGTATTACAAATCCTTATTCAAATATACAGTGAGAGTAATATGCATGGAAATCAAAATATTTTTTTCATGAAATTCTTCACATTATTATTATCTAAACAATGGAGAAAACAACGCATCTTCCTTGAAAAATGTATTTGACATTAAGATCAGCTAAAAACAATCAATAGAGTTTAAAACATAGATAATTATACAAGCATGACATCTAATTCCATTAAATGAATCCATAACAATTCTCCAGTCATCACCAATTTATCCACCACCACATATTAAATTATTGAAAACAAATAAAAATTAGTATCAATAATATACCCCTTTATATTTTGTTGTCAATATATAAAAAAATAATTAAAGTCAATACATAGTTAAATCATTATCCCCCTTATTAACAATTAAATGAAAACTATATGTGGTATCTTCTAATCTCATATTTTCTCCTAAAAAACACGATCTTATCCATTATATGAAAATTTATTGATCACTTATAAGAGAGGAATGATCTCACATAGTTTTCTTAGTAAAGAGACTTTAGTTAATCAACTCTAAGTCTATGTGGGATAAATTAGTGTATAAAATTAGAGAGATACAACCAAGGTTGTCTAATCAATCCATAAATTACCATGCATGTGAATCCATACTAAAAAATTCTCATATAAGGGGTAGTAAGAAATCAAATTTATCAATAAAATGATAAATACTATGTATACTTCCACAAACACATTAGAAATTTCAAGTGAAAAAGATAAATATCCCCCTTTTCTTCATTTATTAATCAACCAAATAGTCCCCATAAATGTATGTATTTGATATAATCAGGAAAAGGGAAAGAATTGTAATTCAGTTACCTCCATTTTAAAGATATAAATAATTAGATCAAACTAGGATGAAGACTTATATAAAACATGGAATGAATATTATATCTTGTAGATATAGAAATATAATCCTTAACTCAGGTTTCCCCTTGGGTATATGAATCACCTTTGATTCCCATCAAATAATGAACAAACATAAATTATATGAGAATAAGGTGAGTGTTCTTGCTTCTCAAAGTGAACAAAAAGGTTGAGATTTTTTCCTAACCAAGTTATTATTATTTATCCATTATTCATGCATGAAAGCTGATCTTTAGTTCTTATTTTTCTTGAGTTAGCATGGATATCATCATTTCTTCAATTTCTTTATGTATGGAATTTCTCTTCGCATAATCTTTGAATGCTCTTATATCCCCTGGTGAAAATTTCATACTTTTTAGGTACTATATTTGTGCTAGAATTGTTGTTAAAAAAATCAGAAATGTGTCCATCCATGTTGAACCTCCCAAAAAAAACTTCTTTAACATAAGTGTCATAATTTTTTTAAAGACTCTCGCTAAATTAATCTTCTTCATGTGGAATCTTATTTTTTTTTGTTTTTTTATAATACTTTTCTTATACTTATTCCAAATTTATTTCTTTATCTAAATCCGCTAAAAAAATAAATAATATATATTTGGGGTCATTGGATATATTATAAGAGTTTCCACATGGATTCACATGAGTACCTTCCTTCACATCTTTCTTCTGAAATGTGACACTCTTCTTGATAATCATCCTAGACCTATTTTAAATCTAATTTTTTATTTATCTTATTATATAAGGATTATTTCTATAGAAAATTCTTGGGTGCAATATATTTTTCAACTTTCTTCAATTTTTTTACCATTGGTTGACATCTCATCTTCTTTTCTTACATACTTCTTTTTTTCATGGTCTTCTTTTTTATATCAATAGATGATATGTTCATGATTGGTACATACCAAAACTTATCATAACAATGACCACTTCTATTGTAATAATCATATAAACCTTCAAGATATTCATATGTATTGTTAATTTTATGATTCCTCTCATATGAATTATACTTATGTTGTGAAGGTTTCCTCTTCTATTTTTCCTTTCTCTACCTAAATGTAGGCATTCTGTAATTTTCATACAACAAAATATTGTGCTAAAAATTTATTTCTTGATGCCCAAACTTCCAAAAACACCAATATCAGCAAACAAATATCAATTTATAATTTTGGGACACATTCTTTCTATTTTTTTATATCTTTTTGATTTTGGAAAATACAATTATTATTTTTTACTTACTTTTGGTAATATGAATTCCTAAAATTCTTCCCATGTATCTTTGAAGATATATTTTATGCCTGAGAATCTTTCTTTAACCACATTTTTCCATATTTAAAAGTTCAATATATACTAGTAGTCAAAATAAAATTAGTAATAATAGAGTTATTTGTAAAAAGGGTTACCTTTTTCAATAATCTTGAATTATATTTATCCTTATATAATATCAAGCATTTATTTCCACTAGATTGAATATTTTTATAAATAGGACTCTTATCTGATGAATTGTTGGCAATAATTCTTTTCTCGATATCTTGGGAAGTCTCACCTTTTGTCTTTTAAAATTTTCTTAGTTTAACTTATAATTCAATAAATTTTAAGTTAAGATCAATATTCTCATCTTTAATTAATTTTAGGCTTTATTCCCACTAAATATTGAAATTTTGATTATCATTATTTATTGAAGAATATTAATTTATATTATATTGTTCTATGAAGGTTTTATGTTTTTTAGTTGAACTTTCATCCAATGAGTCATTCCGTGTTGAATAATCTTCATCAACTTCTTTACTTATCACATTTTTCTTATTTGAATAGTCAAATGAAAAATATCCAATTTTCCCATAGTTAAAACATTTTAATGGAATCAAACCCTTAAATTTTCCTTTACTCTTATGTTGACTAAATTCAAATTCCCTATAATAATTCTTAAGTAAATATTGGATGTTTTCATAGGAAACCTATTCTCTGATACCACTTGTAGTGCTTAGATCAGTGTGAGATCACTAAGAGGGGGAGGGGTGAATCAGTGATCCATTTTCTTTTAAAAAAAATTTCCTTTTAAATTTAACCTTTGTGGATGGTTAAAGCCTCAATCGATTATTCTTATGTTACTCAACCTAGCTTAAAATAATTCGGTAAAATAATGGCACCCAATAAAAAGATTTTTACAAGGTTTGGAACTTAGAACTAGTTATTTCCATGATCAACCTATGAATATTTCATGGATTTTCATATCATTATAAATTGAAATGATGAAAAATGCCTTTAACTAGCATACAATGTTAGATAGGTCAATACACACCCTATAATTAATTGATAAAATTATTTATACTAGTATCACTAGTCTTCAATGGTGTTGTTTATACTAGCAACACTAGTTCTTCAATGACATTGAAGGTTGATCCACTATTAAGCGATTCTATAATCTTCCTCAACAAGATTTTGAGATCAAAATTTATTGTGTACTTCCTCAATATCTTCAATAATGCTGGTCCTGAGACTTCTATTAAAATGATTGGGTTTAAGTGATCATCTTCTTGAAGAATTAACCTGGATTTAAATCCTTCTCTCTTCAACACAAGAATTTATTAGGGTCTTGATCTTTAATATGTATTTTAGAAATTTGTCTCACTACTTTCATACACATATTTATAAAAAAACAATGTGGTTTATGGGGTCTCAATAATTCCATGATTTAAAATTTTTATTTAAATCCTCATTCAAATATTAAAACCCAATAATTATTAGTTATTATATTTATCATATAAATACCCATGAAATTGTGTATATTTATTTTAATCATTAAAAATATTGGTTTGGGTATTTCTTTCTCATCATTGAATACCTAAATGGGTTTGGTATCCTTTTTTTTCTCATGTAGTGCATATTAAGATGCTTGATGGGTGCACTGCATATCATCTTTTTTTCTTCATACAAATACCTAAAAACTCGAGATTTCCTTTTTTCCTTTATAGGTTTGATAAAAACCAAAACTCACTATTAAAATACCCAAATGAATATCAAGATTCCTTCTTCATCATGTGACATAAAAAATTATGCACCTCATTCTCTATTTCTTCTTAGATAAATTAATATCACGCGACCTCATGAATTTCACTAGATACAATATTTTTTCTCATTAAACCACCTTAATTAGATGAATGAAAGTGAAAATAAATGCATTATTTATAATACCTATGTTTTAAAAAAGGAATTTACTTTATCCTAGCATTCAGCTTCATCAGGTGACCATCACACTCGAGATCTATGGTTTATGCATTCACATGCATGAAAATGATTGAAAATTTAATGCCTTGGACTCTCCTATATCTCAGGATTTCACTGTGGTATTTGGTTTGATTCTTAGAATAATGACCATGATATCCACAACTTATCAATGGAATAAATACCATGCTACAAACTCCTTCGAATGTATGAGGAGGAAGAAAATACGCCCTGCTTGATCAGATGACTTAGATAATCCAAATCTACAAGTCCATGCTATTTACATCATTTTAATGGAAGAGGAACATTATGAAGAACTTATGTATACCACATAGAATATTCCATATTTTTGGGGTCATGGTATAATAATTAAGGCATTCTATCAGTTCAAAAACAATTCCCGGACCTCTGCTAGCACCGCCCTATGCTGGCACTCCTTTCCACCATGCCACCCCACACAATGGGGTCTCCACTACTCTTGTGCATTCTCTATGGGCCCTATACATGGGCCCACCATACACTACAACTTATGGCCTTGTTGAGGATGGTTACCTTGGACGCAGTTGAACTCTTTGTCCCACACAATCCCTCAGTATATCTGGATTAGGCAGTTCCATGGTCTGAACACCTTTTTAAATAAGGCCTCACACAATAAAAAAATATTCTAAGTGTAAAATAGAAAACCAAATCCATAATTAATTAAAATTCCAACCAAATCCATCCTCATGCTTTTCTTATTTAATATTATTTTATTAAAATAATATTTCATGGAATATTACAATTATGAATGGAAGACTTGAAATCATCTTCCACAATCAATATATCATGAAAATGAATATTTTCATGGTCTTCAAAATCCTCAGGAAAATATATAACGAGAGTAATATTCCTAACAATCAAAATATATATTTTTAATGGAATTTTTCACATCCTTATTCTTAAAAAAATGAAGAAAAATAATGTGTATTCCTTAAAAATTTTCTTTGACATTAAGATTAACACAAAAAAATCATTAGAGTTAACAACATGAATAATTTATCAATCATGAAATCCAATACCATTAAATGAATTCATAATAATTCTCTAGGTATCACCATTTCAACTACCACCACATATTGACTTTTTGACAATAAATTAAACTTAAGATCAACATATATATAATTACAATATATGATATTTATATAATTATTAAAATTTAATATATTATGTAACTATGATTAAAGTACCAGGATAAGGACATTCGAACAGAAACATGCATTAGAAACAAAGCAATTACCACATGGAATGGTGATTTTAATAAGTTGTTAATAAATAGGTGATAATATGTTATAATTAAATCATATATGATGTGATATATATTATTAATGTTATGGAATAAATTTATAATAAATTTATATTTATTATATAGGAGTTTCGAATCCGTACAAAGAAATACGATACTTGAGGTAATATATTTACATCTCAATTACATTTTATTTAGGATTTTTTATGATTGAATTTCAATTGAAAAAATTATATTATAATTATTTGATAAATACCTTCCATTTTTATTATCCTATAGTTATTCTTATAGAATAAATATTTTCCTTTAATTTTCCTAAATTTAAGTACTCAATAGGATGAATTATTTTTTTTCAAGAAAATCGACCATGTTTCACTATTCAACCGAGAATCTTTTTCTTCCATGTCCATATTTTCTTTGAAATGGTTTCAATAATGTTTTTAATATTCTCCTATGATTTTTTAAATTCATTTTTACCCATGATTTATTTAAAAAAAATTAAATTAATGTTATTATCATTTTCTAAATGAGGTAATTTTAACTTTTTACTGAAAATGTGAATGAAATATTTGTTTTACTGTACATAGAAAGAATGGAATTTCTGGACATCATGACATATCAAAGCTTTGAAGATTACTTTACAGGTTTCCATGGTTATTTTCAATGAATTTTTTTTTCATAATATTTTTTTTGAAAATTTTAGATTTCAAATGAGTGATTTTTAAATGAAAAAGGTATTTTCCCCAAGAAATATTCCAGTGATATTTTAAAGGAATTTTCATCTATGACAATATCCTTTTATGTTAATTATTATCTATTTGGAATATGATCTAATGCAACTATCCTTATTCTTTCTCTATATGGTTATGATTATTATGATTATATTTTTATGAAACCCATTTATTTTTCATGGGTTATGCTATGATGAAATGATGAAATGTCAATGAAACCCATTTTCTTTTCATGGGATATGTTATGATGATATAATTATTATTTTATAATCTTGTTATACACATATATATGGTTTTCATTATGTGATGTGTGAGACCAGAATTATATATCCCTCTAATTAATTGGACACAATTTTACTTCTCATGAGATAATTATGGGAAACAAGTCAATGTGATTGTATACTATGGGATGTAAGTCAGTCTGTTTGATCCAATATGGTAAACATGTAGGGATTTTTGATACAATATAGGAAATATGTGATGATTATTGGTCCATTATGATATGGGAAAATGTTTTGATGCCTGATATACTGTGGTTTGATGGTCTCAGTAGTTAAAATTGATATATGAAATTGTTTCAATACTTATGATGCTTCCACACTTTTATGACATATTTATATTTTATGAATTAAAGTCATGGTTTGTGATTTATTTATGATAATTTATCACTCTTATGATTCATGTATTTAGAATTGATAATGTTTTATTACATGAATCGTGTTTATGATCTATAATAGATTGTTTATGAACTTTGTAAGTTATATTTATGACATGATATACTTATTCTTATCTGATGCTCTCTTAGGATCCTTGATTGATATCTCCCATGTTTATCATTACCAAGAATTTGAGCTCACCCTGTTTTATTTCCCTCAGGATATGAAAAAAAGTTTTAAGTATGATGTGTCTAAGAAGGGTTATTGTTATGAAGAACTAAGTGAGAGATGATGTAGATATTTTATGAACCCATTTTATATGTGTTCAAGTTTCCATAGATGATAAAACTTTACATTTCTAGAATGGATCGTAATTTTATGTAATGAATATTCATATAATAAGTTATAATATTTACGAATGAAAAGTATGGGTCACTCTATACAACCTATATCTATTAGACCTTATTTCATGGTGCCTACCAAGTTGAATGATATTTAGGAATAACTTAAGGATATATAAGAGAATGGATTTTTCAAACCAATAAATTCTCCTTAGGTTGATCCATTTTGGTTTATTAAGAAAGTTGATGGTATTATTTGACTATGAATATACTATAGAAAGTGAAATAAAATTACTGTGAAGAATAGGTACCCATTTCCATGGATTGATGACTTGTTTGATCAGTAAAGGGGATCCCAATGGTTCTAAAATATTAATTTACAGTTTGGGTATATTTATATTGGGTTAAGGAGGAGGGAATTAAAAATATAGTTTTTAGGATAATATATGGGTTGTATTAATATCTTGTTATGTATTATGGTATAAAAAATGCTACATTAGTTTTCATAGACCTCATGAATATGATATTTAACCCATACATGGAATAATTTTTCATTGTTACCATTGATGTCATCCTAATATATTAAAAGACCTAAAAATCATACTCTAGACACCTTGAGAATGTAATGAGTATAATTCAAGTGCATAGACTTTATATCAAGCTCTAGAAATGTCAATTTTGGATCCATTAGGTGTGTTTCCTTGGGAATGAGATCTTTGAGGTGTAAATTTCTCTCAATTCAGAAAATATAGTGGTTTTCATATCTTGGGAACATCCTATGAACATGCTTGAGATTCAAAGTTTTCATAGACTGGCTGGGTACTACAGGTGGTTCATTTAGGACTTTTACAATTTACAAGTTCCCATGACCATGTTTACCAAGAAGGGGGTAAAGCATGAATTGATAAATCAATGTGAAGAGTCATTCTTTGAGATAAATATAATATTGAAATAAAAAATGATTCTGATTTTTCTTGGACCCATAACTAGGAATGAAATGTATTACATTGCTTATAGGTTTGTCTTGGCCGGTGTCTTGATGTAGAATGATCAGGTATTTTCTTATGGGTCTCTCCAATTGTGAAACCATAAATGAAACTACCCGACCCATGGTCTGGATTTGGATTATGTGGTTCATGAATTTAAGTGTAAGAAAAATTACCTCTTTGGTGATATATTTTTCATATATATGGACCATAATAATTTGTGATATATCTTCTCCTAGTGGGACTTGAATATTCATCAAAGGCATCAGATAGATTACCTACAAACATTTGACTTTGAGATGATGTATTTTCCTATAAAAGGGAATGTTGACATAGATTATCTTAATAGGAATATTGTAGAACTTATATAACATACATTTAAATAAGAGTGGATGTTAATTTTCTTGTAAGTAGAACGGAAGGTGGGAATTCCATAATATTAATGGGAAATGTCTTGTGCACTCTTGGTAATCACGTTCTCATTGGTAGAGCGAGTACATTATAGTCAAGAGTGTGATCCAGATTTTCTCACAATTCATGAAATGTTAGCAGAAAATGACTCTGTTCTAATATGGACATTGGATGGAGATAATGTTATTATTATTCATGGTATATTAGTGGTTCCTTATTTTATAATATAGGAGCTTTTGAGGTACTTTCATTATTTAGAATGGACAGTTCCCCTTGGTCCCACAAAAATGTATCATGATATCAGATGATGAATCTGGTGGTTAAACATGAAAAGGGATATTATATGATTTTGATCATGCTATTTGATCTATCAGATGATCAAATATGAGCATCACTGACCCGATGGATTACTTTGGCCTCTTTTGGTGCCTGTGTGGAAGTGGTATAAAGTGATGATGGACTCCATCATGGGTTTTCTGAGGACCATGAGAGTAAGATGTGTAATATGGGTGATAGTTGATCAAAAAACCAAAGTGAAAATTTTATTTACAATTCAGAAGACTCATTTAGTAGATGATCCGGGAAATCTCTTTGTTCAAGAGATTATGTACTTGCATGGAGTGACTTTAAGCATTGTGTGAGACAAAGACAATCATTTTACTTCATGTTTTTTGGAGTGATTATAGAAGGAGATATGGAATTAGTTAAAAATAAGTATAAATTATCATGCATGTACTTATGGGAAATCATAGATAATGATTCATACCCTGAGGATATTATTCATGCATGAATTTTATATTTTAGTGGAGCATGGGATGATTATTTAGTATTGATAGAATTCTATGATAATAATAGTTTTCATTCCTTGATTTAGATGACTCTATTTGAGGATCTCTATGGTTATCTATATCATTCACCACTATTCTAGCATGAGGTGGGTTAGAATTTAGTTATCGGGACTAGTATGGTGAATGAGACCATTGAATGGGTGTATTTGATTCAGAAGAGCCCAATTACTTCTCAGAGTAGATAGTTAGAATATGATGACTAGAGAAGATAACTCTTGGATTTTTTTGGGTGATTGAGTCTTGATTAGGGTGTCCCATAGGTTAGGACATTGAATATTGTAGAGGAAGTGAAAATTGACATCATGGTTTGTTAGATAATTCGAGACCATAAAACATGTTAAGGTGATGACCTATTAGACAGACCTACCTCCATGATATAAAGGTGTGCATAATGTGTTCCATGTGACTGAGATTCAGAAGTTAAAGCCCGATCTGATGCATGTGATCAACTTTGAGTATGTTTAGTTGGAACTAGATGAATTTTATGTGAAAATAATGATATGGATTATATAATTAAGAAGAAATGTGCCGAGGAGGATGACAATACCACTTATTTGAGTCTTATGGAAACATGTGTAGATTCAAGAGGAGATGTGGGAGTGGGAGTCTGATGTTAAGGTTCAATGACTTGAGTGGTTCGAGAATAACCACTAGAGACACTTTTCAAGGATGAGAAGTCATTAGAGGGGGATACTTGTAACACCCTCAATTAAAGAAGGTATGATAATTTTTGTTTTAGAATACCTAAAATATTTTTTTCAATAATTATAATTGTTTAATTTGGCTTTGATAATCAATGGAGGTTTCTTAGTGGCGTGAACAAGGTTTTGGGTGTTTTTTGGTGCCCCATGGTTGGGAATATTCATGATGTTGGACATTTAATTCCTAGAACCCACCAGTGTAAAATTAGAATGACCAACACACCCATGGTTGGGCATGGTATCGGGAATATAGTGCAACATTTTCCACTAGTGGACCTCATCCAGAGCAGCCTCAGCATGCCTGAGTAGAAGGAATGATGAGTCTAAAATGGGAATAGTTTTGACACTACACCATAGAGGGAACCGTTCTTTGGGATTCCAGGGCTCAAATTTCAAGGCTACCATGGCCATGTTGGGTAGCACCATTTCATGGTGATTTCCACACAAAATTTATGAAATGGATGAATATTCCACCAATCTTCATGGGTTTGGTGTGTTTCAAAGAGGAAACCCTATAAATTTAATTGAGGGAGTTATCAGTGGTATTTTTTACTCAATTAATCCCTTGAAAAATCTTAATACTCCCCCTATTTCTAGATTCTCTTATCTTAATAATTCTAAGTAAGTGTTTTTAAATTCTTACTCCATTGATAAATATCCTAGGGAACTTTCTTTCCTCTCATGTTTGTTCGTGTTGATATAGGCTCATGGGGATTTTGACATCTTATCTTTTAATTAAATATTTCTAAGAGTGATGAGTAAAACTTACTAGGGCTAAATATATATCCATCATTGATGTTAATTGTGATTGTGTGATTTGAATTGATACAAAGCCTTAGTCATCACCTCCTTCATCTTATTCTAGAATCCCATTGCGATTAATTGAGATTTTTTCTAGAGACCCTTGGCATGTGGGTATAATCTGGTTGGTATTCAGGCATGATTGGGTATTTTAAATTGAAAATATTAGCATTAAATATCAACACACATGAGGTAGGGAGTCCTTACCATATAGGTAATATTTAAATGGATATTCCTTGATTGTTTAATGTGAGTATGTATCCCCATGAGTAATGCTTTCATTTTCAATGATCATTATGGAAAAGTGGTAAGTAATATTTTATATTTCCAAAATTATTATAATATAATAAATACCATATTTAATATACTTGTTCATATTATCCATGTGGTATGGTGATGAAAATAGAGTCACATCGCTACGTGAGGGTGGTAGCCCACATGTTCACGAATGACGTTATCATCTTTCAGTGTGTGAAAAGGTAAGAAGGAAAATAATATATTATCTTTAAAGAATGATAAATATGTCATGAATATCATAATTATTTAATTTATTTAAAACATATTCATTAAATGTTTCTATATTTTATTCAATGTAAATCTTTAGTGAAAAATGAATCACATTGCTTCGTGAGGCGGTAAACTATTGTACACACGAGCGATGTTATCGTATCCCTTACGGAATGAAAATTTAAAAAGTTATATATTATATAATTAATAAAGAGGTATTAGTATGTTATAAAAATCACACACACACATATATATATATATGTAATTTATATCCATCATCATACCCAACCTTTAGAGGTGGTAATGGAGAAATGAATGACATTAATTTGTTAGGAGGTAGTCCGTCGTACACACGGACGATGATTTCATAACCCATTTGATGAAAGTGGAGATAGATGTAGGTAATTATCTTTAAATAAGAACATTAAATTATATTTAATATAATTAAGTTATTATATCATAATTTTTTAATACTAATTGAATGAGGTGGATGAAGAAATAAAATAAGATCGCTCGTTGAAGAAGGTTACCTCTTCTTCGGGTAACCTCCTCTGGTTTTCACCAAATACCTTCTTAGGTTTGGATTATTCCCATAATAATCATTTAATGATGATAATAGGGATGTTGGGAAGTTATGTGGGTAGGTATTAACAGATCAAAAATGGGTTTAAGGTGTGAATAATAGAGGATAGGGGGTGGACTTTTATAAGCAAGGCGGATGACATACTTGTAAATTTTTGAAAAGAAAAGGTGTACCCCCATTTTTCTCTTGAAGAAAGGATAAAAAATGGAGTATTATCTATAATTAGACATTATAGGGTATAAATATGGACATAAAATATATTTTATACATTTTTTAGGTCATTTAAACCCTTATCTATTTATTTTAATCTGTATTAAACCCATTTTTACCATAACCACAATAATTAATTTTTACTCTTTTCACTATTAATTTTAGAAAAAAATTAAGTTGATATTATTAGATAATATAATTTTTTATGAATAAAAATATTGAATACATTTTTTTAAATTAAATTCACATAATTGGAAAATTTTAATTTAAAATTAATCCTGCAGGCGTGATGAGAAAATGGGTTTTCAAAGAGAAAATGTTCAAATGTTTAAAAAAAATTATATCTAATTTCATTATGAAATTGATTAAAATGACCTAAATTGGATTAATAGATATATAATTGAGCTAATTTTACTTTAAAATAAATTTAAAATATTATTTAACTTTATAAATAATTTAAACGAAAATGAAGTTTTCAATTAAAATTTTGTATTTTCACTATTCATAAAAAAAATAATATTTTCATAAATTATCAAAAATTAACCATAAAATAATTTTGAAATGATGATTTAAAAAAGTAATTTTATTTTTTCAAATAAATTTTCTAAAATTTTAAAAAATTAAATTTAAAACAAAACCCGTAAATGTGATGAAAAAGAGGGATTTTGATAAGTGCACTTTTTTCAAGCACAATATTATTTTTTATTAACTCTCTATATAAAAATAATAATTGTTTGAATATCAATTAAAAATTATTAATATATAATCTATAAATTTAAGTTTCATCTTTAATCATTATGGATTATTTTAATTAATTTAAATGGAGAAACATTATGCACTTTAAAACAATTTTCATAAAAAATATCTTTTTAAACCCAAAAAAACTTATATTAAAATAAAATATAACGATGATTTAAAATTAATGAAGTGGATTAAATATTATAAAATAATACTAATTTTACTCTAAAACATACTTGTACACTTAAATTAATTAATTTATTGAAAATAAATGATAGCTTTTTAATAATCAGTTTTTTTCATGATATGTTGAAAAATAAATATTTTTCAAAAAAATCACAAAATTTCACCATAAGTTAATTTTGATATGATGACTTAAAAAATGAAGTTTATTTTATCAAATAAATTTTCTAAAAAACATATAAATTAATTATAATATATTTTTCATAAAAAGGAATAAAAATCCCTTTTAAAGAAAAACTATTTTTTTAAGAATATAATTACTTTACTAAAAATTAATTGATTATTTACTAAGTATTAATAAATAAATTTATACTGAGTATGAAATTTATATGTAAATTTTATAAAGTAGTTTATTCTATTAATAACCACCTTTTTAACACATAGGTTATAATAATATTATTTCATGGTTTGCTGAAGCTCAGTGATGCGTGTCCTGCACGCTATTAAAGAATATCATTTTTTCATGTAAAGCTAGTTATCTAAAAATTGAAATTAATTTTTTAAAAAATATTTTATAAAATCATGGGTTATTATATTCAATCCTTCTTAAAATAAATTTCACCCTTGAAATTCATCCCAGTAATCAAAGGTTTAATATTTGAAAATTCATGCATAAAAATCCACATTATACAAATGAATAATAAAACTTCCATTAAGAAGGGAAATTTGGAAACATAAAGGTTACCTAAAGTAACTCATAACTAGGTTTCCAAATTGAAGAAAATATTTAGGAGGTGAATATTTGGAAAAATCATAAATAATTTTAGAGAGTTATAGAGATCACTGATCACAAGAAAGTGGATAATTAGGAGAATGTTAACAAACAAAAAACCATAAACCAAAGAGGTGTGAAAGAGAAATTTATATCATAAAAAAATATGATAACATGACAAAATTTTATTTCAAGATATTTTTACTAAAGTTTAATAATTTTCATGAGAATATATACTTACTTTATTTCATTTCATTTTATAAGAACAATATCATCCATTGGTTGTTCCTTGATCAATTTACACTTCATCTCTTACTATAAGAAATAAAGGTGAATTTTTTATACTAGAAGAACAACAGACTTAAGATCCATAAATATAATTATAATTCATTCAATATATCTTTATTTTTCATCACAAAAAATTGTTATAACAGGTTATCCTATATACATAAATCTTCATACACTGAATTAATACATTTATATATAAATCCTCATCCAAAGTTAAACTTAAACCATTTCATAAATGGTTAGCCTTATGAACCTTACAAATATTAAAATCCAAAATTTTATAAATAAGGCCACTAAATTTCTAAAATGAACTCATCATTAACCCCCAAAAAACATGAAGTACCTCTCAATTGTAACATACCAAACATATTAATACCTCCATCATGTGTTCTCTTAAAACATGGTAATAACCAGAAATATCATAATACATTATTGAAAATATACATTCTTCCTTATTCCTTGAATAAAATCACATATTATTGAATATATTCGATAAATCCAATAATTTTGTAAACTTTATCGATGAAAACATAATCCAATTTGTCTATAAATCATTAATCATTTCCAAGGCCATAAATACTATCCAATTTACTTAATTCATATAAATATTATATTTATTCAAACTAAAAACCATTTTATCAATACTAGGAACACATTTGGGGTTATATTCCCTTAATCAAAATATCACCTTCCCATTAAATCACTATTCCAAGTTATCAACACTATTCATTTTTTTTAATAATTAATGAATGACTTATACTGAAAAATCTATAAATATTTCATGACTCATATAACATAATTATTGAACTCCAATACATAAATACTTCAATCATCCCACTTCATTCTCAAACCATTAACTAGGAATTATCATCAAATTCATTAATACCTCATTCCTTTCATATGTCATTCGTGGTATCTTCATCGTCAATAGTAAACCCATTACTCATACAACCTTGTTGATTCTCTTTATGATATTTCACCTCAAGACATCAATTTCCATAATGCCTATACTTTCCACATTTAAAACATTCTATAGTTGATGATACCTTAGGGAGACCATTATTATCATCCATTGCGTTAACTAAAATTTTCATTTTCCCTTGATAATTAATTTATTTGTGTCCTTTTCCACACTCAAAATAACTTATCATCCATTTTAAGACATTATATTGAGTGCTTCTTCCCAAATTATTCACATATAGGAGATTGGGTCTTCTTTCTGCCATGGAATCCACTACCCAAAATCTCACTGACCTCTATACTTCTCTTCTTTGGTGATTCAGAGAGTTTTTAATGTGTATATTGTTAAAAATGTTCCATGATAAATATTTAAGGATAATTATAATATCCTTTTCTTTAGACATTAAGCCATTTTGATGCTCATTAGAAAATTTCCCATCACAGTCAAAGTTAATCCAATTTCTTCTAGTTCCCTCCATAGAATAAAACCAAAAAAGAATAGTGTGAGAAATACTGAACAATATGGGAAAGAAATTAATCATTAAAATCACTTATAAGATATCTAAATCATGACACCTTTTTAATATATGAAACCTTAGGTTATATTAATCCATTTATAGTCATCATATATTTAAACCCTTCATGATGGTTGGAAAAGATTTTGTGAATTTTCAAATAATATCCCCTAGGAGCATCAAAATAGGTGTACAGAAAGTCCCATTAGCACACATTAGGTAATGATTGAGTCCAAATCAATGCACAATTTTTAGAGTTATTACACCTATGTACCTCTATTGGAGAGCTCCATACACTTGTAGTATCCATACAAGGATGAAATTTCTTGGAAACCACTCACTCTATTCTTTAACAAAATTTCAAGAAATTTTCCTATACTTTGACTCATACTTAGACTTATACTTAGATAAATACCTATAAAAATACTTATAAATATTCTTAGGAATATCAATAATGTTTTCTCATCCAAGTTTCCAAAAGTTAGCTAAACCTTTCCTATGATAACAACTGTAGCGACCCTGACTTCTCATATATGGATATTGCATCTTTTTAGATGAATATTCATTATATTATAAAAACAAATACCTAATGATAGTAATAGTTTAGTGCCTTTTGAAACTTGTAACACAATATTATTAATTCCTAAAAGATATTAAATGTCTCCCATAAATATATTCCCATTAAGTAATATTTATATACATAACCTATTTATTAACTTTCTTAATAACCCGTTGAAAGGAAACAAAAGAAATGGTGAACTCAGATTCCAAGTAAGGGTAAACAAGAGAGATATGTAAGAATAATATGAACATAAGGATATGATAATAAGATCATAAAAATTGAAAACCATACCCTGCATATCAAAGATCATAATCTTGAGTCATGATATAAAGATTGGTAGTTCATATGACATCAATCATAAGGAAATCAAAGAACATGATCCAAGAGAGCATAACTATCACGACCCCCTCCCCACAAGGTGTACCCCTTCTGGGCCGACAATGTGAGAAGGGAGATAGTGACCCCTAAGTCCTGTCTCCAGTAGGCCCCGGGTTGTCGACTAGAACTGAGGGTATAGTAAACACACAAATGGGAGGCATTACCCTCTAAGAGAACACATGCGAAAGAGAGAGATAAGACATACACCAACCAAATCCAACCCAGACTGAAATATAAAATAAATCCCAAGTACACATATTTAATATCATGAAAAACTAATACAACTGGAAGGGAAAACTTCTAGTACCAAAGTAATGTAAAAACATCAGTGACCCCGAAGCCCAAACAGCTCTTGCAACCCCGAGCTAGTAGTAATCAACATGATCTCCAACCTGCTTCAAGTGACCTGAAAAAAAATTTATATATACATAGGGTGAGTATAAAAGTATACTCAGTAGGATTATCCCCGGTGCGTCTTGTGAAAAAGTAAGGAAAGGATGCTAAAGAATAGTGAAAAACAAGTGAAACTAACTCATCACCTAAGTAAGTATACTATGTTCACATCCTCACCATGGGTACTCTCACAAAGTATCGCATACAAGAGTATATAATATAATAAATAATATAAAGGGTACCCTGCTACTACTTTCCCACTGGTTTTCATCTTTTCCCCAAAATCGCATGTCATAAGAATCACTTTCCAAAAAGGCATTCCCATAGACACCTGGGAGAAGCACCACAACATGCACCTCATGTAAAAAAACCAACATGTCCATGTAAGAAAAGTAACCAGGTAGTTTCTGGGGGCCACTATAGCTTGCATAACATGTATTATACGTCAGGTATTAAACCTCAAGACATTATAACCTATACACTGAGTAAGTATCCTCAAGCCATCATAGCCTATACACGTTACACCTATAGTAGTCCATAGGAAACTATATCCAAAATATTTGTGTGTGAATAACTACAAGATGTTACAGCCCGCTACACACATATATGGGGAAAACTAACCAATGTTCTTACCAGCACAAGTAACTACCAAGAGAAGAGAGTAGGGCCAAAAGGGGTATTCATCCAACCATCTTCCCACTGTAATGTTGGGGAAAACACCCCCCTAGGGCTCAGAATCCCCAGGGTGTTAGTTGACCTAACCGATGGGGTGGAGTAGCATATAGAAGAAAAAAAATACATAATATAATATAGCTCACAACCACACAATGGACATAACCTAGTCTTAGAATCAACTGTAGCTAACGTCTCTCGGACTCCTGGCTGCCACTTCTAAGACTAGGTATCCTATAATCACACAACCATTGAAAGAGATCTATTACATTAATTCATTCCATTTTATCAGTTTCACTTTACATTAATTAATTCCTTAAACATTAATAAACTATTAATAATTTCCACATTATATTTCATTATCATCACACCTAAAGTCAACAGTTCCTTAAAAAATGCAACCTTAGCATTGCATCCTAGAAATATCCAACCTCATGGTTAACATCATTTATTCAATCATTTTTTAACATCATTACTTTCCCATATTCCCAGGAATTATACAAAAACATCCTAAGCTACTAAACATAATGGGGATCAACAAAATGAGTAGATGAACTACCCATCGATTTTTCACCACCTATATCAAGAGTATAGACCCATCCTCCTTCAAAAAGCTAAACACGAAAAGCATGTGGCATACCCTGCACATCTTCTCCCCTTTTTGGAAGGAGGGTAAGAAAACTAGCTTTCTTGAGTAGTGGGGAAAGTAAAGAAGATAAACAACCAACAAGAATCAGAAATCATCTAAACATTCACATCTAACCCCTTTCATCATACCCAGTGCCCTCCCTGACACCCACATGCATAAACCAATGCATCTCACCACTCTAGGTATCAACTGCTTCCATATCCAATGGGCCTCTATACCCCCACATATCACAATAGCCATCTAGGCTCACATCACAATACAAGTAGCAGGAAAACAAATATCATATCAACTGGGATATTGGCCCTTAAAAAAGCAAGAGGGTAACTCAGAACCCTACAAGGAATTATCTTTTATCAAAAAACAAGTTCTTTAATCCATCTCGAATTAAACAATTTATTATTTTTAGGTTCCAATGATGGGAAACCTAAACAGTAAGCTATCATAAATAATTAAACATGATTACTGTATCGATTTGATTAGAATCAAATTACAACAACAACTGGATTCATTTAAATGCATCTTTATCTTTAATGAAATAATTATCAATTTATTACGAGTTTATGTTCTTTACAAATTTTCATTAAGAATGAAAATCTAAACAAAGAAATCATAGATATCACACTATCTAAAAAAACAATAGGTAATAACATACAATTGATATCAATTTATTTATCCGGTTAAAATATTTATTATGTCAATTCCATTGTGATCCAGTAGGCTAAAACATGTTAAATCTACAGTTTCACATAAAAGAATAGAGAAGCTACGGATCACCTACCTCAAAAGGTTTTTGAATCTCTTTGAACAGAATAACAAAATAGATCACGATCATCTATCTTGGAGGACTGCATCTACCCGAGGATGCAAAGACACCACCACACTGGACAACACCCAAGAAAATTCCAATAGGAACATAGAGATCACATGCCATAACATAGCAAGGAGAAACAGGATAAGATGAACCCAAAATAATGCCGATAAAACATACCTTATATTAATATTGATCGATACTACTTAGTTACACCAAAATAGAGGGTGCACTTGCAGCAAAAATAAATTCAAGGGGAACCAATCCACGAAGGAAAGTTTGATCACACAACTCCTTTAGGAAGGAAGGAAAGGTTCGAGTGTCTTGCACTAGAGAACAAGGAGGAAGAACAAGAGAGGAAGATATCTCGTACATTTATAATCTTTAACAAAGCAGTGGTTTAAGATACACTGGATTTTCCATTAAACGTGGATCACATTAAACCATGCCGCTTGACCAAGTAAATGAATCATGAGCCTTAGGAAAATTAATATAGGAGTTATGGGATTTGAATCAGCCTTACATACCTTAAAACAAGGGTTTTAATGAATTTTATGTCAAAGAAAATGTTAAAATCAACAAAACTAGAAAAATCTATAAATTTTGGAAAAGGAAATGCGAGACAATAATTGAGTGACAGTAACTGTGAGACAGTAACTATGAGATAGTAAATGTGAGATAGTAACTGTGAGACTGTTTTTTTGACACCATTTCTATGACACCATTTATGTGACACTGTTTCTATGACACCATTTCTATGACACCATTTTTTCTAACAGTGTTTCATTAAATAGTTTTGAATTTTGGAAAATGAAATGTGACACCATTTCATTAAACAGTTTGGAATTTTGGACAATGAAATGTGACACCATTTTATGAAATAGTTTGGAATTTCGGCAATGGAAAAGTGACACCGTTTCATGAAATAGTTTGGAATTTTGGCAAAGGAAATGTGACACTGTTTCATGGAATAGTTTAGAATTTTGTCAAAGGAAATGTGACACTGTTTCATGAAACAGTTTGGAATTTTTCAAAGGAAATGTCACACCGTTTCATGAAACAGTTTGGAATTTTGTAAAATTGTTGGGTATAAGTCACCTTGACCTCCTAGAACACCTCAAACACCATATTTTAGAAAAGGAACGGACCAGAGAGGTCCGGTCCATTACATCATATACCTCTCAAAACATTATCATACTCGATAATTCAAAACCAACCCAAAAGGAAATAGAAAAGACGTCCGGACCACCACCCATCGAGATACCTCTAAAAAAAGATCAAGCCACAAGAAGAAACAAAATAAATCCATCTTATAAACATGAAAGGTCTATAACCACAAAGCAAAAATTTTTACATGAAAAGAGTTAGAAATCAAAAAACTCTGGATACTGAGCACATATCTGCGACTCACGTTCCCAAGTACTCTCCTCCACACCATCGTATTTCCACAAGACACGAACTAAAGGGATAAAAGGCCCACAAAACACATTCTATTTGCATTCTTGGATCAACACAGGTCACTCCTCGAAGGTTGCATCATCATCAACATCAATATCTTCCCAATCGATGACGTGAGAGTCATCATGAAGATAATGATGGAGCTGTGACACATGAAAAACATCATGTATCGAGCTCATTTGTGGGGAAAGTGCTACTCGATACACCATGAATCCAACAAAATACAACACCTCGTAAGGCCCAACAAACCGAGTAGAAAGCTTACTCCCATGACCAAACCATTCTAGCCCATGACAAGGAGTCGCCTTCAGAAACACATGATCCTCAACATAAAACTCCAAGGGTATCCTCCTTTGATCAACATATGATTTCTAACAATCTTGCACTACCATCATCTTCTCATGAATCACCTGAACTATCTCTATCATAATCTGCACTAGTTTTGGTCTGAGAATTGCTGAATCCATGACCCCAGTCCAGTATAATGGATAACTTCAAGGTCATCCATACAAGGCTTTAAACAGTGCCATACCGATGGTGGAGTGAAAACTATTATTGTAAGTGAACTCCACCAAGGGTAAGTGAATCATCTATGAACCTCCAAAATCCAGGACACAAGATCTTAACATGTCTTCCAAAGTCTAGATAATACACTCTATCTGACCATCCGTCTACGGATGAAAAGTAGTGATAAGGAATAAATGAGAACCAAAAGCATGCTCGAGACCTCTCCACACCCTAGAGGTAAAATGAGGATCTTCACCGGAAATGGTTGACCTCGGGACTCCGTGGAGTCTCACCACTTCCTCCAGATACTGCCTTGACAAAACTTCCACTGAGCTCGACTCCTTGATTGCTACAAAGTGGGATGATTTTGTTAAACGATCCACTACCACCCAAATAGAATCATGTCCTCCCTGAGCTCAAGGTAAAACAGTAACAAAGTCCATTAAGATGTCCTACCACTTCCAATGAGAAATATCTAATGAATGAAGCAAACCACCAAGAACACGGTGCTCAACCTTGATCATCTGGCCGACCAAACATCGAGACACAAACTCCGCAACTACACACTTCATCCTAGGCCACCAAAACTGAATCCTCTAGCCACGGTACATCTTTGTCACGCAAGGATGCACCACTAAAGGAGAACTATGTAACTCTATGAGAACCATATCATGCATCGCCAAAGGAAAAAACAACCTTCCATGATACAATAGTCGATGTTGTTCATCCTCAGAACAACCATCAGGGGCCTCGCCACAAAAAACTTGGTATCTCCATAAATCCTCCTATAAATCCCCCAACTGGGACTCTTCCACCTACTGCACCAGTGATGATTGTACCATCATCTGAAAAAGACAACCTATTCCCCCAACTTATCCCATATCGAGATGTAATTCTGAAAGTTCTTCCATTACTCTCTAGGAATCACCATATTGACACATTGCATCACTATGTGACTTCCAGCTCAATGCATCAACTACAAAATTCCCCTTACTAGGTGTATATGAGATTTCAAAGTCGTATTCATATAAGAACTCCATCTACCTAAGTTGATGAAAGTTTAATTCATGCCGGGAGAAAACATACCTCAGGATCTTGTGATTAGTGAAAAAAATAAAGCGCTCTCAAATGAGGTAATGTCTCCAAAACTTTAGAACAAACGCCACAACCGCCAACTCAAGATCATGGGTGGAATAGTTAAGTTCATGGGGATGCAACTACCGATACCCATAATAAATGACTGATATCTAATACCTAAAAACATAGCCTAACCCCAGATACAAAGCATCAAAGAAAACATCAAACCGAACTACCTCTGCTGGAAGAAAAATAACTGGAGCACTTACCAAATTCTTTTTCAGATACTCAAAAGATGCCTGACACTGATCAGTCCACAAAAACGCCTGATCCTTACTTGTCAATGTTGTTAGAGGAGTCACAACCCAAGAGAAATCGCCTACAAACCTCCTGCAGTACCTTGCGAGACTAAAGAAACTTCACACCTTTTCCACTATCTTGGGGGATTACCAAGACAAAAATGCTTCTATCTTTGATGGATCCATAACAACTCCCAACTGGGACACAACATTCCCCAAGAAACAGACTTCTTGAGCCCAAAAGTCACAATTTGAAAACTTCCCAAACAGTTATTGTTGACAAAGAATTCCCAAAACGGTATGTAGATACTCTACATGATCCTCCAGAGACATAGAGTACACGAGGATGTAATCGATGAAAACCACTATGAACTTATCCAGGAACTCACGGAACACCGCGTTCATCAATACCATGAACAAAACTAGATCATTTGTCATGATAAATGACATTACAATAAAATCACAATGCCCATGATGAAAATGGAAAGTAGTCTTTGGGATATCCTCATCCTTCACATGTATATTATGATATCCTCATGGAAAGTTGATCTTTGAGAACCAACTTTCACCCTTCAGTTGATCAAATAAATCGTTAAACCACAGAAGAGGATAGCGATTCTTCACTATCACTTTGTTTATGCAATGATAATTGATACACAATCGAAAACTGCCATCAACATTCTTCACGAACAAAACCGGTGCACCCCATGAAAGAGAGATAATGAAATGGATGTGTATATACCTATAATTTTAAGGATAATAATCATAAAATAAATTCATAGGTATTATATACTCCACCTAAAATAAATAGGTAGTGAATATGACATGTGTCTCATAGAAGTAAAAAGTGAGACAAAAATCACTTACCTTAAGTATCGACTTACTTCGTACACATTAGAAACTCATGTATAATAAATATAAGTTTAATATATATCTATAATTGAATAATTAATATATATACCATACCACATATGATTTACTTATTTAATTTTATTACTAATTTATTAAAAATTATTTCTTAAAATCACATTTCGGGTAATAACTGCTTTGTTTTTTGTGTATTTTTTGATTTTTTATATTTTGGGTTCTCATAAAATAATCAATAGTCCATAATATAAAGAATAATAATAATTATTTAATTATAATACTTATAAATTAATTATAATTTTAATATAAATCATGAAATATGGTTTTGATAAATTAAGTACGTTACGATCATGTAGATGGTAGGCCGTACGTACGCATGAGTAATGTTTCCATTTTCCAAAAATAATTATTGAAAGGAGGTAAGTAATATTTTATATTTAAAAAATGATTATAATATAATAAATACTATATAATTATTTTAAATATACTTATAAATATCATCCATGTGGTATGGTGATGAAAAAATAGTCACATCGCTACGTGAAGGCGGTAGTCCACACGTACATAAACGACGTTATCATATTTCAATGAGTTAAAAGGTAATAAATAAAATGATATATTATCTTTTAATAATGATTAATATTCCATTAATATCATAATTATTTCATGTATATCATATATATTAATTAAAATTATTCCTATTATCTTCTATGTAAAGCGTTAGTGAAAAAAGAAGCACATCGCTTTGTGAGGTGATAGTTCACCGTACACATGAACGATATTATTGTATCCCCTACAAAATGGAAATTTAAAAGGTATATATTATATAATGAAAAAAGGGGTATAATTATTTTATAAATATAATACATATACTTTATATACATCATCACACCCAAACATGATAGGGGTAATTGAAAATTGAATGCCATTAGTTCACGAGGCGGTAGTCCGCCATACAAACAAATAATGATTTTATAACATATTTGATAAAAGTGGAGACGGATTTAGGTCATTAAATTTAAAAAATAATATCAATATATGTAATATAATTTTTTTTATATCATCATGGTTTAATAATAATTTATGGTGGTGGAGGAAGAAATAAAATAAAATCACTCGTTGAAGAACATTACCTCTTCTTTGGGTAGCCTTCTTAGGTTTGCACCAAAAGCCTTCCTAGATTGGCGTTATGCACAAAATAAGAATTATAGTATAATATGATGTAATTTTTAATGTTATTTTTGACATTTTTTTCGAAATCAAAGTGTTTTATGTTGTGAACAAGAGAGAAGAGGGGTGGCCTTTTATAAGTGAGGTGGGTGGCACACATAAAATTTTTTGAAAAGAAAATGTTTACCCCTATTTTTCTCATGAAAAAAGGATAAAGAGTGTAATATTATATATAATTATACATTATAGGGACTATATATTTCTATAAAATATATTTTCTACAAATATTTAGGTCATTTTAACCCTTATATTTTGAGTTTAACCCTCGATAAACCCATTTGTCTCTGAATTGTGGTTATTAATATTTACCGTTCTCACTATTAATTTTAGAAAATAATTAATTTTAAATTATTAGATAATATAAATTATTTTGAATAAAAATAAATTATACATTTTTAAAATTTCAATTCATGTTAGGGAAAATTTTAAATTTAAAATGAATCCCACAGACTCGATAAGAAATCGGGTTTTCAAAGAGAAAATACTCAAATGTTAACAACTTTTTTATATCAAATTTCAAAATGAAATTGATTAAAATGAAATAAATTAGATTAATAGATATATTATTTAACTAATTTTACATTAAAACCAATATTAAATATAATTTAAATTTATAAATAATTTAAATGAAAATGCAGTTTTAAATTAAAATTCTGTATTTATCACTATTCAATAAAAAATATTATTTTCAAAAAATTATTAAAAATTTACCTCAAAATAATTTTGAAAAGATTATTTTAAATATTAATTTCATTTTTTGAAATAATTTTTCTAAAAGTGTAAAAAATTAAATTTAAAACAAAACCCGCAAAGGTGATGAAAAAAGGGTTTTTTAGAAGTGTATTTATTTCAAGTACAAGATGATTTTATATTAAATATATATCAAATAACAATAATTATATGAATATAAATTATAATTTATTGACAAATAATCTATAAATTTTATTTAAAACTTTCCTTCTTAGATATTATTATAATTAATTTAAATGGAGAAACATTATGCACTTTAAAACAGTTTTCAGAAAAAACCCCTTTTTAAACTCAAAAATAAACTTATAACAAAATCTGATATAAAGTTGATTAAAAAGTAATTAAGTGGATTATAAATTAGTAAATAATACTTATGTTACTTTAAAACAAAATTTATCATTTAAATTACCTAATTAATTGAAAAGAAATGATAGATTTACAAAAAATTGTATTTCTCACTATTCACTAAAAAATCAATATATTCTGGAAAAAATTAAAAAATTCCCCATATTTTAATTTGGATAATATTATTTAATAAATAAATTTAATTTTATCAAATAAATTTTCTAAGATCTCTATAAATTAATTATAATTTTTTTTCATAAAAGGCAATAAAAATCATTTTTGAAGAAAACATATTTTTGATGAATATAACTACTTTACTAAAACAATATTGATTATTTACTAATAATTTATAAATAAATTTGTATTTATTAGAAAATTTATATTTATATTTCATAAATTAGTTAATAATATTCACAATTTCCTACTTAATGGCTAAGTTATAAGAATATTATTTCATGGTTTGCTAAAACTTAGCGGCACAGATCATGCACGTCGTTGAAGAAACTCATTGTTGCATGTAAATTATATCTAAAACTTTAAATTAATTTGAAAATAATAATATTTCATAACATAACTTGATGTTATAGACCTTTAATGGGTTGTTTAAAGTACATTTTATAAGTTGTGAGAATAGAATTCTTGTAAATATTTCATCTTAATATAAAGAGAGCACATGTTTCACTTGTCAAGAAGACTAAAAAATAGAAAATAATTAAATGGGTATAATTTTTTGATATATGAAAACATCAAACACTCAATTAGAATCAATTTTTTAACATATTTGTCCTTTTACCCCTCTGGTTAACCCATTTCACCATTTTGGATTTTACCGTGGTAACTTATTTTTACATAATTCATTTTCTATGTATAAAAATAAAATAGTCCTTATTAAATAATATGGAATATATAATTACAAATTTTAAATCCACTTTATTATATTCAATTTTTAAAATTGGTAAAAATTAATTTAAAATAATAAATGTACAATGTATTAAAAATAGTTTTAGAGAATAGTGTAATTTAAGTTCTAAAATATCAAACATAGGTTTTTAAAATGAAATCGAAATATTTAAATTTAAAATTTATATTATAAAACACATATTTTTTCTAAAAAGGATTTCATATATTTTTAATTCATATTTATTTGTTGATAATCCCATAAAAGTTATTGTTTTTATAAAAATATTATTTTTCACTATTCACCAAAAAATAAATATTTCTAAAAAAATACAAAAGATTCATGCTAGGATAATATTTTTATTCTAAGTCAAAAATGATTTTCATTTTGTTAAGATAAAATTAATTTTTTTATAATTTATCTTTTAAATAAAGTCATAAAATATAATAGAATTTTTTTTAATAAAATGAATTTTAATAATATTTACTATTTTTATTCTTATTTTATATCAATTACTAGATAAATTGGTGTTAATATATATATATCAAAAAATATTTAATAATACATTTATGTTCATTTTTCCTTCAATTATATGACTACTTTATAATAGTCATATTAAAAAGGTTTCATGGTTCATTTAGGTTCATTGTTATGTTTAAAACACACTATTTAACATAATGTTTACTTAATGGTAAATATATATTGAAATCATGGGTTGTTACATGAATTAATTTCTTGGGTTTCTCTTTGGGTGTCATTTTGGTTTCTCTGTATAATAGGTGGTTGTTTTTGGGATGTTAGTTCATCTTATCTTGTTGTTTATGGTGTTTCTTAGGCATGCAGTTAGCCATAGATTGGGTTCTGGTTTGTTGGTTTAGACATGGGAAAACCTAAGGCGTGTGCATGGGTAACTGGGGGTGTGGTTTATTCACTATAGTAAAGTGGGGGTCATCATGTTTTGATTTCTACCAATATTACCATGGTATGGTATTCCATGGGTTTTAACCTATGTTTACCTTATATGCAACTCGTAACCCCATGTTTAGATCCATGATGCTTCTTGAGGAAGTATGTCTCCAGTTGTTGTGCTCCTTGGTTATGGAATGCTGTGAATTTATAGATATGGTCTCTTAGTCTTTTGTGATTTCTCCTAGAGTTTTACTGAATTTATGGATTTGATCTAGTGGTTTGTGATTGGATATGGCTGGAGGAGTTTTGTAATCCTCTTCTTGTAGGTTTAGAGAAGGTGGTTGTTTGATGGAAGGATGTTTCTAGAGTAAATTTTATTTATTGTTTTGAAATTATAAATCAATTAAAATTATGGGGAGACCTATTTTCGGTCTCAATCTTCAAACAACATATACTTGATTAGATTTAGAGTGTATTTTTCAGGATGATTTTCAATGTTGTTTGAGGGTTATTCCTATTTTTTGAGGATTTACCTTTTTCTTTAAGGGATTATTTAAGAATTTGTTTTGTATTGTCCTCTAATTTGACCAAAAAGTTTATGAGGGTAAAAAATGGAATGGCGGGGAGACTTCAAACACCTTCTATGTTACTATGGAGTTTATTGTATGTTAAATTATGTTATCTATTGTTTTTTTTGTGGTGTTTTATCCCAAAAAATGATTTTTTTGAAGTTTTCCTTTTATGCCTAGTTTTTTTCCATAGTTTAGGTGAAACTATGTGGTAAACTTGAAACAACTATCTCTTTAGTTCATTTTTTTGGAACATGGTTAATATAAACAGGTAGCACATAGTTTAGTACATACCATGTGAATCCAAAGATAAACTTTGTAGGGCCTTTAGTGTGTATAGGTTATGGTTCATGGATTATGAATATTTAGGAAAACCATGTGAATATCATGTAATGTGGGACTATAATTTGACAACATCATTTTTCATGGTTAATGTATGGTTAGTCAAAACATGTGGTGTCTCTGGGAAAATTGCATGACTTGGTTAGTGTGTGGGGGTGACTCACACCATTATTGCTTGGTCAGAAAAAACTATGTGGCCCAAATTGTGTGAGGAGTGTTGTTCTAGAAAGTATCCCCCCCATAGTTGGGGCATGGTTTGAAAAACCATTTGGTATATCTAAATTCATTAAAGGTTTAATTTCTATAACTACCCCCATTTTATTTTAAACTTCTTGAATTCCCTTTATCCTTCTTTTCATTCAAATGGACCAGGTTCACTATAAGAGAGACTTACCCTTTATCCCTTCTATTTTGATGGCCTTACACCTTGATTTCAAGTAGAATCCTCCTTGTAAAGGCCCTCTAAACCTCTTCTTATCTTTTGTTCCTCATTTTTTCCTTTGATTTGTTTCCCTCTCTCTGAACCTAGATGTGATTTTGGCCAATTTTAGGGTTGGGAGTGGACCTAATCTTGGGGATTTATTCTTTATGGGATATTAGAGAGAATATATTTTCTTGATTAAGAATTCACCATTAAAGTATATGCATTGAAATTAGTTTTTATTAAATAAGGTAGGTTTTTCTAGGCAATCTCTTTATATTATATTCTATTAGATAATTTATTGTTTTAAAATTCTTATTTATTCAAGTGAATCCTATTTATAATTCGAACAGGGTATGGAAAGTGATTTCAAATGTTTTTATTAATTGGAATTAAATTAGTTCCATTCTAAGTATTTGTATAAGTAACTAGGTAGTTTTAAATTGATGTAAATTATTTAAAAATTACTTATGAGCATCATTTTATGATTTATAAATGGGTTATTCTCATCAATTAATTTTCAGTCAAATATTTTAATGTGTCTAAAGTGTTTAAAATGATTCAAATGGGTGTTTTACACCAATTGGTTTCTAATGTAAGTGTATGAAGTTTTAAAAATGGATTTCTTTAAGTAAAAATTATTTGTTTATGCATTTAGGTTATGTTTTAAAAATGTATTGATAGTTTGGAAATTTGAAAGTATTTTTCAAAATAATTATTAAATTCCAATATATTTCTTGAAATTATTTTTTAAGTATTTTTCTCAAGAGTTTATTATGAAAGGATTTGAAATAGTGTGAGTTAGTTTGGTATTCCAAGTGGGTTTTGAAAAAGGATCATTTTAAAATTTATGAGAAATGGGTTTTAAATGAAATACTTTTGATCCTATTACACCACTTGTATTTTTCCCATTTATGGGTGGTTTGTTTTCCATGTTGTGTTTGGGTGATGATGGAAGGGTTTGTTTCATGAGAGGGAATTGGTGGTGAGGTGAACATTGTTTATGAATTTTGTAAATATTGATTGATTCTAACAACAAACATCTTATTTATTTCTGACCTTGTTTTTTTATGACATGGGTTTCCTAGGAGACTAGGTATAAATCTAGATATGTGAAAGTCATAGTATAGGAAATGTGATAACTAGGGAGGATGGATGACTAAAATGGGTGTGTTAGTGGATTAGATCATCGTATTTAGACCAAAAGAGCTAATGAGAGTGCTTCTTGTGGACCATGGTAATAGTACTATCCTAGTATATTCATCTTCAGATAGTTAGATTGGACTACTGGGGATGTTATATCTTCTTTACTTCCATCCAAGTGTCCATGTTTCCAATTTATATCATTTTACATGAGTTTTAAGAAGATTTCCAGGATGTCAGTATCTTATTTTAAATCATTTAGGGGATTTTATGATCTTACTTATTTTTATCCCATGTTTTTAATATTATTTCATTGTACCCTATTTCTTCGTTCTTCTCTATTACCTTATCATTAATCACATGGTGCCTAATTTTTATTTTTTCTCATTTTTGAGTTTTTTTGAATCCTTTTTCCAATTTTTTTTAGAAATGTATCTCGAAAGGTGTAATTTATTGGATGTTCTTTTTTTGAAACTATGGTGTGTGGGTTTTAAAACTTGATTTTAAAACATCACGCCTAATTTATTTGTAAATATATTTTCAAAATGTTTTTCTTTGAAAATCAAATTGATTTAAAAAAACATTATTTATAGGTTTTAAAGATTATTTTTAAAAAGTGTGTCTATATGATGGTTTTAAAAGTAAAAATTTTGAATGTAAGTTTTGTAAAATATGATTTATGAAGCGTAAAATGTTTTTAAGCCCATTGTTTTCATTTAATTGGAAATGATAAATTTTTTTAAAATATCCATGATATGTTATTGGTTTCTTTTTTTAAAGTCGTTTGGAAATAATAATTCTTCTTCTGTATTCCAAACTAGCATTAATGGAATGTAATATGAAAGTTATTGGATATATTCTGGAGGTGGAATCCCAATATTCTATGCATATCATGCCTATATTTTTTAGGTTGGGGTTCTCCTTACATTAAATTTTATTTTATTTCTCTACAAAGGGAAATTTTGGGGTTGGATATTGAATATGGTTCATGCGGAGGCTCCTTAGTGTGGTTTGATATTTAATTTTGTTTTTAAGGATTTTTATCTACCATTTTTCTAGGTATATTTTATTCCTTATCTTTATTTATATCTATTTTCATTATGTAATCATTTACAATTTTGTTTTATATTTTGTGTTGGATTCCCAGTATTTCTTATCTTTTATTGGGTTAATTTATTAAACTATTTCCACCACTTATTTATTTTATTATAATAAGTATAAATAAATCATGTGGCATGTTTCATGATTCCCATGTTATAGTTTCCAACACATAGTGATCATGAATTCCCTTAGTTCCTATGACATTCTAGGTCAGGTGTTAGGTCAGATGGAATCCTATTACAGTTTGTTATAGTCATTGATACATGGAAAGAAACATGGTAAATTAGAAATAGTGATCATTACACTAAATCCACCATTGATTCCAAATCCCACCTTTGAGTCTAATAACAGTAATGTTTTACCCCCTCCCATATTTCAATATAAATAACAATAATGAAATTTGAACATAATAGATTATACTAAGTAACAAAAAACTAGAACGTCAAAATTTGAAAGAGAAAAGTGTTTTACTTCTAAAAGGATCAAGTTCAAGGGTTTCTCTTTACTACTCTAGAGAATAACTTATTAAGATTGACAAAATTCAAAATACTTGATAAATTATGGATTAATTATCACCTTTATTATTTCCTTTACCATTGGATTTTGGGACATAATACTCAAGAATGTTTCATCTTCAAGGATTTATTCTATAATATGATAGACACCAAGCATGTGAAGTTGGGATAACCCCCATCTCAGGTGACTTGTGTCTCTACCACCTAAAAATAAAGAAATTATAAAGAAGTCTAAAAACTAAAGGGATAGAAATTTAATGATTCTATGAACATGAAATTGGTCAACCATTTACACTCTATCATTAGTTCATGGATAAAGCATAAAATTGAGATGGCAATTTTCTTTACAAGACCTAAGGTAAAATTTTATTTATCATAATATTTTGATAGTCAATATAATCATCACTATTAGGATAATGAATTAGAATAGGAGATTCCATAGAAACACAATCTAGTATAGATCCTACGGGAATTCCAACCTCTTTCACTGGGAGGATGCGAACCACCCTACCAAATGTAATTTTCATCTAATGAAGAGTCATGGTATGGATCTTCCAATATCATTAAATTTATGAAACCCACTATTGAAAATGAGGGATCATGTGAACCTGAGTTCCATTTTAATAATTATGGATGTGGCCATAGAGGATATGGAAGATAATGATGTAGTGGAACCTAAAATTTAAGTCTAGTTCCTAATGAAGCTATACATGTTCTATAAACTTAAAACAAGTTCTTTAATGAGATCATTGGGAATACTCGTCTCATCCTAAACCCTATAGGGATCACTCTAATTCAATTATACTGGTATAATGATTAGTAGGAAAAAATTTAGTGTGTCAAAACTAATATGCTGAGAGGCCAGTTAATCCTAGACCATAAATAACAAAAACATCCACCAATTTTATCTAAATAAAGGAGTCACTAACATAGTTAGCTCTGGCCCCTGGGAATCAAGTCAAAGAGAAAATACAAAGTAAGAAGTAAATGAATTTGGATAAAAAATATAATTTTTTGAAGCATACTTTTATTAACCCTTCCAAGATTTAAATCCTGTAAAGCCTAAATATCACCAAATAACATATAATATCCCTTATTGAGTCCCTTTCATGCCCTCTATAGTTAGATAATGATATGGTTGTGGATGAAACATATCATGCGGAAATGGGAACTATGGAATGTCATATAGTCATTTAATTAAAAAAAATATCACAAAACTTCCATATAGAGGCACATTAGAAACTTTTATATATCTATAAATCACGATGATATCAATATACACTAAGCCTTAGTTGAAAGTAGCTTCAAGATGAACCCCACACCAATATGAACCCTCCACTGTTTGGGCTATAGTGAAGGCAGTCTTACACTTTTATCCTCAAATATAATGATACAACAAGAGCAACTAAAGACAATTCATGAGGATATAGTTAATGGATTTAGAAGGATATAAATTTTTTGAAGATAAATTCATTGTTTTATGAAAAGAATAAGATTTTAATTCCTTATTGTAATGGTCATGGTTTTATATTCATGTATAAGTGACCTATTCATATCACCAATTCCTAAAATATTTTATTGAAATAATGATCAGATTACTCTATAGTGACAAGTCTCCTTGATAGTCTTTAAAATCTTAATAAAATGATATAAATACTATAAGTGGTAAGTTAAATAGTCATTTGTAAATAATGACATGAAAATTGACACCCATAATGGTTTGGAAGTTTCCCCAGTAAATCTATGGAGCAAACTTGATGAAGACTTATTATTTATAATCAACCAAATTAAATAAATAAATATAGATTCAGGGAGGCATCATGTCATGTTGTATAATTACATTGACTATTAAATTAAATTTCTCTCATATAATGGTCAATCATATATTTCTATTAATAAACCACTATCAATAGAGGGAGAAATACTCATGCTACCTATGTGTATTAATCTTTCCTATGAGAATATCTATTGAAATGTGGGTTTAAGTGATATTTAGATGACATATCCAAGACTCTTCTATCAGATATATATATACCTTATACAATGAACATATGGCTTAGGCACCATTACTTCCATCCATATGGTATCAGTGGAACCTAAAAAACTATCTCATCCCTCTGATGGATGTATTACCAATGGGTGTGATATCTCTCCCACATCATCTCTAGAATCTAAAAAGGCAAGCCCATATCCCACTCTTGATGATAATTAATAATAGAAGGATGATATTAATGACCCCATGGTATTTGAGTAAAGTGTTTCAAAAACTATCGATGGAAAAAAATATTGGGTATCAAAGATGACCCACAACCAATGTCAATCAATGTCATCATGAACCCTAAATTATATAATAAATACATATCTTTTATTAGATAATATTGATATGTGTTATAATATAACTAAACTATAATGCTCAAGTTTGATCCTTGGGTAGCTACTCATCACTTGGTTCTTCCAGATAAACATGTGGCTACAAATAGGTAGTAAGGATAATGAAATTTATCTGTGATGCCAAGTTGAGGATGTAGTTGATAAGACGATCAAAGATAATTTCATCTAATAATTTCAATTACTAAAGTGGCATGGCCATATTTTCCATGTGAATAATATGAATAGAAAAATTAGAGTCTATATTTGCTTAAGGGATCTAAACCATCATTGTTCCAATGATGATTTTCTAGTATCAATCATGGAATTTATGATCGATGCAAAAAAAAGTTTCTAATCCTTAATATTCATGGGTGGGTATTATAGTTATAATCAGATCTAAACTACACTATAAGATGAATAATACTCTTTATTTTAGGAACACCAAGGGTTATAGTATTTCTAGGTAATTACCTTTTTCTTGAAAACTATTTATATTTCCTAACGACATGTGATGCACCACATTTTAAATTTAATTTGGTTTAATATTTTAAAATTATATATATATGATCTGGTTGTAAAATTTCAATGTTTTTTAGATCAACTCATTGATATGGAATAATTTTCAACAAGTTATATCATAATAACATGAATATGAATCCCTTGAAAAGTGATTTTTGGGTAACATTAAGGATATTCATTATATTTGTTGTACACCATTATGGAATCAAGGTCAACACTAAGAACACCAAGGTGATACTTGATATGACTCCTCCATGAAACCTCAGGTAATTGAGTGGAATATATGGCCATGTTTCCTAAATCAGGAAGATCATATATAACCTTTCCAGGAAGTGTTTTTCCTTCAAAAATATGATAAAGAAATGGGTTTCCAATTAAGGGTATGAGATCTATCAAAAATATTTTCCTGATTTAAAAAAGTAAATTATACACCTTCTGGTAATGATTCAACCTATAAAAGTTAACCATATCATCCTTTTTTGGAAACCCATGAGTGATTTCCTAGGTCCATCCTCCCTCATGCAAAATTATATGAGAAATTAAAATAGTCTCTATTATCTTAGTGGGATGATGTTAAAATCTGAGACTTGATATTTAGATATCAAAAGAAATTCCATTTATTATTCTTCATGATACAGAAGAATATAAATTATCTATAGCATCATTAGGTCCACTTAGTATCCCACATTGACCTACTCAATTATATCCTCACTTTTCCAATTCTATATGGGTATATGTCATGATGAGAAATCATTATATAGAATTTTTACATTCAATTTTTATCTCAAAAGGAAATAAAATGATATGTCCTATATTATTTTCTTATACCACACCCTATCTAATAGAAGTTTCCATTAGAGATGTATTTTTTTATAAAGAAGGATTATTTTCCCCTAAAAATCCTAAAAAAGGGAAATATATGTTGGAACCTAGTTTTTTTCAAAAATAAAAATGGAATTTTGTGTGTTTTTTTTCAATCCAAACTATATAGATTAGGGATTTTTCAAGGAAAGGTATCTTATGACGTAGGGGGATTTATTATTGATGGAGGAATCTTTTCTCATTGTCTACCAAATTTTTAAATCATAAATTTGGATGAAGGGTAAGTTTAAAAAAAATGTATTTCTAGGACTGTATATTCAATTATATGGTAAAGGAACATATTTCTAAAATATCAGAGTTTTGTAAAGATTTAGAGCTTGATAAAGGATTATGGTGTTGCAAAGGTATGAGGGTTAATGAAAGAGGCTTTGTGAAAATGGTTGAGTCATGATGGGTTGATGGTAATTCAACACAACTATGAAAATATTCATGAGTGGAATAATTTCAATGATGATTAATGATGAAAATAATATTCATGAAAATGATTGAAATATGTTTACAAAAATTCTATGTTGGGCTTGAAAGATTCAATAAGAGACATTACCTATAAATAGGCAGCCACACACATCATTTTACATAGAGAGAATTTAGAGAAAGGGTGATACACTATGATTTCATGAAGGTGATTCATGAAAGAAATCATTTTTAAGATATGAAACTCTTTACAAAATCTAGTGTTATGAAAAGTATGGTTTATAAATATTTGACATTAAGTAATTTTAGAAAAGTGGGGTTTTGCAAAGACTAGGATCTTCAAGTTTTTTTTAGAGAATATTTAATGCCAGGTGTTTCATGAAGGATGGGAGATTTGTGAAATATAGTGGGTATGTAAAGGAAGAAGTATATTTGAAATAATAAGGGGGATTTACAAAGTATAATAGCTTCATGAACAATTGTGTTGAACATTTGGTTTTAGTGAACAGTGATTCAAAGTTCATCAATTCTGGTCTATGGTGTAAGTAAAGTCTAATGTTAATCAATGATAATGACATAAATACCCAATCTATTGAAGAAATATTCAATTTTATAAACTAATTAAGACTCCACCCAAGGTATTGATCTAGGAGGAGTTAAAGGATGTGATCCCTGGTAAGTAGTGTTCTACCCCTAAAATTCTTATAAAGGTAGTGTTCTAGGAATATAGTGACTATTTTTGATCTTCTGCACTCCACAATAACTAGTGAATTTTAGTTTATTTATGTATGATCAACACACAATCAACATATGATCCTCAGACTACCCCTTAGTGGTGAAACAAGTAAAACTACTATGTTATGTTTCTATTTCTACATTTGGGTGTTTGATAGCTAGATGATTCCATTAGACACATTTAATAGGTTCCTATCAACATGGGGAGATGATACATCTCTTTTAAATAAAAATTTGTCACTTTGATTCACCCCTCCACTCTCGAGGTATTCTACGGTTCTACAATATACTCCATGATTCTTCTAGGAGTCCAACATTTTGAAGGATATAAGAATTAAATATCAATGGGATTTATTTTGGGACCATGTTAGTCTTGTTTACAAATGATGCTCTGTCTTATTTGTACATATAGCAAGAAGGTTCTACCAATAAAGAGTCAAATTAATAATCTTTAATTGTATGTTAAGAATTATACTTGCACATAATTATTTCTTAAATATACATCAAGGATGATTTAGATCTAGTAATCATGAAACTTAATGGAAATTATTCCTTCAAGAAGGAATAATTGACCCCTTTTCATGATTATGTATAATGGAAAATCATTAAATTCCCATCAGATATGACACTTTCCTATATTTTTTATATGTAAAATTCCCAATATGATATATTGGCTAATATAGCTACAACATTAGAAGATTCGTTTCAAGAAAAAATGATCATTTGTATCACTAACTATTGGGTGGTCTCTCTATTCATTAGAAATGATATAGAGGAAATTAGTGAATTTAAAACTTCCCTAGATCAATGTTAATCCCCACTATAGTCAATTGATGATGTAACTATTTAGATGTCTCCCATACTAGAGTATCTTCAAAATAGATTTCTTTAGAAAGATTGATCCTAGAAGGAACATTCCTATTATCCAGTATCAAATTTCATTGTTTATAACAAATCAAATTCATAAAATGTCATATATAAGTGATTCTTTGATGGGGTCCTCCTTAGTTTCACTTAATGAGAAAAAACCCTCAATATTATGTAGGAATACCACCCTGATGCATGCGACTCTCATAATACAAGAACCATGATCTTACACCAAGTTATAATACTTTGATACTTCTAGAAATCAATGATGCGAGACTATATGGGATTCATGAAGAAGTTTCATATATGTCGAGTCCATGAGAATTTCATTTATAAACCTTCATAGTTTTTGAACACTGCCAATTTTTTTTAGTGATTCATCATATGAGGGATATATTTAATGGTTCCATAACCTCCATCCTCAGTGAAGAAGTTCAATTTTATTCTTACTACTATCAACTTCTTCTCAAAATTGGTTAAATTCAAACCTCTAAAGGAAGTTAGGAAAAAGGATTTCATCAAATTTTTTAAGTTTTATATCATAACTAGATTCAGATTCCCTCAAACAATACTGATAGAAAATGGAACAGAACTCTATGTATTCTAACAAAACAAGTTATATTTTTAATTTTAGTATTTATTAGATCCACTCATCTCACTACCATGCAGTGGAAAATGGATAAATAGAGGCCTTAAAAAACTCTATCCAACATCATTTAGAAGATGATTTATGAATACATGAATTATTGAATAGATAAAATCTTGAATTATTTGTGGGATTATCACACCACAACCCAAACTATTACATGGGAAACACCATACACACTTTTTTATAGGATATACATCATATTTTATATTGAGGTTCAATTTTCAATACTTTACATTTCCATATGTGAGAAATTTTTTGAAGATGTTAAGTCTCAAATATGACATGATGAGTTTGAATGAATTGATGTGAAATGGTAATGAACACTACATAACCTTGATATTCACCAAAATCATGTCACCCAAGAGTTCAATAATAAGTTCCTCCTCCACTCATTCATACATGAATAGTTGGTCCTCACCTTGATAATTATAATAATAATTTGTAAGATTACAATAAAGATTAATAAGAAATAGGAAGGACCTTATAAACAAGGTCTACCCCAATGGATATTACTCTATGAATATAATGGAAGGAGAGTGTATTACCCATTACACCAATTAATGGTTTCTTAAGAAATAATTTACATAGTTTTATATGAATGTAATTTCATTATTACTTTAAATTTCTTAGAACAATTCTTCATCATATGACTTTACTATGTATGTCACCTAAGTCCTTATCACATGACATTAAACCGCCCAACATATATTTCACTTTGATAATTGATAATATTCTTGGAATAGACTATTTATATAACATGATTCCTCACATGATAGAGTAATACATGTAAGATTTATTGGTGTATAGTCTCTCATATATAGGCCTCCATTAGAACTAAAATTTTCAATAATACTTGAGAACTATATATGGATTGATTCCTTTTATTTTTGGATACATTGTGAAATTCAGATCACCTATATTAGACTCAGTCACAATTTTCATCCCTATCAAAATCACAATTAATATAGGTGTTCATGATTTCATCAGTTTACATTAGGTTTAATCTAGTGACTTATCACTAGGGAAAAACCAATTCATCTCACCTTCCTATGCATGAGCCAAATCAATACAGATTCATTTTCACTAACGTCCATGTTTTATGAATTTAAACTATATAACATAATGTTTTTGTCACATGATATTAAACTATATGACATGTCATTCATCTAGAATGAACATTAAAATGCTCAGAGTGGCCCATTCTATATGACATTATCCCTTACATGAGAGTCTAATCCACTTAAGAGTCATGGTGTACAACTATATAAAAAAAATCAAATGATATGAAAAAAATTCTATACGGACCCTGATTCCCGGGTGCCCATGGGGCATGATGTACTAAAAATTTATTACAAATAGTTACAATAATACGTCATGTCCCATTACTACATTAGATAGCGAGGCTCAAGATTCTGGGAAACCAGATGCTTCTAAAAAACTTCTTTAGTATAAATCCATGCCCGGAAATTTTTAAAACAAAAATGTAGGGTGAGAAAAATATGCCCAGTAAGGGGTTTTAAAATGTTTAAAGAAAATTATTTCACAAAGCAGTCATTTTGAATATGATAAAACACTTCATTAAAATCAATGCATTATCTTTTCCTTAAAACATGTAAATCCTACATTCTAGAAAACCACTTACACAGAAAAGAAGTACTTTCCTAAAATAAACTTCAAAGAGGACATAAATCAGAGAGAGAAAGCATGTAAAGAATAGATGATACATAATTTACAACCCAATTACTTTAGTTCTAAAAGATTGTGTTTCATCTAGGAAAATAGTCATATCATGATCCATTTGTGCATAAATTTATTATAACAACATACCACATGTGTTATAGTTCATATCTCATAATATCATTCTCATAGTCGAGGGAATTTCCAACCAGGGGTTGTCCTGTTAGTTGAACTATCCCCTGGTTGACCATTTATCATCACATGTGGAGGGAATGTATAATGCCAGACTTTCTCAAGACCTTGCGTCATGACCATAAAACATAACTTAATACGGGTCAAGGCAAACCGTCTACCCCGTTTCCATGGTAGCACAAGCCAAGGCTAACCGCCAAGACCATCACACATAACATCTCATGAGACTCATCCTTTACCCAATGCATTGGAGTGATGTATAATTCTGGGCGCACCTGTCCATAATCATTTAAGTCCAATACATCCCTCACATATTTGACGTGGTCTTAAATTCATAGGGTTTTATTCTTACATCCCTTTTCATATGAAGATTTCATAGTTAAGGAAGAATAGTACCAACATTAATAAAACCAAGACATAGGTAATAAAAATCTGTACACATTAGACATTAACTTATCAATTGAAAACTTGGACTTAATGGAAAGCTTCAAATGAACATATACACTTTAATACTTCATACATTGCAACCCATAGTAGCAACAAGGTCATTCATATTTAGAACATATGCTGATAAATGGGCGTGGTGGTAGTTTATTTAAAACTGTGAGCATGACCTTATATTTGCACAATAAAGTTTACATTATGTGCAAATAGGTTTAGCTTGGGTAGTCAAGTATGTATAAATATGAATATATTCAAACTGTATAAATGTATACATGGTTATGTAAAAAGTAGTTTTCACACTAAATAAAGATCATCTTAAGACATTTCTTTAAAGAATTTTGGATTTGAAGAAAACATACTGATGCGAGGTTGTATATACTTATATATATATATGTTTAAATGTATATACATATATTCATAAGTTACCAAATTAAAATATACTAAAAAGAATATTTCTCCAGATATACTTACTTTAAACATGATTATAATTTGGTAAGTCCAAGTGGAGTTCTTACACATGAAATAAATGTCAAAATGTTTTCCACAATACCCAGGTAAAATCACCTTTTCATAAAAACAAAATATTTGGAAAACATGATGATAAATGAGACTTTTCTTTTTGGGGCACTATTTTGTTATTGGAAACACATTTTAAACCTTACCTATTATATGTACTTACATAATTTAATATCGCACTTGACAGAACAAATTTTAAGAGTAGATTGAAACTTGGTCAAATCATCATGTTATTTAGTGATAAATTTTTAAACAAAAACTCATGCTCGTCCTTAAGTTCATAAATAGATGTACATATACGTCTAAGTATTCACATGCACATATATAATACATGTATTTGTATATATATTTTTTTGTTCATAAGAATTACCCAAAATCCATTTTTTCATAGGACAGAATAAAACAAGGGTTATATACATGTAAAAAAAGTGTGTATACTTGCATATATCATATTATATATATGTATATAAATATATATATATATATATATATATATATATATATATATACAAGGTGTATATAGATATATGAAAATACCACCGAAACAAAACAAGACCCCTGAGTTCCCTTACCCCAATTTGGGTTCTCCAAGCAGCAGCAGATATGAACGGTTCTCATGGCCATACACATGTGTATACACAAAGTGTATATACATATAGATATATATATAAACATTTATATATATATATATATATACCAAATCTAAAGAAAAAAATGCAAAGCAAGACTTTTCCCCTTACCTTTGCTTGGAGAGGAGGGAAAGGAGGGGCATGAGACGTCGACGAGGTGGCCAAAGGTCCAAGGAAACACGGTGCAAAAACTCCCTCTCTTTTGTGCAAAACGAGGTTTAAAAACAGGGATTTCTTCCTTTCATAGTGATGTATATGGGGAATCCGAAGGTCGGGGCGGTGCCAAACCTGTGGAAAGAAGTGGCAGCCGGGTCCACTCGCCGACCTTGGTGAAGAAAACACAACCCTGCCTACTAGTTCAGCGTGTGAGGGAGAAGAAACGCGGGGAGAAACTGAGATCCGAAGAAGAAGAAAAATAAGCGGCCATGATTAGACCAGAATTTGATCGGACGACTCAGAAGCGTTGCTGCATTAAAATCCACGGACGACCGCGATTGGGTGCGCCAAATCGGACGGACAAGCGGGGAGCGATGATGTTAAAAAAACGGGCCTCACATCCTTTGTTTTTTTATTCTATATTCAATACTTTTTACTTATTTATTACACTTATTATAAAAAAATAGTTTTATTATTATTACATACAATTATTAATCAACTTTTATTATTTTAAGGTGAGTCAATGGTCATTTGATACACATATATATTAAATTATTTACTCTTATCTATATCATATTATTATTTTCCTTTATTGACTTATATACTAATTATCTTAATCTCTATAATTAAAGATCTATATTAATGTTGTTAATACAGTTAGAAATTTAACATAATAACATTAATAATTATTTTCAAATTTCACAATTAAGAGTGCATTGATGTAAATATTAACATTATGAAACAAAAATTGTAAAAAAAAAAGAAACCATAATTTGACATAATTTCAAAACTGTTAATAAAAAGATCAAATTATAAACATTTTCATTATTATTATTATTTATTTTTAGTTTAGAGGTACGTATAATACATTTAAATTAATGTTTGACGTAACATATATATATACATAGATATAACCCAAGAGTTTGCACATATATTTTCATAGACTAAAGAAAGTAAATCCCCACTAGATTCAATATAGTCATTTGTGTTTTTAAATAATATAAATATTTATTTGCTCAAGTTAAGAACGTGTATAAGTAATAGTGGAAAAAAAATATTAATTCCCACTGTTATGTATTATAATAATGACATTCTCGTATAATTAAAATTTTGGGAAAACAAAAAATAATTATTCATATTATCATTATTATTGTTGTCGTTATTTAAACATTAAATAAAATAACATAATTAACCTTTTTGAACCTTTTGGGGGTATTAGACTCTTAGCTTCAATGGTAAAATTGAAAAATAAAACATTAGAAGATAAAAGGATCATGGGGGGGGGGATGGCTACATTTATAGCCGTTGGTGTCTAACGGTCGGATAGGTGTTCTATAAAATCCTGGTCTCGGGGTATCCGAAACTTAAGGCAACTGAAGAAGAAAGAGGAGGATATGGTTCAAGTTATTCCTTTGGTGCTCAGTACGACTGCGATGGATTCAACCATCCTTATGGTTTTTTTCATGGATGCCAAAGACCCCTATCGCCTTCTCGAGGTTTTTGTGGTTTTGAGCAGTCTTCCTGTAATTTTAATTGGGTTTTTAGTTGTAATCTTTGGTTAGATAAGCTTCTTGTTTGATCACTGTGAGTTGTAGTTACCAAGGTGTTCCTCATTTGAATAAACCAGCCTTTCGTTTATTTTGGTGCATTTACTCTATTTTATTGTTATATATATATATATATTTATAAGAGGACAACTTGTTCGATTAAAGGGGGACATATTAATATAAAACATAGTTACATAACATAGTTTCTTGGGATTTTACATTATTTCCCCCTTCAAAGAATTGCGTCCTTGCAATTCTATTCATAAAAATACAAACAGAAACCCCAGTTGTACAACATTACCGAAACAGGAGATCCGGCTCGGTTAACGGAATACCCAAGTTGGTACATAGTTTCTCCGTTTCCCTAGCCCAGATGCACCTTGATCAGTAGGTTTTGAATCCCTGCTCATGTATACTACACACAGGCTCCCATAGGGAGGCTCGTGCAGTGAAAAGGTGAGAAATTTCTGCATGGACAAATTCCCTAATAACCCTCCGAACTACATCACGCTCGAGGTATTTTAGGGGGATGATGTGATTGAGGAGACTAAGATTTAAGACCTGGAACATAAAGGCTGCCTTAAGGTGGCCATCTTGAGCAGCTACGAGCAAGAATGCTATGGCAAAAAAGTTTTGCGCCAGAGTAAAACACTGGAAGAGGCCTTCGTATTATCTCCCCCTTCACCTATAGTAGGGGAGTTGGGTAGTGGAAATGAGATGAAAAACATGGTCATTCACCTGACACAAACGAAGAATATTAGGACTGTTTGCTAAGTCAAGCAGACGTTGGCAAGACCCTCGCAGGTGAAGAAAGGATGGATAATCCACCGTGCATGTTCTGATCAAATTAACCTCTACTAACTCATCAGGTAGAGATGATATGTTCATTTGACCAGCCATCTAAGAAAAAATAAAACATTTCGGAGAACTCACATAACAATCTTGTTAAGGTAGAGGCAGGAAAGGAAATAGGAAACTTTCAATTACACTAAAGTTTACATAACAAAGCCTGAGTTTACTAAACGAACACCACAAAGAGAGGCAAAACTCCATAACTCTTCGAACCACACACAGGCTGAATAGACAAGGTTAAACTCATGGAAACATCTATGACGCCTCCTGATTTTAGCATGAGGGGTATGAAGTTGAGAAACATCGTTATACGCCTGTTGCCTATAAGACAAATGGATGGATTCATATTATAACACCCCAAAGTCCATCAACTGTCCCTAGAATCCGTAGTGAAAAATTTGACATAGGTAGGCCGCTCGGAGGTCTCCGGCAGCCGCAGCTTCTTGAAAGGGGTTATCGAGCATCATGCCAAATTCTTCGCTAGTTGTGAACACTTGGAAGAGTCCCTCGTGGTACCTTCCCCGACGTTCATAAGAGGGGAATTAGGTCATCATCATTAGGAGATAATACATTCCCAATCCCTGGTGAAGACTAAGCACCCTAGGCGAGTTTGACACATCATACAAGTGCTTGCATGACATGCGAATATGGGAAAAATTAAGAAAGTTCTCCCGACTAGCTAGAGACACAATGGTCTCTAGGGCCTCAGTGGGGAGTGACAGTAGATTGGTAGATACATTTCCACCAGTCATCTGAAAGTTATAACATATTTACTTTGTCAATCATAGTAATATATTCATACCACCTGGTTTTCTAGAGTTGCCTGAACCCATCCTACGATACCAACTGTAAGGACCCTGATTCCCGGGTGCCCATGGGGAATGATGTACTAAAAATTTATTACAAATAGTTACAATAATACATCATGTACCATTACTACAGAAGGTCTCGAGGCTCAGGATTCTGGGAAACCAGCTGCTTCTGAAAAAATTATTTAGTACAAATCCTTGCCTGAAAAATTTTAAAACAAAAACGTAGGGTGAGCAAAATATGCCCAGTAAGGGGTTTTAAAATGTTTAAAGAAAATTATTTCTCAAAGCAGCCATTTTGAAGATGATAAAACACTTCATTAAAATCAAGGCATTATCTTTTCCTTAAAACATGTAAATCCTACATTCTTGAAAACCACTTACACAGAAAAGAAGTACTTTCCTAAAATAAACTTCAAAGAGGACATAAATTAGAGAGCGCAAGCATGTGAAGAATAGATGACGCATAATTTACAACCCTTTTACTTCAGTTCTAAAGGATTGTGTGTCAGTAGGGAAAACATTCATATCATGATTCATTGACGCATAAAGTTTTTATAACAACATACCACATGTGTTACAGTTCATATCTCATAATCTCATTCTCATAGTCGAGGGAATTTCCAACTAGGGGTTATCCTGTTAGTTGAACTATCCCCTGGTTGACCATTTATCATCACATGAGGAGGGAATGTATAATGCCAGACATTGTCAAGACCTTGCGTCATGACCATAAAACATAACCTAATACGGGTCAAGGCTAACCGCCTACCCCATTTCCATGGTATCACAAGCCAAGGATAACCGCCAAGATTGTCGCACATAACATCACATGAGACTCATACTTTACCCAATTCATTGGAGCGCTGTATAATTCCGGGCACACCCATACATAATCATTTAAGTCCAATACATCCCTCACATATTTGACGTGGTCTTACATTCATAGGTTTTCATTCTTACATTCATTACATATCATCCCTTTTCATATGCAGATTTCATAGTCAAGTAAGAATACTACCAACATTAATAAAACCAAGACATAGGTAATAAAAATCTTTACACATTAGACATTAACTTATCAATTGAAAACTTGGACTTAATGGAAATCTTAAAATGAACATATACACTTTAATACTTCATACATTGCAACCCAGAGTAGCAACAAGGTCATTCATATTTATAACATATTCTCATAAATGGGCGTCGTGGTAGTTTATTTAAAACGGTGAGCATGCCCTTATATTTACACAGAAAAGTTTACATGGTCTGTAAATCGGTTTAGCTTGGGTAGTCAAGTATGTATAAATATGAATATATAAAAACTGTGTAAATGTATACATGGTTATGTAAAAAGTCATTTGCACGCTAAATAAAGATCATCTTAAGACATTTTTTTAAAGAATTTTGGATTTGAAGAAAACATATTGATGCGAGGTTGTATATACTTATATATGTATATGTTTAAATGTATATACATATATGCATAAGTTACCAAAATAAACTATACTAAAAATAATATTTCTCCAGATACACTTACTTTAAACATGATTATAATTTGGTAAGTCCAAGTGGAGTTCTTACACATGAAATAAATGTCAAAATGGTTTCCACAATACCCTGGTAAAATCACCTTTTCATAAAAACAAAAGATTTGGAAAACATGTTGATAAATGAGACTTGTCATTTTGGGACACTATTTTGTTATTGGAAACACATTTTAAACCTTACCTTTTATATTTACTTACATAATTTAATATCGCACTTGACAGAACAAATTTTAAGAGTAGATTGCAACTTGGTCAAATCATCATGTTATCTAGTGATAAATTTTTTAACAAAAACTCATGCTCGTCCTTATGTTCACACATAGATGTACATATACATCTAAGTATTCACATGCACATATATAATACATGTATTTGTATATATTTTTCTTGTTCATAAGAATTACTCGAAATTCATTTTTTCATAGGACAGAATAAAACAAGGGTTATATACATGTAAAAGAAGTGTGTATACTTGCATATATCATATTATATATATGTATATAAATATATATATATACACAAGGTGTATATAGATATATGAAAATACTAGAACCGAAACAAAACAAGACCCATGAGTTCCCTTACCCCGATTTGGGTTCTCCAAGCAGCAACAGATATGAATGGTTCTCGTGGCCATACGCATGTGTATACAGAAAGTGTATATACATATAGGTATATATATAAACACACACACACACATATATATATATATACATATATATATATATATATACATACCTAAGATAAAGAAAAAACGCAAAGCAAGAATTTTCCCCTTACCTTCACTTGGAGAGGAGGGAAAGGAGGTGTAGGAGATGTCGACGAGGTGGCCGAAGGTCCAAGGAAACACGGTGCAAAAACTCCCTCTCTTCGGTGCAAACCGAGGTTTAAAAACAGGGATTTATTCCTTGTGCAGTGATGTAGATGGGGCATCCAAAGGCCGGGGCGGTGCCAAACTCGTGGAAAGAAGAGGAAATCGGGTCCACCCGCCAGCCTAGGTGAAGAAAACGCAACCCTATATACTGGTTCGGCGTGAAAGGAAGAAGAAATATGGGGAGAAACTGAGATCCGAAGAAGAAGAAAAAGAAGCAGCCAGGATTAGACCGGAATTTGATCAGACGGATCAGAAGCGTTGCTGCATTAAAATCCACGGACGGCCGCGATTGGGTGCGCCAGATCGGACGGACAAGCGGGGAACGGTGTTGTTAAAAAAAATGGGCCTCACTTCCTTTGTTATTTTTATTCTATCTTCAATAATTTTTACTTATTTATTACACTTATTATAAAAAAAACGGTTTTATTATTATTACATAAAATTATTAATCAACTTCTATTATTTTAAGGTGAGTCAATGGTCATTTAATACACATATATATTAAATTATTTACCCCTATCTATATCATATTATTATTTTCCTTTATTGACTTATATACTAATTATCTTAATCTCTATAATTAAAGATCTATATTAATGTTGTTAATACAATTAGACATTTAACATAATAACATTAATAATTATTTTCAAATTTCACAATTAAGAGTGCATGATGTAAATATTAACATTATGAACAAAAATTGTAAAACAAAAGAAACCATAATTTGACATAATTTCAAAACTATTAACAAAAAGATCAAATTATAAACATTTCATTATTATTATTACTTATATTTAGTTTATAGGTACGTATAATACATTTAACTTAAAGTTTGACGTAACATATATATATACATATATATAACCCAAGAGTTTGCACATATATTTTCATAGACTAAAGAAAGTAAATCCCAACCAGATTCAATATAGTCATTTGTGTTTTTAAATAAAATAAATATTTATTTTCTCAAGTTAAAAACATGTATAATTAATTGTGGAAAAAATATTAATTCCCACTGTTATGTATTATAATAATGACATTCTCGTATAATTCACATTTTTGGAAAACAAAAAATAATTAGTCATATTATCATTATTATTGTTGTCGTTATTTAAACATTAAATAAAATAACATAATTAACCTTTTTGAAACTTTCAGGGGTATTCAAATCTTAGCTTTAACAGTACAATTGGAAAAATAAAACATTAGAAGATAAAAGGATCATGGGGGGGGCAACGACTACATTTATAGTCGTTGGTCTCTAACGGTCAGATAGGTGTTCCATAATAACTTGGTCTCAAGGTATCCCAAACTCAAGGCGACTGAAGAAGAAAGAGGAGGAGATGGTTCAAGTTATTCCTTTCGTGCTCAGTATGGCTACGGTGGCTTTATCCATCCTTATGTTTGTTTTGATGGATTCCAAAGACCCATATCACCTTCTAGGTGTTCTTGTGGTTTTGAGCGGTCTTCCTATAATTTTAATCGGGGTTTTAGTTGGAATCTTTGGTTTGCTAAGCTTCCTATTTGATTACTGTGAGTTTTAGTTACCAAGGTGTTCCTCATTTGAATAAATGAGCCTTTCATTCATTTTGGTTCATTTAATCTATTTTATTGTTATATATTTTTTTATAAGAGGACAGCTTGTTCGATTAAAGGGGGACATAGTAATATAAAACATAGTTACATAACGCAGTTTCTTGGGATGTCACATTATTTACCCCTTCAAAGAATTGCGTCCTCGCAATTCTATTCATAAAAAGAAAAACAGAAACCCCAGTTGTACAACATTACCGAAACAGGATATCCAGCTCGGTTAATGGAATACCCAAGTTAGTACATAGTTCCACTGTTTCCCTAGCCCAGATGCACCTTGAGCAGTAGGTTTTGAATCCCTGCTCATATATACTACACACAGGCTCCCATAGGGAGGCTCATGCAGTGAAAAGCTCAGAAATGTACGAGTGGACAAATTCCCTGATAACCCTCCGAACTACATCACGCTCGAGGTATTTGAGGGAGATTATGTGATTGATGAGACTGATATTTAAGACCTGGAACATAAAGGTAACCTTAAGGTGGCCATCTTGAGCAGCTATGAGGAAGCATGCTTTGGCAGAAAAGTTTTGTGCCAAAGTAAAACTCTGGAAGAGGCCTTCGTAGTATCTCCCCCTTCTCCTATGGTAAGGGAGTTGGGAAGTGGCGATGAGATGAAAAACATGGTCATTCCCCTAACACGAATGAAGAATATCAGGACTGTTTTCTAAGTCGAGAAGACGTTGGCAAGACCCTCATAGGTGAAGAAAGGATGGATAATCCACCATGCATGTTCTGATCAAAATAACCTCTACTAACTCATCAGGTAGAGATGAGATGTTCATTTGACCATCCATCTGAGAAAAAATACAACATTTAGGAGAACTCACATAACAACACTGTTAAGGTAGAGACAAGAAAGGAAACATGAAACTTTCAATTACAAAAAAGTTTACATAACAAATCCTGAGTTTACTAAACGAACACCACAAAGAGAGGCAAAACTCCCTAACTCTTCAAACCACACATAGGCTGAACAGACGGGGTTAAACTCATGGGAACATCTATGATGCCTCCTGAGTTTATCATGAGGGGTATGAAGTTGAGAAACGTTGTTATACACTTGTTGTATATAAGAAAAACGGGTGGATTCATCTTCTAACACCCCAAAGTCCATCAACTGGCCCCAGAAGCCGTAGTGTAAAATCTGAGACAGGTAGGCCGCTCTGAGGTCTCCGGCAGCAGCAACTTCTTTAAAGGGGTTATCGAGCATCATGCCGAATTCTTCACCAGTTGTGAACAATTGGAAGAGTCCCTCGTGGTACCTTCCCCGACATGCATAAGAGGGGAATTGGGGCATCATAATTAGGAGATAATCCATTCCCAATCCCTGGTGAAGAATAAGTACCCTAGGCGAGTTTGACACATCATACAGGTGCTTGCATGACATGCGAATATGGGCGAAATTAAGAAAGTTCTCCCAACTAGCCAGAGACACAATGGTCTCTAGGGCCTCAGTGGGAAGTGACAGTATATTGGTAGATACATTTCCATCAACCATCTGAAAGTTATAACATATTCACTTAGTCAATCATAGTAATATATTCATACCACCTGGTTTTCCAGAGTTTCCTGAACCCATCCTCTGATACCAACTGTAAGGACCCCGATTCCCGGGTGACCATGGGGCATGATGTACTAAAAATTTATTAAAAATAGTTACAATAATACATCATGTACCATTACTACAGAAGATCGTGAGGCTCAGGATTCTGGGAAACCAGCTGCTTCTGAAAAACTTCTTTTGTACAAATCCATGCCTAAAAAAATTTAAAACAAAAACTTAGGGTGAGAAAAATATGCCCAGTTAGGGGTTTTAAAACGTTTAAAGAAAATTATTTCTCAAAGAAGTAATTTTGAAGATGATAAAACACTTCATTAAAATCAAGGCATTATCTTTTCTTTAAAATATGTAAATCCAACATTCTTGAAAACCACTTACATAGAGAAGAAGTACTTTCCTAAAATAAACTTCAAAGAGGACATAAATCAAAGAGCGCAAGCATGTGAAGAATAGATGATGCATAATTTACAACCCAATTACTTCTGTTCAAAAAGATTGTGTGTCAGTAGGGAAAACATTCATATCATGATTCATTGGCACATAAAGTTCTTATAACAACATACCACATGTGTTACAGTTCATATCTCATAATCTCATTCTCATAGTCGAGGGAATTTCCAACTAGGGGTTGTCCTGTTAGTTGAACTATCCCCTTGTTGACCATTTATCATCACATGCAGAGGGAATGTATAATGCCAGACTTTCTCAAGACCTTGCGTCATGACCATAAACCATAACTTAATACGGGTCAAGGCTAACCACCTACCCTGTTTCCATGGTAGCACATGACAAGGCTGACTGCCAAGACCGTCACACATAACATCTCATGAGACTCATCCTTTACCCAATGCATTGGAGCGCTGTATAATTCTAGGAGCACTCGTCCATAATCATTTAAGTACAATACATCCCTCACATATTTGGCGTGGTCTTACATTCATAGGGTTTCATTCTTATATTCATTACATATCATCCCTTTTCATATGCAGATTTCACAGTCAAGGAAGAACAATACTAACATTAATAAAACCAAGACATAGGTAATAAAAATCTGTACACATTAGACATTAACATAACAATTGAAAACTTGGACTTAATGGAAAGCTTCAAATGAACATATACACTTTAATACTTCATACATTTCAACCCATAGTAGCAACAAGGTCATTCATAATTAGAACATATGCTGATAAATGGGCGTGGTGGTAGTTTATTTAAAACTGTGAGAATGACCTTATATTTACACAGTAAATTTTACATGGTGTGCGAATCGGTTTAGCTTGGGTAGTCAAGTATGTATAAATATGAATATATACAAACTGTATAAATGTATACATGCTTATTTAAAAATTCATTTGCACACTAAATAAATATCATCTAAAGACATTTCTTTAAATAATTTTGGATTTGAAGAAAACATATTGATGCGAGGTTGTATATACTTATATATGTATATGTTTAAATGTATATACATATATGAATAAGTTACCAAATTAAACTATACTAAAAAGAATATTTCTCCAGATATACTTACTTTAAACATGATTATAATTTGGTAAGTCCAAGTGGAGTTCTTACACATGAAATAAATGTCAAAATGGTTTCCACAATACCCAGGTAAAATCACCTTTTCATAAAAAAAAGATTTCAAAAACATGATGATAAATGAGACTTGCCCTTTTGGGACACTATTTTGTTATTGGAAACAAATTTTAAACCTTACCTATTATATGTACTAACATAATTTAATATCGCACTTGACAGAACAAATTTTAAGAGTAGATTGCAACTTGGTCAAATCATCATGTTATCTAGTGATAAATTTTTAAACAAAAACTCATGCTCATCATTATGTTTGCACATAGATGTACATATACATCTAAGTATTCACATGCACATGTATAATACATGTATTTGTATATATATTTTTTTGTTCATAAGAATTACCCGAAATCAATTTTTTCATAGGAAAGAATGAAACAAGGGTTATATACATGTAAAAGAAGTGTGTATACTTGCATATATCATATTATATATATGTATATAAATATATATTTATATACACAAGGTGTATATAGGTATATGAAAATACTAGAACTGAAACAAAACAAGACCCACGAGTTCCCTTACCCCGATTTGGGTTCTCCAAGAAGCAGCATATATGAACAGTTCTTGTGGCCATACACATGTGTATACAAAAAGTGTATATACATATAGGTATATATATATAAACACACATATATATATATATATATACCGAAGCTAAAGAAAAAAAACGCAAAGAAAGACTTGTCCCTTTACCTTCGTTTGGAGAGAAGGGAAAAGAGGTGCAGGAGATGTCAACGAGGTGGAAAATGGTCCAAGGAAACACGGTGCAAAAACTCCCTCTCTTCGGTGCAAACCAAGGTTTAAAAATAGGGAGTTCTTCCTTGCGCAGTGATGTAGATGGGGCATCCGAAGGCCGGGGAGGTGCCAAACACGTGGAAAGAGGAGGAAGCCGGGTCCACTCTCCGACCTAGGTGAAGAAAACGCAACCCTATCTACTGGTTCGATGCGTGAGGAAGAAGAAACACGAGAAAAAACTGAGATCCAAAGAAGAAGAAAAAGAAGCGGCCAGGATTAGACTGGAATTTGATCAGACGGCTCAGAAGCGTTGCTGCATTAAATGTCACGACCCGTCCTCAGGACCCGTGTCGTGACTACCCCAAGCCCGCCTCCCATAGGCCAGGGGCTGGAGACTAGCACCAAGGCGTAAATCCTAACAAAAAGGGGAAGGCATTGCCATTATAAAGTAAACAAACACCACAGAGTAAGCTAGCAGAAGTAAACACTATGTAAAACTTGGTACAAAAGTAAGTACGGAAAGTAAATGGGCCAAAATACAAAAGCAAACTGAAAGTAAAGTACAACTGGAAATAAAGTACAGTAACTGAAAGTAAAACAGCAACGTCGAGCCGTCCACTGGAAGTCCCACCTGAAGGGTGGGTACAGATAGCCACCTCAGCTCCTCGGGTCCAGCCGTCTGCTCCGTGTACGTCCCGCCCAGTGGTCCACCTCTAGGTACCGACTACTCCACTAGCCTCAACCACGATCAGCGCTGTCCGTCGTCTGCAACCAACACAACGTAGTGTGGGCTTAACCCGTGCAGGGGTGAGTATACGCTACTCAGTAGGGACCCCGAGACCCCCGAAGGTCTCCCAGAATCCACAAAGGATAATCCACAAAGTAAAGATACAATCACGAAGTAACAACCAAAACTACTTAGGTATATGCCCATACATATACCTAAGTCATCAATTTCCATTTGGCTCCAACATCCGAGCCCAAGTTCGATCACGTCCACACAGGATAGTACAACCCAATCCACACAGAAAATCACAACACAATCCATATAGGAAAGAAAGTCAATCATATCGAAGATAATGATTGAAAGTCAAGACTCAGCTCACACAAGTATACTTCTTCGTAAGGTGATAGAGATGATCAGATATAGCCACTGATTGATATAACCTGGGACCCACGTAGGATACCAAACCAGCTAAGCTATCGGACCCACATAAGATACAGACCAGCTACTCTTCCAGACCCACGTAGGATACCAAGAATAGAGTCATCGCTGTCGAACCCATGGAGGATTTCAGTACGGTCTTCATTGCTGCCGAACCTATGGAGGATTTCAGTGCAGTCTTCATCACTGCCGAACCCATAGAGGATTTCAGTGCAGTCTTCATCACCGTCGAATCCACGGAGGATTTCAATACGGTCTTCATTACTACAGAACCCATGGAGTATTTTAGTGCAATCTTCATTGATATTGAACCCATAGAGTATTTCAGTACGGACTTCATCACTGCCGAACCCATGGAGGATTTCAGTGCAGTCTTCATCAGTCGCAGCCAGCTCTAGGGTTCCCGCACACAACAAGCTAGATTCCGGGAGGGTCCACTCCACGATCCAAGAGGGTTAGATACATCAACTGAAACGTATTCCGGAGTTGATGTATCCCAAAGTTCTGTCTCGACAAGAGGAACTCAACGTGACAGACGACGCGTCAATCGGACGCCCGGTCTGAGAGTTATTGGCCTTTTCGTTCCAGGGGCCCGGTTGGTTTTTAAGTCAAAACCAACCCGGCCGCACTCCAACTACATCCAAACCTCAAGAGGAGTAAGCCAAAAGGTCCGTCTCACTAAGATTAATCCAACAAAGTCGACGACACGTCAATCGGACGTCCGAAGCTAAAGTTATAAGCATTTCCGCTCCGAGGGCCTGGTTGGTTTCGTGTTCGAACCAACCCGACCATACCCAAAGTTCTTCGAAACCTTGAGTGTAATATACCAAAACTACCTTCTTGATCCAAGGATCACATCTCAACTGACAGTGTGTCAATCGGAGGTCCGTAGCCCAAGATATGTGCATTTGAACGGAACTGTCCGGAAATAGGGGGTTTTGGGCCCGGACCGACCCGGCCCAAGACCCCTTGGGTCGGACCGAACCGGTTCGACCCGAACCGGGTCCGAGTCCGGCCCATTTGGGTGCGGCCCGGCCCGGCCAGCGTGGCCTGGCCCGACCTTGGCGGCCTGGCCCGGTGCGGCCGGTCCGGCCCGAGGCGGCTCGGCGCCGGCCGAGCGGACGCGCAAAGGGGGGGCGACTGTCCCCCTTGATTGAACCACCCCCCCACGTGGGGCCGCTCCTTATTTCCAGCCAGGGGTTACGACCCCTGGTCTCTCTTCCAAAACGGCCAGCCTGGTCCGGCCGGCTGGTGCTGCTGCCGCAGGACCGCCGTGGTCCCGCCCTCCGAGGTGCCGACGGCCGACGGTTCCGGCCACCCCGCCTTGCATCTCCACGACTTTGATCCGGGACCCTATCCGACCGGCGTGGCACGATGGCGCCGTGCCCCTCCACCACGGCCCTGCTCCGGTTTCAACCTCTTCGAGGTTCTCTGACGCGGCACGACGACGCCACAACTTCGTTCGGCCTCAACGACGCAGTGTGACGGTGCCATGCTTCTTCACCGCATTCCTCCATGTTTCCGCGTGGTGTCGCTGCACCGCACTGCATTCTTTCGAGCCACAATAAACACAAAAACCAAGGGGGAGGAGGGTCAGCCGTGTTCGTGTGGTCTGGCCTCCTCCCATTAAGTTGATAACAAGCGGCCCCAAATCAAAGACGAAGAATGACAAAGATTATTCCACAAACAAAAATTAACCCATACCTGAAAGTGTTGTTGAACGAAGGTTCGTCGCGGAAAAAGAACATCACGAAAGAAGGCTCCGTAAGTGTCGTCGATGTCACGGAGAAGAGAATCGTCAGCGTCACGGTACATGGCATCGCATCGTCGATCTCTGAGGATTCGGTGTTCTTCATCATCCTTCATCGGAGGCCGGCATTCTTCGTCGGTGACGGTGGGTTCTTCACGTTCTTCAAGGAGGAAGAAGAGGATTCCACGGCTTGAGCAATTCCTCTCCAATCCCTCTCGCACAATGAACCAACCCTTAATGAAATATGACTTGTCTTATTTAATTAACACACAAGCCCACATCTCAATTTTAAATTCAAAGTGAATTCCCGAATTAATTACATTGAATAACTTAATCAATCAATTAATTAAGAGATTTGACTTTTCATTAAAGTGGGGTGCGGGTGTGTTACAAAATTAAAGGGGGTTTGAGGAAGTTGAAAGGGTGGAGATCATGTGGGCCTCACTTCACTAATATCCTACCTAGTGGAGTTAGGATATTAGTGGGTCCCACTCCAACCACCAAGAATAGGTTTTAACTACCTATAATAGAAATAAAAATAAAATTGGTGACACAAATTTTATTTTATTCATTACTTAACCCAAAATTTTAATAACCACACCCGAGCAAATGAAACTACAGAAAAGGTGTTCCTAAGAAACTACCAGCGCTGCGGTTTCATCGGTGCCCTTGGATTCCGATTCCGAGCACCGGTTCAGAAGTTAGGAAAACCCGCTTGTTCGTTTACTGAACGTACCCGAGCTAAACTTTGGAAATTGATTCCGGGTACACCGGGCCTCGGAATCAGGTGCTGTCAGAAACTGTGTTCTTGTAAAATCCCAAAAAAAATTAAGAAAAAAAATTCCTCTGAAATTTATGGGTCATTACATTACTCCCACCTCAGGGATTTACGTCCCCATAAAGATACATCATAAACTAGGGGAACAAATGTGGGTACTGAGCATGTATCTGAGCCTCCCGCTCCCAAGTGCTCTCCTAGAGGTTCCCGTGCTGCCATATGATGTGCACTAGAGGTATCGACCGTCCACACAGGACCCGCTCCTGTCGATCCTCGATCTCCACCGGGACCTCCGCAAAAGTCACCCCATCGTCAATGTCCAACTCCCCATGGTCGATAATATGCGTCGGGTCATGCACGTATCTCCTCAGCTGAGATACGTGGAAGACGTCGTGCACCCGGTGCAACTGAGGTGGTAGAGCCAGGCGATAAGCCACCTCGCCTATCCTGCTGAGGACCTAGAATGGTCCGATGAAGTGTGGAGATAACATGCCTCCCCGGTCAAATCTCCATAATCCACGTCGAGGTGAGACCCGTAAGAAGACGTGGTCGCCATCCTCAAACTCTAGTGGCCTACGCCTCCTGTTAGCATAAGACTTATGCCGGCTTCGAGCTGTCCTCATCCGCTCTTGGATGACCTGGACCTTCTCTGTTGTGGCCTGGACCATCTATGGTCCCACAAGTGCTGACTCCCCAGGGTCTGTCCAGCACAGAGGTGATCTGTAAGGTCGGCAGTACAAGGCCTCGTATGGTGTCATCCTGATGGTGGAGTGGTACATGTTGTTGTACGCAAACTCCACCAAGGGTAGGTGACCCTTCTAGTGGCGATCAAAGTCGAGGACACATGCACGTAGCATGTCCTCGAGAGTCTGAATGGCCCCCTCCATCTGACCATTCGTCGTAGGGTGAAAGGCGATGCTCAGACGTAGCTGCATCCCGAATTCCTCCTGCAACCCCTTCCAAAGCAGGGAAGTAAAGAGAGCATATCGATCAGAGATGATAGCTGATGGAACACCATGAAGTCGTACAATCTCCTGAACGTAGAGACATACCAATCTCTCTACTGAGCCCTGCTCTCTGATGGGTAAGAAGTGGGCCGACTTGGTGAGTTGGTCGACAATCAACCAAATGGAGTCGTGACCTCTGGAATTACGTGGAAGTTCAGTCACGAAATCCATAGATATCCCATTCCACTTCCACTCCGAGACCTCCAATGGCTGTACCAAGCCTGCTGGTACCTGGTGCTCCGTCTTCACCTGCTGGCAGGTGAGGCATCGAGAAAAGAACTCAGCTACAACCTTATTCATACCCGGCCACCAGTGCTGTCGTCTGAGATCCTAGTACATCTTCGCCACTCCTGGATGTACCGCTAAAGGGGAAGTGTGAAACTCCCTCAGCACCTCCTCCTATAAAGCATCTGATACCATGGTATGTCCTCTGAAAAGGACGACGTGCTCTCCCCCCACAGAGAATCGATCAGGTGCCTATCCTAAGGATATCTGTGCATGCCATGTCTCACAGTCAACATCCCCACGCTGTGCCTCTCTGACCCACTGTAGTAGTGGAGGAGTGACTGTGAGTGACTGAAGAAAGGCTACTCTATCTCTATCCACAAAGGATATCTACAAAGCGGCTAGATGTTCAGTCGCCTCTCCAAGTTGTTGAATGCCCGTCCTCCTGCTGAGAGCATCGGCTAATACGTTCCACTTTCCAGGAGTATAGATTATATCAAAGTCATAGTCCTTGAGGAACTTGAGCCATCGTCGTTGTCCCAGGTTCAGGTCCTTCTACGAGAAGATGTACCTGAGACTCTAGTGGTCAGAATAGACTATAAAGCGCTCACCCATCAGATAGTGTCACCACATCTTCAGATTGAAGACCAATGCTGATAACTCTAGTTCATGGGTAGTGTAGTTCTGCTCATGCTTCTTCAACTGTCATGATCCATAGGCGATCATTGCTCGCTCCTGCATAAGGACACTTCTGAGCCCGGTCCCTAATGCATCGCAATAGACTACGTACCCTACTCCCTCCTCCGGTAGCCTCAAGATAGGTGTGCTGGTCAACCTCTGTCTCGGCTCTTGGAAGCTCTACTGAAATCTATCTAACCACACGAAGGGTTTCCCCTTCTTCGTCAAAGATGATAGTGGTGCCGCAACTCTGAAAAAGTCTGGCACAAATCTCCGGTAGTACCCAGCTAGACCCAAGAAACTCCGCACCTCCGTCACGCTCCTGGGTGGCTCCCAAGCTAGAACTGCCTCGATCTTCGCAGGATCCACTGCAACTCCTACCTCAGATATGACATGTCCCAAGAAGTGGACCTCACGTAACCATAACTGACACTTCGAGAGATTTCCATAAATCTGGTGCTCTTGGAGTGTGTCTAGTACAACCCGCAAGTGGTAGGCGTGCTCCTCCTCAGTGGTCGAGTATATTAATATGTTGTCGATGAAGACCATGACAAATCGATCGAGGTATGTCTAAAAGATCCTATTCATGAGACCCATGAACACTACTAGAGCATTGGTTATGCCGAAAGGCATAACCAAGAACTCATAGTGGCCATACCGACATCTGAAGGCCGTCTTCTGCACGTCCTCGCTTGAACTTTGAGCTGATGATAGCCTGATCTAAGCTCTATCTTTGAGAACCATCGTGCTCCCTTGAGCTGATCGAAGAGGTATTCAATCCTCGGTAGCGGATACTTGTTCCTCACGATCACCTGGTTTAGGAGACGATAGTCGACACACAGTCGCAAGCTCCCGTCTGCCTTCTTGGTGAACAATATCGGGGAAGCCCAGGGTGAAACACTGGGTCAGATGAATCCCTTGCCCTGAAAGTCCTCCAACTGTACTCGTAGCTCTCTAAGCTCAGCGGGGGCCATCCGATATGCTGGAGTGGATATCGGGGCTGTCTGAGGGTATAGGTCAATATAAAAGTCTACCTCTCCGCGAGGAGGTAGTCCTGGAACGTCATCAGGGAAAACGTCTGCATACTGATCCACCACTGCAGGAAAACTAGGACTCCACATGTCAACTGCTCCTAGGATGAGGCTAGCCAACTGATGAGTGATGGGTTGTCCTCTCCTCTGCATGAGTCCATCCTGCACTGCAAAGGATCCCTTCTTGCCGGTGAAGGTGAACCTACTCTCATCGGTGCATATACACCGCACCTTGCACATAATATAGTCGATCTGAGCATGGACTGTAGATAACCAATCCATGCCCAATATGACATCGTAAGGCCTCGACGCCACTAAAAGAAGATCCCAGCCGAAGATCTCACCTCCTAGAGTAAGCTCACACTGCCGACACCCGTGAGTAATCCTCGAGTCTTCTCCCATAGGAGTCTCTAGCCGTAAGGATCGAGCCAACGACTCTGTCAGAATCTCCGAGCTCTGAACAAGGGCAGCGACAATAAAAGAATGACTCACTCTTGTGTCTATAAGAACTGCAGCAAGGGTGTATTAGACACAGATAGTACCTCGAATCATCTATGGCGCACCGTGGTCGTAGGCCTCTGCTGCCTGAAGCTGAGCCTGTCTGCCTGCCAGCTCCCTGTGGTCGGGGTGGACCTCCTGGTGGTGGTGGTGGTAAAGCCTCAAAGCGTTTCCCACCACCTGCTGCTCGGCCAGCTCCCCTGCCTCATCCACATGCTCTCTGAGGACCTCCACGGTCGACCATCTGCCTCTGTTTGGGTGGCCCCTCAACCGTCTGCTGCTCCTCTGCACGACGAGTCAGGCAGTCACGAGCCATGTGGCCCTACCCTCCACATGCATAGCATTGTCTGCTCCTCAGAAGGCTGGCTCTGCGTCGAGTGCCCTGCACCTCTGAACCAGTGTCCTGTGGTCGTCCACCTGATGGTCTGGTCTGCCTGGACCCATGTGACGTTCGTCGACTGCCAGTTGCAGACGACTCTACTACGTGCCTCCCTGCGGTAGGTCTCGCTGCTCATGTAGGCTCAGCAAGAAAGCTCTCAATGAGAAGGGCTCGCTCCAGTACTCCTGCCTGCGTTAGAATGCTGAGGGAGATCATCGATTCCCTAATCTCATGCCTCAGTCCCTAGTCGAAGGTCTGGGCCTGGAATAATGTGTCCCGTACCATATCTATCGAATAACGCGAGAGATCGGTAAATCTCGCCAAGTACTGGGAGACCATCATGCTGCCATGCCGCAGCTGTAGTAGCTCCTGAATGCGCACCGCACGGAGGGTGTCTGGGACAAAATATGAGAAGAAGAGGCTCTCAAAGTCCGTCCAGAAGATAGATTCCTCTTCGTGCACCTGGAGCATCAAGCTCCACCATCTGCCTGTTGCCTCGTGCAGGAGGCTTGCTGTGAGGATCACCATGAGGTCAGCTGGTGTCCCCACTAACCTGAAAACTCGCAGAACTGCCTCCAGCCAATCCTTGGCTGCCAGAGGGTCCGTATCCCCACGGAACTTGGTCGGTCTCTGACGCTGAAACTCATGCAGTGCACTAAGGCGACGTGCACTCTCAGCGGCTGGGGTTGGTACCATCAGTGGCTCGGAGGGTAGAGGTACCGCTGGTGCCTCTGCTGAAAAAGGGACTTTCACCAAGGCCTCGTCACTCGGTGGGCTGTCGTCTCGCACAAGGCTTGGAACCCTAGTTGGATGCCGTTGTGGGGCCATCCTGAAAAGAAACAGGTGCACCACGGTCAAACAGTATACCTGGTGAGCTGACACAAAGTAATAACAAAGAAAACTTTTGAAACACACATGCAATCAATGTTTTCGTGCATTGAGTCGGAAATCAGAATTCAGGGTCCTGGTGTACGGATATTTCGGCCGCCACACCAACACTGGACTCCCTGGACTGATAACCACACTCAATACCCTTAACACTATTGCTCCACATAGAAGAAATATCAGAGTCATGAGTTCTGCGGTAGAACCGAACTCCTCTGATACCAATTTGTCACAACCCGTCCTCGGGACCTGTGTCGTGACTACCCCAAGCCCGCCTCCCATAGGCTAGGGGCTGGCGACTAGCACCAAGGTGTAAATCCCGTAAAAAGGGGAAGGCATTGCCTTTATAAAATAAACAAACACCACAGAGTAAGCTAACAGAAGTAAACACTAAGTAAAACTGGGAACAAAAGTAAGTGCAGAAAGTAAATGGGCCAGAATACAAACCCAAACTGAAAGTAAAGTACAACTGGAAAGAAAGTAAAACAACTGAAAGTAAAGCAGCAATGTCGAGCCGTCCACTGGAAGTCCCAGCTGAAGGGTGGGTACAGATAGCCACCTCAGCTCCTCGGGTCCAGCCGTCCGCTCCGTGTACGTCCCGCCCAGTGGTCCACCTCCAGGTACTGACTGCTCCACTAGCCTCAACCACGATCAGTGCTGTCCGTCGTCTCCATCCAACACAACGTAGTGCGGGCATAGCCCGTGCAGGGGTGAGTATACGTTACTCAGTAGGGACCCCAAGACCACCGAAGGTCTCCCAGAATACAAAAAGGATAATCCACAAAGGAAAGATACAATCACGAAGTAAAAACCAACACTACTTAGGTATATGACCATACATATACCTAAGTCATCAATTCCCATTTGGCTCCAACATCTGAGCCCAAGTTCGATCACGTCCACACAGGATAGTACAACCCAATCCACATAGGAAAGCACAACACAATCCACATAGTAAAGCAAGTCAATCATATTGAAGATAATGATTGAAATTCAAGACTCAACTCACATAGGTATACTTCTTCGTAAGGTGATAGAGATGATCAGATATGGCCACTGATTCATCTAAGCTAGGACCCACGTAGAATACTAAACCAGCTAAGCTATCATATCCACATAGGATATAGACCAGTTACTCTACCAGACCCACATAGGATAGCAAGAACAGAGTCATCGTCGTCGAACCCACAGAGGACTTCAGTATGGTCTTCATTGCTGTCGAACCCACGGAGGATTTCAGTGCAGTCTTCATCACTGTCGAACCCACAGAGGATTTCAGTGCAATCTTCATCATCGTTGAACCCACAGAGGATTTCAATATGGTCTTTATTGCTGTCGAAACCACAGAGGATTTCAGTGCAGTATTCATCGCCGTCGAACCCACAGAGGATTTCAGTACGATCTTCATCACTGCCGAACCCATGGAGGATTTCAGTGCAGTCTTCATCAGTCGCAACCATCTCTAGGGTTCCCGCACACAGCAAGCTCGATTTCGGGAGGGTCCACTCCACGAGCCAAGGGGGGTTAATACATCAAATGAAACATAGTATGGAGTTGATGTATCCCAAAGTTTTTTCTCGACAATAGGAACTCAGCGTGACAGACGACGAGTCAATCGGACGTCCGGTCTGAGAGTTATTGGCTTTTTCGTTCCAGGGGACGTGTTGTTTTTTAAGTAAAAACCAACCCGGCCGCACTCCAACTGCATCCAAACCTCATTCAGAGTAATCCAAAAGGTCCGTCTCACTAATAAGAATCCAATAAAGTTGACGACACGTCAATCGGACGTCGGGAGCTAAAGTTATAAGTGTTTCTACTCCAAGGGCCCGATTGGTTTCGTGTTCGAACCAACCCGGCCATACCCAACGTTCTCATAAAACTTGAATGTAATATACCGAAACGACCGTCTCGATCCAAAGATCTCATCTCAACTGACGGTGTGTCGATTGGAGGTCTGTAGCCCAAGATACGGGCATTTGAACAGAACTGTCCGAAAATAGGGGGTTTTGGGCCCGGACCGACCCGGCCCAAGACCCCCTGGGTCGGCCCGAACCGAGGTGACCCGAACCGGGTTCGGGTCCGGCCCATCAGGGTGTTTCCTGGACCGGTGGGCGCGGCCAGGCCCGATGCGGCCGGTCCGGACCGGGGCGGCTCGACGCTGGCCGAGCGGATGCGCAAAGGGGGGGGGGGGGCTGTCCCCCTTGATTGAACCGTACCCCCCCCCCCACGTGGGGCCGCTCCTTCTTTCCAGCCGGGAGTTACGACCCCCGGTCTCCCTTTTGAAATGGCTGGCCCGGTCCGGCCGGCCGGTGTTACTGTCGCGAAACCGCCGCGGTCCCGCCCTCTGAGGTGCTGACAGCCGGCGGTTCCGGCAGCCCCGCCTTGCACCGTCGTGGCTTTGAGCCGCGGACCTATCCGACCAGCGCGGCGCGACGGCGCCACGCCCCTCCGCCGCGGCCCCACTCCGTCTGCGGCCTCTTCGAGGTTCTCTGGCGCGGCACGACGGCGCTGCGACTTCGTTCAGCCTCAACGGTGCGGCGCGACGGCACCACGCTTCTTCACTGCATTCCTCCATGTTTCCGCGTGGTGTCGCTGCACCACGCCACATTCTTTCGAGCCGCAACAAACACAACAACCAAGGGGAAGGAGGGTCGACCGTGTTCGTGTGGTCCGGCCTCCTCCCGTTAAGTTGATAACAAGCGACCCCAAATCAAAGACAAAGAATGACAAAGATTATTCCACGAACAAAAATTAACCCATACCTCAAAGTGATGTTGAACGAAGGTTCATCGCGGAAAAAGAACATCGCGGAAGAAGGCTCCAGAAGCGTCGTCGGCATCGTAGAGAAGAGAATTTTTGGCATCGCGGTACACGGCATTGCGTCTTCGATCTCCGAGGATTCGACGTTCTTCATCGTCCTTCGTCGGAGGCCAGCGTTCTTCGTCGGCGACAGTGCGTTCTTCGCGTTCTTCAAGGAGGAAGAAGAGGATTCCAAGGTTTGAGCAATTCCTCTCCAATCCCTCTCGCACAATGAACCAACCCTTAATGAAATAAGTCTTTTCTTATTTAATTAACACACAAGCCAACATCTCAATTTGAAATTCAAAATGAATTCCTGAATTAATTACATTGAATAACTTAATCAATTAATTAATTAAGAGAGTTGACTTTTCATTAAAGGGGGGTGCGGGTGTGTTACACAATTAATGGGGGTTTGAGGAAGTTTAAAGGGTGGGGCTCGTGTGGGCTCCACTTCACTAATATCCTACCTAGTGGATTTAGGATATTAGTGGGTCCCACTCCAACCACCAAGCATAGGTTTAAACTACCTATAATAGAAATAAAAATAAAATCGGTTGCACAAATTTTATTTTATTCATTACTTAACCCAAAATTTTAATAACCACACCCGAGCAAACACAACTCCAGAAAAGGTGTTCCTAAGAAACTACAGGCAATGCGGTTTCATCAGTGCCCTCAGATTCCGATTCCGAGCACCGGTACAAAAGTTAGGAAAACTCGCTCGTTCGTTTACTGAACGTAACCGAGCTAAACTTTGGAAATTGATTCTGGGTACACCGGGCCTCGGAATTAGGTGCCGTCAGAAACTGCGTTCTTGTAAAATCCCAAAGAAAATTAAGAAAAAAATTTCCCTTGAAATTTACGGGTCTTTACATTAAAATCCACGGACAACCGCGATTGGGTGCACCAGATCGGACGAACAAGCGGGGATCAATGATGTTAAAAAAAACGGGGCTCACTTCCTTTGTTTTTTTATTCTATCTTCAATACTCTTTACTTCTTTATTACACTTATTATAAAAAACGGTTTTATTATTATTACATACAATTATTAATCAACTTTTATTATTTTAAGGTGAGTCAATGTTCATTTAATACAAATATATATTAAATTATTTACCCCTATCTATATCATATTATTATTTTCCTTTATTGACTTATATACTGATTATCTTAATCTCTATAATTAAAGATATATATTAATATTGTTAATAAAATTAGACATTTAACATAATAACATTAATAATTATTTTAAAATTTCACAATTAAGAGTTCATTGATGTAAATATTAACATTATGAAACAAAAATTGTAAAATAAAAGAAACCATAATTTGACATAATTTCAAAACTGTTAATAAAAAGATCAAATTATAAACATTTGCATTATTATTATTACTTATTTTTAGTTTAGAGGTACGTATAATACATTTAACTTAATATTTGATGTAACACACACACACACACATATATATATATAACCCAAGAGTTTGCACATATATTTTCATAGACTAAAGAAAGTAAATCCCCACCAGATTCAATATAGTCATTCATGTTTTTAAATAAAATAAATATTTATTTTCTCAAGTTAAAAACATGTATAATTAATAGTGGAAAAAAGATATTAATTCCACTGTTATATATTATAATAATGACATTCTCGTATAATTCACATTTTGGGAAAACAAACAATAATTAATCATATTATCATTATTATTATTGTCGTTATTTAAACATTAAAGCAAATAACATAATTAACCTTTTTGAACCTTTCGGAGGTATTCAACTATTAGCTTCAACAGTCCAATTGAAAAATAAAACATTAGAAGATAAAAGGATCATGGGGGGGGCAACGACTACATTTATAGCTGTTGGTGTCTAACGGTCGGATATGTGTTCTATAAAAACATGGTCTCTGGGTATCCCAAACTCAAGGCAACTGAAGAAGAAAGAGGAGGAGATGGTTCAAGTTATTCATTTGGTGCTAAGTATGGTTGCGGTGGATTCAGCCATCCTTATGTTTGTTTTTATGGATTCCAAATACCCCTATCGCCTTCTCGGGGTTCTTGTGGGTTTGAACAGTCTTCCTATAATTTTAATCGGGTTTTTAGTTGGAATCTTTGGTTAGCTAAGCTTCCTATTTGATCACTATGAGTTGTAGTTACCAAGGTGTTCCTCATTTGAATAAACTAGCCTTTTGTTCATTTTGGTGCATTTACTCTATTTTATTGTTATATATATATATATATATATTATAAGAGGACAACTTGTTCGATTAAAGGGGGACATAGTAATATAAAACATAGTTACATAACACAGTTTCTTGGGATGTTACAAATTCCCCCCATATTTGAGAAATATGTGTATCTTGATTCCTTTCCTCATGGGATAAAAATTGATGCTCATATTTATTTCAAGTTCAATCATAGATATCATCAACCATAATCTCAGTGTATTGGAACCTTCTCATTCATGTTGGATCTTTTAATGACCCTATATTTAGAGAGGATTAATCACTTTGTCTTGGTGTTGATACCTCATTCAACTCAGGTTTTCTCCCTTCTCTCACCAGGGTGCACATATACTTCATTGATTTTTACTATATATGAGTTAGATCAATATATATATATATATATTAATAACTATTTATTTCTTGATTTCTATTCCTATAGGACATATAGTGATGTTGAGGTCCTTAACTTGTGTGAATACAAAAAATTTATAAAGTCTAATTCACCTCTCTATCCTATTATATGGGCCCTTACACATTCATGTTGACATTTATCCAGTGTCTCATCACTAAGATAGATCCATTTTACATTTTCTACCCCTAAATATGAAATATATTAGTGAAAAAACCTTTTGAGAACTATGCATGTCTTGATTCTTGTTATTATAGGATACATAGAGATATTTAGACCACATATCTTGGACCCAACCACAAAATCTATTTCCATCCCATATTCCTCCATCATTCTAGCACTTGGCCTTCCTAATTCACATCATGTCTATCTCTATTAATTATATTCTAGGATGAGAATTTTCCGTATCATTTATTATAACTATATGTGTCTTAATTATTATTATTTCAGGGCTTTTAGTGATGTCTAGATAACCTATATTGGACCCATTCATGAATTATATTCTCATTGAATCCGTTATCCCACCATATGGTTTCCTTTATTAACTTTGAGTCTTTCTATACTAAACTATATGATGATAAAAAACATATTTTATTCCAATAACTAAATGTGTATTGATTCCTATTATTATAAGTTTCATTGTAATGTTTGGGTCCATCTTCCTCAAACCCAACCATAAATACCCATCTATCTCTATTACCTTTTAATGTAACATAACATCCCATCCTTGGTGAATTAAAAACTGTATTATTTCAATGAAATTCTAAATATCCTCTTCCCATATACCATAATACATACCCCAGATATCTAAATCAATAAAAAATTTAATAGCTATTGGTAACGAGTGTATTTGATTCCAAAAGGGAACCTTATGCTTGGTAATGAAATTCATGTTTTATACTCAGTCCAAAATTAAATAATTAGAGGCATGTTTTCATCATGAGGAGAAGATATGATAACCACATACACTCTGAAATTTTTTTTAGCGGAACCCATCATCTAAATATGATCAACGGTCTTCCCCTGTCATGACCCATCCCCTAGGGCCCATGCCGTGACTACCCTAAGCCCGCCTTCCATAGGCCAGGGGCTGGCGACTAGCACTGAGAAGGCATATCCTAAAAAGGGAAGGCATTGCCTTTAAATATATACACATGTACACATAACAAATTGCAGAAAGGGAAACAATAAGTAAACCACAACTATCACTGAGACAAATACTGAAAGTATAAAACAAATAGAAAAGTAAAAAGGGTCTAGGATACAAGCCCAAAACCACAAAGGAAAGTACAACTGCCAAGGTCCATCTACTAAAACCCTACCTAAAGGGTAGGTGGAGGGTAGCTGTCTGTATCCGTAGAAGTACATCTCATATGTCCTATCTCAGTGGGCACCACCTGGTCCTAGACCACCAAGGTCTCTTTCGAAGTGTTAATAACATTCATGATAAATGAAATGTGCGGGCGAATCCCGTGTAGGGGTGAGTAACATAATACTAAGTAGGGACCCCAAAGAACAACAAAAAGACCACAAAGCAGGACCACACAACAAGATAAAACAACAAGACCATAAGGCAATGATATATCACACCAAGTATAACTCATAGTATAGAAAGTAATATTTTCATTCGTAAAGATGAAAAATCTTGTACTGCTCAGGGACTCATCCTTGATGAACCACTGAGGTCTGCTCGGTTATTGGACAACTAAGGTCTTCTTAGCTGCTGGACCACTAAGGTCCGCTCGTCTGCTGGACCATTGAGGTCTGCTCGTCTATTGGACCACTAAGGTCCGCTCATCTTCTGCACCACTAAGGTCGGATCGACTACTGCACCACTGACATCCGCTCATCTATTGAACCACTGAGGTCCACTCAGCTACTGGACCACTGAGTTCTGCTCGTCTACTAGACCACTGAGGTCTGCTCGTCTGCTGGACCACTGAGGTCCCCTCATCTGCTGGACCATTGAGCTTTGCTCGTCTGCTGGACCACTGAGGTCTGATCAGATTCTCATCTATTGGACCACTGAGGTATGTTCATCTTCTGGACCACTGAGGTCCTCTCTGCTGTTGGACCACTGAGGTCCGCTCTTCTGCTGGACCATTGAGGTCCACTCAACTTCTTGTCTGCTGGACCACTAAGGTCTGTTTGTCTGTTGGACCACTAAGGTCTGCTCCGCTGCTGGACCACTGAGGTCCTCTCATCTACTATACCATTGAGGTCCGGTCTTTTGCTGGACCACTGTGTTCTACTCATCTGCTAGACCTCTGAGGTATTCTCATCATGTCCTTCATGTCACAACCGGTTGTAGGATTCCCACTCTCTAGTGCACTTGACTCTATGAGATTCTACTCCTCAGGCCATCGGACGTATTAAACTTCCACAAAAACTCACATAGAGTATAATAAAAAGACCATCGTGTCATAAGGGTCCCAATTTCCTAGGAAACACGTCAATCAGATGCTCGGTCTGAAAGATATTGGAATTTTAGGAAACAAGGGTTGGTTGTGTCTGGGCCTAGTCTGACTTAGTACAACCGACCCGAACAACCCAGCCTAGGGGTCCCGTATGACCCAACCCGTTTCAGCCAACCCAAAACAACCCAATATAGTATAGAATGGTGGAAAGGATCATTGGGCCTTGCTGGACCCTTCTCGGTTCGGACATGGGTCTTTCCCTCCTCATCGCCCAATGACCTAATTCTCATCTGGCCCAAACCGCATTGGTAGGCCGGTCTTCGTCTATATTGGACCGCCCAGTGGCCTAGTTCGAGTCATCAAGACCAACCTACATTGGAGGGCTGGTTCGGTCCAGCCCGAATGTCATTGGTGTTCGATTAATCAGCCACACGACCGACCGATGTCGGCCAGTCCCTTCCGCACATAGTCCAGCATGACCGTGCGCCCAGATCAGCCTTATGGTTAACCCGAGGGTTGACCAAATTATGTGACATCCCACTATAGCCTCCCCTTGCACCATCGTAGCTCGATCAAACCATTAATTGCACCACTTGTCACCTCTGCGGTGGCTGGGTGGCCGCGTCCGCCAGTTGCCAGCCTCCGTGTCAGCGGCCCTTGTCGCCACTACGACGCACTGTTTGCGTGCCGCCTCCCCCCATAGATTAGGATCCTGAACTTGTGCCACTGCCATGGATACATGCCGTGACCTAGTGACACCGCTGCAGCTTGGTGTCGTGGATGGGTGTTGCGGCCTTGTGCTGCCAAACTTGATGATGTTGTAGCCCACCTGGCCGCAGACTTTCCCGCCCGATGCCGCCATCTCCTGCGGCCGCTTGTCACGGGCCAATGCGCCACTATGGTCCCTTCTGAACTAAGGATACCATCACTATCAAATTCATTAACCCAATAAGAATAGAAAGAATAGAATAATGGGAGAGGGAAAGGAGTCTCACATAAGAACACCCAAAGAATGATTTGGGTCTTTGTTCATATAGAACTGGATACATTCTTGTTAGCAGGATCATGAAGAATGAAAAAGGGATGAGTAATCACTAAGATAGATATCCCTTTTTTATCCCCCATAATTAACCATGTCATATGAATTATTGATCCATGAGTTAACTTGTTTGTGATTTAACCTATGTTCGTCTTTTAAAATAAATAATGGGGAAAATCAATTCACACAAAAAAGCATCAAACAACTACCTAGGAAAGAATATTGCTTGAAAATGATCATTTGTATTCATCCGTCGATCTTCAGTCCTGAATCCACTCTCCAGGTTTTTCTTCACTATCATCTGATTCAACAGTGCCCATCATTGGAGTGGTTTATTTCATCGTTCATCAGAGGAATTCAAGGGTTATCGTCAACCCAAAATTCCCCTTTAATTAAAGAAGGAAGATGTATACGCATTACATCATTGCCACACTAATTCATTAATGAGGTTCATTAATGGGATTCAGCACTGCCTCGTTGCTACACCATAACACTAACGAGTCACTGCATAACGAATATGAAAATATAATAAAATAACATTTTAAGTCATTTTATTTTTCTTCCGAAAAGTCTGAAAACTAACTTTTTCTGCTGACCCACACCAGTCGAGGTTAGGCTCCTCTTAAGGATAACATCTCATTACAAAATCAACGGTGTTCTCATATTTTTAATCCGAGTTACCATTTGTGAGTTATGAGGATTCAAAAATAAAATAATTTTTATTTAAATTATTTTATTTACCGTTACATCCCAAAAACCAACTTTCACAGCCGGCCCATGCCGGTCAATTTTAGGCTCTTCATAAGGGAATCACATCATCACGATATCAAAGTTACTATTGTTTTTATAATCCAATTTACCATTTATTATTTATAAGGATTTGAAAATAAAGTAATTTTATTTAATTATTTTATTTATAGTTTTGTCATTTTCAAGTTTTCTCATTGGAGACCCACACTGACTAATATTATGTCACGCCTAGGGTAAAACCAATGCTATGAATGAAATGGATCCCTCAGATTTTTGATTCGGGAACCTGTTTAATAGTTATTCCACTTTTTTAGGAAAAATACTCATGCACGTTTTTTAAAACTTAACATTTTTCAATGGATCATTCTGAGCACTCCGGGCCTTGGAATCACATTTTTTCTTAGAGACTGGTCTTGAAATAAACCCATTTAATTTTTAAAAAAAACATTACTAGGAATTATGGGTTATGACATTACTGACCCTTTAAGGCTTTACGTTCTCATAAACCAAAACAAGGGATAATAAAAAAATGGGGGTACTGAGCACGAATCTGATTCTCCCTCTCCTATGTGCTCTCCTAGAGATTCTTATGCTACTAATGAACACACACTAGAGGAATTGACCATCCATGAAGTATCCTCTCTTGTCGATCCTCTATCTCCACTAGGTACTCCACAAATTTTTCCATGTCGTTAATCTCTAGTTCTCCATGGTTGATGACTTGAGAAGGGTTGTGCACATATCTTCTCAGCTAGAATACTTGGAGGACGTTGTGCACCCTCTATAACTTCAGTGGTAGAACCAAGTGGTATGCCACCTCTCCCACTCTACGTAGTATTAGGAAAGGTCCGATGAAGCTCAGAGAAAACTTGCCTCCCTTTCCAAATCTATGTATCCCTCATTGAGTAGAGACCTGTAGGAATATGTGGTCCCCTTCTTCAAACTCCAAGGATATCTATCACCTATCAGTATAGGTCTTGTGTTGGTTCTATGAAGTCTTTATCTACTCTCGGATGACCTGTACTTTCTTTGTAGTAGCCTGTATCATCTCTGGACCCATGAGTGTTGACTCCCCTAGGTTTGTCTAGCATAACGGTGACCTGCATGGTCGTCCATACAGTACCTCGAACTATTTCATACCAATGGTGGAGTAGTAGTTGTTGTTGAAAGAAAACTCCAATAGTGGTAGGTGGTCCTCCCAACTATGACCAATGTCAAGAACACAATAACGAAGCATATCCTCCAATGTTTGTATGGTCCGCTCCATCTATGGGTCAAAGGCTGTGCTCAAGCACAACTGAGTCCCAAACGCCTCCTACAATCCCTTCCACAATCGGGATATAAATCATGCATCAGGATCTAAGACTATCATAGATATAAATCCATGGATTCAAACTATTTTTTGTATATATAGGCATCCTACGCTCTTTATCGAAAACTGCTCTCGAATGGGTAATAAGTGGGAAGACTTGGTGACTCAGTCTATGATCACCTAGATGGTACCATTCCCACTATATGTATGTGGTAATCCCATCACGAAGTCCATCTATATCTCATCCCACTTCCACTCTGGTACCTCCAGTGGTTGTGTCAAACTTGCTGAAACCAGGTGCTCAACCTTCACTTACTGACAAGTGAGGCATCTTGAGACAAACTCAGTCACTACCTTCTTTATCCTCGTCCACCTGTACTAATGTTGGAGGTGTTGGTACATCTTCTCCACACCTGGATGTACTACCAAAAAGAGATGTATGGAACTCCCTCAACACCTCCTCTCCTAATTTCACTGGTACTATGGTGAATCCTATAAAAACAATGATGTTCTCCACACCTTTTGAATATCAACATGGGCATGCCCTATTGATATCTGGGCACGTGTAGTCTCAAAGATAGAATCTCCGAGTTGTGCCTCTCTAACATGCTATAAGAGTGGAGGGGAAACTATGATCAAATGAAGAAAATCTTTCTCCTCACTATCCACAAAGGATATATGAAGTGAGGCCATCTGACCTGAGACCTCGTTCAGTAGTTGTGAACTCAATCTCCCTCTGAGAGTATCTTTCACTATGTTCCCCTTCATAGGATTATATACTATCTTGTATTTATAGTCTTGGAGGAACTCTAACCAATGTCGCTATCTCAGATTCAGATAATTCAAAGAAAAGATATACTTGCGACTCTTGTGGTTAGAGAAGATGATGAATCACTCTCCCACAAGGTATTATCTCCACATAATCAGTGCGAAGACTACCAATATCAACTCAAGGTCAGGGTGCTCTTCAAACTCTGTGTTAACTACTAAAAATCCTACAAGAACCTTTCCATCCACATGAAAGTATAACCCGTTCAATTAATCAAAGTGTTCATCGAAACTTTGGGTAGTGGATACTCATTCTCCACGGTCACTTTCATAAAGCATTTGTAATCCACACATATAGCCGAACACTAGGTCTTACTGATCCCTTTCTTTATAAGACCTCCACCTGCACCCTCAACTCGTGAATCTCTGAAAAAGAGATCTGATATATTGATGCTGATATCGGTGCCACATTGGGGTGTAGAATGATGCAGAAGTCCATCTCCTTGAAGGGATTTAAACTTGGAAACATCTTCTGGGAAGGAATCCTTGTACTCCACCACTACTGTTGGGAACTAAAAACTCAAAACATCCACTGCCATGAGGGAAAGGATGGATGAATCAAGAGTGATCAGTTTCACCCTCCTATACATGAGTGTATCCCATGCTTCATGGGTTTCCTTTTTCACCTACACAGGAAAACCCCATTCCATTTTTGCAGACATAACACACCCTTTTTTCTTAAAACAGTCAATTTGGGTGTGGAATATCAATAACCAATCCACACCAAGAACGACGTCATAAGGCCTCGACACTACTACCAAGAGGTTCCAACCAAAACTCTCACCCCAAGGGTTAGATCACACTGTTAGCATGAGTGTGGTTATCGAGTCTCTTCCCATAGGTATCTCCAGAAGTAAGGGTCAAATCAATTGTTTAACCGAAAACTCTAGGTCTTGAAAAAGATTTGTGACAAGAAGAAATGATTAGCACATGTGTCTATTAATACAGTAGCTAAGAGTAGACATAGACTATACCTCGAATCATTTATGGAGCCCTCGGGTTATATTCCTTTACTAAATACATCTACCATCTTTCTCTATCCCCCATCTCCCTAAGCCATGTGCGGACCACATTAGGGTGGTGGTTGTAACATGTTGAAATGTATACCACCTCCTGCTGCTCTCCAAGCTCCACTTCTATGTCTGCCACCCTGCAAATTCATCTGTTCCTATCATTGTCTCAGCCCTGGTGGCCCATCCACCATTTTACTGTCAGCACGATGGGTTGGACAATCTTTAGTAAGGTGTCCCATACCATATTTTGAAAATCATAACCTCTTTCTAGGCTAGTTGGACTCACCCTATGAGCCTTGAGTTATAGATCCCCTATCTTGGGACCTCTTCTTGGAATGTCTCACACGTCCATGTCTTTGAGACTAATGTTGGCTTCCTTCTTTCCCACTACTGACATCCACTGGCTGTATCTACTCAGCCAAAGCACTTTCAACCACAAAGGTTCTCTCTATAACCCTATCATAAGTAAGAATGCATAAAAGAATAATGATGGATCATATTTCCCTAAGAACACCTCGCTTGGAGGTCTGATCCCTAAAGAACTGGTCATATCGTATTCATTGAGTACATGGAAAGGTCAGTACACCATGATAAATACTCATCTACTGACATGTCATACTTCTAAAGCTATAGAATTTCTTGGGAATGCATATCCATTAGCTTTTATGGAAAGAGACCCTTCTCTAAGAAAGGTTCTCAAGATCTAACCATGGAAAAGCCACCTCATAATAAGATCAGGTAATATAATCCCCACCATAACCTTATTGAGAGGCATAGAAGTATCAATACCAAGACCACCATCTGATCTAATGGTGTCCTGAATAGATGAAATAAACTTGGTCACCACCTCAAGTCGGTACTTAGCCTCCTGTGAGTCAGCCTCACCTCAAAACCTGAGGGGTCTCTATCGCTGAAAACTCATGAAGTGTGCTCAGCTTGCGCATATCATCTGCTGGTAGTATGAGTACTGTGTGCTACTCTACAGGTGGTGGTATATATGGAACAACACCCAGGGGTGCTATCTTTGGTACGAACCCCTGTATCCATTTCGTCATCCCACAGATCATCCTTGTGATCACATGGAGGAATCCAGGTTGGCTATCTACGTAGAAGCATATTGAAACAAAACATGATGTACTACAACCAAAAGAGTATACCTAGTGAGTTGACTCAAGAAGGACATGGAAAACTCAAACCATTTATATACGATGCATGTACCATTTTTGTCCTACAACTAGTGTTTTCTTGTACCATGTTGAAAAGAAGAATTCAGGGTCCTGGTGTATGGATACATCAGCCACTGCACTAACACTGGACTCCCTCGACAGAAAGATGAACCCAAAACACTTAACATGGTTTCCCCATCAAATTTTTATAGATTCTTAGTTCTTATGGTAGAACCTACCTCCTCTAATACCACATTTTCATGAACCGTCCCCCAGATCCCATGCCATGACTATGCCAATCCTGCCTCTCATAGGCCAGGGGCTTTCGACAAGCACCGAGAAGGCATATCCCAAAAGGGAAGGAATTGCCTTTAAACCTATACACACGCACAAAAGGAAAACTATGGAAATTTGAACACTAAGTAAACCAAAACTATCACTGAGAAAACTACTGAAAGTATAGTACAAACTGAAAAGTAAAATGGGGCTAGAATACAAGACCAAAACCACAAAGGAATGTACAAATGCCAAGGTCCGTCTGCTCAAACCCTACTTGAAGGGTAGGTGGAGGGTAGCTGTTTGTAGCCATATAAGTATGTACCATCTATCCCGTCTCACTGGGCATCACCTGGTCCTAGACCAATAAGGTCTCCATCAGAGCATCAATCACCAGAATGAGACACGACATGTGTGGGCGAAGCCCGTGTAGGAGTGAGTAACCCAATACTCAGTAGGGACCCCAAACCACAAATAAAAGACCAAAAACCAAGACCACACATCAAGATAAAACAACAAGACCACAAGGAAAAGACATCTCACACTAGGTATAAATCAAATTATAAAAACTAATATTTTCAGTCGTAAAGTTGAAACATATTATACTGTTGAGGGACTCATCCTTGATAATCCACTGAGGTTTGCTCGGCTACTGGACTGTTGAGGTCTGCTCGTCTACTGGCCACTGAGGTCTGATCATCTACTGGATCACTGAGGTCTGTCATCTGCTGGACCACTAAGGCCCACTCATCATATCCTTTGTTTTATAACCAACTATAAGATTCCCACTCTCTAGTGTGTTTGAATCCAAGATATTCCACTTATCAGTCCATATATTGTATTTCAACTGCCACAAAACTCACTTTGAATATACTCAGAGGACCATCTCATCGCAAGGGTTCCAACACCGTAAGCAGTGCATTAATCAGACACCGGATCTGAAAGATATTTGCGTTTTAGGAAATAGGGGCCAGTTGCATCCTGGCCTGATCCGACTTAGTCGTACCAACCATACCAACCCAGCTTAGGGGTCATGCATGACCTGAACCATTTCATCTGACCTGGTTCATCTTGGCCTAGTGGCCAGGCCCATTGGGTATTGCTAGACCAAGCCCAATTTGGCCGTGGGTCCAGCCCGGAAGGTCGGCCAACAACCTGATTCTCATCCGGCCTACTTCGCGCTAGCATGCCGGTATTCTTCTAGCCCGGGCCACCCAATAGCTTGGTTTGAGTCATCTGTCGTGGCTCACATTAGTGGTCCGGTTTGATCCAGCATAGACGATCGTGGCATCTAGTTTGTCAGCCACATGGATGGCTATTGTCGGCCACTCCCTTCCGCATGCGGTCCAACATGATCGCGCGCCCAACTCAACCCCGCGGTCAACCCGTAAGTTGACCAGCTGACGCGATTCCCTTTTGGCACCGCCCCCTACCCTTATACGTCCTGATCGGACCATGTATTGCATAGTGTGGTGCCTTTGATGCGGCCGGGTGGCCGTGTCCACCTACTGCCAGCCGCTAGACTTTGTGTCGTTGACCATTGTTGTTGCCGCAACACGCTGCCCGCATGAAACCTCGCACCTTCCGTTGTGGCCTGGTGGCACTGCTGCGGTTGGGTTCCATGTCCTTATGCTTCCACCCTTGCCGATGTCGTGACCCATCTGGCTGTGACCCTTCCCACCTGATGCTGCCATATCCCGCGGCCTCCTACCGTGGGCCGATGCACTGATGCACTGTTGTGGTCCCATATAAATATTGGATACCATCACCGCAAATTCATTGTACCATGAAGCACTAGAAGAACACAAGAATATGAGAGGGGAAGGATTCACACATAAGAAAACCCAAATAATGATACAAGTCTTTTTTCTTATAGACCTGGATACTTTCTTTTTAGCAGGGCCATGTAGAACCAAAAAGGGAGGAGTAAACACTAAGATAGATATCCCCGTTTTATCCCACATCATTAACCCTCCCATATGAACGATCAATCCATGAGTTAACTTTTGTGTGAGTTAACCCACATTCTTCGTTTAATAGAAAGAACGGGGAAAATTAATTCACAAATAAAAGCATCAAACTCCTACCTGGGAAAGAATATTACTCAAGGATGAACATTTTTTGTCCTTTGTAGATCTTCGGTCCTGAATATGCTCTCCAATGTTGTATTCACCATTTTCCGATTTCGACGATGTCCATTTTTGGAGAAGTTTCTTTCATCTTTCATTAGAGGAATTACAGGGTTGTCGTCAACCCTAAATTCCCTGTTTAATTAAAGAAGAAAGACACGTGCACATTGCAGCATCACCATGCTGATTCATTAATGACGTTCATTATTGGGATTCAATGCCACCTCATCACTGCACCGTATTTCTAATGAGTCACTACATAACGAAGAATAAAAAATAATAAAATAAATTTTAAGTAATTTTTTTTCTTCTGAAAATTCTAAAAACTAACTTTTTTCCTTGTCCCGCGCCGGTCGAGGTTAGACCCCGCTTAAGGAGAACAACTCATTATGAACTCAAAGGTGGTCTCAAATTTTTAATCTGAGTTACCATTTGTGAGTTATAAGGATTCAAAAATAAAATAATTTTTTATTTAAATTATTTTATTTATAGTTACGTCCCAAAAACAAAATTTCACATCTGGCCCATGCCAACCGATGTTAGGATCTGCCTAAGGAAATCACATCCTCATGATCTCAATAGTACTCTCGGATTTCCAATCCGAGTTACCATTTATGAGTTATACGGATTTGAAAATAAAATAAGTTTATTTAATTATTTTATTTACAGTCATGCCATTTTCAGGTTTTCTCACTAGAGACCCCCACTGACTAATCTTAAGTCTCACCTACGGTAAACTCACAACTCTTAATGCAACAGTTCCCTCGAATTTCTTATTCAGACATCTTTTTAAGAGTTATTCCATATTTTTAGGAAAACTTATCATGTGTGATTTTTAAAACATCAAATTTTTTTACGGATCATTCCGGGAACTCCGAGCCTCGGAATCTTGTGTCATCTCAGATCTTGGTGTCGAAATAGTCACATTTAATTTTCAAAAAAATAAATACATGGAATTCTAGGGTATTACATCCCCAACATACCTGATTCATTTCAATATATACCAATTTAAATAGTTCATGTTATGATGTACATTATTCAAATCCCATGTTCAAGGGTGTTAAAATTTTATAGGATCTTAACCCCCCTGTATTTGTTAATCCAAGACTCCCATTCCTTTATACACTATGACATTAAATTGTGCGTGCATTTTCCCCAATGTCAAATATACCAATAAGGGACCTTATTCAATCAAGTAACGTATACATTGAGATTATTATTCTATAAATTAATTAATCACTTAGTAAAGGTGTTGTACATAAATATATTCCTTTATTATCCTAACTTTCAAGTTAAAAAATTGAAAAAGGAAATATACATGGTACTTTCTAGGTTAAAAACTCACAAACAGCATCCTGGGTAAAATATGAGCCTCTAATGACTAGGATAACACCTTATATAACCTAGTAAAAACTTTTATCTTTTGAAAAATAAAATGGAACAAATCATATCAATTTACAAAATTGAAAATGGAGGTCATATAAAAATATAAGTTCTTACGAGCTAAGAATTTACCTCCCATGGATTAAAAGAAAGTTAGGGATAAAAGGAAGAAAGATATAAAGATTATAGAGACCACCATCTAGCCTTGGAAAAAGTAAATAAATTCTCTCTAGGTATATGAATCTTAGGAAAATGTTAGATCAAACTCATGTTTATCACATACATGTAGGTTTAGATCAAATACATAGAACACGTGGAAACATAATTTCAGGAAAATTAAACCTTATTGAGCATTTACAATCCTATGAAAAATTCCTTTTCATAAATGATATTAAGATGAGTTATTCACACACTCATATATAAATATAATATACCAGGATTATAGTGATGGTAAATGTGTTTTGTATCTAGATCACCTATATATGTCCAAGATTATAAGTTTAGGAAGAAGTCAAAAATTTTAATACTTTATCTTACAACTTCATCTGGGATTACAATGACTGTAAATTCTCTATGTATCTATCTATCCTATATCTATTTGAGAGTATAATTTTTAAGAATGATCAATTGATTAAAACCCTTTATCATTTTACTCAATTATTCTAATATTATTAGTGAGAGAATGAATAAAACCTGACTTGAATGAGGTATCAACACCAAGAACTATGTATTTCTTGATTTCTATTATTATAGGACTTATAATGATGTTATAGGTCCTTAACTTGTGTGAATACACAAATTTTATAAAGTCTAATTCACCTCTTTATCCTATTATATGGGCTCTTACACATTCATATTGAGCTTTATCCAACTTCCCATCACTAGGATAAATCAATTTTCCATTTTATCCCCCTACACATGAAATATATTAGTGAAAAACCCTTTTGATAACTATGTGTGTCTTGATTATTGTTAGTACATGATATATAGAGACATTTAGACCACATATCTTGGACCCAAACAAAAATTATATTTCCATCCTATCTTCCCCCATTATCCTATAACTTGGGATTTCTAATTCACATCAAGTTTATCTATCTTAATTATATTCTAGGATGAAATTTTCCATATCATTGATTATAACTATATGTGTCTTAATTTATACTATTTCAAGGTATGTAGTGATGTTTGGATAACCTATCTTGGACCCATTCATGAATTTTTTTCTCATTGAATCACTTATCCCAACATATGGTTTCCTTTATTCACTTTGAGTCTTTTTATATTAGACTATATGAAAATAAAAAACATATTTTCTTCTAAGAAATACATGTTTCATGATTTCTATTATCATACGTTTTATAGTGATGTTTGGGTCCATCTTCCTCAGACCCAACCATAAATACTCATCTATATCTATTCCCTTTTAATGTCACATAACATCCCATACTTGGTGAAATATAAACTATATCATTTCAATGAACTTATAAATATCCTCTTCCAATGTACCATACTTCATACCCCAAATAATTGAATCACCAAAAAAAATCTCATAGTTGTTAGTAACGAGTGTATTTGATTCCAAAAGGGAACCGTATGCTTGGTAATTAAATCCATGTTGTATACTCGGTCCAAACTTAACTAATTAGAGGAATATTTTCCTCATGAGGAGAATATATTCTAACCCCATACACCTGAAACAAAATTATAGTGGAACCCACCATCTAAATAGGATCAACGGTCTACCCCAACATGTCAGATTCATTTTAATATATACCAATTTAAACAATTCATGTTATTATGTACATTTTTCAAATCCCATGTTCAAGGGTGTTAAAATTTTCTTAGATCATAACCCCCCTCCATTTGAGAATCCATGCCTCTCATTCCTCCAAACACAATGATATTAAATTTTGTGTGAATTTTCCCCAAGGTCAAATATAACAATAGGGGACCTTATTCATTCAAGTAATGTCTACATTGAAATTATTATTCAATATATTGATTCATCACTTATCCAAGGTGTTTAGATATAAATATATTCCCTTATTATTTTAACTTTCAAGATCATAAATTTAAAAAGAAAATATACATGGTACTTTCCAGGTTAAAAACCCACAAAAGGAATCTTGGGTAAAATCTGATCCTCGACTCACTAGGATAACACCGTACATAACCTACAAAAAACTTTTACCTTTTGAAACATAAAACAGAACAAATCATATCAAGTTAAAAAATTGAAAATAGAGGTCTGAGAAAAATATAAGTTCTTACTTGCCAAGAATTTCCCTCCCATGGATTAAGAAAAAGTTAGGAATAAAAGGAAGAAAGATATAAAGCCTATATAGACCACCATATAGCCTTGGAAAAATTTAATACATTATATCTTGGTATATGAATATTGGAAAAGGTTAGATCAACCTAATTTTTGTCACATATATGTAGTTTTAGATGAAATACATAGAACACATGGAAACAAAATTTTAGGAAACTTAAACCCTCTTCATCATTGAAAATCATATGAAAAATACATTTTCATAAATCATATTAAGCTGAGTTATTCACACAATCATAGCTGAATGGACTATACTTGGCTTATGGTAATGGTAAATGTGTTTTGTATCTAGATCACCTATATCTTTATAAGATTATAAGTTTAGGAAGAAGTCAAACATTTTAATACTTTATCTTACAACTTCATCTTGGATTAAAATGATTGTAAATTCTCTATGCATCCATATTGACTATATTTGTTTGAGAGTATAAGCCTCAAGGGTGATCAATTGATTAAAACACTTTATCATTTGAATAAATTATTCTAATATTATTATTTACCACCCCCATATTCATCCAATATTCAGGTTTATTTAATTATTATGATATTACTGACTGATTTTTTATATATTATCAAGAATTTATAATTAAAGTAATGAACCCAAAAAAAATTGACAATTAACTGAGAGAATAAATTTTCTATTGATTAAGAAAAAAGGGAGGGAACATATACAAATAGTGTGTGTCTTTCCAATTGGTTAAAAAAGTAAGAGGATATAACAATATGAAAAAGGTCACCACAACATGAATTATATTGACTCTTGAAGTTGAATCAATGACTGATCTAATCCTTCAATATCCAAACAAAGTTTTCTCAAATTTATAGATATTTCCAACTCCTCAGAAAGTATCCTATGAGACAAGATAACATCATATTCACCTTCATTTTTACCATATTTAGTAATATTTGTATATTCTTTTATTTTATCATCAACTTCAGATTTTTTTCCATAGGTGTATTTCAGAACCACCCCTTTATTGCTTAATTATCAATTCTCAACCATCATCATAGTATACCGAGGAATATTTTGTAGTTTCATAGACCTAAGTTCCAATGGAAAAACCACAACCCTAACTCCTGATTGATCTAGTTGAGTCATCATTTCTTACACTTGGTCATCAAATATATTCTTTATGGTAGCATGAATTTCTCAATATTATAATTCATCACACCATAGTGTAATGAATATGTATTAAGGCATGAAATATTGAAAGGATGGTTCTCCCATGGGGTCTTAAGAATTAACTATTAGATTCCATGAACCACCTACTGAATTATATATCTCAAGAGAATAATGGACCCTTGGGTTTAATCTGGAACCCACTAAAGAGACTAAAACTAGGTTGGCATGTAGTTTCTTAATGTGAATATGATATTAATAATTTAAGTTCTTTTTGATGAATCTAATGATGAGGATATCATGGTAGTAGATTCATTTTATTATTTATCTATCATTTACACCAACATATCTGCAATATAACACAATGATATATATGTCAATAAAAAGAAATAAAGGATAGAGATGGAAAATGTTGATGTTTAACCCCACTACCAAAATTTAATATTGCACCCATTGATATTTTCTCATTTGATGGTCTAAATGGAATAATTTATATAATTTTTATAATATGTCAATCCATATAATAGGTTTTTAAAAATAAATGAACACCTTTTATATCTCTAGTTCATGATTTTAAATGACTGGTGTATCCGCCTTTGGTACATCTCCTTTGATATTCTCAGTTAGTGCCTCTAGAAATCCTAATAAGTCTACCTAGGGTCTCGAGTCATGAGTGAAAGTTAGCACATAATGGAATGATAGACTAAGCCTCTTGTATAAGTATATTTCAACAAACATAACTATAAAAAATAAAAACATGATTTAACATGTATTATAATGAAGTGAAAAAGAATCATTTATATAAGGACTTATATTGCACTGAATCCTCATTAAAGTCACTAATTTCATTAAGAGATATTGAGTGATCTGGGATGGTTTTTCCCATAAACCCTTATTCTTTTTTCCAACCCTTTAAGAATCACAATTCCCCTTATAATTATTGTTTGAAGAGGGTTATAATCATTACAATAAATTATGATTCCCTTTTTATAACGTATTTGAAAATTTCTATGTTCAGTTTGTTGGTGGTCAAAAATTATGACTTTACTGATCTTGGTTGTACTGTAACCAGAGGCCTCGATCAGTCCCTATAGATTCCATCACTAAAACTCACTCCTCAAAGACATGAGTGTTAGATTGAATTTACAATATCTTTCCAATAGTAGTGGGGGACTCAGCTATGAGTGTTGAAATACCTTTTCTAATAGTTAATACCCCATGTCAACATTGGGTAGGGGTGTAGATTCCTATAACTCTTCCTCCTCATATTCTCTACTTGAAATATTAGTCATTTAATTTAGAGAAGTTTTGTGTTAATACCATAAAATATAATATATAGGAAGACCTAGTTGGGGTTAGGGATCTGGTTTATCCAAGAGGGCTTTAATACCTAGTAAAACATGTTCCATTGACTCATTATCATAGCTTTCCTCATTAACATATATTTTCTCACAAGACCCATTTTTGAGAAGTGATATTCCATAATAAAAGTGGTGTTATATCATTTTCCAAAAATAATGTAAGAGTTAAGTATATAGAATCGCCATTTTGTCCCTAAGAATGTTCATAGACAATGTTTCATCCCTTTCCAATGTCTAACCAATGATGATGAGTTATTTGGTCTTTTCTCCTATTTGATTAGAGGTTTAGTGAAGAAAGTATAAAATAGATCTTGACCTTTAACCTTCACTATGGACCTACGACATGGTGATGGATCCTCCTCTATTGGGTCCACAAAATCTATCATTTTTTGAGCAGGGTTTCAATTGATGTAAATTATAGAGAAGCCACTGTTGATCCCACCACCTCTTTCCTATATAAAAAACTATTGAGAATACCAAAGTATATTAAAAATTAAATATGGCCTTCTTAGAGGATCATCACCATACATATTTAGGGTTGAGGATGTAATTACACTCCTTGTCAACTGATTGGTTGATCACTCCTTCAACATTGACATTGTCTAACATACATGTCTTGTGATGAGAACCTTATCATCATTGGTATGATCAAAAATCTATAGATCCTTTATATATATAAAAAATATGTGGATTATTTTCTAGGTTGATGTTGGTAGGGTCTTTAAATTTCCCAACATATGGGATTTTTACACCACCATGGAGCACAACCCCAAGGCCCTTGACTATTTTATCAGTCAGCAAACTACACAAAAATGGAAGGACCCAATGTAATTTTCTTTAGAGAGGCAGTTTGAGGATCTTTAACCAGTATAAAAGAGGTTTTAGTCCCCTTCATAATTATACATTTACCTAGCATGTGACCTTAAATCAAATAATTATCCTACCAAATTCATATTGATCACCTCACCTCATGATCATGAAGTGTGGGTTCTTCAGTTATAAGATAAAGGGAATAAAATGAAAGTATTTTATCTAGGATATTATGTGATTTATTGGAAGTTACCTTATTTATAAACTTCTTGGTGTCCCATTCCCCTTTATCGATAGGTAGTTCCTCATTCACTATTGCGATCATCTAGGACAACATATCATGGGGATGTGAATAGATCTATGCATGTGCATACCTCGATTATAGTATGATGAAAGAATTTAAGGATTGAAATTATATTTCAACATGTGTCATATTATGGGATACCATTACCCACAATTTCCATGCCACTATAGGGTGTTGTTCTATTCTTCTATGAGTATATAGATTTGTCAATTATTATATATATTTGAACTAATTTGAAAATATATATGATTCATAGGCCTCATAAATGATATTTTAGTCTATCTATGTCATCAAAATATTATCCCTTAAAGATTGGATATATAAACTTTTATTGTACTTGACACTTTTGTCATTCAAAACTTTCCCCATTTAGAATTCACTATAATTAATGAAGTTAAACTCTAAATATATTTCAATACATTCATTTATTTATTATCTTTAATTGAGAAAGGATAGATTCTTTATACTTCAAGAATGAATATCCAAAACCTTTACATAATAATTTCAACAAGGATAAAGAGTTTTTATGTATTGAAGTGTGTTACTATATATCCCCACAAAACATGGAACAGAAATGAAATATAGAATATAGAATATATAATTTTCAGTAGATATTTTCACCATGAACTAATAGATTATAGAAAACACTATATCTTCTAAGACAATTAGGCTTCCTTATTCTAAGTTAGTTATCTTCATGAATGTGTTTGGTCTAATACTTTTTTTCTGATTCATAGATTTGAAGTTGGTGTGAACTAATCAACATTTCTAAGAAGCTATCAGCGTGAATCTGATGTTTTTTAGGTTGAAATAGTAGACACAACTTTCATATTGACCATATTCTAGCTTGGTCCAATAGGCACCTATATTACCCTAGTTTTGTAATTTGGGGTACACTGTGGGTTTTTATGAGGTTGGACCTCACTGGGTTTCTCTGGAAATATTTTCATCTAGGTTTCAATGATAATTTTCATTCATGAGTAGGGATCCTCCCCCAAACCCTTTATGAATTCTATTAATAGTGCATGTGCCAATGAGGGTGTCAGTATGAAATTTCACTAGAAAAAATTTTCGGGGGAAGAAACTCATCATACATTATCCCAAGGATTGGTACATTGGATATCTTATACACTTCCCATAAGCTTATCCCTACCTCTCCCTAAAAAAATGGAAGGTGTTAGTATGAGAAATTCAATGACTCAATAACTCACAGATGAAGTATTAATTCTTGTATATGTTCATCTGTGACACCCAAAAGGCCTTATATAGTTATTTCTTGAATTCAGTGAATGTATATTGATTCAAGTAGATACATATCCATTTAGGCTCAAACCTACCCCCAATGTGAAAATCCTAGCCATTGTTCCACCCATCAAGCTGGATAATGAATGCCTAAAGTTATATTGAAACATGGAAGTGTTTTTAGGGATCTATATTGTATTAATGTTTATATGGATTTTCCTTTTAATATCATAGAATGTAATATGTGGATCCCTCCTTGATGTATCCACCCATATATAACACACACACACACACATAGATATATATATATTCAACCACTAAGTTCATGTAAAGAGTGAACCAGGTGACAACTGTGTTAATGTTTTGTTGAGGGATCTCCAAAAAAATCAAAATCACATGACCATAAAGGAGAAACAATAATTTTAATAGATACTTATAATTATTTTCTACCAAATTCTATGATATATCTATCAAATATAGTTTTCATTTTTGTTCATTCCCTTGCTCAACATCATTGACCACTTAATTGATGTAAGCAATAACTTGAACATCAAGAATAATGTTCATGGGTCTATCCATTTCATATAAAAAAATTAAGAAGTGTGAGTTAAAATAATATAAAATAGAAGATAAGAAAATGGTATATAAGGAAGAAAGTATAGAATTAAGCATGAGGATAACTGGGTGAAAATTTGACTAAGTATTAATTTTTCCTCAGATCACCACACTAAGGTCACAAAACCTAGTTACTCTTTACTAGGAGTTCCTAACAAGATCATCATTCCCAATTATACACAAAAATATTTCTCTCAAATGAATTCCATGACCAATAGTCCATTCCCTAAATCTTTCACTCAATTTTTTTTCTCAGTCAAACACACCCATTTTTTAGACGAATAATTTCTTAGGATATATAATGAACATTGTACATGACTTGGGTGAAAAGAGAGAGATGCATCTATATGATTCATATCAATTGAAATATGTGCCTTGATATGGTTTTCCACTACTATTTATAGATAATGATTGTGCATGTCTGAATCCCCTAACGGAGCCCATGTGTTGAATATAGCATGAATCTGTGTGTTAAAAAAAGAGAACACTATGTTGAACCTATGCACACACACCTATTTAACACCCAAGTAACATTGAACTTATAATTTAACCCCTATATTCAATTAAAATTGAATTATAAGGTATGAATTTATTTATAATTGAATTTTATTACAGAAATAACTCAAAAAAATCTATGGAATAATTTCAAACTTTTAGAAGGATGAATAATTATAGGGAACCACTATTATGTGCCCTATTCACTGAAACCCTTATCAGTACCCTATTTTCTAGTACCCTCCTTCTTTCCCTACACACTGAAACCCTTCTCCATTCCTGGTAAACTGGTGACCTGATTAGTGCTATGCCCATCTGTGCCACACCCTACACCCAATTCATCTCGCAGCTGCACCGTGTTCCCCATTCATGGGAATTGGACACAAAAATTTGTTAATTATTGTTATATGGGACACCAAGCTAAGTTTTCATTCTCTTCATCTCCCAATACAAAGTGAAAATAAACCATTGAGACTTTTTCAATATGTCTCCCAAGTTTCCACCACTAGTGTTGAGTCTAGTTCACCTAATTGGGAACTTATACACATATTCTAAACTATCAAGAGCCCGTTCAACCATATCCCCAAACAATGATCCCCTTAACCCAGGTATCCTAATATGGTTTATGACAAGTCCTAAATAGTCACCCAACATGAAACCCACCTGGTTATCCTATTTCCCCAGGTTCTTCAAATGGAAAAAAATAATTTACCAAAATAATTTATTGATACTCTTTTTCTAAAACAAATTTATTACCGAGTCCCATCCACCTAAGACTCCTCTATGGTCTCCTAATATACATGGCGGGGTTATATATATCAGGTTTTTTCCTTTAAATAATTTGTTCTATTAAAAATAGGAATTGGTAATCTTGAAATAGATATACCCATGTTTCCCCTTTAATTGAAAATATCCTTAGGATATAGTCAATCATATATTCCATTGACAATAAGTACTCTCTCCATAGGATCAATGGGATATTCAATATTCTAACCCTCTTGACTCATTTGACTTTGTGGTTTCAAATAAGCACTATGTATAACAAGAAAACAAAATATTCTTCAATTAGCCTTTGTAGTCCAATCAACAAAACATGAATAGAAATGGGATGTTAGTCCATTGTAATTATGAAATATTCTTCACTATTTCACATCACTTATGTATCTAATCAATCTTTCCCTTCCAATTTCCAATAGTAAAGAGAACATATATGGTCCTCCAATAAGGCATAATACCTAACCATTTTCTCATTTATGATTTAATCCATGTGACAAATCAATGATCCATAATCACCATGGGACTTATAATGATGTAAGAACCAATCACACTCTATTATATTTAGTTTCCAATATAGAAAATGAACCAAAAGGGTAACTCATGTGTAAGACTCACACAAAATATCGGTATGTCCCATTATATAGTTTCCAATATAAAAAATGAACCAAAAAGGGTCACCCATGTATAAGACTCAAAAAAATATATATCTTGGAACCTTTCACTTAGAAATTCATTCCACATGATTTTAAACAACTTATAATAGGTTCTATTTTCAGTACCTAAAACTATAAGATGTCATAGTCTTGGATGCATGACCATAAAAGGTACATTATTTATCCTAGAGACATTAACTTAAAAGGAACTTCTTCGATCATGGGTACATGACCTTAAAATGTTCCACATTTTTTTTCACATGAAATTAAAATGTATAATGTGTATTATTAAGTGTAACTTAACTATGTAAGTTCAGATTCTATTCATGGGGTTATGTAGGAAACCCCTATCATGGGCCCGATCTAAACTCCATAACAACTACAACCTCCTTGGATAATGATAAATTCTATAGTGAAAATCTATTTGGATTTAAATTAGAGTGTAACCCACCAAAAAGTGAAAAAAACCAAAACATCTAATACATATAGAGGTTCATGTTAGTTCATGGTAAATATTGATCACTTTCATGATATAGATAAATAGTATTGTGACTAGGAATGGTTTCATGAATATATATTAAATTTATAAGAGCTCATTGGATTAGAAAATAAGACCCTTCATGAGAGGCAATAATCTCCAATATTCTTGTCCAAGGCATGTGATTTTCATTATTTTTATCTCACACTAATGACCTTATTCCTTTTTAAACCAATTATATAACATAACATAAATCATAGGAATAAATTCATGGGATAAATTAAGAAGAAAAACTTATTCATAAGCTTGATTGAGATTCAAAAAATAATAGGAATTCATATAGATAATGGTTGAAGATGAAGATTTTATGGTATCTAACGATGAATAAAATTATTTTTCAACTCATACAAGAATAATAAAGTAGGTGGGGGTCACAAATATTACTATATGTAGAGGAAAACTGATTAAAATGAGGATAACATTGAGGAAAACAGTTCAAAACTCTTTATTTTCTCAGGTTTGACAAAAAAATGTAAAATATTCTTTTGAGAATAAACATGTGTTCAATGGATTGAATGAAGAATTAGATTAAATTAATAATAATGGAAATTGGGATATATTACCTAATACAACTAATAATAGTGTTATTTTAACCAAGCGTATATTCAAAAAAGATGAATAAAAATGGAGAGGTGTTGAGAAATAAGAAAAGACTCATATGTAAAGGCTACTAAAAAATGAAAGGAATTTATTTTGAAGAGGATTTAACACCAGATTATAAACTTGAGACTATTAGTATTTTTATTGAAATAATTTTACAAATATTATGCAAGTTCTTCTAAATGGATTTCTAGCCTTTCTTATTCAAAGGAGATTTCGAAGAATAATTGTATATTGAGTAACTTGTTAGATTCATTATTAGAGCATATGAATGATATATTTTAAGGTTAAATAATCTACTATATGTCTCAAAAAATAACCCAAGATCATGGTGTTCCAAGTTAGACACTTTCTTAAAGTCACCAAAATTAAATAAGGAAAGAGTAGACAATAACCTCCACATCAAAGAAGATAAAGAGGTATCTTTAATTTTCATTGTCTGTGTAGAAGATTTTATCTTATATGGAAATGGATAATGTGTTTATGATGAGTTCTATTTGAATATGAAGAAGATGTTTTAGATTTATATACTTAGAGAGATATAGTATTTTTTTAGTGGTAAACCCCATGGGATTAGTGCAAACACCTAGGGGAATCAAACATTGCCTACTTTTTACCAAATTTTAAAATATCCTCAAGCCCCTTAGGAATTTACACTTGGTTTCTAGATAGTGTATATGTGTATATTTTAAATTTAACCTAGTAATAAGAAAGAACATTTAATTTATGTAAATAATTAAATAAGTACATGGTATTTTTAAAAGGTTTGGTATTAAGACCTACTCTTTTCCATGTTGGTTATGCACCCCAACATGGATTATCCACTATAAAGATCAATATTTAAATATTTTTTTGTGTGTGTTTACCATGACTATATAAAGTATCACTTGTATACACTTTTCTACTTCTCAAAAGACTTATCTTACTATCTCTATATTGTATTTCTTCAATAAATTTACAATATAGTCACTCATTCTCATAGTGTTCTCCCTACCTACCCTAAGTCAAAAAAGTTCTATGGAATCCCATTGTATATATAGAGGTATTCCTTTTATGTTATTCTAAGAAATACATCAATTAAACTATACATGATGATTTTTCATCAATATGATAGATCTCCTTTAACTCAATAAAAGAGTATTCAAATTCAAACATTTCTTCAAGAATTATTAAAAATTTGGTCCCTATAAACAACCTAGATTCATAGGTAATTTCAAAAACTTCTCACCTCACTTTATAACTTCTAAATTTTTGAAAGAATCAATCCTTGTGATCAGGACATACACTAAAGATTGGTATCTCCTTATATTCTTCTTCATAGTACTTAAAATCACCCGAGATGAAAATTGAATGATGTCCAACTTCTTCTATAATATTTATCTTCAATAAATAAAAAATATTATTAATAAAATAGAATCATATTTATGTTCTTCACCTTCTTTGAGAACTTTATTTATCTCAACTACAAAATAGCCTCCCTCATACCACACCAGTGGTGACTTCTTCAAATTATTTTCTTTATTTATTAATTTACTAAATTTCTCATGTGTAAGAGTAGATTCATTTAATAAAATTACATGGATCCCATCATAATCAGTTTCCTCATATGGATAATGATGAATACTTCTTATTCTAACAGTAATAGAAGCTATCATAAGATACTCAGTTCAGGAAGCACCACTTTACTCAAGTGTAAATTTCCTCTTCAAATTCTCAAACTTCTAGATTCAATCAACATTCAAAAATATCAGATTTTTTAATTTATAATAATAGATTTATTCTTCCCCATACTAAAAAATCTCAATCTCACCATCTTCTTTAACATTTTTTCATGATACAATAGCAGTTGAAAGTAACTCAGTTACTTAAATATTTACCCATTTGAAATCCAACAAGAATCAATGCATATTCAGATGCATATGATTTTTCTAACTCCAAAGAGGAAAAGTTTCATCAAAATTAATTTCTAGATTTAAAAAATTGATCTTCTTCATTAATAGACTTAAAATTGAGAAACAATAAATATTTTCATAATAAACTACTCTAAACATAAAATAGATATGACCAATGATCACCATTTTCAAGACTCTCTTGAATCATCTTAAAATATATTTTAGATGTGATGTTTTAGACCATGAAGTTCATCTTAGGAATTATCAAGTTCTATTCTCATTTAATCTAGAATTTATTCCAATAAATTTAGTATTATAAATAATTACAGAACTTTTTTTTATATTTGATCTTCTTCTACCATAGATTTTAGATCAATAACTCAAATTTTCAGGATTGAATAATACACAATTCTTTGAGTTTTTTATATTTAGAAACTTGAAGATCAACTTTGGCATTATCACAATCAAATTTATACTTAGAATAATAATTTTGGAAACTTCAACATTTTTCACCAAGTATGTATGTGAAATCTATAACGTCCTGGTTCCGAGTGTCGCCCAGAGGTGCCCAGTACTCAGTTAGTCAGATGGCCTCAAGCGCATTTACCCAAACACCAGAGGATGCTGACTATCAGCGATGGCCTTGGGTGTGATAGTGGGGAAACTATGCCCTAATTGAATGAGTAATGTAGTGGAAATAAACAAATAAAAATAGTGGAAGAAGTAATAACATAGAATAAGTAAACAACGAAATACTGAAAGTAATAAACAACTGAAACACATATATAAATGATGCATGATACATATGTTTAGAAAAATAAAAAAACAAGTCACAATGCTGGAATACATTACTAAACCAAAGTAAAAAATAAAACAAATAAACTCTAGCAGCATCGCAAGCCTCAGCTTGGTCACATGCTCTCCAGCTCAACAACAGTCAAGTACTTGACGTAGAAGAGAACTTTCCCTTATCTATAACTATAGAAATATAATCTGTTTGGTCCCAAAATAATGTCCCAAATAGGGTGTGAGACGAATCCCAGTAGAAAACCACCTAAAGATCTTTCCATAACAGTCAGTGAATATATATGGTAGGCAATAAGAAAAATGAAGCAGTAAACAAGGAAGTAATCAAATGTAAACAATCCTACAATTTCAATTGAATTAATTTTCCTATATCAAGTAAGTATCTAATAAAAAAAAGTAACCCTGTAGGAATTACTCATAGCCCAACCACTTTGGTTCAACCAATCAAACATAAGAAACTCTCCGGGAAGTACTCACATTCTAACCCCTCTGGTTCAGTTTTAGCAAAGACTCTTTGAGGAATAACTCACCGTCAATTCCCCTTGTGGTCTCATATTAGTAACTATAGAAACTTTGAGGAAGCACTCAATGTCTAATTCCTCATGTTGTATCACAATGTGGAACTGCAGACACTCTAAGGGAGAACAAAGTCTATCCCCCTATGGTCTCTCAATGTAAAAGTAAACATACACTCTGGAGAATCACTCAACGTCCATTCTCCCTATGGTCTACTACACCAGGTTCCCACAGCCCTATGTAAGTCAATCATGCACAACAATGTTCAATATCCAAAGCAAACCTTAAGAACTTATTTTCTAACAGCATTCAATAACTACATGGCTAAACATCTACAATCTTATAACAACATCAGATAATATCATTTTATCCTAACAACACTTGGCATGAAAAACAAGCAGCCTAACTAACAAAGCTAGACCAAACGTTCAATATCAAAACAAACATAGAAAACACATCCATATCATGGAAAATAACCATATTCAAAATAAAACAACCTATACTTAGGTACACATGGAAAAACAGGCATTAACAGGGATAAAATCCCTAAACACGCAATACCCCATTCTAGGGTATTGGGCACTTGTGCACACAACATTCAAATACTCACTACAAAAAGTTACAAACCACCTACCTTGACATTGTACGATTGATATAGTTGAATCCTGGCATTTTAATCGACCTAGAACACCATAGATCTACAAAAACGTCTAAAATGATCAACCAAGAATATCTCATGAGAGAGGAGAAATCAAGGTATGCGGCTCTAGAAGAAGGAATAGCTCACTGTGGTGATTCAAACCTAATTGACGGTGGTTGATTCGGAGAACGGACAGAGGGTTGGGGGCTTGAAGAAGAACCATCGGCTTCAGTCGCTCCTGGATGAGACGAACTGATAAGAATGCATTTCTGCCAATTAGATGTGACCCCGTTCTGATTTAACAAATAGAAAGAAAAGTACATGGCGTGTCTTTTAAAATTACATGGTGTGTATATGCCTTTACTGAGCCTCACTTTAGTAAGTCTCTAGGTCACCCCACATGACCATGTACTTGACCGTTACATGACCAGTACACAGTCACCCGCAGAAACTGATTACATGGTGTGTACTCCAAAACACATGGCATGTACTACTTAAATTTCCATATTCTCCTGTTTTTCTCAAAAACACTAAAAAAGAAAACTCATACCTGAAAAGAAGGTCCAAGTTCTTACAAAATCCACATACGAGAGATTCAAGTTTCACATTTCTTTGAAATAGTTTATGTATATTTTGACTACATCCCTAGATTTGGCTATGTTGAATATAATACATGCATCTTATTATACATGGATGATCATAATCACATAAACTCTCAAATTACCATACATAAGCTCAATCACTTTTTTGAATCACATGATTAGACGATTAACCTTTTTGAGATGCATTTTCTTACTTTGATTCCCATATGTAGAAAAATTCATTACATCAAACATTATTTATACAAAATTTTCATATATTAGTACATTGGTTACCTGGATACACCTATATTTCTAGAATTTGAGTATGGGACCATTCATGTAGATGGAACATGGATTTAAGAAATTTTCTATATTTTTTTCATTTTGAAATAGGGATACTCTAGTCTGTCTCTATCCAATCCCAACCACTCATAAACACTTCAAAAAACCTTTGGGAATTTATGAAACTTTTTCAAACACTTAAAAACTATTACCAAGAACTCAAATGAAAAGAAGACTCACAAATTCGAGTTCTTATAAACCATACCCCACACTTCTAATTTATTCCAACCTAAAACATCATCCAACTGTGTTTCATCATGTTTTTTAGATACAATATACAATATCACACAATGATGACCTTAATTAAATTACTTTTATCTTAAAAACCCAATCATCAAACCTTTATAACAATGATTATAACATCTATTTAATCAGTTCACTACATCCATCTCTCATGCTATTCCAAACTATTATAGATAGAACTTCCTACTGCAGTACATTCCATTCACATGAGGAACAAGTCTTTCAATCATTTGATTTGAAGGCTAATAATCAAATCTATATAGCAGAATATCTTGGTATTAGTAGTTATATCTGTATTCTATTTCCAGTATATGATACTACCCTTATATTTTCAATGGAAACACAATTCATATTTTATTACCCATAGTGCATGGGAAGTACCTTCCTTTCCATATAACAGGTTGATACTACAATCCACCTCATGTCTATTTGAAAACTATTGACATGCACATTAAAAATAAACACAAATTCAATCAAAATGGAACTTCATTCTCCCCATTTTTTTTAATACTTTGAACTTCCAAACACTTTAGATGCAAGAAAATATTTATTATAAATTAACTTTTCATCTAACCCTTAATGGTAATAAATTAAAAGGAGGAAAAGGTTTTTTTCTTCATTGAAGATACGATTTTAAATACAATTGATGCATAAGGTATAATTATTATACCTCTTAATCATATGATTTCTAGAGATATCTTCTACCTATTGATCTTATAATCCCTTTATAAAGATAGTAACCATAGATTCCATAGTAATGATCCATCAATTAATAACTATAAGTATACCTAGGTGATCATAGACTAGAAAAAAAGTTCTCATAACCTAGACACCAAAGTTATCCATTTAATTTCTCAATATAGTGGAACTGAAAAATATCAATTTTCAGGGGTTGTACAAATTAGACTTTCAAAACATTCTATGAACATGAACTCATCTTTTGAAACATATCAAAAAGTTAAAGTGTTAGTAAAAGACTCCCCATTTTGTAAGAAAAATTGTCCACCATAATAAGTACAACATGTATACACTATAACAATTAAAGGACAATTAATATCATACCTAACACTTCAGTAATGCTGAATATTTCAAAATTTCCATTTTTCAAGAATTTAAAAAATATTTTCCTTTACTTTTTTAGTTTCTCCTCCTAGAGGGGTGCACTCCATACTTCATCACTATGGGAATTTTATTAAAGAAATAAGATCAATGGAATTATGATAATAGTTCAAATATATACCAATTGAAAATGAATAACGATTTATTTTTCCCCATGGGGGTTTTAATTTTTTGAAGCATCACCATAAATTCCTTCTCCAAATTATAATCACTAAGATATGGGAATAATGTGGACTTAATAACCTTATTTATTGCATTACAAGGGTTGAAACTTATTTATCAGCCCAGTTAAACTTTTATTTGAATATACAAGGTGTATTATCTTATTCATGCTTCTATTCACTTTAAGTTTATAGATTCATTTCCCTTTGTTCAACATGGATTTCTTCTTGTTGCTAGATTTCATCTTAGCTGGAATGGGGTTATTTACTTTTTCAAGCATAATGATTTCATTATTTTATGTTTTATAAAACATCCCTAATTATTCCAACTATTCTATCCATATGACCAATATATCATTAGTTACATGAACTCCATTCATCATTTGTGTGATCTTCTTCTTTACATCATGATTGACATTAATACAAATAGCGCTTTTACTATTTTCTTTAATAGCTACATATGTAATGGTAGGGTATTGATACACTTATATAGAGTGTGTCTAGTTATATTTCACATAACACACACAATTAATTTCATATTTGAGTCATCATCATTGGGAAAATTTTCATATGTGTTCTATTTCTTATTGGGAGTTGCATACTCAACCGCTTTATTTATTGGTTTCTTCCCCAAGGTGTAATTTGTACCAATTACTCAATATGTGGGGATATTTTACTATTTTAATCATATGAGTAATAAATAGAAGTATTGTACCATAATTTCTCATAATAATGAACACAAATATTTCACATCTCATAGATTTTTTCAAGATACTTAAGTCTTTTTTTTCAGATACAAATTCTCCATTTTCCGTGCTTCTAGATTTTGAACAACACATTTTTTTATCAACTATAAATCTTTAAACCATATATTATAGAATTATATTACTTTTATATACTTTCTTATTATTAAAAAATTTAATTTCCGTGGGAGTAAACATCAATCTACACCAGAAACTTCCCATTAATATTGCTATTTTTCTAGTACATGGAATATGTCTATATTTTCATACTTATTGATTTTGGGTTGGAACCCTAAATTTTTTATTCCTATTCAAGAGGAAAATTTTCTTGGACATACTACCATTATTTCTTAAAATATTTATGAGTGTACCATATTTTTTACTCTTCTAAATTTTTATAGAGATTTTGGTTTTATCTTATACATTCAGAATATCCATATTTGAAACTAACTGAATGAATTGGGTTGTGGGGTGACTTTTTCAATGTGTTTGAGGTGGATAATTATCTAAATAATATCAAGACATTTTTAATACCAGTATGAGTGACTTTTTAGGGAAAATAAATATCTGAAACTTGTGTGGTGGTAGATTTATTTTCAGTTATTTGGGAAGATTAATCTTGACTAGATTATTTATTTATTTTAGTTTCATTTCCATATCTAAATATTTCATGACAAGAGAATGTTTTTAATCATTAATTTACTTCAACTTATCTTTCCATTCACTCTCCATATTTATAATATTATCTTCATGAAACATGATTAATTCCACTAATGAACTCTCAAGATATTTTACTCTCTTGTATGTCACATCCAACTAGGATTATTTGACATTCATTGAAAGTCAATAGATTTACTAAAGTGAATGAAACACCTCTTAAATAAAAATATTCTCACGTTAATCTATTTTAAAGTATTTATCTATCAAAAAAAGTATTTTATTCCAAATTTTAACTAATTCATCCTTTTCTTTAAATAGTCTTGAGAGACTGTTTGATTTTCCAACCTGTTTTGCCAATGTGTCTTCCATTTCATTAGCCTCTTAGTCTAACTGTGACTTTAAATTCTATAGTAACTTTATATATACTAGTATTAATATAAAAACTTCATTGGGTAATTTTTCAAGATACTCCGTAATTTCAAAATAAAAAACTGAGTGATTTGTCATTTCCAAGATCCTAAAGTATTTTATAACCTGAAATAACTTCATCCGATGAATATCTCCCACCAGGTTTGATGAAAAAAACCAATATGATTACTTTCATCCCATATGTGAAAAATTATCTATTTTATATTATTTATCACTTGTTTATCCTTATTATTCATCCTATATTTCAGATTATTAGAAGATACTTCAATATGAACAACAATAGGAATTGAATCTGTATTTTCCATGAAAGGATATTATTATATCATCACAAATATGGAATTAATTTATCCAAAAAAAGACCAATGGGTCTTCAAAAATTGATCCAATAAGGGAGGACTTATATCTAATAAAAATCTATTCCCCTTGGGATCAGTGCAGACACCTCATAGGGGGTGAATCGGGTGTCTCCAACTTTTTACCAAATTATAAACTATCCAGAAACCCATTTTGAAACATCCCAACCCTCCTCATTGACTTGAGTTGAGGCATAATTTCTACTTGGCTTTAGGCAACATCCTCAAGATGGAAAAGGTTAGAAATGAATTCTAAGGACTTTAATACAATTGGGGGATGATTTTTCATTTTAAATAAAACAACCACAAATAACATACCAAAACAAAACACACTATAAATTATGCATGATAACAATGTGGTACTAATAAATGTGTAACAAACCAAACCAAACTATATCATATTACAAAGAGGAAACCAAGAAAAATATCAAAATGAAAATCGGAAGGCCAAACCAAAAAAACTTAAAGATTCTAAAGACACCAACATAGTAACTCCCCATATTCTTCAAACTTCAACACCACAATCCATTCCTAAGTATCATAAAGTGTCACTACAGAAATGTGATACTTTTCCTTTACCTGTGTCTTGAAAAACGATATCTTTAAACTCACCGAAGTTCCCAAGAAAGGGGTTAATATAAACTCAGTAGGTTTTCCCAAAATGATTTCCCTACTCATTTAACTAGGATAGAACATGTTAGTACATTTATATAAAATTTTTTATATAAAAAAATTAAAATATTTTATATCAAATCCAAAAAATTTTCTAAAAAAATCTATTTTCAAAGGAAAGTAAAAAAAATTCTTTAAAACCATTTCACAATTTCCATTTTAGCATAACTCATTTCATTCCCCATATCCACATATCCAGAAATGCATGCCTGTGTTATATTTCCATACTCATGAGAGGTCTCTAATAGATACACCACGTCATCACAAGATAACCATATACAAGTTCCCCAATGGAACAAACCCCTTCTACAAGGTCACATTAATGAAAATGAACACACATTAACCAACTATGCCAAAACCATGCCAAAAAAATTGTGAAATGACATTTCAATAAAACAATTTTTTTTTAAAAACCATTCCAAAAAACCTTTTTATTCATGAATTAGACTAAAAAACCATTTTAAAATCATCATTTTAAATTAATTATACAAATCACTTTGCACAATAACTAAATTCCACAATTTTCCAAACCACCACTAAAGAAGGTTTCTACTCAAATTTTCACAAAAAAATCACAATAAAGTCCAATAAATTTAATCAATTTGGAAAAAATACTTCAATTTATAATAATATTTTTTGAAAGTGAAGCCACCCACCTAGAAAACTATGGTGAAAATTAAGAATATCATGAATTCTTCAACAAAATAGGGTCGAATCTCAAAAAATCCACCGTATATCTTGTTTCCTAACACCCTCAAAGCCAAATATCATCATTATTAGTATCAAATATCACACACACACACACAGAGATATATATATATATATATATATATATATATATCCCCAATAGACTATATATATGAATTCAATATAGGAAATAAGAATAGATCTAAGGAAAACCACCATGAATGGAGACTTACCAATCAATATGGACTTCAATGCATCAATATTTTCTTACGGATCACTCTTAGATCGAAGGAAAGAGTATCCAAAGCCTTTGGGAGGAGAAATAAACGAGTTAGAATTGACCTATGTAAAAAATGGGTTGTTTTGGAGCAATTTTGGGTGAGAACCACAATTTTATGTTCTAATTTTTAACCATGCACAGTTAGGTTGCATGGTTAAGAAAATCATGCACTGACCATTCATATGACTCTGTCTCTAAAAGAGTGAGTTTTAATTGGTGTAAACCTAGTTTGATCAAACCATGTGCCTAACCATGTTCCTATCCAGAGCCCACTTTATTTTTTTTCATAGTTTTCTTTAGGAGTTTCATGGTTTTTACTAACCATTCTCAAATCACGTACATTCAAAAAATCCCCAAAAACATTCCGAAAGTTCTCAAAAACCTCTCAAACCTCACCCAAAAATTTAAATACTTAAACTAAATAAATAAAGGGGCAATTACTTGAAACTAAGGATGATAAATTATCCATAAAATTTTAATTTATATCCCTAGAAATTAGAAAACCACCATTTCCATGAAAGAGTTCAGGTCATCGATCAACCATTTCTTTCTCCCATTCCCATATTTCTTACTAAATATGACCATGTTGGCATAAAACCCACACTATAATAATGATTTTACCACATAATACTTTCTCTTTATTGTCCACAATTCGTACTAGTATATGAAGAAATGAAGCATCCGACTCTAGGTCAACATGATCCCATAAAATCACATGGTTAGGATCAGGATGATACTTTTTCAACTAAGATACATGAAACGCACTATTCACCACACTAAACCATTTTGGAAAGTCCAACTGATATGCCAAATCACCAACCCATTCAAGTATCTCAAAATGTCCTATCTATCAATGAGATAACTTGACCTATTTTCCAAAACGATGATACCCAAGCTTTGGAGAGATTCCCAGAACACATGATCACTGACCTCAAATGAAAACGGGCATCGATGATGATCCTCATTCAATTTATAATGAATATGTTCTATATCTATCCATTTCCTAATCAAATGAATCTTTACCATTTTCTATTGGACAACGCTCAGTCCAACCAGTGAAGTATAACCTATTTCCACCCAATAAAGATGAGAACAATAAGGATTCCCATAAAATGATTCAAAAGAAGCCATATGTATTGTGGCATAATAACTATTGTTATATGATAACTACACTAAAACAATTTACTCCTCCCATGAGAAACTAAAATCTATTACACAAGAATTAATAATGTCTTCAAAAGTTTGTATTGTTCTTTTAGATTGTCCATCCATCTGAGGATGATACACCATACTCATATTCAACTATGTTCCAAAGGCATGCTATAAGGATTTCTAGAAAAAATATTTAAACCTTATATATATGTCTGAAACTATCAAAACGGGTATGCCATGTATTTTACCACTTCTTGAATTTATATTTCAGATAATTCCTCCACTATATGAGATTCAAAAATAGGGATGAAATGGGATGACTTTGTGAGATAATCCACTATCACCCATATAGAATCATGTTTCCAAACCATCCTTGGGAGACCTGTCATAAAATACATGGAAATATTCTCCCATTTCCAAATAGGAATAGTTAAATACTCCAACATACCCACTAGCCACTAGTTCTCTACCTTAACCTTTAAAAAGTTAATCATATCAAAATAAATTCAACCACCATTCTTTTCATGCCAACCCACAAAAAAAATTATTTTAGTACCTTATACATATTCTATATTCTTGGATGAAAAAACTATATCAAATGGTGGTTAGTATGAATATTTTTTCCCTAAAAATCCATATACATGACCATATGATTTCGAAACCACAAAACTAAACTCCCATTTAGCTTCTATACCTCAATGGACTCCCCACCATTAAGTTTTGAACTCATAGAAACGCATTCAAAATCAAATTTATATGCCTCTATAAATGTCTCAACCAAATTAGGAACAAAAAAAAGTGGAATGAAAAGCACAACACTACCTCAGTATTAAAAATCCATGTGCATGTCGGTTATCATTGACATTAACTGACACTGATATGAAGACTCTTTTTCCAACTGGGCATACAAAATTCTTCATAATTCAACTGCTACTGAATTTTATTTAACCCATATATACATTAAGTAAAATTTTAAACTTTGGAGATAATCCATCCATAATATTTGTCTCAAGTTCAAATCCATTTGAGAGAAAATATATTTTAAGCTCTTATGATTCGTAAACACTATGAATTTTTCACCAAAGAGGTAATGTATCCATGTATTCAAAGCATTGACTATATAATAAAACTCAAAATCATGTGTTGGGTAGTTCTTCTTATGAAACTATAACTATCATGATCCATAAAAAGTAACATGGTATTCTTACATGAGAACACATCCCAACATAGATCCTGAAGTATCACAATACACCACGTACCCTTATCTTGATTCTGGAAATATATGGATCGGTGCAGATATAAGGAAAAAATTAAACTCTTGAAAATTATTATGAAATCTATCTCTCTATTGGAATGTAATATTTTTCCTCATCAAAACTATCATTAGTGAAGATATCCATGAGAAATCATGAACAAAATGTCAATAATAATTAACTAGACCAAGGAAACTGCACATCTTGAAGAAATTATTAAGTAGTTTCCAAGAGATAAAAAATTATATCTTTTCTGGATCCACAGAAAAATATCTTTCAAATATTAAATGGATAAGGAAACATACTTTTTATCCAAAAATCACACTTTAAAAATTTGGAATAAAAATGATGATCTCGCTATATTTCCAACACTGTCTCCATGTGTTGTTCATGACAACCCCTTGTCCTTGAATACACCAATATGTCATCTCTGATAACCACCAAGAAATAATATATATACCTCTAAAATATCCAATTCATCAATTACATAAAGACTGCTGGTGCATTTTTAAGACTGAAGGCATAACCACATTCTCATAATGGACATATCTACTTCTAAAATATATTTTTTGGAATATCCTCCTTCAGAACCCATAATTAGTGGTATCTTGATTATAAGTATATTTTAGGGAACCACTAAGATCCCCTCAATTGATCAAATAGATCATAAATGAATTTAAGTGGATATTAATTATTTATCATAACTTGGTTAAGCTTATGATAATCCACACACATTTTAAGAGTTCCACCTACCTTTTTTACAAACAAAATTGGTGATACCCATGGAGATGTACTCATCTAAATGAAACATTTTCTTCACAACTCTTCCAATTGGTATTTCAATTCCATTAACTCTTTTGGTTCCATATAATAATATGAAAGGTAGATAAGATTAGTTCATGAGAGGAGATCAATCATAAACTCTACTTCTCTTGTGGGTGGAAACCCTAAGAAATTATCAAGAAAACATTTGTAAACTAACCAAAAACTACTAGAAAACTACTATTCCTGATCTCTTCCACCACTGCCAAAGTCAAAACTAGAAATTGGAAAGATACAGTTCCAACCTCTAGTTTTAACAAAACTATTTCACCTGCCTTTATATTTTAATCTCCTCTAAAGATATTCTCTACACCATCATCAGTTGTAAAACAAACCCTCCATGTATAAAAAATGATGTGATCTTTGAACATAGTTAACTAATCCTTACCCAGGATTATGGAATATGCATCCATATCACACATAGATAAATACCACATAAAATCAGAACCATCAAAAGTTATATAATATTATCTACACATCAAGGTGAAATATTCACTTTGTTCAGGAAGAGTTTTATGTTTCAAAATAGATGGAATCATATCAATATTTAAACCCAGTAGATCAAAAACATGAGAAGCAATAAATGAATGTGATACACCTATAACAAACAAAGATTTCATAAGTGAAGAACTCAAAAGAATAATACATCTCACCATCAATGGTCTAGATTGATCATCAATAATAAATTCCTTAGCTCCATACAACTGCTTACTAGATACAATTTTTTCTCTATTTCCCTATTGAGATTTACCTGCTTGAGGAGTCATGGTATTCCAAGAATCACCATGGCTATGTCAGTTTTTCCGATGAGAATTATTCTACTTCACTCATCCCATAGAAGCATACGACATCTGTGAAACATAATATGTGTCTCGAACACCCAACCTTGAAGCACAGAGACAATAACACTAAATATGGACCATCTGGTTGCAATTATGGCATGCTCTAGGTGGTTTCATAAAATCTTGCCTCATGTGGTCAAATTAAACACTTTGAAAACACCCAAGTTTACCCTTTGGTTTTGGAGGAAGATTCACCAATCAATCCATATGGTTCTGAGTTATCCCATAACTTTAGACATTAGTTCCCCTCTTCTATTTGTTCCAAACATTAGAGTTCCCACCATTTCCCAAAGGTATCAACATGCTCCCTCCACCCATAGATTCTGAGATATACCTTTCTGTAACCATATCTCTATTAACCATCTCTATATAACCTATTATACAAAGAACAAAAAATTTCGAGCGAATCTATTTCCTCATCCTCAATTCAAAAATGAATTCCTTCAAGGACACACTAGTAGTGAATTTTGGTGAAAAGAAGGATTAATTCAAAAATTTAGCTGTATACTCTATCACTAACAGGCTCTCCTTCTTTAAGCTAAAAAAGTACATTGTTATAGAAATTTTGAATGTGTGAGGATAAAATTGTTTATTGAAAATTTCTTTAAAATTCTCCCAACAATGCCTTGGTCCAATTTATTTTGAACTGATAAATCCCACCACTAGCATGAAATATCTTTCAGAATATACATTAGAAACCTGAATTTCAGCTCTGCAGGTGTTCCAAGAAAATAAAAGATTCAATTCATCTTATTTAGCCACACTTCTACCATCTCTAGTTTTAAATCACCACAAATGATGGGTGGATGGTACTTTTATAACTGAATAGAATTGTAAACTTTCCTTGGTTCATCCCTCATGTTCCCTCTATCCACAGCTTAAAAGTCTTGGAAAATACTCTGAACTAGCTGTTAATTAACCTATGGTTTAGGTTCAACCACATTCTCATTAGTTTCTTCAAGTTGGTTTCTATAATTCGTACCAAGTTCCATTTTCTATAACCAAAACAAAATTCCATAAGTCTTAGTCTCTAACAACTGAGGTATTATCAATTTCAAGTTCTACCATATCAGATATATCATATCAAGGATTTCCAAAATTCACTACTTTCCCTCTTCTACCCATTTTTGAAAAATCCACAATTCTTTTGAAAATAAAACCCTTTTTAAATACCACTATCATGTTGTTTCCAAAATATCACATTTAAATAAAATCAATACTTTTCAAAAATAAATATTTTTTCACCAAATGAAACATCATTACTCAAAATGAAATATGAACTCTTAATAGGAAGTAATTTCTATTAATGCATTTCATGATCTTATCATTAGCTAAAACCTTAAAAATGAGATTAAAATTACAATAAGTTTCTCCAAAACAATTATGTTCCCAACTCCCTAGTAACTTGAAGTTCGACATAAATAGGTCAGCTAAGCCTTTTTATGCTCAAAATTTCATGTTCCAATGATCCTATTCCTTTTTACCATCCCAAATAAAGGAAAAATCAAGAATGATTTTCAACTCCAAGAATAAAAAAACTAATACCCAAGTATCGAACAAACTGATACCACTTGTCCTGAATGATTTGGACCGACTACGACTAATACAATTTTTAACATCTTTCCCTCTTCACTGGCTTGAGTCGAGGATTAATTACTACTTGGAATTAGGTGATATCCCCAAGACACCAAAGGCTATAAATAAATTCCAAGGGCTTCAATACAATTGGTAGATGATTTTTCCTTGGAAAATAAAATAACCACAACTCACATACCAAAACCAAACAACCTCTAAATTATGTATGATAATAGTATAATACTTATCAATGTATAACAAACCAAACCAAACTATATCAGATTACCAAGAAAAAACCAAGACCAATATCATGATATAAAGTGGAAGACAAAACCGAAAAAACTCAAAGACTCAAAAGAAACAAACACAGTAACTCTCCACATGCTCCAAGCTCCAAATCCAAACTCCATTCCCAAGTATCATGAAGCATCATGAAATAAATGAGATACTTTTCCTTTACCTATTTTCAAATAAATGATATCTGCAAATGCACCAAAGTGCCCAATTAGGGGGTGAGTATAAAAATAAGTTGGTTATCCCTAAATGAATTCCATACTCACACCACTAGGATAGAACACGTTAACAAATTTATATAAAAAAAAATATATTAAAAAAATTAAACTAGTTTATATCAAATACAAACAATTTTACAAACCAATCCATTTTTCTATGGAAAGCAACCAAACAATTATTTAAAACCATTTCAAAATTTCCATTTTTCCATAAACTATTTCATTCCACATATCAACATGTCATCATATACATGCCTAGGTGACAGTTCCATACTCATTAAAGGTCCTTCATTGATCTAAAAAGTTATCACAAATTAACTATATACCAATTAACCAATGAAGCACACCCATTCCCTATGGTCATGTCAATGAAAATGAACACCCGCAAACCAATTACGAAAAAACTATGCAAAAAAAATTGCACCAAACCATTTAAATAAAAGAATATTTTTATTTAAAACCAATTAATTTTTTCCATGAATTAAACAAAACAACCAATTTTAAATTCATCATTTTAAAATCATTCAACAAATCACTTTGCACACAACCAAAGTCCAAAATTTTTGAAACCATCACTGAAGAAGGTTTCTACCAATATTTTCACAACAATTTAAAAATTAAGTCTAAGAAATTAAAAAATTTGAAACCAATCCTTCAATTTCTATAAATAGGAGTCGAGAGTGAAGCCACCTACTTTGGAAACTATGGTGAAAATAAATAATGACATGAATTCTTCAATAAAATCGGGTTAAATATCCAAAATCCTACCTTAGATACTATTACCTAACATCAACAAAATTAAATATCATCATGAATGGAATAAACTATCATATATATATATATATATATCCTTAATAGACTAGATCTATGAATCCAAGAGAGGGAAGAGTAATTGATCTAGGGAAAACCACCAAGAACAGAGACTTACCAATCAATTTGTCCTTTAACACGCTAATATTTTCCAATAGATCGCTCCTAGATTGAATAAAAGAGTCTTCACAACCTTTAGGAGGATAAAAAACCAAGTTAGAGTTGAACTAGGGGAAAAAGTGGTTTAGGATCAATTCCAAGTGAGATCCACAATTTTAGGATCCAATTCTTAACCGTTCACAGTTAGGTCACATGGTTAGGTAAACCATGCATATGCATCTTTCTCCAAAATCATGATTTATACTTTGTGGCCGCACAATTTGTATAAACCATGTGCCTAACCATGAACCTACCTAGATACCAATTCTTTACTTTTCATGGTTATCTGTTAGATTTTAATGGTTTTTACTAAACTTTCTCAAAATGTGCGCTACATGAAATTCCCAAAAACATTCTGAATGTCTTCAAAACACTCCCAAACATCACCCAAACACTTTGCATAATTAAAATAAATAAATATATGGTTACTTAATTAAAACTAGGGGTGCTCAAAATTTGGAAGTTAACCTTTGTTTTCAGTTAGTGCATATGGGTATGTTTTTATTTTCACCTAGAAATTATCCATTTCATGCAATTCGATTAATGTAGAAAATAAGTTCATATAATTTATACAAGATTCATCCCTAAGAACTAGTCCTTTGTAAGTTGGTTGTGTGAACCAAAATGGATTCTTCAATATAATGATCAATATTAGAATATAATGGTTTAGTGTCTCCCACACCTATATAATATATAACCATTTATAAACTTTTATACTTCTCACATGTCTTCTCTTACCAGCTTTGCACTAGATTTCTTCAACAGCTTCACACTATAGTCATCGAGTCTCATAGTGGTCTCCATGCATCCCCTAAGTTACAAAGGTTCTATGGAGTCCCAATATATACATGAATTTGTTCCCTTTATATTTTTCCGGGAAGTAGATCAGTAGATCTACATAGGATGTTTATTCATCAATAAGATATATCTCCTTCAACTCAAAAGTAAAGTCTTCAAATGCCAAAAGGTCTTCAGTAATTCTTAGAAACATGGTACCTATAAATGTCCCTAATTTATATGTTTTCTTACAAACTTCTGAAATCTATTTCTCAATACTCAATATATGGAAGGCTCAATACTTGTGTTCAAGAAATGTATTGAAAATTAGTCTCTTTAGATTCTTCTTCTTAGTTATTTGGATCACATGAGTTGAACACCTAACTATGAATGATTTATTACACTACATTCAGCTTCAGTACATAAAAAATATTCTTAACAGAATAGAATATTTTTTATAATATTCACCTTATTTGAGAGATTTATTTTCCTCAGTTATACAATACCCTCTCTCACACCACACTAGTGGCACTATTTATCTCTTCTTTTCATTATTTATCAATTTAATAAATCTCTCACTTGCAAGATAAGATTTATTTAAGAAAATTAAATTGATCCCATCATAATTAGATTCCTCATATGGATAATGTGGAATACTTATTATTATTCCTAAAAAAGGATTTATCATAAAGTTTACACTTTGGGAATCACCACTTTTCTTAAAAGTATATCCATTGTGGAAAGTGTTTAAACATTGATTTACTAATTTTCCATTTTCCTCTTAAACTTATCAAACATATAGCTTTGATAAATATTAAGAAATATAAAATTTTTGAGTTAAAAATAAGACTACTTTTCCTCTTCATGATGAAATAATATTTTACTTACCTTCTTCTTTAACCTACTCTCACAATACAATAGTAGTTTAAAGTTACTCAGTGGATTCAATATTTATGCATTTTAAAACTAACAAGAATCTCTACATATTCGCATTCAAGTGATTATTTGTACACCATCAAATTAAATCATCATTATGATTAATATACAAATTTAAAAACAACATCCTATTCATTAAAAACCTCAACATAGAGGAACATATAGCTTTTCATAACAAATAGGTTAGAACCTAAAACAAATACAACTGATGATCACCATTTTCAAGGACTCTCATTGTCATGAACCAACCTAGGTCAAACCTGAACCAAGCACCCAAGATGATCCTAAATAAGGATAAAGAGGCATTACCAATCCTCATGGGATTGAAACTAGTATAAGGTATCAAATATAACTCAATTTTGGATGATTTGTCATATAAATTATTGTCAAATAAACATAAAAAACAAGAATAAGATAATCATTGGCTGTACAAAGAGATAAAAACTAAACACTAGAAGTACCTCCATGTGACCTTGAGGATGGAATCCAACCAAAAAACCATACTTGCACTATGAGTGATCCAAGCTGAGAAAACCTAGAACTAAAAAATGATAAAGAATATTTACATGAGTAGTAAAACTTAGTACAAATTCCAAAGTAAAATACTCTAAATAAATTTCCTTTAAATAAAATATTCATTTACTACTAGTTTGAAATAAAATAATATATACATAGGTTTTCCATCCACTTCATTTCCAAAACAAATCAAAGTCAATTTCCCCTTTCTGTAAAACCAAGTTTTGTTTTAAAACACAAGTTTTGGGAACTTTGGGAAAACAGTTCTCTAAAAACCATTAAAAGGGGATGTGAAGTTCACTTGAAAAAATTATTTTAAAGGGTGTTTATGAAAAAAAGAGTTATAGAGGGATATAAAAAGGAAAATTTTCTAGAAAAACACTGAAACCAAACATTCCTTTAAACAAAAGAATAACATTACATGTTTAAATCAATAAAAAAGAAAATATAATGAGGGAAATGGTAAGACAATACACATGAAACCATATGAGGTAAAACACTTAGATTATTAGTTATAGATAACTAAGATACATAAAACATGAGAATTACTAAGAGCTCAAGGGAGAATATATAAAATAATGTAACCTGATCTATAATGTTATCATGCATGATGTAATCAAACAACCCTAATTTTCAATTGTACCCTACCTAGCATAATCAAGGGGAAACATACCTAGAACAACGTGTGTCTATAATAAGGGTCCAATTGCCAAAGAATAATCCTAAACTAGTCTAGTAATAATTATTAATAATCCACTAGCTATTCTAGGTTCCCATGTGATGTTTTAAATGGGTGAGAGACAAGAAATTTCTAACAATCAACCATATATATTTATATAACAATCAAAAGTCACCACATGAGTCACACATACTAGCACTACCCCAAACCCCCAAGGAATAGTCCCCATGCATTAAAACTATAAATACAGGAGGGAAGTACCATAATGAATAAGCTCTCACCCCTTTCACAATGAGAAAAAAAGAGGAACATCCAAATGAGAGTTCTCCAAAGAAATCCAATTTTGAAAGCACCCATTAGGCCTCACATATCCTTTTAGAAATAAAAAATTTCAATGAGGGCCAAAAAAACCTATTATAAATATTTATTTTATTTAGAAACCCTCTTGAAAAACAAAAACACCATTTATAAATAAAAACCCATTTATAAACTCCAATTAGGCATTTCAAGAAATAATTGGTGTGGAAGGCACAATAAAACAATTTAACACAGTGCACTTCAAAGGGAAAAACAACATTATTTCATCTCTAATAATCCTTCAAAACATTAAACATAATTATTTATCATCAAAAAATTAAAAATAATTATTTAGAATTAAAACATGGTATATACATGAATAAATTAGGGGTTCTTATATTCAAAGGGAAATACATAGGGGAACCTACCTCAAACCAAGTTTCCTTCAATGAAGACAACTTAATTTCACAACATGGAGATCCATGGAAGTATGAGTGACCAAGAAGAACTATAGAAATTAAAAAATCCCCTTTTTACGCGTACACACATATACACCAGTACATATATATGTATGTATACTTTTACCTAATATAAATAATCACACTACTATGAGTAAATATGTACAAAGCATATAATATATATATATATATATATATATATTATTTACCTATGAATATGTGTGTAATATCCTTTAAAGAGACCCAAGTCAACACCATTGATGAATGTTGTAAGAATAAGCCTCAACTTGGTCTTCAAAGACCCTAGGAAATAAGAAGAAACCAAAAAACACCCAATTTGGGTTAGGGTTTTTTTTAGGTCCTACACACTACAAGGGAAAAATATAAAACAAGGAGATAAAAGAATATGGAGGAAGAAAAGATGAGAAATTCATTTGAGATGATCACATTAGAAATAGAAAGCAGAATTGACTGAGAATCCAAGGGAGAGGAGGGGAGGTGGAGTGTATGACCGAGATGGAGGAGAGGGGTTGGGTGATTCAAGTGAAAAAGAAGGGAGGGAGAAAATAAATAAACCCATTAATTTTTTTTAAAAAAATTAACTGTAAAAATGGAAAATAATAAATTTTAACCCCCAAGGAACTATGCAGGGTTTGGCCACAAGGTTGGACAAACTGTATGCCAACCATTCTCTTTAACAAGAACTCTTAGACACCCTGAATAGTTAGGGAAGCTGTGCTCTAACAATGTGATTCAGAGTTGTTAAAATTTCAGACACCCTCACATGATTTGTGAACAGTTTCTTTAAACATGTGCCAACCATGGACCTATACAGTTTTTTTTTAAATATCATTCCAGTTTGACCCCACATTTTAAAAACTAAAAATAATTAAAAAATTAAAAATAATTTAATAACCATATTTCGGGTGTGAAATTTCTCTCCACCATTGAAACCTTATTCCCCCAGAAAGACCTAAAAGACTCGGTTATTCAAGACAAGAGACAAGGATGAATTTCCTCCAGAAATAAAATCTCCATCACCCAAAGACAAAAAATGGAAAACCCACTTCCCTCTTAATTTCCAAAACCTTAAAATCCCAATATAATTTAAGATTTCATCCTAAAAAATGAATTAATACTTAAGGAACAATTTATGAGAACAAAGAAACTGAAACATCACACCAAAGAGTGGAAAGAGAATGAATTTCATGACTCCAAAGAAAAATTTAAACAAGTAACACCATGAAACCAACATAAATACAGTACTGAAAATTGGTGTATTTGCAACAGAACCCCGTCACAAATGACCCATTGTAGAAAAGGGCAACACAAATAGTTTTTCTAAGGGTTTTTTAATACCCTATTATGACAACCCATCGCAAATAGCTTAAAAAAGAAAAAAATAATATTAATAATAAAATAATATTAAAAAATAATAATAATACTAATATTAATAATATAAATAATATTAATATAATAATAATAATAAAATAATATTAATATTAATGAAATAATAATATTAATATTAGTAAAATAATTTATTTATAAAATAATAAAATAATATTAATAATATTAATATTAATATAATAATAATAAAATAATAATAATAATATTGAAATAAAAATATTAATATTATAAAAATAATAAAAAAATTATAAAATAATAAAAAAATTATAAAATAATAAAAACCTTAATAATAAAAAAAATAAAAAAATAAAAAAATAAAATAATAATAATATTGAAATAATAATATTAATATTATAAAAATAATAATAAAAATTATAAAATAATAAAAACCTTAATAATAAAAAAAATAAAAAAACTAATAATAGAAACTAAAAAATAATAAAATAATAAAAATAATAAAAAATTAAATAAAGTAATAAAATAATAATAATGAAATATTCAAAATAATATAAATAACACACTACCTAGAAATGTAAATAGTTAATACTACAAAAAAATACATTCAAATGTTTTATCATAAAAATAAATACATCACTAAAGGGGAGGGTCTTTTGGAGGAGTTGGAGGAGACGGTGAAGGAAACTCCATCCCTAAACCATGTGTCAGACGTTGCATGTACTCCATTTGCTCATAGTGATGTTACTGCCATTAAAACATCTCCTCCTGCAGCTGCTGCTACTGTCATCAGAGCTCTTCCTACTACTACTACTTCCATTGACACATCTCCTCCCAATCCCTACACATACTCTCTATAAACTCAACCTGAGCTTGTAGCTCTTCCAGATACTGTGCAGCAGATGATGATGACTCTCTATGAGCTCCTCTTGAGTTGGACGCTAACATCACAGTGGTACCATAATAAATCTCAGGTGTCAATCGAGAGTCGATACCGACAATTTGACCTTTCTCAAAGGCATGTTGGATCACCTGCATCCATGATGCCTCATCAAATCGATGGGAACAGGTCTGATCATCAATCTCGACCTGAATCTCAGTCTATATCTAAGACGTCATGGTCTCATATGACTCCTTCAATTTCAATTTAAAATTAAAATAGTTAAAATATTATTTTTAGTTAATTTTAAACCTAAAAAAAGTATACTAACCAAAATCTGACATTGGTGATCACCTCAAATCTCTCCAATGAACAAATCAATATACATCCTTCTGTTGGGACCACTTTGTGTATGAAGATTGTATTTGTTGTCAATAGTTGTCAATGCTGGTCAAAATGAAGAAGGAGATAAAGAAGGACTCCAAAGTTAATAGAGATTGGATGAAGTGAGGATGCTTAGAGAATTGTTATGATATCATAGCATTTAATGTCATACTTGGGCAATTCTCTATGAAGGAAATCAGATGATTTCTGCACTGATCCTTAGTTCGAAGAACTTGTGTCAAAGATGACACATTGTTTACAACAATTAATAATGGTGAGGTATCATCCATCTAAGGATGATTGTATAAGAAAGAGAATTTGAATGAAGTAGAGAATGGTGGTTGAAGAAGAAGAGAGAGTGTGGAATGGCTTGGCATTCTAAGAAGGTCATGAATTACACATTTCCTTGAAATCAGACGACTATTGCACTATGCTTAAAGTTCTGAATACATGTATCAAAGGTGATACATTTTCTACAACATTGAAGGTGTTTGAAGAATCCTCAAGCCTCCACTTTTTGATGAAGAGAGATTAATAGAGTTATTTGGAATTAACACTCCAAAAGGAATTAATGATTCGAAGTGAAGATGAAGAAGTACTTTGGAATTCATATTCCAAAGAGAATGGACATAAAAACAGACGATACTTTTCTGATATGTATTTATCAAATATCATAAGTCAGGAGAACTTTTGATGCAAGCCTTATGAAGGAAAGGGTTATAAATGATGATGCTAATCATATACAGTTTTGATTGGAAGGAATGATGCTGCTGGAAGATGGGATGTTTCAATACTTCCCATTGCAACTCTCACGATGCTAAAGACGATCTATCAAAGGATACATATCACGATAGTGGAATTTGTGATAAAATCTGAAGAATGGTTATGGGAAGCAGTGAAGAGATAAATAACAAAGCAATGGACAATCTGGGGGCGGCACAAAAGCACAGTTTAAGGTGGCGCCATTTTCCAGTGTTTGATAAATTATAGGGCCTGAAAATCAGGAGATGAAGATGTTTTTTTTGGCAATGGATGGAGCGTTCAAGATTGAAGATGGTTTCGATTTTTGCATGCAAGGCATGATTCAAGGTCAAAACATTGAAAAAAGAAAAAGGCATGGAGTGTGCAGAAATTTAGGAAAGTTGCGCGCAAAAAGAAAGTGGTGCGCGCAATATTTGCGGGAGGCACAAAATTTCAGCGGGATGTGCGAAAAAATGAAGGTCACACGAAATAGTAGTGGGATGCACAAAAAATCAGAGGGATGCGTGAAAAGTAGAGTGGTGCGCGAAATAGAGGAATGAAGTTTTCGTGAAAAAGGTGTTTCGAGATCAGAAGCTCGAAAATTGGCAAAGGCATGAAATGCGCGAAATATTGGATCATTGCGCGAAAAACGATGTCGCGCAAAAGGTTGGGTTTGCACGCAATATAGAACGTGGGGTGGAATTTTGCGCACAATTGGTGCTTCATGATTTGAATGATAAAAAATGGAAAAGTCATGAGGTGCGCAAAAAATACAGGTGGTGCGAGAAAATAAAGGAAGGTGCACATAATTAAAGAAGTGAGAGACAGTTTTACACGCTGGAAGGAGTTTTACGCGCAAAAATGGGTTTTACGCGCAGGGTCAAAAATGCCTATAAATATGAGGTGACCCCCTCTCATTTGTAGAGACTCAACACTTAGAAAAATCCCAAGCTCTGACGCGCGGAAAAATTGAAGTATAGAGTATTGCACAAAAAGAAGAAGTGCAGCGTGAAAAAGAAGTGTTGCGCCAAAAAGGGGAGTTCTGTGCGAAAAAGAAGAGTTGCGTGAAAATGGTTTTTCACACCAATAGGTGTTTTTATGCGAAAGGCTTGAATTTTACGCACAAGACACCTAGAAGGGTCTCGCGGGCATTCGATAGGTTCATATCACCCTCGAAGCAACTTTGCGAAGAAGAAAGAACTTTAAACCATTCACACTACTGGAAATGGGGTCTATCCCCACGCACCTATTCCCACGGTTCATTAAACCGTGGGGATAGTATGTTTTTTTGCTGTTTATACCCACGGTTTTATTAAAACCGTGGGTATTAATTTTTTTTCGAGCCCTTGTATCGGGCTCCTCCTCAATCTCTCCTCAAATCCGCGACGCATCGAGCTCTACCCTACCTCCCCAAGCCGCGACGCCGCTCCCCGACCACTGACTCCCTCCCCTCCCCTCTCCTCTCCGACTCCCCTCCCCGGCCTCCGACTCCCCTCCCCGGCCTCCAACCCCAGGCTCCGACTCCCGGCTCCGCCTCCCGGCTCCCGACTCGCGGCTCCCGACTCGCGGCTCCCGACTCGCAGCTCTCGATTCGCGGCTCCCGGCTCCCGACTCCCGGCTCCCGACTCCCGGCTCGGCCTCCCGGCTCACGACCTGGACCTCCCGGCCTTCTCAGTAGTGATTTTTTTTATACTGGAGTCCCATATTTCCTGGTAATTTCTTAGTCTTGGTTGATTTCCCATAATTTCATCATATTACCTCTTGATAATCAATTAGTGTTGTAGTCAAAGGTAGCAGTTGATGCATTCATAGGTTAATGGAGTGGTTTGATTCTAAATTTGTTTAAGCAATTTCATTTTTTTATGATGGAATACTAAAAGATGAATGATATAAATATCCTGATTATCAAACCCAGTGAGAATATTTCCCCAAATTAATTTAGCATTGATAATCCTAAGATGCACTATTTTGGCCTTAAAATAGTATATATGAAGGTATGTACATACACATGTTGAGCAGTTCCGGGTGGTTGTTTATAAATCTATCAAGTTTCAGGTGTTGGCTTGGTTCCTCTTTGAGGAAGGGTACCCTTCCAATTACTCAAATTTATTAATGCATTAATTAGTTTCTTACCACACTTTTTCTTTGTTTTTAGTTAATGCAGTGAATACATTAGATTAAATTCCTCTTAATCTTGAATTTAGTATGTTTCATGATTTAAGAGTTAAAGGTAATAAATGATTGTTTCATAAGAAATATCATGTTTATATATTAAAACCCCTCCAACGGAGGTGCGCTGTCTTCAAGTTAAAAAACAATTATTAGACTTTTAGGATTTATTGTCTTGTTGTACTGATATTTCTTTATGAATTGATGTTATGTTTGAATTATGTCATATATGACCCCTAATGGAATTAAAAAAACTAAGTTTTCCTTTTTAAATGATTAAATAACCAAGGAACCGTTTAAGTTCTTTGACCGGTTTTTATATTGGAATTACCCATGTAGAATTGTTTCCCATAATTTTCATTTTAGTATGTTGACATGTTTGAGCCACCATTCGGTGAGCCTTAGATTTAAATTTCTAAGGGTATGATTTTCTATATTAAATGGCTTGAATTATCTTTTGAATTTCAGAATGGAAATTACCCTGTATGCACAGCATTTAACCCGCCTAATGTAAGTGCTTCAATGTAATAATTAAATGTGAAATAGAAATTGTAAAGTATACTAAGTACATGAATTATCCGTATTAGATGTAATTGAAAAATATGTTGCGTATTCATAGAACCCCTTACCATGTTAATGGAAGGTACCAGAGTTAACCTTGATTATTGAAAATGCCTTAAATGGATTAAATGAGTGGTTTCAAGCTACATGGCCTTGTCACACTAATGAAAGGCTAGGGTTGAACAAAATTGACTTATTGATTAATTATTACTTGATTAAAGGGTTTCATGCTACTTGGCCTAGTCACACTAATCAAAGGAAAGGCTTGAACCAAATGGAATATTATATGAATTCAATATCAAAGTAGGTGTGGCCTGACTCAAGCTCACCTTGGATACTTGAGAGAAAGCCTTGAGCACTCAAGGACCCTATTCCGAATTCAAGGATACAACTTTCTTAGGTTGAGACCTACATAGAACCTGATCCTTGTCTAACTTTAGATGCCTGGTATGACACCATATAATCCCTCATGTATTACAACAAGATTCCTTAGATACACTCCTTGGTTCCAGAATTGACAAGTAGGTGCCATGGTTAAATCCTAGCCCAATCTTTTCTTAGACCCATTTTACCTTGGATGAACTTCTTAGACTAGATAGTCCTCTTATTGTGGAATTAGTTGGACTGTTATCCTTGGATTACACTCTTACCCCATGTGAGGCTATAGTTATTACTAAGTTGTTGACACTTGAGGTCTATGTTTCCTTGGTTATAACCTTGGAACTTCATTATTAAATATCATTACATGTTTTCTTCTCACATCTTAGAACCTCAATATCTTTCTCATATAAATTATATTTAAACTGGATAAAATTGATTAATGAAATGGTTACACATTCTGACACCAGTCAAAGGCTAAAGAAGGTATAACTGCTATGTGTCCCATAGGAACCTGTACGGGTGATGTTTATTTATCTCTCTATTATTATTCTATATACCAGTGAACTATATATTTTATACTGCACTATCTAGATTGGGCTGGACATCAGTGGTTCCATCCTATTATTATTTATATCTCACACCCTACTCAGGCCGCTATTACATTGGGATACTCGAGTATACTTTCATTTTCTCAGGACCTTGGACCTTGCTTTTCAATGTATGCTTGTAACTAGAGTTAGGAGAAAAGGACTGAGTTGGATCTCGGGATGCTCAAGGAGATCACCCATGGGGTGTTGATGTGACTTTATTATTTTTTTATTTTATTGAAAATAATGATGTAATGTTTACTACTTTTAGATATGTATCATTACCATGTCATGCATTCATCTGTTGTTTAAACTACCATTGACCACTTTAATTCAGTTATAATAATATTTATCTTATGCTGCTTTTTCATTTATTTACTACCTCTTTCATTGTTGATTGTTATTTATTCAATTTTACCACTGTGTATATGTGATAAGAGGGTATAGTCCCCACTATCACCTCTCGAGACCCTCACTACAAGTCAAAAACCTCTAACGTATGGGGAGACTCACCAGCCCCCCTGCCCTACACAACCTCTCCCCCTCCCTCTACTACACCAGTCCCTCCCCCTCCCCCCTTCCCTTGCACCAGCCCCTCCCTTAACCCCCTGCTGCAACATCCCCTCCCCCTGCACCAGCCCCTCCCCCTCCCCCCTCTTGCACCAGCCCCTCCCCCTACCATGCACCAGCCCATCCCCCCCACCAGCCCCTACCCCCCCCCCCCACTACACCAGCCAGCCCCTCCCCCTCCCCCCTTCCCTTACATCAGCCCCTCCCCCCCCACACTGCACCCCCACCATCCCCTTACCCCATGCTTCCCCAGCCCCACCACCAGCCCCTCCCCCTCCCACTTTCCCTGCTGCACTGGCCCCTCCCCCTTTCCCTGCTGCACCAACCAACCCTCTCCCTCCCCCCTGCACTACTTTCCATGTGGAGTGTCTTTTTTAACTTTTTTCTTTAGTTTACATCTCAAGGAAGACCTTTTTCTCTCTTTCCCTACTTATTCAATCATGAACTCCTCTTGTCATTAAATACTTGTCATTAAATATGTTTTGCTAGCTACTAATATGCTTTGATTGATTTAATAATAAAATTGATTGTAATGATTTTTTTAAATATGATTTACATTGTTGATTGAATGATAATTTTTTTTCTTGTTATAGAATGGATAGAAGCAGGATGTATCGTACCGATCGGATTTCAACCGAGTTTCAAAATAATTTGGAGAATTTTTTAGATTTTGCATTTAGCAATGCGTCAGATGGAGGTTGTATACAGTGTCCCTGCTATAATTGTGTTGGAAGACCATGGTTAAGACGAGAAGAAGTTAGTTACCATTTAACGAAATTTGGATTTCAAGCAAACTATAATGTTTGGTTTCACCATGGAGAGACGAGTCAATCTTCGACTGTTCATAAACGAAATGAACGAAGTGACATGGAGAATTTGATATTTGATCGGTTTCCATATGTGCATCATTCCGAGAGAGATAGCATGCCGGTGCAAGAAGACAATGATATCAGTACACATGAGGAAAATGCTGAAAATGATGATGTTGACATAGTGAAAAATTTATTGGATGATGCCAGAACTCCAGTATATCAAGAATGTACTAGAATGACCAAGTTGGAATTTTTAATGCGGTTATATCATGGGAAAACTATGTATGGGATTTCTAATACTGCCATTGATTATATTCTTACATTTTTGAAGGACTTGCTTCCTGATGGTGCAGATATTCCCTCAAATCATTACATGGCATGGAAGTTAATTAAGTAGCTTGGATTTGCTACTAATAAAGTCCATGCTTGTCCGAAAGATTGCAGTTTATTTTTGGAGGAAACAGCTGACCGTAATGATTGTAAAGACTGTGGTACATCTCGATGGAAGACAAATGCAGATGGAACACTGTCTCGTGTGCCACAGAAAGTCATGTGGCACTTTCCATTGATTCCCAGACTTCAAAATCTATTCATGTCTCCAGAAATCTCAGCCAATATGCGATGGCACGATGTTGAGAGAATTAAAGGAAATGATGAGCTGGTCCATCCAGCAGATGGATTAGCATGGCGGACATTTGACGCACAACATCCTGATTTTGCAGCTGAGGTGCGTAATGTCAGATTGGGCCTATCATGTGATGGTTTTAATCCGTTTGGTCAGATGCTTACTGGTCATAGCACGTGGCCGATTTTTATTCATGTTTATAATCTTCCTCCGTGGATGTGTATGAAAAAACCTTTCACTTTCTTGAGTATACTGATATCTGGACCTTCGGATCCTGGTAATGACATAGATGTATACTTGCAGCCTTTAATAAAAGAGTTGAAACAACTTTGGGATTTAGGTGTGCAGACATTTGATGCTTCTTCAAAGAATACGTTTCAGATGCGTGCTGCCCTTCTATGGACCATAAATGATTTCCCTGCCTATGCAATGATGTCTGGGTGGAGCACGAAGGGAAAACTTTCATGTCCCGTTTGTATGAAGAATACACGATCGAGAAGGCTTAAATATCGTCGTAGTTTCAGTTTCATGGGGCATCGCCGATTCTTGCCAATGGATCATCAATACAGGAAGAATCGTCGGAGGTTTGATAATAATGTTGACACTGAAGAACCACCTCAACGTATGTCAGGAAGTGATGTGCTTGATGAATTGAAAGATTTCAGCTTTTCATTAGGAAAAGGTCATTTGACATCTCGAAAGAGGAAGAATGCTGATACTGAAGTCATTTACAATTGGAAAAAGAGAAGTATTTTTTTTGTGTTGCCATATTGGTCTACTAATTTGTTACGTCATTGTTTAGACGTAATGCATATTGAGAAAAATATATGTGAAATGTTGCTTGCAATTCTTTTGAATATTAATGGGAAGACCAAAGATGACTTCCGATCTCGTCGGGATTTATTGGATTGGGGTATTCGACCAGAACTACATCCTGTTTGTATCGGTGAAAACAAATGGAAAGTTCCCTGTGCTTCTTATGTGATGACACAGGCAGAGAAAGATCAATTTCTGGCAGTATTGGAGAATATTAAGGTTCCAGACGGCTATTCCAGCAACATATCTAAACGAGTCAACAGAAGACATTTGAAATTGAAATCCCTAAAAACTCATGATTACCACATCCTTCTTCATGAATTGATTCCAATAGCAATTCGACATTTGCTATCCAATAATGTAAGGGTGGCAGTGATTCGGTTGTGTCATTTTTTTAGAGACCTTTGTGCTAAAAGGTTATCCAAATCATTGTTGATAAAAATGCAGCAAGAGGCACCATTAATTCTGTGTGAGTTGGAAAAATTTTTTCCTCCATCCTTTTTCACTTGCATGCTGCATTTAACAGTTCATCTTCCAACTGAGACACTTCTTGGGGGACCAGTTTCTTTTCGGTGGATGTATCCCACTGAAAGAAAGATGTGCACAATGAAATCATATGTCCGAAATAAGAATTATCCCGAAGGTTCCATTGTGAGGAGTTATCTGGCCCAAGAATGTATGGATTTTTGTTCAATGTATTTGTCTGATGTGAGCACAAGACATAATCGACCAATGAGAAATGAAGATGAGCAGTATGAGGAAATTCAACCCTCGTTTCCATCTCTTCCCCAAACAGGTGGAATTGTCGGGTCATATACATTGGTTACATTGAGCTCTGAAGAGCGGAATATGGCACATCGTACAGTCTTGTTTAATTGTGGTTTGTTCGATGCCTATATCAAGTAAGTAATTTGAATATATATATGTTATCTCATATGATATCATATCACATATACCTTATACTTTTATTGTCATTTTATGTAGAGAACATAAACAAATTATAAGTAGAGTTCATCGGTCTTTGCCGTTGAGAAGGAGAGAGGCTATGCATAGCCAAGAGTTCCCAGCTTGGTTGAAATCAAAGGTATGACCATTACATTAAATACCTTAAAATATAGATATATATTTAATTATATTACTCATGTATTCCAGGTATTGAGTTTACCTGCTGACTTCATTTCTCAAGAATTAAGAGCGTTGGCTTTTGGTCCCAATTCTTTGGTTCGTGACTGCAAATCTTTAATAATCAATGGATACAAATTTGTTACAACTGATAAAGCGGTGAAAATGAGAACACATCATGATGGCGTTATGTTAATTGCTAGAACGGATTGTTATGCCAGTGCATCTGATAGTCGACCTCGATATGAAGATGTGTATTATTATGGACTGGTTGAGAAAATATTGTTATTGGATTACTACTCTCGAGGTCGAGTCACTATGATGCAATGTAAATGGTTTGATTCAATGACGCGCCATGGTACATTTATTGATGATTGCGGATTTAGAGTTATTGACATGAGTCGATTCCTGCATACCGATGAACCATACATTTTGGCATCAATGGCAAAACAAGTGTTTTATGTGAAAGATCATCTGAACCCTGATTACGGTGTCATTAATGAAGTAATCCCAAGACATATTTTTCATGATGCTGGGGATGAAATTGTCACCATTGATGCCCCCATCGGTGTTAGCCAAAATATTGCATTTGATGACACAAATTGTCCCATTGTGAGGGATGATGTTGAACCTGAGGTAGTGGAGGGTAATATATAAAAGCAACCATATATATTCAGAGTTCATTCAGTTTACCTTGACGTGAGTTTCTCAGGTTGGTACTAATTTAATTACTTTAATTTACTTTTAGTTTGAAATGATATGTCTGTTTTAGTAATGTTTGGTTTCGTTTCATTTAATTCTATTTCTTTCAATTCAGAAAAGTGGTTTTAAAATGTGGTTTTAAAAATTGTATAACTTGGTTGTAAATTATCATTACTGAAAGATGTTATGACATTTTTTAAGTAGTATCTATGATTTGTAAAAATTGTTGCTAAAAAATATTTATTTCATTCTTATGTAGATTATGAAGAAAACTACAGAAGCTCGCAAGAAGAGATTATTTGATGCTGATCCTGTTAGACGTGAGCGCGAGTTGTCTTCAGTGAGTATATTAATTTAAATATTTATCTTCTGCATTACAAATAATATCAAGTTCATATTTTTGATCCAATTTTTTTAGGGACATGTAACTCCAGAGAATCCTCTTCCCAGTATGGGACCGAGTAGGGATCCTCCTAGACCTAGGCGGAGCTCCCGTCTTACCACTCCCCACACTGACCCATTAGTGGACATCCCATCTACCACACATGTCCGCCCTCCGCTTGAGACCCCTGGGATGTTCCCATACATGCCGCCATAATCATCCCGTTTACCCTCTTTTTCCCATTCCATGTCCACGCCGACTCGACTGATGTTCTCACCTGCACAGTTTTCATATCCATTCATGTATCCCCAGACCTACTATGCATATTATGACATGTCTACGCCACATCCTTTTCCTACCATCCATCCTACACATATTGAGTCTGTTCCTTCAGTTTCCACTCCTGTTCATGAAGATCAGCCGGAGCATGCTGTGGAACAGATACTTCCTTCGGAGGATGCTGATCCAGCACAGTCTACGGATGCCTCACAGCCTATTCAGGAGCCTGCATCAGGTTTTTTTATTATAAATGTTTCAAATTATAGCATTTCACTTTTTTTCTATTGTATTGTCACCTAACTCTTCTCTTTTCACCTCTTATCTTATTTAGTGGGATCTTCTAGTAGGCGACGTGGGCGCACTCGAATGCGGGATGCTTGGAATCGTGAAACTCAGATTATGGTGCATTACAATTCTCAAAATCAAATGGTAGGTAAAAATGCTAAGGAGTGTAGAAGTTTCATGGCTACTTTAGCCAAATATCATGATATCGTTCCTGTGGAACCGGTCTCATGGAGACATATCAGTTCCGACATCAAGGATAGGGCATGGGCGCAGATATGGGTACAAAAATTTTATAAATTTATATTGATATTAGTAATGTATTTATATGACTTAACATGTTTGTTGCAGAGTCGATTTAACTTTCCTAACGGTGAAGCTGCCAAAGCTGCTAGGTTGAGTGATCTTGGAGAGTATTGGCGGTCATACAAGTATGAGTTACATATTGGTTGGAGGAGCAGAGTGGGTACTGAGTTAGAGGGTGTACCCACAAACCCTGACTGTCCAAAAAGTCAATATCAAAAAATGACCGCACATTGGAATACTGAACAGTATAAGGTACTACCCATCTTTACTATTTTTTATATAAAATTTAATTTTTATTACTTGTATTGTTTTTTTGTTTCTTAGGAAGTGTCAGCGAAAAACAAAAAAAACAAAGATGAAATGACATATCTACACACATTGGGGCGCACTACAATGCCCGATAAAGAGAAGCGGCTGGTACGTTCATCTGAATTAAAATAATGTCTTTATTTATAACATGTCATCATAACTTATTCATGATTTCCCTTGGTTAGTCCATGTCTTTACCTCAATGTTTGTGGGTCTTTGTTGCAACTCACTTCAATCCAATATTTTGCATTTATCATATATGGTTGTAATTCAAATTTGTGCACTTGTTATATGCAGCAAGCTGAATTTAGAATTGAAGGTCCTGTACCTCGTGCCAAATTATTCTACTTCAGTAGGAAAAAAAGGATGGAACTGCAGTTAATTCACAAACACAAGATAAAATTGTAAGTTTGTTTATTTATATTTCAAACATTTATACGAAATTCATAATTTAATATGTTTATAATTTCAACAGTCTACCTTGGAGGCCATGGATGAGAAGGAAGCTGACAACTTAGGGCCAAATGATCATTTCAGTCAGGTGTTAGGTGTGGAGCATCCAGGAAGAGTCCGTTGTAGACCAGGCAAAAACATTGTCCCCTCAAGGTATTGGTCATCATCAGACTCCTCTAAGGCCTCTGAGTTGGAAAGTGCGCGTGCTGAATTAGCTGCGACAAAGAAAATAGTATTAGAGGAGCGTGAAAAAAGTAAGCTGATGAATGAACATTTCATGAAAGCTCTGTCAGTTTTGAGTCAGTCACTACCATCAGAGGTTGTTGCCACTTTTCATTCATGTATGACATCAATGCGCTCTTTAAATAATGCCTCGGGTGATTCCCATGAGGGTCCTAGTGGCGATAACAGTGGTGGAGATAGAGCTGACGAGGATGTTGCTGATGATGTTGTTGGTGATGAGATTGCTGATGATGATGCTGACGGTGCAGTTGGTGATGATGTTGCTGTCGATGTTGCTGCTGATGATGATGATGCTGGACATGAGGATGACAGTGATGGCGATGGGGGGGATATTAATCCCCTCCATTTTTGACTTAGCAGAGAGACGTGTGTTGGAGTTTAATGTTTTTTTTATTGTTGGACTGCTTGTATGTGAATTTATTTATGCAATGAAATGCATTTTGGATTATGTTTTCATCAGGGGTGTTATTTGTCAGTTATTTAGGTAATTTTCACATGCCATTCTGTTTACTCCTTGTTTTTTCATGAACTTTCTGCAGGGGGAGGTGGGGGGGGGGTGGGCAGGGGGGGAGGGGGGCTGGGCAGTGGGAGGGCTGGGCAGGGGGGGAGGGGAGGGGGAGGGGGAGGGGGGAGGGGCAGTGGGGGGCTGGGCAGTGGGGGGCTGGGCAGTGGGGGGGAGGGCTGGGCAGGGGGAGGGAGGGGGAGGGGGAGGGGGGAGGGGGTGGCTGGGCAGGGGGGGAGGGGGGGGGGGTGCTGGGCAGTGGGGAGGGGAGGGGGGTGGCTGGGCAGGGGGGGAGGGGGGGGGGCACTAATTGTTTTGAATATCACACTTTATCTGGTGATATTTCTGGATCTGTTTGACCACGATCAAATCACATTCTTATTTATTCTCAATTAGTTTAGTGTGCAAGGATGTATACATACATGTTTTGATCTACTGCTACTATTTATTCGTCAAATATCTTTTTAAGGACTACAATTTGGATTCATACATGTTTATCATCTGCTGAAGTATTCATCCTACTACTATAATAATATTTTCTATGCTACTGCTATGCGTTTTTGAATATTTTTTCTACAAAAAGATCTTATATTCTTGTGAAGGAGCATTCTTTGAAGATTATTTTTATTTTCTGGGGGGGAGGGCTGGGCAGGGGGGGAGGGGGTGGCTGGGCAGGGGGGGGGAGGGGGGGGGGGGGCTGGGCAGGGGGGGCGGGGGGGGGGGGGGGGCTGGGCAGTGGGGGGGGGGGCTGGGCAGTGGGGGGGGGCTGGGCAGTGGGGGGGGGGGGGCTGGGCAGGGGGGGGTGGGCAGTGGGGGGGGGGGGGCTGGGCAGTGGGGAGGGCAGTAGGGAGGGAGGGGGGAGGGGGCTGGGCAGTGGGAATCCTGCACTAATAAGTGCGAGATCTCTACAACAGGTATGTTTTCCTAAAATTGTGGAATAAACCTCCCTACCATGCATCATTTTTCATTTGCATTTACACACTATATGAATGCAGGTTATTGGTCGTAAAATCATGGAGTTGACCCCCTTTTCATCCAACATATGAATGCAGGTGATATGTTTTAACTATTGACTCCATTGTATATTGATTTTTGTGGGTCATGTCTAAGAGTTGCTAGACATACTTTGATTGTTCTCATCCCAGCATAGCGATGAACCAAAATATTGGTGAATGTGCATGGGCTGATGGAATGAATGCCTTCAATTTACAAGCATGGAGAAGAAACTTAAGAGATGTGTATCATTTATGTCTCAGGGAGGATTGATGAAGGTATTTTTTTCCCAACTAACTCTTCAACAGGATAGGATGTATGGAAGTTTATATTGTTTACAACTCAAGCAGTAAATGATACAGTGATAATCACATTCTTCATGAGTTTGACTGGTATTTCTTATCATCATATTCAGGCTTTTTATTCTGCATTTTAATCTGCACTTTAGTATTTTATTGTCATGTAGTAATAACAAAATTTCTATATGACATTTCATTGCTTATGAGTCTTATATATTCATTAATAATAATTCATGGTTTTATTTGTTGCATGTACAGATTGTAGCAAATTAAAGTATGATTACCAATCAGTGGTTTGCCATTTGATCTTTATCAAGGTGAGCTGACAAATCTATGTGCCAATCTAACACGTCATTTGAGCTTATTCATGCATGACTCATCTATGTGAATTCTTCTTTGAGTTAAGAGTCTAGCTGAAACACACTTTAGATATTGGAATCATTGAACACACATGCATTCTGAATGTCCAATTTTTTTCCTGCTCGTTGGTCATTGGTTTTAATCTAGCTTCTTTCATTTGGTTGGAATTTCCGATCACTTTTGTGCTGAATATGTTTTCCATTTGTTGTTTGAACAGTTGAAACTGTTTGAATGGTTATGTATGTAGTATGTGGGTGTGTCTCGATACGTTCTGTTTGACCAAGTATATCCTATCCCCTTATCCCATGGATTTAAATTCTGCATCTCTCACCTATTTTGTGCCTTTTATATCTTTATTTTTGTCTAGAAATAAGGGGGCCTAACCTCCACTCTGATATTGAAGCACATACATAACTCCAAACAAGTGTTCATAGCTCAAACCTCCGCTCCCACAGAATTGCCATGACCATAAAAGGCACTAAAACCAAGTAAAACAGAACCAAATGCATACCTGAATAGCCCTCCACCCCTCATCTACCCCTCCATAAAGGATCCATCCGCATTGAGTTTCAAGCCTCTTCTGGGTGGAGTCCGTCTCACCCTGCTTCCCCGGGTGATGCTGTTTGCACCCCCAAAGTGTCCCGGCTTTGGGATGATTTTTTTGAAGGACACCGACCCTTCACTGCCCCGAATAAAAAACTCCAAATCGACCACCTCTAACATTCATACAATATTCCACATAACCCCATAGGATTGTATCCCATTTGCTGTGGATAAAAAGGTGTTCTGTGGTTTCCACTTCCGGGGAGAGGCAACAATGGCAGTGTGACACAGTGCTAACGCCTCTACGCTGGATGTTCTCATCTGTCAGGAGTGCCCGATGCTGAACGCGCCAAGTTAGGATGTTGTGATTGGTTGGGATACCTTTGCACCACCGGTTTTCCGATATCTCATCGTGTTCCGTTCGTTCATTCAAGGAGGAGCAGTAACCACTGCTCGAGAATTTTCCAGATGGAGAAGCTATGAAACAGCAGCTATCCGATTCGTCCACCAAAAAAATAATGTGAAATATCTGCCTCTTCTCGGGGATTATAATGGCTTCAATGAGGCCTCGATGGAAACTGGCCTCCCTGGAGGTCATGTTTAGAATAGGGCATCCCAGAAAGTAATGTTTGGTGCCTACCTATTTAACATTCCATCAGTTTATTTCCCCACTCCAATCACCCAGTGAGAATACTCCTACAAAATGGAAAGATGAGACAACATTCATTTATCCAGGTTGGACAGGGTCCACCTCTTGCGCGGCCAATCCTCCCATTTAGCGCCTTATCTACTGAGCATAAACCTAGCCCAGAGAGAGGACCCTTTGATGATCTTCCACACAAGCCTTGCCTGCATGCCTTGCATGGTTTCCGTAACATTATGAAGACCGACACCACCCTCGTCAATTGGTTTTTTCATGCGGCTCCAGGAGGCCCAATGGCATCTCCCTAGCTAGTTGGCATCCCATAAGAAGGCCAACATGTTGTTTTTGATCGTAGATATTGTTCCCTTGGGTGTGATAACTGAGAAAATGTGCATGGGTAGTGGGGAGGGGGAGGGGGAGGGGGGCTTGGCAGGGGGGGAGGGGGGGAGGGGGAGGGGGAGGGGGGCTGGGCAGGGGGGGAGGGGGGGGGGAGGGGGAGGGGGAGGGGGGCTGGGCAGTGGCCGGGCGGGGCAGGGGGGGGCTGGGCAGTGGGAGGGGGGGGGGGAGGCGGGCTGGGCAGTGGGGAGGGTTGGGCAGTGGGGAGGGCAGTAGGGAGGGAGGGGGAGGGGCTGGGCAGTGGGAATCCTGCACTAATAACAAAATTTCTTTATGCAATTTCTTCTTTCATTTTTTCTACTTTTTTTCAGCATTTGTTTTAGTTCTATATGACATTTCATTGCTTATGAGTCTTATATATTCATTAATAATAATTCATGGTTTTATTTGTTGCATGTACAGATTGTAGCAAATTAAAGTATGATTAGCAATCAGTGGTTTGCCATTCGATCTTTATCAAGGTGAGCTGACAAATCTATGTGCCAATCTAACACGGCATTTGAGCTTATTCATGCATGACTCATCAATGTGAATTCTTCTTTGAGTTATGAGTCTAGCTGAAACGCACTTTAGATATTGGAATCATTGAACACACATGCATTCTGAATGTCCAATTTTTTTTTCCTGCTCGGTCATTGGTTTTAATCTAGCTTCTTTCATTTGGTTGGAATTTCCCATCACTTTTGTGCTGAATATGTTTTCCATCTATTGTTTGAATAGTTGAAACTGTTTGAATGGTTATGTATGTAGTATGTGGGTGTGTCTCGATACGTTCTGTTTGACCAAGTCTATCCTATCCCCTTATCTCCTTAGGATCCGAATTTGGTAAGTGTTTTCTCATAATGGAATTGAAATATTATGGTGTTCCCAGGAATAATCAGTTTTCTTCTTCTTTATATCACTTCATCTTTATTTGAGTAGTGGGGAGGGGTGCTGGGTAGTGGGGAGGGGGGGGGGGGGCTGGGCAGTGGGGATGGGGGGGGGGGTTCTTGGCAGTGGGGAGGGGGGGGGGGGCTGGGCAGTGGGGAGGGGGGGGGGGGCTGGGCAGTGGGGAGGGGGGGGGGGTGCTGGGGAGGGGGGGGGGTGCTGGGCAGTGGGGAGGGGTGCTGGGCAGTGGGGAGGGGGGGGGTGTGCTGGTAGGGGGACAAGCAGGACGACACCTTGGGGGATGGGCAGTGGGGAGGGGGGGGGGGTGCTGGGGAGGGGGGGGGGTGCTGGGCAGTGGGGAGGGGTGCTGGGCAGTGGGGAGGGGGGGGGGTGCTGGCAGGGGGACAAGCAGGACGACACCTTGCGGCGGTCACGCCGCAGTCACGCCGCGGTCACGCCGCGGTCACGCCGCGGTCACGCCGCGGTCACGCCGCGGTCACGCCGTGATTTGGCCCTGCTCCAGGACGACACCCTGCGGCGGTTACTCCTCCTTAGAGAAACATTGAATGGTTAGCTCTATAATTTTTCGTATTTCCTCATTCCTAAACTATATCTCCTCTCAGCGCTGCCTCTCATCCATCTTTCCACAAAACGTGCATAGCAGGTGGTACAAAAGCTCAATTCAACTGAAAACATTGGTTTGGAATTGTCTGGCATATTTTATTCCTCTAGGTATTCCTACACATTTCTAGATCTCCAAACCTCACCGAATTAGGTATATCAGGGGTCATCCAATCCTCTATTCATCACAGATTAGCATTCATTTCTTTAAGTCTTCTGAGAAAACATCCTCTCATGCCATCCATATCATCCTATTTGAAACTAAGTGGAAGATGTTGCCCCGCGGATGTCGCTGGACCGGGCCAACACGCTGCGGTCACGCCGCGGTCACGCCGCGGTCACGCCGCGGTCACGCCGCGGTCACGCCGCGATTTGGCCCTGCTCCAGGACGACACCCTGCGGCGGTTACTCCTCCTTAGAGAAACATTGAATGGTTAGCTCTATAATTTTTCGTATTTCCTCATTCCTAAACTATATATCCTCTCAGCGCTTCCTCTCATCCATCTTTCCACAAAACGTGCATAGCAGGTGGTACAAAAGCTCAATTCAACTGAAAACATTGGTTTGGAATTGTCTGGAATATTTTATTCCTCTAGGTATTCCTACACATTTCTAGATCTCCAAACCTCACCGAATTAGGTATATTAGGGGTCATCCAATCCTCTATTCATCACAGATTAGCATTCATTTCTTTAAATCTTCTGAGAAAACATCCTCTCATGCCATCCATATCATCCTATTTGAAACTAAGTGGAAGATGTTGCCCCGCGGATGTCGCTGGACCGGGCCAACACGCCGCGGTCACGCCGCGGTCACGCTGCGGTCACGCCGCGGTCACGCCGCGGTCACGCCGCGGTCACGCCGCGATTTGGCCCTGCTCCAGGACGACACCCTGCGGCGGTTACTCCTCCTTAGAGAAACATTGAATGGTTAGCTCTATAATTTTTCGTATTTCCTCATTCCTAAACTATATCTCCTCTCAGCGCCGCCTCTCATCCATCTTTCCACAAAACGTGCATAGCAGGTGGTACAAAAGCTCAATTCAACTGAAAACATTGGTTTGAAATTGTCTGGCATATTTTATTCCTCTAGGTATTCCTACACATTTCTAGATCTCCAAACCTCACCGAATTAGGTATATCAGGGGTCATCCAATCCTCTATTCATCACATATTAGCATTCATTTCTTTAAATCTTCTGAGAAAACATCCTCTCATGCCATCCATATCATCCTATTTGAAACTAAGTGGAAGATGTTGCCCCGCGGATGTCGCTGGACCGGGCCAACACGCTGCGGTCACGCCGCGGTCACGCCGCGGTCACGCCGCGGTCACGCCGCGGTCACGCCGCGATTTGGCCCTGCTCCAGGACGACACCCTGCGGCGGTTACTCCTCCTTAGAGAAACATTGAATGGTTAGCTCTATAATTTTTCGTATTTCCTCATTCCTAAACTATATCTCCTCTCAGCGCTGCCTCTCATCCATCTTTCCACAAAACGTGCATAGCAGGTGGTACAAAAGCTCAATTCAACTGAAAACATTGGTTTGGAATTGTCTGGCATATTTTATTCCTCTAGGTATTCCTACACATTTCTAGATCTCCAAATCTCACCGAATTAGGTATATCAGGGGTCATCCAATCCTCTATTCATCACAGATTAGCATTCATTTCTTTAAATCTTCTGAGAAAACATCCTTTCATGTTGTCTGAACCAGATCATCCTCATCCTCTGCACATGTCGTCTGAACCGGATCAGCCTGTTGTGATAGAAATTCAATGTCTGCTTTTGACTGAATTTCACACCAAACCAAGAGATAATAAATGAGTCAAACAATCAGACAAATGGTTTAGGTTCTTTTTCCTCTGCTCACTACACCTATGACTCTAAAACTCTGGATGCCACTGGCACTGCTATAAAAACCAGAAAACTCTCCACTAATCTAAACGTCATTCATACCACTGGTTGTCCTATAAAAAATAGGAATCCTCATATTAGTCTAAAGTCTCTTTAGGCTAAGGCACAAACAAAACACACTAACATTGATAAACAAGATACCTTGACACTGGAACCTATAAAACATACAAAAGGAAGCACAACCTCTGTACAAGACCCCACGCTAATGCAGGCACATTTTGAACCCATCGGGCAGAGGCCCCTTCCATTAGATCTGGACGCTATCAAGATGCAGAATATAGATGATTCAAAGGACCCAGGTACACCTACTCTTCATTCTATTAATTTAACTTTTGTTGGTGCTAAATCTGTAGATAATATGAACTATTATGAACAGCCTGTATCCCTGTTATCTAACCAAAATACCATTTCGTTGATGCTATATAACATGAACATTACAAACTCAATTAAGAATGCTTCAAGAAATGAACCAATAAAGAAGAACTCTGGCAGGGGGACAAGCAGGGGGCAGGGTGGGGGGGGGGGGGCTGGCAGGGGGCAGGGGGGGCTGGCAGGGGGACAAGTAGGGGGCAGGGGGGGGGGGGCTGGCAGGGGGACAAGCAGGGGGCAGGGGGGGGGGGGGCTGGCAGGGGGCAGGGGGGGGGGGGCTGGCAGGGGGACAAGCAGGGGGAAGGGGGGGGGGGGGGGGCTGGCAGGGGGGGCTGGTAGGGGGACAAGCAGGGGGAAGGGGGGGGGGGGCTGGCAGGGGGACAAGCAGGGGGGAGGGGGGGGGGTGGCAGGGGGAGGGGGGGGGGGGCTGGCAGGGGGGCAAGCAGGGGGCAGGGGGGGCTGGCAGGGGCAGGGGGACAAGCAGGGGGGGATGGCAGGGGGACAAGCGGGGGGGGGGGGGGCTGGCAGGGGGACAAGCAAGGGGCAGGGGGGGCTGGCAGGGGGACAAGCAGGTGGCAGGGGGGGGGGGGGCTGGCAGGGGGACAAGCAGGTGGCAGGGGGACAAGCAGGGGGGGCTGGCAGGGGGACAAGCAGTGGGCAGGGGGGGGGGGGGCTGGCAGGGGGGGCTGGCACAAATTTTTGCTAGATGTTTTCATTTCCATGGCTTTTATTGATGTTTTAATGCATTTTAATTTATGTTGTGCAGCTTGCAAGTTTCTTTTATTATGAAATTCCTGTCTCCAAATCACTATTCTTGTTGAACATCTTTAATGCAATATCCATTATTCCCATTGTGCTGGTAGTATCTGTATTGCTTCATTTTTTCCCTGCGGTTTCAAGCTATAGCCATGTAATGTTTTCAATGCCTATAATTAGACTTATTTTTAACTTGCACATTGTTCCATGTAGGATGATCAGAAATTTGTTAAGCGGAAAACAGAACTTGGCGGAACTTTCTCAATTGCAAGCTGCATACTTTTTGTTCTTATATTTTGTTCTTATATTTTGTCTTCAGGTAGAATTGCAGAGCTGTGTTGATGCGGGGGACATTGCAAATACCCACGGTTCAAGTGAACCGTGGGTATATTCTGGAGCTGGAAACATGTGTACCCACAGTTATAAAACCGTGGGAATACATATATACCCACGGTTCAAGTGAACCGTGGGTATATTCTGGAGCTGCAAAAAACTATACCCACGGTTATAAAACCGTGGGAATACATATATACCCACGGTTCAAGTGAACCGTGGGTATATTCTGGAGCTGCAAAAAACTATACCCACGGTTATAAAACCGTGGGTATACATATATACCTATGGTTCAATGAACCGTGGGTAATATAAAAATTTCTGGGTCTATACCCACGGTTTTTTAAAAACTGTGGGTATAGGGCTATTGCGACGGCATTCCAGCCCGCGGTTGGCGAAACCGTGGGTATACCCTATACCCACGGTTTCAAGGGCTATACCCACGGTTTCAAACCGTGGGTATAGGTGCAATTTCCAGTAGTGTCAGTTTCACAAAGAGAAGTTGAACCACACTCACATGACTGGTGTTTATCACCCTCCTTGTACTTTGCGAAGTAAAGAAGAACAAGACGTGAAATTTAACTCACATCTGCACAAAGGAAGAAGGTAGTATACCGACACACTTACATGTTAGTATTGATAACTGAAGAAAGAGATTAAGACACTGTAGTACCATTCCATATTCTGCTGTGTCAAAGAAAAAGGAGAGAAGAAGAATAACAGAGTATTCCCAATTGAATGCTGACAATTGTTCAGGGCAGTTAGATTCAGATGATGCCAAGTAAACCGATCTTCATTTCCTGAATAATCACATTGTTATATGTGATTCTTGCTAAGAAAGAAGAATATGTGTTAGTGCGTTCTGTTATTGCACTAAAGAAGAAGAAGTCCTAGTGGAGCCGGTTTTTCACTAGTGAAGAAGAAAAGAAGAAGAAAAAAGAATTGATTGCCTACTGCTTTTCAAGTAATCAAGTGAAGATAACTGAATAAAATCAAGAGAAGAACCTACCTTACTAAAGAAGGAAGAAGACTGTCTCCATAGGCAGTATAAAGAACCAGCTAGTGGCTGCAAGTTAGACTAGGTCATCACCAGTCCGGGGAAGAGGATTGTTTCCCACCCCCCTCTAAAGTGTAGGGACTCACACTGGCTAGAGGATTGTTTTCCTAGCCACTCCACTGTAATTTCATATCACATCATAGTAGAGAATACATGCACTGTTCATACCCATGCATGGAAAGGATGTAACTACTCTTATTGAGTGGTGAACCTTGTAAAAATATTGTGTGCATATTTTTACTGCTTTCTATTATTTCATGCGATAGGGAAAAGAGAATAAGAGAATCAAGATCCTAATAGGTCAATAGGTACATGGATAAAAGTTGAAATTGGTATTAAAAGTCCCAAACACTGATTCACTTCCCTCTCAGTGTTAGGTATATCCCAAATTGGTCCTCTCACCTCCTATAAACATCAAACTCTGTAATATCGGGTTGTTCGACTACCTATATGAATATAAAATAAACTTTTTACATTTAATGTTATATAAATTATTTAAAAAAAGTAATTACCATATGTTCCCTATGCATACTGAATGTATGATTACCGGATCGATGTGTCACATCCATTTTACCCCAATTTTTTCAACCTACTAATGATCTCCTATGAAAATGACCACCCAACCAGTGTGAAAATAATCCATCCCAAACCTGAGATGAAATGTAATCAGGTTGGTGGGTGCGATAAGAATCATCAAACTCTGTCAGTCCTGATTTCATCATTTATTTCCTTCTCAAATTGTTAAAAAAAAATGAATGCAATGCTCATGCATAAACCCCACCCATGCCTTCCAAATAGCATCATGCATGATCTCATCAACGATTTACCATAAAACTCAAGAAGAATTTATAATATCAAGTTATTAATTAAATAAATTTCAAAATAAATATTAATTATTTACATACCTGCTAATGAACGAACATGTGGTGCTATAAATCAATGGGAATCTAATCCCATGTGACCCAGGCTTTAGAAAAATAATTGTGCAATATATTGATCCCTTATCCAACAACTATATGTGAAATGTTATGAAAAAATAACAAATAACCAAACAATTAGTATATAAATAAATAAATTAAAGCTAAATAAAATACACATGTAAACATACCTCCGCATATGTAGATAAAATACAAGATGTGGACGTCGCTTGAGGATAGGGTTAGGAATCATCAATCATGAAAGACCACACCACCTCTAAGCACTCTCTAAACTACTAGCAGTCCTAGGGTTAGATGATCCAACATCCTACTCATACAAAGGTAGATCAGACTCCTACAACTAATGAAACATATCCGCATCCATCTTAAACATGAAATGATTGTTGTTAGCAAACAATTGAAAAAAAACTATATATATATTATATATGATTATAATAAGTATTTAACTTTGTCAATGTTCATCTGCATCCACATATTCATATCTCACGATGTCAATGTCTTCATATTCCTCCTCAACATCATCAATTTCCATATGAGTTTTAGTTTCATCATCCCTTTTCATTTCAAATTAATTTGTAACATAATTAGTATCATCATCACTATCGACCCTTAACCATGGGGTGTCATCATCAATATTCGTCTCTTCATGAAAAATATGGATTTGGAGTAGTCTCTTAAAAAATTTCAATTCCATTCACTTCAGCCGAACCACATACAATTTGAGTAAACTGATTTTACTAAGATTTAATTTTTATTTGAAGTAACATAGTAATTTTCATAATAAATTTGATGTTTACTGAGAAAATAAAAATGGTTCATTTACTGTAACAAGAATTTTATATTTAATATCAATGATTCCATAGGTCGGATAAACACACAATTCTCTCTTAGTATCCAACCACTGAAATTTAAACATCATTATATAATTTTGTCCCAGATAACAAAGTTCAATAATTTCTTCCAGAATTCTGTAAAAGTCAACTTCAATTTCTCTATGATGAGATCCTCTCAATAAAACACCACTATTAATTGTTTTTCTTGATTCCCCATATGAAAATGTATGAAATCTAAAACCATTCATGATATATGCATTATAATATTTAACCATTTTGGATGATGGGTTACTCAATACAAACAATCAATTATCAATTTTACCAACATGTTGAGATACCTAAAAATTTTAAAAACAATTATAAATATAATAAGTAATAAACTGATCTTATAAGTTAAACCATAAATAATTTATGATACCAATTTTTGAAACCAGTAGGAAAAATTATTTTTCTGATGTTCTTCAAGAGAAGCTACTGTAATTTTTGGAAGTTATTTCTTGGTATGATTATCATATAACCTAAAAATAAAATATTATTAATTTTCTATAACCATGATTATATAATAAGCAATATGATCACTCATAGTAAAACTGGTGTCATTTATTCATAGTCGAGTAGAACATATATACGAGCTTTGTGACATTCATCATCTAAAATCCATCATTTATAAACTCCACCGAAGTCAAGTTTGTGATAATTTAAAACTGATAATTTTTTTCTCATTTCATCATCAAAATTTCCCTCATTATGGACCATGTGGTTGTGTTTTGAGGGATATTCATATTGAAAACAATGAGAGAATAAAAAAATTCCTCTCGCAAATAAACTTATGTAATTGATCCTTCAACTAATGTTTTGTTATGCACATTTTCATCAATTATTTTCATGAATCTCTCAAATAGGTATATCCAGCAAAACATTACCAGACCTCTACATTTTTCTTTCTATAGAAAATGTAATATAAAATGTTCCATTGTGTCAAAGAAAGTTGGTGGGAAGATTTTTTTACAGTTTACATAAAATTAAAACAAAATATTCTTACAGTCTTCTTAGTGAATAATAGTATATTGTTGCTATACAAATGTCTCATAAAAATATGATTTGTCTATTATTTCATCCCAAATCATAGAATTCAACAAAATTATTAATCCAATAATCATAATTCTTTCCATTACAACACGATGATCATGAATTTTTAATCCGATAATATGACCATTTTTGACACATCATCCCAAATTAGTAGAATAAGAATATAGAAGTCTCAAATTTGAAATCCACTGACAAAATAATAATTTATTTTCTTTGGAAAGTGTATAATCTACTTTTGGCTTCATTAAATTCTATGATCTAACATTTTCAAATAGTTTGAGTTCTGGTTGCCTGTAAATTTGGGCAAGATCTAATTGTACATTTACATTATCTTTGGACTTATCTAGTGTATCCAAAACTATATAAAATAAATTATCAAAATAGTTCTTCTCAATATGCATGAAATCCAACATGTGATGGACCAACAAATCTGACCAATATGGAAGATCCAAAAAAATGATCCATTTTATCCAATTTTGTTCTTTCTCAAAGCCATCAATTTTATGTTGGTTTATTGTTGGTCCAAATTTGATGGGAGGTAATGAAGACACAATTGATTTTAACTATATACCCGAGATCATTTTTGGAGATCCATCTCTTTCAATTATGTCTTTTCTGAAATGATACTTGTTCCTCTAAAAATGATGATCGGTTTGAAGGAATCTGCGATGATAGTCAAAATAATAAGGTTTTTTTCTATTGATGAGCATAAACTCTTTACTATCTCTCATACAGTATGGACATGATTTTGGAAAAATTTTACTTTTACTAGATAACATGTCATATACTGGGAAGTCACTAATTGTCCATATCAATGTAGCTTTCAGTAGGTTTTTTTTGTAGCAATGTCATATGTACCGACACCATTACTCTATAGTGAATTTAACTCATCAATCAATGGTTTCTAATAAACATCAATATTATTTTTTGGATGTACTAGAATTAATAAGTTCAAAAATATGTATGGTTCCTTCATCCACATCCAATGAGGTAAATTGTACAGAGTTATAAATACATGACAATATGAATACTGACTATCATAAGAACTAAATAGAAAGAAGCATTCATTAGAAATATCTAATTGCATGTTTTGGTATTCTAAAGAAAAATATGGATGCATTTGGTCAAAAATTTTCAATTAATCACCATCATAGGGATAATTTAATATTTTACCGGTTGAAATATTGGTTTTTTCCATGACATCAAAGCCATTGTGTTCTAATACAAAAATAAATTCTCTAATCTGGGTGTAAGTGTGAAATATATCAACTATTTTATAGGAATCAATTCAGACTTCCCTAGTTTAGCCTCTTTATACCTCAATTCTCCACATGTGGGACAACTATCCAATGACTCATTTTCAACATAATATAAGATGAAATCATTTGAACATGCTTTAATCTTCTAATTACTAAGACCCAAATTATGAACCATCATCTTGCTCTCATAAATATTTTTTGGTAACACATTTCCTTTAGGTAATAGTGTTTTAAAAAAATAGAATATCTAATGGAAATAGCTATTTTACATTACATTATCTAATTTAATATCCATAAAATTTTCAACTGCTTTAAATATTCTTATCTTGCAACCTGGATATAAGGATTCCTCAACAGGCCTCAATAACTCATAAAATTGAGATGGTTCCAGCTCAGGAGTTAAATTATTATCATCCTGAGTTTTAGCTTGTTGAAAATATGGTCCTGCAACATCATGTACTTAATTTTGAAATCGTGATGGATTTAGAACCAAATTATTAGTATCTTCTCTGGATCTGTGTTCACTATTTTGATACCAAAAAACAAAATTAGGTTGAAAACCAAAAATCCATAGATGAACCCCAACGTTGTCAAATGCATCAAACATCCTTAGAGAACATTTTTTACAAGAACACTTAACTACCCCTTGTAAAAAAAATTATGGTTTTGATGATGGAAATGATAAGAAAGCTTCAACACCCTCAATATATACAGGATTTAAACTAAAACTGTTTGGGTTCTTATGTTGATTTATCAAAGTGTGATCATATAATAATGACTTTTGTTGAATTCCTTATTCCATATTTCTCTAAAAAGTATAAAATAATTAGTTTATTTAATAATTTGATATAAGAAAAAAACTATCCAAAAAAGAGAAGAAAATTAGATTCACTTTTCTATAAATTTATAATAATTTTTATTATTTCCAAGTTATTTATTGTATTTGCTTTAAAATTTATACTAATATGCACTAATTTATAATAATTTATACTAATTACCACTAATTATTATTAATTACTGCTAATTTATACTAATTACCTCTAATTATGAGTGGCATAATTTCTAACGGATTGACATCAACTCTTTTTCCCGATGGATCATCTCCTTGCAACTTTATCCAAATGAAATCACTATGAAAAATATGCTCCGACGTAAAAATATCCATTTTAATATGCATGAGAATGGAGAACAGGGAGGCCATGTCATGCTGATCTCCATTCTCGTGCATAAAAAAAATGGATATTTGTATGTCAGAGTAGATTTTTCATTGTGATTTCAATGGGAGAAAGTTACAAAGAGATGAGTAATAAGGAAAAATAGCCTCTTTTTCCAAACAGATCACCCCCTTACAACATTATCATACTAAAATTAGTTTGAAAAATCTACTCTAACATACACATATCTATTTTCGTATGCAAAATAATGGAGAGCAGGGAGGCCTCTCTATGTTGCTCTCCATTCTTGTGCATAAGAAAATGGATATCAGTATGTTAGAATAGATTTTTATATTGATTTTAGTGTGAGAAATCTATAAGGAGATGAGCCATTGGGAAAAAGAGAAACTTCCAATCCAATGGAAATTATGCCAATTTATTACAAATTATAACTAATTATTAAAATTTATTACAATTTATTACTAATTATTACAATTTATTACTAATTTTTACTAATTATTAAAATTTATTACTAATTATTACAATTTAATACAATTTATTACTAATTACCTCTAATTATTACTTATTCCAGCTATTTATTACTAATTATTAAAATTTATTACAATCTATTACTAATTACTAAAAATTAATACAATCTAGTACTAATTAACACTAATTATTACTAATTTTTACAAATTCTTACTAACTATTACTATTTATTACTAATTATTACAATTTATTACAATTTGTTACCAATTAATACTATTTATTACAATTTAATAATAATTATTATTAATTATTACAATTTATTACTAATTATTACTAATTATAACAATTTATTACTATTCATTAATAATTAATAATAATTATTACTAATTATTATAATTTTTTACAAATTATTTCTAATTATTACTAAAAATTACTAATTATTATTAATTTTTACTAAGTATTACATTTTATTACTAATTATTACTAATTAATAAAATTTATTACAAATTATTAAAATTTATTACTAGTTATAACTAATTATTACTTATCCCCACTAATTATTACTAATTATTACTAATTATTACAATTTATTACTAATAAATACAATTTATTACCAATTATTACAATTTGTTACCAATTATTACAATTTACTACTAATTATTACTAATTATTACTAATTATTACTAATTATTACTAATTATTACTAATTATTAAAACTTATTACAATCTATCACTAATTATTACTAATTATTAAATTTTATTACTAATTATTACAATTTATTACTAATTACCGTGAATTATTACGTATTCCAACTAATTATTACTAATTATTACTAATTACTACTAAATATTTCTAATTATTACTAATTATTACAATTTATTACTAATTATTACTAATTATTACTGTTTATTACTAATTATTACTAATAATTACTAATTATTACTAATTATTACTCATAATTACTAATAATTACTAATAATTACTAATTATTACAAATCATTACAAATGATTTCAACTTATTACTAAAGATTACCAATGATTACTAATGATTACTAATCATTACTAATCATTACTAATCATTACTAGTCATTACTAATCATTACAATTCATTACTAATGATTACTAATTATTACAATTTATTACTAATTATTACTAATTATAAAAATTTATTACTAATTATCACAATTTATTACTAATTTTTCATATTTATTACTGATTATTACTAATTATTACAATTTATTACAAATTATTACTAATTATTACTAATAATTACTGATAATTACTAATTATGACTAACTATTCCTAATTATTACAATTTATTACTTTTTGTAACAATTTATTACTAATTATTACAATTTATTATTAATTATTACTAATTATTACTAATTTTTACTAATTTTTACAATTTTTTACAATTTTTTACTAATTATTACAATTTATTACAATTTATTTCTAATTATTACTAATTATTACAAATTATTACAAATTATTAAAAATTTATTTCTAATTTATTACTAATTATTACAATGTATTACTAATTTCCACTAATTATTACTTATTCCCGCTAATTATTACTTACTCCTGCTAATTATTACCAATTATTACATTTTTTCAATTTATTACTAATTATTACAATTTATTACTAATTCTTACAATTTATTACTAATTCTTACAATTTGTTGCTAATTATTATAATTTATTACTAATTATTAAAATTTATTATGAATTTTTTCAATTTATTTCCAATTATTACAATTTATTACTAATTATTACAATTTATTACTATTTTTTAAATTTTATTACTAATTTTTACTAAATATTACAATTTATTACAATTTATTACCAATTCTTACTAATTATAACAATTTGTTACAAATTATTAGAATTTATTACTAATTATTACCGATTATTTCTAATTATTACTAGTTATTACAAATTAATAAAATTTATTTCAATTTATTATAGTTTATTACTAATGACTAAAATTTATTACACTTTATTACTAATTATTAAAATTTATTACAATATATTACAAATTATTACGAATTATTAAAATTTATTACTCATTACCGCTAATAATTACTTATTCCCACCAATTATTACTAATTATTACTAATTTCTATTAGTTACCTCTAATTATTTCTAATTATTTCTAATTATTACTTATTATTACTAATTATAAATATTTATTCCAATTTATTACTAATCACCGATAATTATTACTAATTATCGCTAATTATAACTACTTATTATTAATTTTTCTAATTAGAACTAATTACTAAAAATTAATAAATATTAATATAATAACTATTAATCAATACTAATTAATACTAATCACACATAATTATTTGTAAAAATAAATAATGATAAATAAAACAATCTAATTCTAATTTAATTTAATCGCAACTAATTAACAAAAATTATAACTAATATAAAATAAAATGAATTGATTAAAAAATAAAAGAAATAGATAAATACCTTAAAACTGAATCTTTCAGAGGATATAGGCCACAAATATTTCTCTGATTTAGAATTTTAAACTTTGAAAATTTTGAGAGAAAAAATGAAAGTAGAGAGGAAGATAAGGGTAAAGAAAGGAGTGGAAAGGGGAAAAACAGAGGGAGGGGGTATATAGGTTAGATTATTTTCGACGGGACCCATCACAAATACTAACCCCTGTATTAATTAGGGGTGGTGGTTAAAAAGGCATTTGCGATGGGTCCCATCACAAATATCAACCTGCCGATATTCTATTCGTGATGAGATTTATGTCCCATCGTAAATAATAAAAAACACTATTGGGTAATTATAACAGGCTTTTATACCCGTCGCAAATACCCTTCCCGTGATTTAGCGCACAACTCGCGCCAAACCTATTGTGATGGGGACCATCTCCCCGTCATAAATAACTACTTATTTGCAATGGGAAGAGGAAAACACTGCAAATAACCCGTCACAAATATCAATTTTTTCCATAGTGATATCACCAAAGAAACTCACCAGGGTCAGGCAGGATGGTGACAGAGAGATACCCCGTCAAGAAGGCTTGAAGTTCCAATTCACCAAAAGTCCTTTCTATGGTGGTCTCCCAACCATTTTCTGTTTTAATCCAAACACTGATTCTTATGTTAAAACAAACTCATGTGTCCTATCAAAAAAAGTTATGAGAAATATGGAAATGAATGAGATTTTATTGCAACAAAATCAAGAATTTCCCAAAATACATATCCATTAAGATTTGTGTTCCTAAAAGATACATAGCAACATCCTTCATTACCGAACAAAAGATGAATTCATGGGACATAATAATTACATCATAAATTATTTATAATAAAAGAAACTTTAAATAGAGTCTAAATCATCCCCAAGCTGCTATAAATGGGATGTATGTCCTTTGAAGGGGCAGACTTGGCTCCACATCACTTCCTGGAAACATCCCTAAAAGCCAATGAAAATAACCCAAGCATCCATAGGTGAAATAGGTCTTTAGTGCTTATAGAAAATATTAATTCTTATTCCCTAACCCTCTACACTGATGGCACACCCACTTCTTACCTCTATATGATTTTGGCAAGAAAAAACATAGTGACCTCTTTATTACACCTCCCAAAAGGCGAGACACCACTCCATTCCATTTTAATTTACTAGAATCACTGCCATTTTTTCTAGGTATAGGTGAACCATCCACCACATTTGGTTCACCAACTATATTGGCCTCGACCCAAATAGTCTACTCAACCACTTCTTTATAGGTATTTAGGAATGATGACACTTCCTAGAAGAGTTTTGATCAAAGGTCCTTTTCAATGGACTGTTCCTTCAAGGAATAATGTTCCAAAAAATCTGGGAGATAAAACATTATCTCAGAAAAAATATTAGTGTACTCCAAGACCATTGAATCACCTTTCTTGAGATGGTATAATTGTATCTCCTTCAGTACCTTCATAGTCTAGAAGAAAAACTAATGGATGAACAAAGCCTTGAATCTTTCCCATGAATGGCCTCTACATGGTGTGGAATGGAAAATTGAGTTCCACCACTTCCATCATAGGCCATCCAACATAAAGTTCATGAAATTTCACTTAAGAGGCTCCTGAATATCAAGTTGAATGAAAATATCTTGGATGGTTTTCAATAATTCCTTAGATTTTCTCAGTTATAACTACCCAAATAAGTGAAGAGGGTTTAGCTCTTGGAACTTCTCTATGAATTCCTAGTACTTAGGACCACTAGGATCTATTTACAGAATGGATGAACCAAAAAACTGAGGAAAAACTCGATCAACCAAGAACACATAGTGGAAGATCCACCAACAATCTTTTCAATATTCCCTATAACTTAGTTGGGGTATACTATGAAACAAGAAACACAAAATCCAATCAAAACTCATCACAAACCAAAAATCTACACTTCAATCAAAAATAAAAAACCATATGAAAAATACCATTCCAACAATATTTTCATTACAACTGAACCAGAATCACAAAAAGGAAATCTCCAAACACAAAAAGGAAGCATCACTCCATATCCACGTTTTATAAAATTTTAATCCCCCCTTTAGAAAACAATTTTCAAAAATAAAGACAATTAAAATAGGTTAATCACTTAATATTGGTATTCCAGTAAGGCTCACATATAAACCCTTATGTCAGCTCAATAATCCATCCACATATACCCATAACCATCCACTTACACATATGTACATTCATACATGTGATCATTCATAGAAATACATAGGGTCAAATGAAAATGGGCCAATTTCAAATCAAATTTAAAATAGTTCCAAAAAATTTAAAGTCACCCTTTTCCATTAAAAAAATAAAATCCCCAATCCACTTCCCATCCTAATTCCCTTCATAACTTTTTAAAATCCAAAAACAAATTCTTTCCAAAATAATTTTCATCCCATATTCAAAAAAACAAAAAGTTTTTTTGGAAAACAACATTTTTTAACAACATTTTATTATAAAATCCAAGGGAAAACAGTCCAAAAATCTAAAATCTAAAAAAATGGATACACAAGTCTTGGACACACAGTTTTTCAGTCTATTCACCAACTGGGTGAGCACATTGGTGGTTAATAGAGGCAGCTTTATAGTCTTTTCATGGTTTTTTAGACCCTACAAATCAACCATGAACCCTTTAACCCCCTTTAAAATAATCACAAGATATTGAAACAAATTATGAGATCTTAAAAAAATAAAAAAAACTTAAAAAATATAAGATCCAAGCCCAATCCTTGAGGAACAATGATCCCATACCACATTGGCAATTCAAGCTTCCTTCGGAATAGGTGGCTGTCAAGAACCTTCCCATGATTTTCTACTTGAATTCGGAATATCCAAGCTCTAAATGACTAGAAATCCCTAAATAACAAGGGCTGAGGCTTTAATACCGTTTTTTCATGAACCAACCAGGGTTGATCCCAAACTAGACACCCGACTCGATCTACGACAAGGCCTGATATGTGTTCCCAATCCACCTGAATTATAAACTCATGCCAGGAATCAAATAAAACTCAATTTGGAATGATTTATCCTATAAAATATTTCAATATAAACATGAATAACAAGAATAAGATAAAAAATGGTATCATAAGAAGATAAAAACTAAACACTAGACATACCTCAATATGACCTTATGGGTCACCACCAACCACTAAACCACACTTACTTCCTAAGTAATTAGAGCTAACAGAACCTGGAACTAAAAAATAATGAAGAATATGTGTGTGAGTATTAAATCTCTATATTCATTCTAAAGTAAACAAATCCTTATGGATTTCATTTAAATAAAATATTCATTTACTACTAGTTTTAAATACAATGATATAAACATATATTCTCCATCCACTTCATTTCCAAAACAAATTATAGTCTATTTTCCACTTTCCATTAAACCACGATCTTCTATAACGTATAAGTTATGGGAAATTTTAGAAAATGGTTCTCAAATACACCTTAAAAATGGGATGTGAATTTCACTAGAAAACATTATTTTAAATGGTGTTTGAGAAAATAAAAGAGTAAAAGAGGGTTATAAAAAAATAAATTTCTGGTAAAACACTGAACCTAAACATTCATTTAAAAAAGGAGAAGCACATTCAAGGTAAATACCAATAACAAAGAAAATATAATGAGGTAAATGGGAAGTTGGTACATAGGAAACCATACTAGGTAAATCACAGAGATGATCCACTTTATATAACCAAGTGTCAGAGAACATGGGAATACCTAGGAGCTTAGAGGAGAATCTAGAGAATACTATAACCTGATATATTCCATCATAATTCCTGATGAATTCACATAACCTTAACACTTATTCCTACCCTACCTATCCTAACTGAGGGGAAACATCCCTAGAGAAGAGCGTGTTCATACTAAGGGGCCACTTGCAAGAGTGTAATCCTAATCTTGTACAATAAACATTCAAGGATAATTAACTATCTATTCTAGGTTCCCATGTGATGTTTGAAATAAGTGTGATCTAAAAAATGTCAAACAATTGACCATATATATATAACAATCACAAGCCACCACATGATTCATATATACTAGTACCACCCTCGAACCATCCCAAGTAATAGCCCCCTTACCTTCTAACCATCAATACACGAGGGAAGATCCATGTTGAGGGTGTTCCCACCCTTTTGAAAATGATAAATCCAAGAGACACATATAAAGGATATTTTTCAAAAGAAAACCCATTTCAAAAGTGCTAATCATCCCTCACATACCATTTGAGTGACTAACAATTTCAAAGAGATCCAAATACACATCTTATAAATCCATAGTTTATTTAGAAAACCCTCCCGAATACCAAAAATACCATTTAGAAATCAAAAACCATTTTTAAAGTCTACATTGTAATTTCAAAAAACATTTGGTGTGAAAGCCTCAATAAAAAAATTTCACACAATGCATTTCAAAGGTAGAAATAACCTGATTTCATATCTAATAATCCTTCATAACATTACACATAATTATTTACCATGAAAACATGTAATAAACATCAAGAAAATAATGGTTCATAAATTCAAATCCCAATACATAATGGAACCTAACACAAACCAAGTCTTCTTAAATGACGACAACTCAATTCCCTAGCAAGGAGTTCCATAGAAGAAAGAGATACTAAGAAGAACTCTAGAAAACAAAAAAACACATTTTTATGCTTACACACATACAAACCTATATATATAATTACCCTTTACCACAATTTAAATATTTACAAATCCATGAGTGAATATTCAAAAAGAGGGTATATACATGCCTTACCTATGTATATATTTTTAAGCACCTTTATAGAGCCACAAGTCATCACCTTTGATGAATGTCATGATAAAAATCTTCAAAACAGCCCTAATGAACCCTAAAAACCTAGAAGAAACCAAAATAAACAACAAAATCATGTTAGGTTTCACCTTAGTTCATGAAAACCAAAATTGTGGAAGGTAAAACCAAGAGATAGATAAATAATGAGGAGGATATGTAACGCCTTGACCCCTCTAGACTGGAGCTGGTGCACTACTTGTTATATTTTCATGGTTAGAATGAATGAAAATCATGAAGTAACGATCATTTTAGTAGTCTTGAAGAACCTATATATAGATATGTTACTCAAATTACATTTGAAAAATTTACAAAATACAATACATAACGAAAACTAAAAACTGCATCCACAAGAACTCAATGAATGATATGCTCTTTGTCACCTATTTAAAGTAAAAAATGAAAGGGGTGAGATCAAATTCACAGTAAGGGTTACCAATAGTATAAGTATTAATACAATAATATGTGAATCATAATCAATATGACATAATCAATATGGCATGGTGAATATATGAAAGACCCACACCATTAATAAATTGAGAATGAAACTGCATCCATAAATTTTTTCAGAGTGAAAAAATCAAGGATATTAATAACTGATAATAAATATAGAAAATTATTATTAATTTGACGTCATGTATATTTCACATTAAACCATAATACCATAAAAATATTTTAGTTCTATGGGTAGAAACCCATCAAATTTTTGGAAAAAAAACTCAATGGGTTTGTCGCCAAACTGATTTGTATCATGAGACCTACTGATGCATCAAGGGGATATAGAGGGCACCACCCACCACTTCATTTCCAAAGAATTATTTATAAATTGATTCAATATAAGAGAAATATTCCTTTTCAATATCCGTATTGATTAGAGTATACAGATTCATCAATATTTCCATAATTAAAATAAATTTCCAAATAAACTCCATATGTAAAATGGTATACGGTTTATACAAAAAACATATCCATGTTATGAGATTATGGATATTTAATATAAATATAATTTCATATGAAACTTAATCTCAAATGGGCAGTTGGTACACCACATAAGGATTATTAGGTGCACAATACAAAGTTAGTCACAACAAAATAGTAGTTGGGAGAAAGTCTCATACCACAATGTAATCGGTCGAATCATATGACTAGAACTTAATAACCCTCAAATGAATCATTGAATAACATTAATATGAAGATAATCATGTTATTATATATCAAATGGTATTACACATATACCACATACAATAATAAGTGGCGAACAATGAAAATCTCATAGAAATGAAAGTGAGATGAGAAATCCATTACAAACATTTCAGCATAGTAACGAGTGTTATTACAAGGGATTAATGAGAGGTAAAGGGGTATTACATTATTTATATGTCAAAAGGGTAGTATGTGGGAGGTTATAAAACAAACCCTATCATTAGGTATTAAAAATAAAGGGGCACAACATAGGGGAGATTCTTGAACAAAAGTGAGAGAGAAGATCCCTTACAAAGAACATATCATTAGATTGAGGATACATTAATGAAATAATTATGTGCGAAAAAAATAAAAACAAAAAATGAAATTGGATATATAGAATAAAATAATCATAGGTCATTCACACATATTATGATAAAATACAAAACCAATGAAATTGATGTTTTAACTCAATGAATGGAAATTGAGTTAAGATATAACTTACAAAGATTGTATCATTAGAGTGAGGATAAGTCAATGAAATATTTATGTGTGACAAATGAAAATCCACAGAATATAATTTTATATATAGTATAAAACAATAAAATTACATTCACACATATTTTTGGAATAATGTAACCAATGAAATAGATGTTTAACCCAAATAATGAAAATTGAGTTAAGCAATCCCTAACCTTATGCTTGAAGGTGTTCTTGACTTGTTATTTAAGACCTAAATAAACAAATTAGGCTTATTAATTCATAATTAAATAAACTCTTCTATATGTAAATGATTTATTATAACAATTTTCAGTTCATTCAAGGCCTTAGTGATTAGTTATAAGGTTCAATTTCATTGTTGGGGATTGTTTGTTTACTTGGTTTTAAATGATATGTTCACTTATATTCAAGTTCGGATAAATATAAAATATGGATGTGTTTTTCCAGAAATGAAGTTATATGATATTAGTGAACATCCAGTAGATTACATGATTTTAAATTTAATTTTTTTACTTAGATTGAAGTCGAGTTATTATATCTATAACCTTAGTGACAACCGTTTTGGTTAATCGGTGGGTTTGATTACAATGAACATGTTTTGATTTATAATTTAATACCATTTGTAAAAAGGGATTACAGAACTAAAAATAGGATATATTAAATATAAAATAATCTGGTTCAACTATAACACAGTTGGTTTCATGACCAGAATTAATTATTATAATAGAAATTGATAAACTGTTGTCCTTGAATGTGCTAAATTAACACATCTCAAACGGTGCTTTCATTTCTTCCAAATAAAGGGTGGGGAAAGGGGAGAAGATAATAAAATATCCCATTAGGATAAAAAAATTCTTGTACATGTATGTTACTGGATTTATCATACTATTTGGGTGAAGGGAGGTGAGGAAAGAAACAAAAAGAAAAGAACTTAAAAGAAATGAAGGAATTGGAAGGAAGAGTTTACCTCTTAACACTTCCTCCTTTGAGAACCTCTTAAGGGGAGAGGTTTTGGTATTTTGAAGAGTCTATAGCTTTTGGAGGTGGGGGAGGATATTGGGGAGATATTTGAGTAGAATATTGTCAAGGAAAAAGGATTGAGAGGAGTGAAGAGAAGAGGGAGTGAAGGGGGGTTTTTATAGTGGAGGAGAGAGGAGTTTTCTTAATATAAAATTCATTAATTTATTATTTCTCCATAAGACAAGGAATAGAGAGTCTTTTAGGACCAAAAATAGTAATTTTATCATGTGAATCCAAAACAATTGGGCTTACATCAGCAGATTATCATCAATGACTCAATTAATCCATTATTTAGCATTTATTGTGAATTATCAGATTTTACTATTCATCAAAAATTTAAGTATTTCAGAAAAATCCCAAAAATTCACCCCAACCATTTTTTGACGTTTATAATCGGAAAATGAAGTCCATTTTCAAAAATAATTTTTTAAATATGATTAATTAATTATTTAATTAAAATCATTATTTAATTGAAAAATATGAACACTTAAAATATTCATCTTCATTTTTAAGGTGCCTAAATTCACTTATACACTCAATGGTATGGATACCATTCATAAAATTCATATTAATATTCATAAGGGTAAGTTACTATTCATAAGGGTAGGTTACTATTCATAAGGGTAGGTTACTATTCACCGAAAATTAATTTAATTCTATCAATTATCATCTTGAACACAATCGTGTATGTTAGATTTTCAAAATTCACATCATAGAAGTGACAAAATTATGTTTACATGGATAGAATATAAAAAAGTGGCGTTTGTAGAGTCTTAGTGATCTTTGGATTCTATAATAAATCTATTTATAAATTCTTGGGGTGTTACATTATTCCCACCTTCGAAAATTTCATCCTTGAAATTTTATTTACTTATTAAAAATTGAGGGTACCTTGATCATGGTGTCCATCTGGTTTCATCATCATCTTGATCACATAAATAGAAGGTCCATGCCTTTCAACAATGATTTAGATATCCTTCCAAATCATTTTCTTCTTTCATCTAGATACACCTTGTACAACTTGGGTCATAGGGGTGTTCACAGAAAAATAGTTTCAGAAAATAATTATGTATGACATATAATTTCAAAATATCTGAAAAAACTTGATTTTTATAAAACAGTCGGACCGAATTTGAGTTGAAACTTTTAATCAATGGTCCTTTTAAAATTCCATAAGTATGTGCTGAATATTATATTTCAAAAGAAAATATAAATAAGTTGCACAAGGGTCTCCTTCTTCAGCACCTTTCTCAAAATCATAATATGCTTCAAAATCTTATGACAAGGTAAAATATTTGAAAATTACTTGATAATATTTATCTTTCTTCAAAATATGAGAATATTGAGAAAATAGGATTTGATGAATTATAACCCATGATCCACGATGTTATCGAGGTTTAGTGGAGGTGTTTAATATCTCAAACAATTGCTTTCAAGTGAGTTGTATATCAGAAAATGTTTCAGAATTGCTAGGGAATGACTTTGCAATAATTATTGAAAGAAAGTCATCAGGAAGGGATATAAATGTCATTTGAGATCCTCCTCCTTCCATTCGTAACTGACTTTCCTTGATCTGGAAAGTTATAAACAAGGATTTAACTTAAAGAATAGATATAGAGACTAACCATATGTTTAACGAAAACTCATAATCCTTAAAGTTGTCTACAAGTATTGATTCCCCTTCTTCCATTAAAAGGTATTTCTAAATAATGAAACACACTAGATTAGGGTAAGAATCATAATGTGTAATATTAACTTAACAAAATACATAGCAAAAATTGAGGTCCTACGCATGGCTAATTCCAGAATCAGAAAATTGGTTTCTTTGAGGAATAATTTACATTTAATCCTTCATAAAGACTTGTAAATAAAATATTAATTATCCTAAGCACATCCCCCAGGAGTGTCATAACCAAGAGTTCATCAAGGTCCGTTGTCGTGCACCAGTTCCTGTTCGAGTCTAGCTCAAAGCAGTGTTTTCGGGTTTTAACCCTAGATACATCTGTGCCAGAGCCGCCTCTACCTGCTCGTATCCAGACAAGGATTTATTGCTTGAAATATCCACATAACATATTCCTTACCAAAATACCTTGATTTTCTTGTATGTTTATCATCAAAGGATTATCTTAGGGACTCTTCCCTAATCTACATTTTCTAAATCTAGTTTCCAAGTTTTCTACTAAACTTCCTCTCATACCAACTATAATTCCCCAAACCCACTAGACTGGAGCCAGTGCACTACTTGTTATATTTTCATGGTTAGAATGAATGAAAATCATGAAGGCACGATCAATTTAGTAGTCTTTAAGAAACTAGATACATAGATGATACTGAAATTACATTGGAAAAATTTACAAAATACAATACATAATGAAAACTAAAAACTGCATCCACAAGAACTTAATAAATGATCTCCTCTTTATCACCTATTGAATTAAAAAATGAAAGAGGTGAGATAAAATGCTCAGTAAGGGTTACAAAAAGTGTAATCATTAATTCAATAATAATTGAATCATAATCAATCCGACATAATCAATATGATATGGTGAATAGATGAAAAACTCACGAGATTAATAAAATGAGAATGAAACTACATCCATATATTTTTTCATAGTGAAAACCTCATGGATATTAATAACTGATAATAAATAAAGAAAATTATTATTAATTGGATGTCATTTATCTATAACATGAAACCATAATACCGTAAAAAAAAAGTTCAGTTCTATGGGTAGAAACCCGTCTGATTTTTGGAAACAAACACGAAGGGTTTATCGCCAAACGGATTTGTCTCATGAGACCTACCAATGCATCGAGGGGATATAGCGGGCCACACACACCACTGAATGTCCAAATCATTCTGTATACATTTATTCAATATAATAGAAATATTCCTTTTCAATATTCGTATAGAGTAGAGTATACAGATTCATCAATATTTCCATAATTAAAATAAATTTCCCAATAAACACCGTATGTAAAATGGTATATAGTTTAGACAACAAAAATATCCATGATATGAGATTATAGATATTTAATATAAATATAATTTTAAATTAAAATTGATCTCAAAGGGGCAGTAGGTACACCACATAAGGATTATTAGGTGCACAATACAAAGTTTGTCACAACAAAAGAGTAGTTGAGGCAAAGTCTCATACCACAATGTAATCGGTCGAATCATATGACCAGAACTTAATAACCATAAAACGAATCATTTAATAACATGAATATGTAGATAATAATGTTATTATATATCAAATGGCAGTTCACATATACCACATACAAGAAATAAGTGGCGAACAAAGAAAATCTCACAGAAATGAAAGTGAGATGAGAAACCCCTTATAAACATTTCGACATGGTAACGAGTGTTATTGCGAGGGATTAATGAGAGGTAAAGGGGTATTCCATTATTTATATGTCACAAGGGAAATATGGGGGAGGTTCTAAAACATACCCCATCATTAAGTATTAAAATTAAAGGGGCACAACATATGGGAGATTCTTGAACAAAAGTGAGAGAGAGGATCCCTTACAAAGAATGTATCATTAGATTGCGGATAAATTAATGACATAATTATGTGTGAGAAACATAAACCCAAAAAATTAAAGTGGATATATATAATAAAGCAATCATAGGTCATTAACACATATTCTGGGAAAATAAAAAACCAATGACATTGATGTTTAACTCAACAAATGAAAATTGAGTTAAGATATCCCTTACAAAGATTATATCATTAGAGTGAGGATAAGTAAATGAAATATTTATGCGTGACAAATGAAAATCCAAAAAATATAAGTGGATATAAATTATAAACCAATAAAATGAAATTCACACATATTATTGGAACAGTGTAACCAATGAGATAGATGTTTAACCCAAAGAATGAAAACTGAGTTAAGAAATCCCTTACCTTATGCTTGAAGGTGTTCTTGACTTGTTATTTAATACCTGAATACAAAAATTAGGCTTATTAATTCATAAATACAGAACCTATTATATATGTAAATGATTTATTATAACCCTTTTTAGTTCATTCAAGGACTTTTTGATTAGTTATAAGGTTTAATTTCATTGTTGGGTCTTGTTTGTTTACTTGGTTTTAAATGATCGGTTCACTTATATTCAAGTTCAGATAAACATAAAATATGGATGTGGTTGTCCAGAAATAAAGTTATATGCTATTAGTGAACATTCAAGAGATTGAATGGTTTTAAATTTAATTTGGTTACTTATAGTGAAGTCGAATTATTATATATATAAACTTAGTGACAACTGTTTTGGTTAATCGATGGGTTTGATTACAATGAACATGTTTTTCTTTATAAATTAATACCATTTGTACAAAAGGATTATAGAACAAATAATAGGATATATTACATATAAAATAATCAGGTTCAACCATAACACAAATGTTTTCATGACTATAATTAAAGATTATAATAGAAATTGATAAACTGTTGTCCTTGAATGTGCTAAATTAGCACATCTCAAACGGTGCTTTCATTTCTTCTAAATAAAGGGTGGGGAAAAGAGAGAAGATAATGAAATATACCATTAGCATAAAAAAAATCTAGTACATGTATGTTACTCGAGTTATAATACTATTTTAGTGAAGGGAGGTGAGGAAAGAAACAAAAAGAAAAGAACTTACAAGAAATGAAGGAATTGGAAAGAGGAGTTTACCTCTTGAGACTTCCTCATTTGAGAACCTATTAAGGGGATAAGTTTTGGTATTTTGAAGAGGATATGAGCTTTTGGACATGGGGGAGGATCTTGGGGAGAGATTTGAGTAGAATATTGGAAAGGCACAAGGCTTGAGAGGATTGATGATAAGAGGGAGTGAAGGGGGTTTTTATAGTGGAAGAGAGATGAGTTTTCTTAATATAAAATTCATTAATTTATTATTTATCTATAAGACAATAAATAGTGAGTATTACATTACCAATAATAGTAATTTTATCATGTGAATCCGAATCAATTGGTCTTACATCATCTGATCATCATCAATGACTCAATTTATCCATTTTTTAGCATTTATTGTGAATTATCGAATTTTACTATTCATAAAAAATTTATGTATTTCAAAAAAATCCAAAAAATTCACCCCAACCATTTTTCAACATGTAGAATCAAAAAATGAAGCCCATTTTTCAAAATAATTTTCTAAATATGATTAATTATTTATTTAATTAAAATCATTATTTAATCGAAAAATATGAACACTTAAAATACTCATCTTCATTTTTAAGGTGCCTAAATTCACTTATACACTCAATGGTATGGATAATATTCATATAATTCATATTAAAATTCATAAGGGTAAGTTACTATTCACAAGGGTTGGTTACTATTCATAAGGGTAGGTTACTATTCACCGAAAATTAAGTTAATTCTATCAGAATCTAATTATCATCTTGAACACAATTGTGTATGTCGGATTTTCAAAATTCACTTCATAGAAATTAAAAAATTATGTTTCCATGGATAGGTTTTAACAAAGTGGTGTTTGTAGAGTCTTAGTGATCTATGGATTCTATAATAAATCTATTTATAAATTATTGGGTTGTTAAAGGATAAGAAGAAAAACTCACCATAGTTGATCACACTAGAAATAGGAAGTAGAACCAACCAAGAATCAATGGGATAGAAGGGGAGGTGGAGAGCATGACTGAGAGGTAGGATATGTGGTTTGGTGAATCAATAATAGAATAGGGGATGGGAAGAATAAATAAACCCCTTTATGGGTTTTTAAAAAATTTAAGGGAAAACGGGAAAATCAAAAAATTTAATCCCCAAAGCAGAGTGCACGGTGTGGTTGCACTATTGTCCAAACCATGTTCCATAAATGTACTTTATATATAACCTACATAGGAAATCCACATAATTTTGGAAACCATTTGGAAACTATGTGATTTAGATCCATTTAAATTCTAGACACCCTCACACAATTTTCACACGATTTCAACTAACTGTTCACTGACCATGTACCTATGTAAGAAAAAATAATTTTTAAAATTTAAATCTGATTTGACCTAAAAATTTGAAAACAAATCCAAGAATAAATAAAAAATTTAAAAATAATAATAAACCATGGTCTAGGTGCGTCACTCATGAATCATCCTGAACAATATTTTAGAAGTGATATTTTAGACCATGAATATCATCTTCAATATCATCGTGTTTTATTCTCATTAAGATGAAATTTATTCAAATAAATTTAGTATTAGAAAATATTCCAAAACATATCGATAACTTCAATCTTATTTTACCATAGTTCGAAGATCAAAAACTCATTTTTTCAAGAATTAATCACACACACTTCTTGGTGTCTGTGATATTTATAACCTTGCATTTCAGTATTGGCATAATCATAATTGAATTTCTCCTCAGAATAATAAATATAGAAACATCAATATTTTTCACACAGTATATATGAAAAGTTCTCTTACTTGTGTTTCAATTTGAACATGTCATGAAAATATCTATGTATATTTTGGTTACATCTATGGATTAGACTATAAATAATTCTATACATGTAGCTTAGAATACCTGGATGACTAGAATCACATATGATCCCAAATTAATATACGCTAACTAATTTTCTTTCATGAATCATGTACTTAGTAGAATCACCAATGTGGGAATCATTTTCTAATTCCAATTCTCATTTTGGGATGAATTCCTTTACATCTATCTTCACATATGAAAACATTTTCATACATGGGAGATTCATATACATAGAGTCGTCTTTGTTGCTGGAATTTACATAGGTGACTATTCATTCATGTGGAACATGTAGATAATCAGTTATTGAAATTTTATTCATTTACAAATATGGATCCTTTATTACATTTCCAAATATTCTCAACCACTCATAAAGACATTAAAAAACCATTGTGAATTCATAAATCTTTATTTTTTTTTGAAAGTTTATAATAACTCTGTAGTAAATTAGACTTTCCTCATTGAGTTCTTTGAAATTGTGCACTAAAACTCTTCTTTCACCATATTGAAACATCATCCTAGTGGGTTTCAACACAATTTTCGATAGTTATATACAAATTCACATTATGATGCCCTTATTTTAATTACTTGTATCTATAAACTCTAATCAATTATATTTTCTTACACTAGTTATAACAACTCTTCGAGTTGTTCACTATATCCATTACTCATTCTTCTATAAACTATTGTATATTGTAGTTTTTACTATAGTAAATTTCATTCACATGAAGACGAGATATTTTAACTATATTTTGTTATGGGATACTTCTCAAAAACTATCCAACTAGATCTCTAAGTAGTAGAAGTTATCTCTTTATTCTATTTGAATCACATTAGAATACCTTCATATTTCCAATAGAAAACCACCTCATTGCTCATTACCAATAGTTCCAGGGAAACACCTTATTTTTTATATAATGGGTCGATAATCTAATCCATCAACCGTTTCACCTTAACAAATATTAACAAGATCATTGAAAACAAACACAAACACAATCCAAATGGAACTTTAGGAATTGAAAATTTCACAAGAGAAGGATCATATTTTCATTCCTAAAGAGAAGGATTATATTTACACATATTATAGATGCATGTGAATTAAGGACCCCTTTATAAGGTTGTTTTTATAACTTATTCATCACAATGCATTTTCCAATGGCGTCTTGGCATAAATCCTGAAAAAATAAAACCATTAGGGATGTTGGGCTAAAGGCTAACAATATCTTGATTGTGGGAAATATTGGTCCATTGAAAATGGTATCAAATACAATACCTAGTATGTGTGAACAATGAGGATGTTGTACCCTTATAGAGGTGGGATGTGGATGAAATTACTATATTATAGATATTTTTTAATCAAGGACCCCTTTAAAAGGTGGGTATATTAAATGGGAGGCATGACTTATAGCCTGTAAAAAAATCTTTCTAGAACATTGGGAATAAAGAGGAAAATATCATGAAAATGGGTAGGATTGAGAAGTTATATAATTAAAAACATTTATCCCAAGTAAATAGAGTGTAAGGAAAATATATTAATTTATACAAAAAATGATAATCTCATTACTAATATGATAAATGTGAGGACTTTAAGCTTTATTTATTTTAAAGAAAAAGTGAATTTTATGTCATGTAGACTAGTGTTTTATTCCTAAAAGATGATACTGGAGGTTATAAAAGGAATATATAAGATGAATGAATAATATTCTAGACCCATATTGATTATATTACATTCTTTACCTATAAATTAATTTTTTTATTTAGTTTTACATTTTTTTTCTAATTCCATCAATATGTTTCTCCTTCTGTAATTCCAACTTACTCCATTTTCAAGGGTAAGTAACCATTTATGAGAGAATCTAACAGGGAAGAAATAAAATTTGATTTTTAAGCTTTAATATTTCCTATTTTTTATTTTTTATTTTTCATTCTAAGTTGAGGTGTGTGTTATTTTATGATTTTTATGGTCTATTAGAATTTTTACTCTCTTACATAACACTACCTCTTTTTCTTTCACTGTGGCTCTATAAAAGAATCCATTCATTATCTTATCATTTATATAATGGATTTTTATGAGATAGTGAGGAGTGTTTCATGACTGTAATCCATACATAGTGTGATATAACTCTACTAATTGGCCTGTTAAAAGAGTTTTGTCATGGAGAATTCACTCGATTGAGGTATGAATCAGATAAATTTACATATTATGATATAATGACTACAGTACTCAAATATAATAGTACATTGATACCTTGAATTTGGAAGTGATAAATGGATGGATTAACAATACCATGTTTTTCCATTCAATAAGGATAAAATGCGTGCAAGATATTTAATTGTACATTAATAAAAAAACATGGGAAACCACTTAAATTTGATCAAATCTTATTAAAACTAAAATTTATTTATTTTCATTACATTTTTTATTTTATTAAATATACACTCATGATTTCATATCATTGAATTCATTTTTTAGTTAAAAAATAAAAAATATAACATGTAAAGAAAATTTGGGATTTTTAGTGTCTTCAATCCCCTTTGAGAAACAACCATGGATTTTCACTAATATCTCATTAATTGGATTTATATAAAGTTTATTTTTATGTGACTCTATGATGGAATGTCTAATAAATTTTGGTTCTATTTCCAAGGGGGAAATTTATTTCACTCATTGTTCATATTTTTTTAAAATAGATTTTCCCTTTTAATTGTTTTTTATTTTTTTACTTGATGTGCCAAGAACAATCCTCATAGTCCAAAATATAATACATTACTCTAACATAATAATCTAGTTGGTATAAAATTAAGTATGTGGTCAACCAATATTATAGAATAGTATACTAACTAAAACCCTTGCCAATAATTTTTGAAATAAGTGACTTTTGTTAGAGCTTGTTAGTATGATCCATACCAATAACTAATATAAAATTATGAATAAGAAGATATCTAAATATGAATCTAAAAATATAATCATGTTGCATAATAAAAATAAATAAAAAAATCATTTGTCAATTGTTAAAGGAATAATAAATTGGTATTTTTAAGATATTTTTGAAAATATTAATATTTATTTGTAGTAGATTACATCTACTGTAAAATAATTCATAAGGAATAGGTCATAGAAATCATAAGTGGGAGAATAAGTTCCCCTTACCATTTATATTATATTATTATAGCTTAATCTAAAATAATATAAAACATATGTTGGAATAGAAATTTTCTTATAATGTGAGTTAAAAGTGAAGAATCTCTCTATAATTGGGGAATTTGAAGGAGGACAACTATATTTGGATGAATATAGTTTAGGATTTGTAAAATACTAATTAAATATAAATCCTACATATTTTTACAAGAAAAACTTTGCTCATTTATCATAATATATTGATAAAGATGAAGAAACCACACAAGAGGTGGAATGTTTTGAAGAAATATTATATGATTGACTACCTAATAACATAAAAAATAATCTTTTTAGGGAATTGTATAAGGAGATAAAGGATCAAGATAATAAATTAGTATGAGATAATTCAACTATAAACAAATTTTCCTTTAATTTTATTCAAAATAAATTTGATAATGATTCTCTTTTTTTTATATTACATATTCAACACCATTAATTCTTACCTGATATTTTAAAGAAAAAAATTCCCCAAAAAATATGACTAGTGTTGAAGAGGGGATACAGAGAAAATTTTTCAAAAAAATGAGAGATAAAAGGGATTTTTTACAAATATAATGATCCATAAATAACTCATTTATCACTGTAAATAAGAGAAACCACTTCCTAATAATGAAATATAGTACTCAGTGAATAGGAAGTATCCTCAAGTTGAATATAATAAAAACTCTATAACTATCCACTTATATTACATCAAAATATCCCTATAAGAGGAGGTACTCATATATTTCATTAAATAAGAGGAACTACAAACTATTTTTTTATAGAATAAAGGTAGAACCACAAATATATGGTTCTATTTATTAAAAAATTCACACCCCTTATCTTATTGAGGGTAACCCATATATTTTCTATTTATAGGTATCCAAAATTTGGAACACATTTGGGTTTAAATTATCTTTTATTTAATTTCCTTTTATTTTACTTTAATTTTTTTTTATAAATGTATAATATTTTGTTTTTTATTATAGGTATCCATATGGGTATGATCTATTTTAACATTTTTCATACTAGAAAATAACATCAGTATGTATCGCTTGATCACACTTGTTGAATATTTATCTATATTTTATCCTGATGGATACTATGATATATTTATGAACTATAATTGGGACTAGTAATATATAAGTGTTTAGGGTAATTCATTGGTCAATATTTTCTTTGACTTGTGTGCATTTTTAGAAAATGTAAAAAATTGAATGTAACTAAGAAACCAAGTTCATTTAATCCATTGAGTCATATGTGATGTACTATGTTGATTCAAATATTAAATCCTTAGATGAATGTTGACCTATTTCTCAATTCCAAAATTATTTTTTTTTTAAATTTGAATTCCACTAATTATATAAGCCCATTCTCTAAAGTAGTATTCATTGTTTTTTTAAATTGTGATAGGTTTCTAATGCTTTTCACAAATTCATATAAATATCTCTTTTCTAGTGGGACTTGAGTTATGTATTTCTGTCTATAACTTATTATATATATATTTAAAATATTTTGGGAATTGATGTATGTATGATAATGATTAATGGAATAATTTTGAAATCACTTTTTGAAACTATTTTGAAACCATATTTTTATATATAGCCTATATTTTGTCCTCCTTAAAGCCATAATCTACCTAAAAAATATCCCTATTACAGGATTTATATCCTCACAAACCCCAATATTGAGTAATTTTCCTAATTATAATTGAAAAAAATATAGGTGAGGGTTGTTTCATGGGTATAATTGGAGTTAATATGCATGTTGGGATAAATATTATGGTTTTTTTATTATTTTTTGTAGGAGAGTTAATACGAACTTCTATTGTAATTAAAGGATTCATCTATTTCTTATATATATATATATTTTATAAAATTTATAAAATAAAAAATGCAGTGAACTGAAAAAAAATAATTGTTATCATTGATATGTGAACAATCAAAACATCAAAAGGATGTTTGATTTGGGTGATTCATATGTAAAGTAAATGAGTGAAATAGTTTTTCATTGAGTGAATCAATTTATCATGTATTTTACATGAATGATCCAAACCCTCTAATTTGATCCTTCTTTTACTATTACTTACTAACCACCACCTTCTAATCTACCTTGAATATTTTAAAGATTTTTTACAATAGTTAATCATTGGAGTGAAGATTTATGAGGCATAATAATCCTATCATTACACATACATGATATTGATAATGAGAAAAACCATGAAAATTACTACCATGAGTGAAGGGGAAATCATTTCCTAGAGGGTAAGTACAAGTGTGGATGGGTAGAAATATAACAAGATAGTTAATTAGATGAAAAAAATATGTTATAGAAATAAGAATATATATAAATCATGATAAATTTTTAGATTATTAGAGTTGAAAAGGAATATCACTTTTACCTTGTGAAATTAATTTTGACTTGTGTTTATCTTTTATTTTTAAATTATTGATAAAATTTACTATGATTACTAGAGTTCTATGTAGGGAGTGATACAATTTCATTTTTACCAATCTTTATCATGTAATTCACTATTATAAAACCCATAATATTAAAAAAATTACCTTTTATTTATTTTAAATAAATTATTTATTATTTAAATTAATTTTGAATATAAGAAAAAATTGAAATATAATTTATTTAATAATTATTTTGAAGTTTATTTGATTATATAAGACTTTTAATCCTCTTTTTTAATCATATAAGTGAAATTTTGGAAGTTGTATTAGTTAAGAGATAAATATTAAATGCTTGCGTAATCTTTACTAAAGAAATTTAAAGCCTTCTTATGATTAAAAAATTTATAAGTGTGGATAAAGATATTAGAGGAATTAAAAAGATATGTTGATAGTAATAACATTTTCAATCCAAAATAAAGGAATCATTAGTAGTAACAACCTCCTATTATTTATTATTCCATTGTTAATGATTACAACATGGAAATATCAATTTTAAGACACATTCATTTTTGTTGAAATGGAAGAGGAAATAAAAGTAGGAATGACACATATTTTTAATGTTTCACTATATTGGTTGCTACAATTTTATCGAATAATACGATATGGGTAAACTTTTCCATGGAATATTATCACCATTTACAAGATAGATAAATTTCTACACATGATTAGGGTTAGATAGATATTTGAGGACATTAAATCCACACCACTAACATTACATGATGATTTTATAATTAGAAATAGTAGATAATGAAATATTGGTGGAAAGTATAAGCATATATGAGCAAAAAAAATAAATTAATATAGGATATTTTATCTTAAAACAAGTATATATCATAAAGGGTGAAAAGGATAGTCATATTTATAAATTAATTTCATTAATATGAAATATATATCATAAAATATAAAATAATATCATAATAACATCATCCTGTCATTAACAAATTCTAATTAACTATATAGAAAATTATCAGGTAAATGAATATTCTAAAAGACTAAATATGAAGAAGGTTTATCCATGGAAGTAATGATATATATAGATATTGATATATCTCTCATACTATATAGAAGACATGTATGCACCTAATGAGGAAAATATTCCTTTTATAATTATCCTAACCATATCAATAAGTTTCTTAAATATCAGTGTACTAATAACATACATGAGGCAGTGAGAGATAGTTAGGGGAATTATATTAGGATTTTCTATTCAGTGAGGATAAAATGAAAGAAAAATATTTATTATAATAATGTAAGAACATGCATGGGAAATCATCTAATTCCATCACACTCCTCTTAATAACACTAAATTACATTTCATTCCATTTTTAATTTTCATTTCACCAAAATAAACCCCATAATTTCATTTAATTTTTTATATTCTTTATGTAGAGAAAATATAAAAAAACTAAATAAGTGAAAAATTAGGAATAATGGGTGTTTTAAATCCTCCTTGAGATAAAACCTGAGTTTTTCATTAATATTGAATTCTATAGATTCATAGAAATACTATTTTTATATGAACTTATATTGAGTCATACATCAATCCTCGAGACATAAAATCATAATAAAATTATCTAAAAGACTAATTCATAGATTCTATGATCTGAAAAAATTTAATGTGTGTTACAAAATACCCAGATTGGATAACCTTTATAAAAAAACCAATGAAAATATATCTAAAATAAGCCAAAAAGCCTTCATTTCTTCCTCTATGAATACAATAGTTAGATAAAATTTGAATGTGAAAATTATAGAAGTGGAAATAAAATAATATTTTGAAGAAAAAGAAGTAGTTAAACCAATAATAACCTCAATGAAGGATTCCTCTGGTATTCATATTCTGACATATGAGTTCATGAATTCCTAGGGTTATGCTCCCAAGTATTTGAATCCATAATCAAAACCTCTCTATACATTATTCCAAAACTTACTAACACAATTATAAAGATTATACATACCTATGTATGAAGTGAAATATCAATATTTCATTAAATAGAAAATATCAATTATATACTAGTATTTCAATCAATGTTTAAACTAAATTATAAGTCAAATTTCAAAAAACATTCTCCCCCAAAAACAAATAGAAGTTTTATCCCTTCCCATTTTCACCATATCACTAATACATCTCAATTTTCACATGATTTATTCTAAATTTTGTCTAAATAATTAAAAGAAAATTTTCTATGAGGGTATTAATAATTATACCTATGAGTCTTATTTTGTACAATCACAAGTAATTTTTGTGGTATTATTATCTCCATCCACTATGTATTTTATTAAATAGATAAACAATGATAACAAAAACATTGTATCATTGTTAAAAATTTAAAAAATTAAAAAGGTATACATAGAAAAAAACTTATTAATTAAAATTTATTTTTCATTAAAATTAGTATTTTATAAACCATGTTAAATAGAGGCAATATGTACTAGAAATTTTAAAAAATTAGATCTAAAATGAATAATTAATTATAAAAAGTTGGAGTAAATTAGTGGATATAACTTATTTTCTTTGTTTTATTAACCCATTTATGTTCAACCTTAACATTGGTTAATATATGTTATGCACTCTATTTAAATTTTTATATGTTCATCCACCTATTAATTTAATTACAAGTTATATAATGAATATAAACAAGTTTTACAAGGTTAAACTTTAAGGTAATGGCTTATCCCCGATGTGAATTTTATTTTCAAATTCACATACATATACTCTATTCATCTAGAGAATAAATTAGGGAAACTATCATCAATGACCTATTACAAAGAATATAAAAAAATAATATGCACATATATGACTATGATATATTTTTATTTTATAATAAATGAGAAGTATTCAATTATGATCTATTAAATACCATACAAAATAGTGATTGGATCTCCTCCAGAATGATATATGTTTTTTGAAGCATGATGTTGATTTAATTATCTATCTCTATTCAAATTCATTTTTATAATTTGAAATTAATAATTTGAATAATTTTTATCTTCATCGTTCTATTATATTAATTTGTGATTTAGAAAACATAAATATTTATCTTCTTGGATGATCTCAACAACTTCTTCCTCTCATATAATTCTCTTAGTTCATTTAAATACTTCCATAAAAATAAACCCATCATATTTTTCTAATAGATAGAATATGTTATATGTTTTTCCTTTCTTAAATTAAGATTCATTTAATATGGATCTTATATATATATATATATATTCTTTTCAATTAATATTCATGAAAAATATTTTGAAAATATTATTTTATTACTTATTTAAAATATGATATCAAATATCCTTCATATATATTGATTGTGAAATAAATTTTTACTTTGTTTTCCAAATCTAACTCATTCAAGTTGAAAATTTTATAGCTCTATAAATATCATCTATATAATTCCCCATATATATATATATATACTATCCTTAAGAATTATATAGAAATATCTACTTTAGTTACCTTGAATAATATATTAATTTCTTCTATTGACTTTACATCAATGTATTATTTAAAACACCCAATTTATGTTCCTCATGGTTGAATTTATAATCAGATAAAGTATATCTTAAATCGTATTTCTATTTACAAATTTTGATAATAAAAAATTAGGATTTAACAATAATTCACACCATAAAATTCCAATTTGAAATTTAATAATATTACCACATAGAAAATTTATTAAATGAATCTTAATAGACTAATCGAGATATATAACATTCATATATATCTTTTTAGATTATATTAAATGATGATACTTTCTATCTAATAAATTTAATAGAAATCTCAACATATTTCTCATAATTATTTATTAATTATAATAGAAAACTCTAATTTAATTTACAAGAATTCAATATAAATATATTCCTTTAAAATCTATAAATATTTCCTTTAATATTTAAAAATTAATTCTCATGAAATATTTCCAAACATTTAATCTATGTTTTAAATATTTACTAAGTGAGAAAAATGTATTAAAATCCTTCTAAATCAAATCAAGCATTAATTTAAATCTTAGATAACCTAATATGATAGAACTTAAACATTTTTTGATTTTAACATAGAAAATTTATTGAGTACTCTACAAGACTCCATTAGGTGCTTTACGTTATCACTTATACATTTTTAAACTATTTTATAAAATAATTAGTTCTCTCGAGTAGGAAAATAGGCACCAGGTGAAACATATACTATGGAACCACCTCATCTCTTCTTATCTTCTCTTAAATAGTTCTTTAAATGAATTAAATTTGTCTTCAAACCTTTTGTATATTGTAAAATTCTGTATCTCTTTTGAGAGTGAATTAGTCATTTCTTGGATTTTTTTCTAGATCTAATTTTTTAGATTAATTACTATCCTTATTTAATAAACTATGTTTTGTTATAGTTGAAACATGCACTACAAGATGTTTATAAAAATAATACCCATTTTTAATTCATAATAGAGAGTTGTGTTATAAATTTTTTTTATCATTGAGTCCATAAATGGGTTTTTAAATTTGGGTATAAATGTTAATTAGTCCCTGATCATTGAAAATTTGGGTATTAATGGAGAATATTAAATAAATATTATATTATAAATATGATTATTCAATAAAATTATATATTTATATTTATATTTAGAGAGAAGTTTTATATAATATAGGTTTAGAAACTTTTTTCAAGATAGGGGTAGTCACTATGGTTGGGAGTATTTTCTATAAAACGCGAATTCATCATAAAAATTTATTATGGTTATTTGATATAACATCATGTATATGTAAATTAAAGGTATTCGTATTAAAGTATTGGTCTCTCTCTTCTATGATTCATATTTTTTTCATATAATTAAATTATGTTGGAGATCAAAAATGGTGATGATCATGAAAAAATTGGAATGAAATTAATCTTAGTTAAATATTGAGGTTATTTTTTATAAGAGTTTTTACATCCCTTAAATTCTCTCTAATATATGAAATATTTGGAATAAAATTATTTAATGTTTGAATATATATATTTTGAGTACTTATTTTTATATGATTCTAATGATATAGTATTTTTAAAATTCTAAAATATGGTTAATGATATTTAAGAGATATGTTTTGATTTAACTTATTATAAAATGGATAATTACTTCAAACCATGATGATCTATATTAAAAATTATATAACATTGTTTAAACTATGAAGAAAAAAAATCTTATATGACCAAAATTAGGATGATTTGATATATTAATGGAATAAAATTTAATTGTTATGTTTTCTTGAGTTATATATTCTCTGTAACATTTCATTTTATTAATATTTTATTCATGACTAAAAAATATATATTTATATAAAGACCCGGAATTTCCATGTAATTGTTTTTAAATAAATTTGAATTTTATGAGTCCACTAAAATTGACGGTGCATGATTCTGAGACCTGATGTACCCGAAATCAATTTCTTAAGTTTTTTTCGGGTATGTTTAGTAAACGTAAGAGAGGGTTTTTATAAATTTTTTACCGGTGCTTGGAATTAAAATCTAAGGGCACCGTTGAACTGCTCCGGTATTCTCTGAAGAAGACATTAACCTCGACGGTAGTTGGTCGAGGGTGAAAGTTAGTTTTAGGGTTTTTCATAGAAATAATAATATAAAATAAACACATGTTTTATTTTATTTTATCTATTATAACCACCCATGTGGAAGTTGGAGGTGGGGACCACAATACATTAACCTTCCATGAGAGGTTATGGTGGTGGGGCCCACCCGAACCTAACCTCCCACGAGAGGTTACGAAGTGGGGACCACCTGGGACTAAACCCCCCTAATAATGGTGGGAGAGGAAAACCTCTCAACTCCCCTCATTATTGAGGGAGATCCTCTTGACCCCCTCTACCATTAATGGTACCACCACCTCCCTTATTTTTGATTCTGCCAATTCACCCTAATTAATCTTGCTAACCTAGGTGTTTAATTAGGCTAATTTAAAATTGGTGCCAACTAATTAATAAGATATTTTATCTATTATCTTTGGCCACCATTTCATTTGGTTGGAAAAGGAGGATTGGGGAGAGGAGAGATTGGTAGAAATAAATTTCTTCAACGAAGAACTTCATCTCCCAACAAAGAACGCTCTCCCGAGGAAGAACGCTCCACCGACGAAGAACGACCTCGACTTCGACTTTCTTCCTCGAAACCTCCTTCGATGTAGGACGTGTTTGTCTACAACGAATTGATGTTCGATTTCTCGTGCCAACATCAGTGAACAATGGACAAGGTAGGTATTTTATTTAAGTATGATATTATTCCCTTGTTTCTTTCTTTCCAAAACAAGAACATGGACAAACTTATTAACAAGTTGATCCGAGGATGTTTTTCCTTATGGGTTGGGAATATTTTGTTAACAAGGGATTATGGGAATTAGTGATTTTAAGATATCTTCCATGCTTGTTCTTTCTTTATGTTCTTGATGAACCAATTTCTACCACCATAAACGCGGAGGGTGCAGGCTAAACTAACATGGACCGACCCCCCTCTGCCATTCTTCTTTGTGATGTTCTTTGGCATGACGACGAGGTGACGAGACAATGAAGGCAATGAAGGCAACCTGTGCGACCCCCACAACACTCCGGCGCCCTGGCCGAATCGGCTCCACTGTCCCGGGCCGAACCGCGCCGCCCTCTAGCTTCCAAGCTGCCCCGGCCGTGTTACACGTCGGCCGCGACACCCGCCGACCGGACCAGCACAAGCCATGCCGCACCCAGGCCGCGCCGTGCCCTGGCCGAACTGGCTTCCAGTCACTCGCGCCCTCTGGGCCACCCGCGCCCTCCCGGCCGAACCGGGCCTCACGACGCCCTCCCAAGCCACCCTGGCCATGCCAACCACCGTCCTCTTGAGCCCCGAATGAGCCTGACTCTCATGCCCCTCGCGACACCCCTGCCGAACCGGCCCGCTCCCTCACAATGCCCTCCGGGCTGAACTGCCCTCACGCCGACCCGCGGCTGGTCCGCGCCCTCACGGCCAGTCTGCGCCCTCTCAAATCTCCGCGAATTTCCACGGCCAGCTCGTCAGGGCCCATAAGGCTTGGCTGAACCTAACAGGCTGGCCCACCGAATGGGTCGGGTCGGACCGGACCTGAGCCAACTACGACCCTTTACATTCTTTTTGCCATATCTTTGGCACCAGACGTCCATTTGACGAACCGTCAGTGGTACTGGTAATCTTGGATCATGAAGGTCCCTTTGAGTATACCCCACTAGAGTTTAGGGTATAGTTGAGATACAGTCAGGTTGGATTGTGCACGAATCCAACCAGGTCCCCGGGACTAAATGTCTAAGAACTCATAGACCGAGAATCTGATTGATGCGCCGTCAGTTGTGTTGATACCCCTATGATGTGGAGGACCTTTGGGATACTTCTTCGTGGGAGTTCGTGGTATTTGGAGTATCGACTAGTAGCTTGTGAAGCGGATCTTCCAGAGACGGGTGAGCATTTTTGCGGGAACCTAGTAGCTGGATGAGACTTGACGACTGTTGACTGATTGACTCGGTGTGACTCGACTAGCCCAGTGTGGATCGCTTGGTTGTGGCAGTAGACCCACGGTGGAGGAGCACATGGTTTTGGTGAAAGACCCGTAGCACTCGACAGGAGGATTACCTCTACAGGATATGAGGGGGAGCGTCGGGTTGTGGTGGCAGAACCATGGTGGGGAGCACCTCTGTGTGACACAGTAGACCCATGGTACTCGATAGGAGGAGTACCTCAGCAGTCCAAGGTTAGTGGGAAGAGCCTCTATGTGATGCGGCGACCCACTGTACTTGATAGAGGAGGAGTTCTCTAGTAGTTGAGGGTTCATAATGTTTTTACCCCTAGAATAAATCCTGGTTTGAGCTGAGTTAGTAATTTTGTGTTTTCGTCATGGATGATATGGATCACTTGATAATTTAAGTATATGTATGGTCATATACCTAAGTAAGTTTCTATGTTGATTTCATACTTTGTGGTTTATCCTTGTAGGATTTTGTGAGACCTTGAGGGTCTTGGGGTCCCTACTGAGTATCGTTATACTCACCCCTGCACGGGCTATGCCCACACCTTGTTTTATTAGATGTAGATGACAGACAGCGCTGAATGAGGCTGAAAGTACCAGGACTAGATGGTACCCACAGGTGGACCTTACGACAAGTCGGTACAAGGAGGAGACTGATGGACATGGAGTGATGAGGAGGCTATTTGTACCTACCCTTCAGGTAAGAATCCCGGAGGACGACCCGATAGCTATTTTTCTTTCTTTTTCTTCAGTTGTATTGTTTTTAGTTGTACTTGTACCTTTACTGTTGGTCTTGTATTTCAGCCCCTTTTACTTTTAGAAATATTTTGTTATACAGTTTACTTAGTGTTGTTTATCCAGTTGTGTGCTCTGTTTTGTGCGTTTATAGGTTATAAAGGCTATGCCTTCCTAGTTTTAGGAAATTATGCCTTTGGTGCTAGTCACCAGCCCCTGGCCTATGGAAGGAAGACTTGGGGTAGTCACAACATGAGCCCCAGGGGACAGGTTGTGACAAATTGGTATCAGAAGAGTCAGTTATACCACATAACTTTGGACTCTGATCTTTTCTGTGAAGAAATAGTGTTAAGTGTAGTGAGTGTGGTTTTCAGCTCAGGGATTCCAGTGTTGGTGCAGCGGCTGACGTATCCATACACCAGGACCCTGACTTCTGATATCCAACTCAGTGCATGAAAACACTAATTGCGTGTGTATTTTCAAAAGTCTTCTTTAAGTTAGCTCAACCTGGTCAGCTCACCAGGTATACCTTTTAACCTTAGCGCACCTGTTCATTTTGAGGATGCCTCCACATAGATAGCTAGATAGAGTTCCGAGTGTTGTACCCACAGATAGCCAACCATTCAATGAGGCCTCAGTGCAGGGCCCTTTTTTAGTAGAGGCACCAGCGGTACCACTCCCCATTGGGCCACCGATGCCACCATCCCTAGTAGCAGACGGTGCATTCCGCTTAAGCACGTTGCATGATTTCCAGTGTCGGAGGCCAGTAAGGTTCAGGGGAGAGATGGACCCATAGGTATCTAAGGATTGGCTGGAGGCTATGGTGAGAGTTTTCCAACTGGTAGGGACACCATCAAACGTCATGGTGATTCTTGATTCCTACCTTCTACAGGCAGCAGCTGGAAAATGGTGGAGCTTGATGCTCCAGGTCCACGATGAGGTGACGCTTCTCCGGGCAGACTTAGAGAGTTTGTTTTGGGAAGAGTTTTTTTCAGTTACTCTTCACGCAGTGCACATCCAAGAGCTACTTCATCTATAGTAGGGTAGCATGACTATATCTCAGTACTCAGCGAGGTTCAAAGACCTCTCACGCTACTCCACCGATATGGTTCGGGACCCATTCTTCAGGGATAAGACCTTCAAGTAGGGGCTCAGATGGGAGATCAGAGCTCTGATGATCTCACTCAACATCCCGACGTAGGCAGAGGTGTTAGAAAGAGCCCTCCTAGTGGATAGTTTCCTTACTGAGCAGTCTCCAGTAGCGAGATCCACCACCAGTCGACACGTAGCAGAGTCTTCTGCAGCTGGCAAAAGACATATGTCAAAGAGATCCAAGAGGACCAGAACTATAGGTGGAGGACCACATGACTCAATATAGGTTATGCGGGGAACCCAAAGCATAGATGGGCATGCTAGGAGTGGGCAGTGCTATGCATGCGACGGACAGGGTCACACCTCGTGATTTCCCGAACCTCCATTCATATGATCAACAGACAGTCGAAGGACCACCCAGGCAGAGACAGAGATTTAATCGAGGTGGTCCACAGGGAGCAGGTAGACGTGGCAGAGGAGCTGGCTGTGCAGCTGGCAGTGGACGATGATTCAAGGTGTTATCGCCACCACCACCAGGAGGTCCACCCCGACCGCAGGGAGCAGGTGGACAGGGGAGAGCTCATATCCCGACAGCTGAGGTCTATGGTCATGGTGCTCTGGAGATGATTTGAGGTACAATATATGTCTACTCCACCATAGTTTCAGTACTTATAGACACAGGTTTCAGTCACTTTATCATTTCCACTACCCTCGTTCGGATCTTGGAGATTCTGATGGAGCCGTTAGCTCGATCCTTACGGCTAGAGACTCCTACGGGAGCATATTCGACACTTATGCACGGGTGCTGGTAGTGTGAGATTACTCTAGGAGGTGAGAGCTTCGGCTGGGATCTCCTAGTAGCAGCGTCGAGGCCTTATGATGTCATCTTGGGTATGGACTGGTTATCTATAGTCCATGCTCATATTGAATGTATTAGGCACAAAGTGTGGTGTGTCTTCATAGATGGGACTAGGTTTACCTTTACCGGTGATAAAGGAGCCTTTTTAGCACAAGACGGACTTACTCGGAGGAGGGTGCAGCCGATCACTCACCAGTTGGCTTGCCTTACCCTCATAGCAGTTAATGTGGAGAGTCCGAGCTATCCTATAGTAGTGGATCAGTACACAAATATTTTCCCTAATGATGTACCAGGCCCACCTCCTCATAGAGAGGTGGAATTTTACATTTACTTGTACCCTAGGATGACACCGATATCTACTCCAGCATATCGGATGGCTCCCATGGAGCTTCGCAAGCTGCGAGTATAGCTAGAGGACTTGTAGGGTAAGGGATTCATCTAGCCCAATGTTTCTACCTGGTCATCCTTGATTCTATTCTCCAAGAAGGTGGATGGGAGCTTGAGGTTTTGTGTCAACTACCGGTGCTTAAACCAGGTTATCGTGAAGAACAGGTACCCACTCTCGAGGATTGACAACCTCTTTGATCAGCTGAATGGTGCACGGTGGTTCTCGAAGATAGACCACAAATCAAGATATCACCAGCTCAGAGTTCAAGACGAGGATGTGCAGAAGACGACCTTCAGATGTCAGTACAACCACTACGAGTTCTTGGTTATGCCATTCGGCATAACCAATGCTCCAGTAGTGTTCATGGGATTCATGAACATGATCTTTCATCCATGCCTCAATCGCTTTGTCGTAGTCTTCATCGATGACATTCTGATGTACTCGACTACTAATGAGAAGCATGCCTACCATTTTCGGGTAGTACTGGACACACTTCGAGAGCACCAGCTTTAAGGTAAGCTCTCAAAGTTCCAGTTCGGGATCCAAGAGGTTAACTTTCTGGGACATGTCATCTCAGAAACTGGAGTTGTAGTGGATCCAGCAACTATTGAGATAGTACTTGCTTGGGAGCCACCCAGGAGTTTGACAGAGGTAAAAAGTTTCTGGGTTTGGCTGGATACTACCGGAGATTTTTACCAGATTTCTCCAGAGTTACAGTACCACTTTCAGCCTTGACAAAGAAGGGGCAACCCTTTGTATGGTTGGAGAGATTCCAGTAGATCTTTCAGAAGATGAGGCAGAGGCTGACTAGTGCCCCCATCTTAAGGCTTCCAGAGGAAGGTGTAGGGTAAGTAGTCTACTACGACGCATTAGGAATCAGACTCAGATGTATCCTGATGTAGGAGCGAGTAATGATTGCATATGGTTATTGACAATTGAGATGGCATGAGCAGAACTATGCTCCCCATGACATGGAGTTAGCAGCAATGGTATTCACCTTGATGATGTGGCATCACTATTTTATGGGTGAACATTTTATAGTGTACTCCGATCACATGAGTCTTAGGTATATCTTATCTCAGAAGGACCTGAACCTGAGACAACGATGTTGGCTTGAGTTACTCCAGGACTATGACTTTGAGACAGTCTGTACTCCTTGGAAGGGGAACGTTGTTGCAGATGTAATTAGCAAGAGGTATGGTATACTACTGCTATGTGAGGCGACAAAGCAGCTGGCTGCTTTACAGATATCCATTGTGGATAGAGATGGAGAAGTCTTCCTTCAGTCTCTTACAGTCACTCCCCCACTTCTTTAGAGAGTCAGGGAGGCATAGCATGGGGAATCTGACTGCGAAACAAGATGTGCTCAGATATCCACAGGGCAGGCACCTGAGGGATTTTTTGAAGTTGGGGAGCACATCATCCTCTTTAGAGGATTCCCTTTGGTAACAGTGTCACTTCAAAAGGAAGTGTTGAGAGAGTTCCACACATCCCCTCTAGTGGTACATCCAGGAGTAGAGAAGATGTACCAGGACCTCCGATGACAACACCAATGGATGGGAATGAAGAAAATAGTTGTAGAGTTTGTCTCTCGATGCCTTACTTGTTAGTAAGTGAAGGCGGAGCATCAGGTACAAGTAGGCTTGGTTTAGCCTTTAAAGGATCCAGAGTGGAAGTGGGATTGGATATCCATGGACTTGGTGACAGGACTCCCACGTACATCCATAGGTCATGACTCTATTTGGGTGATCGTCGACCGACTCACCAAGTCGGACCACTTATTACCGATCAGAGAGTATGGTTCAGTAGAGAGCTTGGGACGCCTCTATGTGCAGGAGATTGTGCGGTTACATGAAATACCTTTGAAGATTGTCTCCGATCATGATGCATGTTTTACTTCCCAGCTATGGAAGGGGTTGCAAGAAGCTTTCGGGACGCAACTTTATTTTAGCACCACCTTCCATCCTCAGAAGGATGGCCAAACCGAGCGGCACATTCAGACCCTCAAGGACATGCTGCATGCTTGTGTCCTTGACTTTGGTCGTAGCTGGGAGGATAACTTACCTTTGGTAGAGTTTTCATACAATAAAAGATGTCACTACACCATAGGGATGGAACATTTTGAGGCATTGTACGGGTGACCTTAAAGATCACATTTGTGCTGGAATGACCTAGGGGGGTCAGCCCTCGTGGGACTAGAAATGGTATGGGCTACCACGGAGAAGGTGTAGATCATCCAGGAGTGGATGAAGACTACACAGAGCATGAATGATTCGTATGCCAATAGGAGATGGAGATCTCTAGAGTTTGAGGATGGAAACCACGTCTTTCTACGAGTCTCACCTCGATGAAGTTTGCAGAGATTTGTTTGAGGAGACAAGTTATCTCCAAGATTCATCAGACCTTTTTAGGTCCTTAGTAGAGTTGGCGTGGTGGCATACCGCTTATCTTTTCCACCTCAGTTGCACCGGGTGCACAACGTCTTCCACGTATCCCAGCTGAGGAGATACGTGCACAAACATTCTCACATCATCGACCATGGCGAGTTGGATATCGGTGATGGGGTGACTTTTACAGAGGTTATAGTAGAGATTGTGGATCGACAAGAGAAGGTCCTTCATGGATGGTCGATAGCTCTGGTGCTCGTTAGCTGGCAGCACGAGAACCTCCAAGAGAGCACATGGGATCAGGAGGCTCAGATGCGTGCTCAGTACCCCACTTGTTTACATAGTTTCAGTTGTGTCTTATAGGGACGTAAAGCCTGAGGTGGGGAGAATGTAAAGACCTGGAATTTCCATGTAATTTTTTTAAATAAATGGGAATTTTACGAGTCCGCAAAAATTAATGGTGCATGATTCTAAGGCCCGGTGTGCTCGAAATAAATTTCTGAAGTTTTGTTCGGGTACATTCAGTAAACGTATGAGCGGGTTTTTATAACTTTTGAACCGGTGCTCGGAATTGAAATCTAAGGGCACCGTTGAACTTGTAGTGCGGATATTCTCTTAAAAAGACTTTCACCTCTACAGTAGTTGGTCGAGGGTGAAAGTTAGTTTTTGGGTTTTTCGTGGAAATAAAAATATAAAATAAACACATGTTTTATTTTATTTTATCTATTATAACCACCCATGTGGAAGTTGGAGGTTTGGACCACCACACCTTAACCTTCCATGAGAGGTTATGTTGGTGGGGCCCACCTGAACCTAACCTTCCCACGAGAGGTTATGATGTGGGAACCACCTGGGACTAAAACCCCCTAATAATGGTGGGAGAGGAAAACCTCTAAACTCCCCTTATTAATGAAGGAGAGCCTCTTGACCTACTCTACCATTAATGGTGCCATCACCTCCCTTATTTTTATGTCTGCCAATCCACCCTAATTAATCTTTCCAACCTAGGTGTTTAATTTGGCTAATTTGAAATTGGTGCCAACGATTTAATAAGATATTTTATCTATTTTCTTTGGCCACCATTTCATTTGGTTGGCAAAATAGGATTAGGGAGAGGAGAGCTTGGGAAAAACAAAGTTCTCCAATGAATAACTTCATCTCCCAATGAAGAACGGTCTCCTGACGAAGAACGCTCCACCGAAAAAGAACGACCTCGACTTTGAATTTCTTCCTCAGAACCTCATTTGTTGTAGGACGTGTTTGTCTACAACAAATAGACATCCACTTTCTCACACCAACATCAACGATCAATGAACAAGGTAGGGATTTTATTTAAGTATGATATTATTCCCTTGTTTCTTTCCTTCCAAAACAAGAATGTAGACCAACTTATTATCAAGTTGATGCACGGATGTTTTTCCTTGTGGGTTGGGAATATTTTGTTCACGGGGGATTATGTGAATTGGTTTTTTAAGATATCTTCCTTGCTTGTTCTTTTTTAGGTTCATGGTGAATCGATTGCTACAACCCTAAACGTGGAGGGTGCGAGCCAAACTAACATGGCCTGACCCCCCTCTGTTTTTGTTCTTTGAGATGTTCTTCGGCATGGAGATGAGGCGACGAGATGACGAAGGCAACAAAGGCAACCTACACCGCCCCCGTGACACTCCGACGCCCCGACCGAATTGGCTCCACCACCTTAGGCCAAACCATGCCGCCCTCCGGCTTCTGAGCCGCCTTGGCCACGCCACTCGCCGACCGCACCACCCGCAGGCCGAACTAGCCCGAGTTGTGCCGCACCATGGCTGGGCCGCGCCTTGCCCCGGTCGAACCGGCTTCCAGCTGCCCATTCCCTTCTGGTCGCCCGCACCCTCTCGGCCAAACCGGGCCTCACGATGCCCTCTCGAGCCGCCCCGTCCACACCATCCACTAGCCTCCTGAGCCTCGGCCAAGCCGGCCTCCCGTGCCCCTCACGGTACCCCAGCTGAATTGGCTCGTGCCCTCGTAGTGCCCTCCGGGCCGAACCGCCCTCATGCCGACCCGCGACCGGTCCACACCCTCATGGCCGGTCCGCACCCTCTCATCTCTCCGCAGCTCCTCCTGGCCAGCTGGGCTAAGCCCATCGGGCCGGGCCGAACCAAACGGGATGGCCCACCCAACAGGCCGGGCCAGACCCAATGGGTTAGGACGGGTTGACCCGAACCGTGTCGGCCCAGATGGGGTTGGGCTGGGTCGGTCCGACCGGGTCATACCAGACCCATCCCACTACAGACCTTTACTTTCTTTTGGCCATATCTTTGGTACTGGATGTTTGTTTGATGAACCATCAACAATGCTGATAATCTTGGAGCATGACGGTCCCTTTGAGTATACCCACTGATGTTTAGGGTATAGTTGAGATACGGTCCGGTTGGATCCTGTACGAATACAACCGGGCCCCCGAGACTAAATTGTAACACCCCAAGCTTCCACAGTACGTTTCCCTTTGAATAATGTAATAGCTTGCATTGTACGCAACTTCGAGATTCTAACACACCACGACCAATCAAACTAGCCGTTAGGAATAGTAATACACAATTTTTGAAATTTTATAAATTTTATCTTTCAAAATAGACTTCATTTTTGGATTCAGAATATCAAAATTATATTAGGTTGAATTTTTGTATTTTTCTAAAAACTTTCAATTTTTGATGAATAGTTAAAAACACCGAGTTATAGTTTAAAACCGAAGTTTTATTTAAATAATTATTTATTTTATTTAAATTTATTTTATGTCAAAATAGATACATGATACCTATATAAGTTCAATGTGATTCATTGGAGTCAATTTATAATAATTTTAGATATATAAAAATTTTATTGAACTTTTTAACCGTCTTTTACCCACCTCCTAGGAGCATTTGCAAATTTGAATAAAACTTAATTTTAACACTTCTGTCAATTTAATTTCAAAAATACAAGAGACACGACTGATATCAGTATGTAAAATGTGGTTTAATAAGATGAAAATAATTTTTGGATAATAGTAACTTTTTACTTTTATTTACCACGGTTGAAAGTAAATAGGGTAATTAAGGGTAAAAATGATATTATTATCACCCTAAAACATGTACTAAGTCTATTGGATAAGTGTAATTCGACCAAAAAACAGCCTTTGGAATAAAATATGATCCTTTAGGTCCACTTGGATTAGATTAGGACATTTATTATTATTTAATTCAAAGAAGAGTTAAAAGTACCAAAATCAAAGTTTAATAACTAAACCATTTTTAATATAGGGTTACACATAAGATAAATTCGACTATAAATATTAATTATAATGAAAAAATTTTTTCCTACATAATGGTATTTTATTTATATTTTTTAGATATTAAATAAATTAATTTATTTATGACACAATGATGATGCAGTAATTATCTAATTAATGAAATATTAAAATAATTGATATTATAAATATCCAAATAAATGAAATTTGATACTTTTTATAAATTAAACTAATTTTCTAGGTTAATATGATATGTGAGGGTTGATTAGATGAATTTTTTTCGTAGTAATAATGCTGTAATGAATTTGGAAAAAACAAAATACCAAATAGTGTCAAAATTGACATAAAAGAGTTTTTTTAAAAAACATTATATTATTAATGGATAATATATTCTTAAAAATCTATGGTTCAGCCAAAAGACTTATATAAGGATAGGTGTATCATTAATGAACCACTTGGGGTTCTCTTGGAAGTATATAGTAAGTTTATTAACCATATAATATAAAAAAACATAGAGACATGGTAAATGTCAAACTATTTAACTAAGAGTTAAATCTAAAACATAAGGTTAATATAGTGACCCAAACCTGGATAAAACTTATTGGTTGAGTGGTTTTCGACCCATACCCACCTTATCCTTTAAATAATCCATTTTTTAGCTATTAGAAACAAAAAATTATTTTATTATAAAATAATATTTTTATCTTTTCCTAAGGTGCCTCTCACCCCTCTTATAAAAGGGCACTCCCCCTTCTCTCAAATTAACACCTTCAAAGCCATTTGTCTCGATAAAACCCTTAAAAAATACCCTATCAACTGTCCTAACTTAATACAAGAGGCCTTACTTTAGTCATAAATCTAACCTAAGGATCCCTTTTGATCAAATAAAAAGGAAGAACCTGAAGAAGAGGTAAATATTTCATCACCTCTTTCAAGTTCTTTTCTTCTTCCACTTCCTCTTTCTTTGTTTTTTCCATTCTAAAATAGTAACTCCAGTATATTATATATAATTTGATGTTTTTATAAATATGTTACAACCATATTCATTATTCTATCCATCCTTTGAATGACATGTCACCACACGTGCGTATGTACGGCTTACCGTCTCCACGTCGTGGTGTAATTGTTATTTAATACATTATTATTTGGATGGGTATAATAATGATGTGTAATTGATGTAAATAATAAATATAACATGATAATTATTCTTTATATATGATATACCATCCAATTTTATATTATTTTAATATCAAAAGAATGATATTGTCGCTCATGCATACGTACAGATTACTGTCTCCACGAACGCGATGAGATTCATCCCCCATATTAATCCATTAAAGACTAATTTTATTTAGATGATTAAAAATAATATTTAAAGACTTAATATCATTCTGAATATGAATAAGAATCATCCAATCCATAACAAACATTACTTACGTAACAAAGCATATAAAGTAAAACGAATCAGTTAACACCCGAAATGATGATACTACTGAGATATTATTAACAAAGAAATGTTAAAAGATCATATATGATATCATATTAATGTATATGATTCTTGTATAATTTAATAACAATTATTTGACCGTTATAAAGGAGGTTAAACTTCCCTCTACCAAGGAAAAGTACAAAGTAAGCGGTTACTTATCTCACTTTTAATTCTGTGAGATTTCCATTGTTCACCACTTATTTATTGGATGTCGAGTATTGTGTACTTCCATTTGATATATATTATCATTATTATATTTATATTATGGTATTATGTGATTAATTGGGTGGTTATTTACTTTTTTTCATACAAATCTATTGATTACAATGAAGTAAGGGTTTTTTTATCTCACTTTTTATTACCGTGAGATTCATGCTATATTGGTCACTATTTCCTTTTGTGTGTCGTATGTACTATCCATGATTGTATTCTTGGGGTAACATATTTTAATTTATGGGTATTTAAATATTAATTGTATGATCCTTCTTTCATGTGGTGTATGTTTCATAAGTTACCAAATCAGTAATGGAATTTCAACTTTCAAATTTCAATTTCCACTCAGCGGGCTTTACGCATACTTCCTTGATTATTTTACTCCAAGATTGTGTGTGGAATCACTATTTATTATTTATGTAATAATTTATACTCTCCTTTGGGTGGATATAATTTTGATACACATAATCACTCCATTGATAATTTCTCAAGTCATTGATATAAACTTGATCTTAACTCAATTTCCATTCATTGAGTTAAACATCCAAGTCATTGGTATTGTTTTTATAAGAATATATGTGAATGTCCTCTGATTGATTTAAACTTAATATCCAATCATATTGAGTGTATTTATATTTTTCACACATAATTATGTCATTTATTTATCCTTTACCTAAGGATATGGTCTTTATAAGGTATTTCATCTCAACTTACATTCCATTGAGTCTTCTCTATTGTTATACGCCAATTCACTTTTATTTGGTGTATATACTGTACATTGACATAGTATAACATTAATCTCTTTATTCTCATGATATTATAAATTTTTGATTACCTCAATTATTTGTATTCAAGTGTCTCTCATTTGGTTAGGAACTCTAACTAAAATATCATTTTAAATGTTTTAAATATTCATTCTTCTAAATCATTCTCATTAATGTTCATGTTTTAAAAATTGTTTTAAGGATTTATTTAAATGGACATTAAAGTTTTAAAATTAAAATTCCTTATAAAAGTTTCAAAGTGGTTGAGACATTTTGATTCAAAAATCTATTTTAAATGGATTATTGATAAATAGTGAGACTTTTAAATGTTTTCAAGGAAAAGAGGGATATTTCTCTCAAATAGTTTTGATGATTATTTTCATTTATGTAAATATAATTAATTATTCTGTATTGAGGTTGATATATTATAATACAATCTTACATATTGTATTGAATGAGTTATGTTTGACTGTGGATGTGCTATATTTATACCATTCGTGGTTTGTGGTTAAAATATTGACATTTCATATGCTAGTTTTAATATGAATGTTCAGATTATGTTTCACCCTTTTCATATGAGGAATGAATTGGACATAGTAAGTGATGGGTGGAGCCCTCTATAGCTCCTTGATGCATCGGTAGGTCTCATGAGACAAACTAATGTCTTGGAACAAGGCCTTGAAAAATCATATTTGAAGTCTTGACACAAAGCCTTGACTATGTGGTTATCAAAGTCTGGCATTATGCATTCCATCATTATGAAAGTGGCTATTGATATTGAATGTGATTATTCGACTAGTAGAATATCCATGTGAATAAGTAAATAGAATTATTTGATTTTATCTTTGCCATATTATGCTGAAATTCAAGTTTAAAAGGCTTTTGTTTTAGTCATATACATTGCCTTAAATATTTATGATTATTTATGAAAGTTTCCACTATATTTTTATCCTTACTGAGCATCTGAGATCACCCCTTTCTATGTTTTATTTTTCCAAGATGTGAAGAAGTATATTATGAATGACTTTCAGGAATACTCTATGGGATCTCAGTTTTTTCTATGGAAACAATGTTGTTGTATTTTTCCATTTTATGATGCAATGTAAACCGTATGAATGTATCTAGTACTTCCATGGCTACTAAACTAATCAGTATTTTGAGACTTGATCTTTTTTGATCATTCCAATGATACATAATAATGCACCGAATTTGGGCTTCTGTGGTTAGGGCATTATATAAATTGCTAAGAACTCATAGATCGGGCATCCGATTGATGCTCCATCAATTGTGTTGAGACCCCTATGACATAGAAGACCTTTGGAATACTTCTTCATGGGAATTTGTGGTAGTTGGAGCATCGAAAAGTAGCTTGTAGAGAAGATAGTCCAGAGACAAGTGAGCATTTGTGCGGGAACCTAGTAGCTGGATGAGATTTGACGACTACTGGCCGATTGACTCGGAGTGACTCGACTAGCCTAGTGGGGAGCGCCTAGTTGTGGTGGTAGACCTAAGGCAGAGGAGTGACTGGTTGTGGTGGCAGACCCACTGTACTCGACGGGAGGAGTACCTCTATAGGCTATGAGGGGAAGCGCCTAGTTGTGGCGGCAGACCCACGGTGGGGAGCGCCTCTGTGGGATGCAGCATACCCAGGGTACTTGACAAGAGGAGTACCTCAACAGTCTAAGGTTAGTGGGAAGCACCTCTGTGTGACGCGGTAGTCCCACTGTACTCGATAGACGAAGAGTTCTCCAACATCTGAGGGTTCAGAATGCTTTTACCCCTAGAATAAATCCTGGTTTGAGCTGAGTCAGTACTTTTCTGTTTTCCTCATGGTTGAGATGGATCACTTGATAACTTAGGTATATGTATGGGAATATACCTAAGTAAGGTTATCTATTGATTTCATACTTTTTGGTTTATCCTTGTTGGATTTTGTGAGACCTTGATGGTCTTGGGGTCCCTATTGAGTGTCGTTATACTCACCCTTTCATGGGTTATGCCCACACATTGTTGTGTTGGATGCAGACGACAAACAATGTAGACTGAGGCTGAGAGTACCAAGACTAGATGATACCCGGAGGTGGACCTTACGACGAGTTTGAACACAGAGGAGACTGATGGAGGTGGAGTGCTAATGAGGCTATCTGTTCCTACCCTTCACGTAGGAATCCCGGAGGATGACCTAGTAGCTACTTTTCTTTCTTTTTCTTCAGTTGTATTGTTTTCAGTTGTAATTGTACCTTTACTTTTTGGCTTGTATTCTAGCCCCTTTTACTTTCAACACTCTTTTGTTATACATTTTACATAGTGTTTTGTGTCCAGTTGTGTGCTCTTTTGTGTGCGTTTATAGGTTATAAAGGCAATGCCTACCCAGTTTTAGGGAATTACACCTTTGGTGCTAGTTGACAGCCCCTGGCCTATGGAAGGTAGGCTTGGGGTAGTCATGGCACGGGCCCCAACGGAGGGGTCATGACAATTTATGCGATATTAATAGTGAGATAAACCTATTAAAAAATTACCATTTAGAAAATAATATCTCCCTCCAGGTTCTGGGTTGTATATAGAAGAAAATAATGAATTATATCCATGAAATAACACATTTCAATGGTGCTTAACCTGTATTTTTTTAGACTATTTAATATTTGATCGTATGGTTAAATAAGGGATATATGGATCTTCCATTATGATGTAGTACATGCACATATAGGGGATGATCCTATGGTTGTAGAATTTATAATTGATCGATTGAATGGTTCTATTAAAGGAAGAGGATCTCAATGGAGTGATGTTATATGGATAAAACTATTTGATTATATTATTGAATAGTGAGTAATGAAGATAGGTATGGTATGGATCAATATATCCATGTGGTTATATGGTACTGATTAGGGTCCACATGGCACCCCCTCCTTTTTATAAGGATTTTAGGTCTTGAGGGAATCCCAAATTGTACTATGAAAGTTTAATTGCACTCATTTCAATATCTATGGCCTATTAAAACACTCTTTAAATCATTTAAGTGATGTTTAAAAGTTTAATTTGATTAATTTTAATTAAATAGTACTTTGGATATTTTGTTAATTTATTTAGCTTCCTACCATTGAGGAAATACTTCCATTGGAAATGTAAAATATATATGGTGTTGAATTTGATTCCTCATATAGTGATGTTCTTAATTTATGATGGTGTGAATATGAATTGAGGGAAATTAATGGGGTTATTCATGAAATTATTAGTGATATCACATGTATATATTATAATTAATTGGATCACATAGATGTGATTTGAATTATTTCCTTATTATACTAGATTCTTATGATGATTGGATTTCTTAGGGAGGAATTTAATTAAATATGAAGATGAAAAGAATAAAAGTTGAGATATAGTGAATAATTTATGTAACTAAAGTGAAATTTATGATAAAGTAACATGGATTACATTTGAATGTCTTGTATTTATTTATTATGATAAAATAAGTAAATAATGTACATATTATAAAAATATGAAGACTTTTTTACTTCCAAGATGACACATAATTATTATCTATAGTATAAATAATGTGAAATTTAGAAGAATGATGTATATTCAATTATGATAACACAAGTTAATATAACTTTATAAGGACTATGTAAATATATTATGATGGTGATTTAGAATAAAAACATAAACATTATTTGAGAATTTAGATTGAGATTTTTGGTGATATTGATATAATCTAGTGATGAAACAATATTTATCTGATGAAGTTAGTAATAACTAATAGATTACATGTAATTATTGGGATGAAAAAAATAACATAACTATAATTTATAATTCTGGAGCATCGTAGTCTCATGAAATTTCCATTTTCTTGAATAATACTCTAAAAAGAAAACAAATCAGTAGAAATATGTCTAATTTTTTTTAAAGGATGTAGATAACTTTGAGAAGAAATTTTGTGAATGATGAATGAAGTAAATAAAAGGAATTTATTTGAATTATAAATCTAATATTACTATTACAATAATAAACATGATTGTCAAAATTGTAATATATTCATTGGAATGGTAACCTGACCATTAAGATATTATCTTAACCATTGAAATAGTAAAATAAAAGTATATAATATTTAACATGATTAAAATAATTAAATATAAAATATAAATTAAACAAAATAAATATTGAATTTAATAACTAAAAGTGAGTATAAGTGTACATTTTAGTAAAGCGTATTTCATCATATTTTTTTAAAAAATAATTTTAATGTTAATATTAAAATATTAAAATTACCAAATTTAAAAAATTATTTCAATAAAATAAATTATATTATTCTTACTTTCATGTTAAATTTCTTCAATAGTGACTTTTTCTATTAAAAAAACATCAAAATTTTAGGCAATTAATAAAAAATACAATTTTTTGAATACCACATGTTTTATAACATAATATTGACATAATAATGAGATAATAAATTATTAAAACTTTTTCTTGACCAAAAATTGGTTTCATAAGTTAAATTATTCATTTAAAAACAATAAAATACATTTCCAAACCTAAAAAGTAATTTCCAGTGTTTAAAAAGAATAAAAATTTATTTTTCATTTTTTATTATTTTATTTTGGATATACTAATAAATTAGGTTTTAAAATGTTTTGAAAGTCATAAAATATTTTATTTGTTATTTTAATATAAAATAACACTCCCCTTCATGTATAAATAACCCCTCTCACCCTCATGTAAAATAACATCCCAAATGATTCTCATTACCCAATATCTTCCCAATTCCTTTATCCTAATCCTTCTAGGATCCTTATATATTTTTTATTTTCATCTAACCCCAATACTACAAGACATTAAAACCTTAGAAAAGGAGCAATATTGAGAAATGAGGTAACCTTTGTTTCTTTACCCTTTTAATATTTTCCTCTTTATACTCTTCTATTCCCATTGCATAATCTAAAAAAATAACCCCTAAATAAATTATTTATTTTCTTTACATGGAGTTGAATTTATTCTTATGTAATATTTTTTTTATAAACTATCTGTAATTTTTATATTATCACTCTCCCTATTTTAAAAAAAATTGGTTAATGGTATGTTTTCTTAACCTATGAGGGAAATGTCAATTCATATTTCATCACTACCTTTATGGATAACTAGTGTAATTATATATCTACATATAAATTTTAATATAATACTATATGTTCATTGTAAACTATTTATAACATATTAGAATTATATCTGAACCCCTCTTTGATAATATTTCATTAATGGTAAATTTACCCACCTATAAGGACATTATTAATTCTTTACTTATCATTGCCTTCATGATTGGTTATAAATTTTTTTATATAATGAATAAACATGTAATTTTATATATTATTATTCTTCTAGTAATTTTTTTACTAATGTATTGATAACAATGAATCATAACTATGAATTCAGAAATGAAAATAGTATAATCCAAACAAGCATATCATCAAACCATTTTATCTTAAATTAAATTTTAATAACCCTATTAAAATAACTATGATTGATCACTTATAAAATATATTAATATAAAATACTTTATTATTAATATGTTAATAATCATAAGTTTTTTATAAAGGAGGTGAAAATATGAAAAAATAGAACCTAGGGAAAGGAGACTCTTCCCTCAATCTGAATTCTTTGGGTTATGTCTTCTATTCTCAATTAAAAATATTCTATGATGATTATATAATGCGATATTCAAGTATCATTATATATTTTTCATTGATTTATATATATATTCATATAAATTCCATTTTCTATAACTTATTGATCCAGTCTTCTTACACTATAAATGTCACAAACCAAGTCGGGATGTCATCTAACCCAACACCCGACCTGGTCTGAGACATGGCCCGAAGGGAGTTCCCAACACCCATTGGCTGGAAAATAGTATCGATCATCAAAACAATCCAATGGGAACAATTTAGCCCAAAGAAAAGCTGGATCAAATAAATAAAATAGAGCTCGTAACAATAAACTAGTAATTGAATATTAATAAATACAAAACTGATTAAATATAATAACTACTAAACAAAACAAAATCTAAATAAAAAATAAGACCGAACAATGCTACATGATCTCCACATGACCTCTTGGTCACCACTAACCACAAGACCAAAATTCTTGAAAGGTGAGCATATGAATTAGATATGAACCTGAAAAATAGCTCCAATCTACCGATGTCGAGTGGCACAAATATGGTGTGAGCTTAAAAAGATCACTAGGTAATCACCACAGAGTCCATAAATTTTATTTCTTGGGTCAGTCCAAAAACATTGGTTTGAAAATACATTTATAAAATAGTATTTTAAATCATTTCCATCAAGTAAACATATCTTTCCAGAATTTTTATTTTTTAAAACAACACACAGAACTTTACTTTTCAAAAACAGACCCAATTTTCCCAACCCATTACAAATACAAAACCCAAGTACAAATCGATACCAATTAATCAAAAAGGTATTTGAAGAACGTAAAGGAAATATAACCAACTAAAATAAAAATAAAAATAAACATAACATACAGATAGTAACTCATGAAAATTTCTTGAACATCTCTAGAGGAAATCCCTAGACGTACTCAATTTAGACTCACCTTCCAACATATAGTGAAACTCCATAGTCAATAACCAACTGGACAATCTAAACTAGCCAATTTAGTGGCACTTCACACCTAGACCCATCAAGTAAAAGGGTTACCATCCTGTCTAATTAGGGTTGATAAGAAACCATCACTAGACCCTCTAGACGATTCCTGGGAATCATATGATAATAATAATAAAACTTGGAAACACATGGTATAACAACCATAACCCACAATATTCTCTTGCATGAGACACTAGAGGGGAACTCATCCCATGGTCTAGTGGACTCAATTCCAATATCATTCCCACACATAAGACACTATAGGGGATCCCATCATAAGATTTAGTGGTTCCCATTATAAGCCAAGAATTATAAACACACACTATATCCATTTCTTTGATAATCTCTTGAAGATAACATGGAAACCACCATTTTCCACAATCAAAACCATTTCCACATCATTTTAAAATACCGAATGGGCCTTCACAATACCCAATCTTTTAACCCATTTTCCTAAACATGCCAACATTACCACCAGACCCATATGTTACATCAGTTCCAAAACCAATTTCTATTACATTATAAGGTGCCAAATGGGCCTTCACATTTCATCACATCAAAACCGAATTTTCAATGCCAAAAGGTTCCAATTAGTCCTTTAAAGATCCCAATCCAAATACATTTGTAAATCCATTTCCATGAATTTTATAAGTCAACATAAAAAACCAATTCACATAGCCAATGCCAAATATGCCCTTACACCACTTTCACAACTCATAAAACCCATTTGGAAAACAGAAAAAAGGAGAACATAAGATATCCAACCATTCTCATGGGAAAATCCACTTTTTTAGTTCATACGCACACCAAATCGTTTTTAGAAACACATTCCACACCACTTTCACCATTTAGAAACCTCATTCAAGGTGAATGGGAAAGAATCCCACAAGAAACAAAGTACACCTTTTTTGAAAGCCATCCATAAACAAAATTTCACCTCAAATTTCTTTTAAAAAACATTTCATACGTTTCACACAATCCATTAAACACATTTATAAAGCACAATAAAGAGTCATACTTGAAACAAAACCATTTTATTTTAGAAAAAAAATCTTCCACACATGTGAATTTCAAAATCACTTTGAAAAAATATTTTTAAAGAAACATCACATTCTTTTAAACCAACACAACAAGTGACACACAAGTGTCACAAAATAAGAGTAAAAAACATCCACACATAACATCCGATTAAAAACCAATCCTTAATACCAAAACATAATCAAGGGAAAAAACAACCCAATTTACCTGTAAAATATCAATTGGCATTTCATAAAAAACCTTATGTGAGTTTAAATATAAGCATAAATATAGAAACCTTTTTAAAAACATTTTCACCAACTTTCTACTATAAAATAACAAAATAAATTTATTCTAGCATGTCAAAAAAATACGAATCACAATTATAAGAATCTTAGAAAAGATCAAGAATCAAATGGAATGTGTCGGAAATGAAATGAACTAAAAAACTACCTCAAAGATGTTATATTGAAAAAACACATTGGGATAAGGGTGAGCATGCACCAAGAGATAATCCACACACCCTAAAATCCAAGGAAAACAACCCACACATCAACCCTAACCCATGGGGTTAAACCAAGAGCGGTTACATAGAAGAAAAACCAAGGAACCAAGAGAGGTAAGAGAGAAGAGGATAAAATAGAACAAAAATCCAAAGAAACTCATATTAAAATCTTCAAGAAGCTTCAATGGTGAAAGGAGATAAAGTGGGGAGGAGCTTGGAGTCCCCCTGGTGTTATTAGGTCAAATGGGGGAGGAAAATCACGAATTGAGTTTAAAATAGTGGGGGGAACCAAAATTTAACATGTTTAATGAAATAGGAAGCTCGCATGTTTTGGCCTCTTGGTTTTCTAAACTGTGCATGAATTGTGCACCTCTCACTATCCAACAGGAACATGCCACACAATTATACCACAGGGTTTTCCAAACTGTGCACCAACTGTGAAATCGCCACTATCCAAATTCTATAAACATACTAAAAAATTGATACATAGTTTCCCTAAACATGAACATGCTGTAATCAATGCCCAATGAACCAAATCTTAAGCCACATAGTTTCTTGGGTGATGGCGTATTGTTTCCCCTAAATGTGACCCACCTATTGTCAAGCCCAACAATCTCCATTTTTCTTTGATAATTAAAAAATTTAAACTGGGATTCAACCTGAACCTCAACTAGAATATCCAAATCCACGAAAAGAATAAAATAAGATAATTTTAAAGGCCATGGGGTAAAAATTCCCCCACCAAAAACACTTTCTTCCCTAGAAAGTCACCCAACCAAATAAAAAAAACTTGATTCCAAAACCGAGTATAGCTGAATAAAACCCCAATCCTCAAGGTGAAATTTCACTTCAAAAGTCACACCCAATGGTTTCTAGTGGTAACCACAACATTAGTATCAATAGGAGAAGAAGAGAGGGTTCTTCCCAACATAAGAACATGACTAACACCATGAAATGACTTCGTATTGGCCCAACCCAAGAAATTCTAACAACGCCACCTCAGGGAGACCAACATGAGAACTCCCAACATGAGATAAACCAAATTTCTCTACACTAGATAAAAAATATCTACAAGAACTATAATTTCTCCACATAGACCATACCCCTAATGAAAGGGGAAACCCATGAGAAGCAAATCTTAAAAAATCCACAATGATCAATTTAAATAAGAACATATATATCCAAATGAGTGAAATAGAAAACTAAAAACTATTTATGAATGGATAACTATTTAAATATACACATCCAAGGCACAAAAATGGTACTAAAATAAAACAGGATCATCAATCCACTTAAAATGATACAATAAACTCGAAAAAATAAAGAAAATATAATAGGAATATAAACCATCCCCACTCCAACAACGGAGAAAACAATTGGGATATGGTGTCCCACACCACTAGCAATTTGTTAACTACTTGAAAGCTTCACTCTGGGGCCTATAGCTAGATACCTGATGTTTGAGGCATCCACTTACTCGTAGTCAGGTGCTGACATCCTCCATTAAAGACTTATTCTTTGAGAAACTCTTCTTTCAATACTTTTAGAGATGAACCAAACCGACACAATGAAAAAATGCCTTCATAGGATTACGACACTATGGATTGAAATGCCTAAATGAGACACACAAGAAGCACATGATACAATGGTCTGATGGGTGAGAAACTATAACTGATGATAGAGGATTCTCCAAAATGGGTTCCTCTAGCACACACCTCTCACCATATGGGGAACCTTCATGAGAACCACCTACCATCAACTGCACCCCAAAATTCAGATCAGCTCAGAACACCACTGTAGATACCCGAAGCTTGATGTACATGGACATTACATTACTTTTGCAGAATACTTAGTACATTACAAAAACACACACACAAGGACCGTAATAGTTTAGTGTCTTTGGAAACTCAGAATTTAATCTTCTAATCGTGGTGAAAGATCCTCAACATATCCCATAAAGATCTTCCCTTTTTTTTCTTACCTAAAACCTTTCTTTATATCCTGGGGAAAATAAAACATAAAACGGTGTGCTCAAATGCCCAGTAAGGGTAAACAAAAGAAATATCAATCACATCATATTCATAAGAACATAACTTTTGGAAATCTTAACCTGCAAGAGAGATCATAATTTCATAACATGGGATAAATCATAGTAGTGAAATGTAATCACAATAATCATAACTTAAAACATGAATCTTTGTGGCATACACACATAATCATAGAGAATAATTTCTTATTAGTCAATACTCATTGCCAAGACTATGTTAGTGGACAAAGTCCATTTCTGAACCGAGTTCATTCCTCGTTTCATTCTTGTTTCACTGAACCGGTTTAACCTACCGTTCCAGCCATGTCTATCTCATGAGATATAAAATCTTTACCCAATGCATTGGAGGGAGATATAGGTCCCACCCATATCATAATGATACCATTCTTATGTGTGCCACAAAATCATAAATCATACATCATTTCATATCCCATGTAATAAAAATGGGATTCTTAAACAACATGACATCATAAAAAAATTCATATAAGATAAAGGAATTCATAAAAATAATTCCATCACAACATAATCAAGTCAATGTAATAATATGGATAGAAACAGAACCCTATATTATCTTAGATGGAAAATAATTTTGATAAAACACTTGAACTCCATTCTTGAGGAAAATATCCTTTCTACTTCAAAAACATTTTCCTTTCTTGACATGTCATAAAATTTTAAACTAAAATAAGTTGATTAAAAATAAACATGAAAACTTGTAAAGGAAGTTTCTTGGAAATAATCTTTTAAAAATCCATTCATGCCGTATAAGTTAAAAAAACATTCTTCTCGTACTTTTGTCGGAAAAGTCAAAAAGTACCTCGTACGAAAAACGACAAAAGATTCCTTTCATATCCTTTACTAAAAACTCACCAAAGGGTAAAATTGGATATAAAAAAATTGTAGAAGGATATAAATATTACATGTTGAGGAAACATGGATGTGGATGATAAATATTCCCCAGTAAATTCTGAAGTATAAACAATCTCGGATAAAAATGAGATTGCGAGATTTTCCCTTACCTTAGGTCCGATTTGCTTCGTAAGTGTCTGAAACTCCTGTATAATGATTTAAATAATATAATTTACTTATTCCAGAATCATACTCATTGTTATTATATTATATATGGTTCACTTATGACTTTATATTACCCGTTCTTTTGTAAATTCCATGTTAAAGAGCGTTTTGGGTAAAATCGTTTCATTTGTCGTCCGTGTTTTGACTTGTAATTATTCATATGATTACTTAGATCATGATTACTTAATTACAGAATATAAAACATGATTTTTATATAATATATATTCAGAATATACATATATATAATAGATTGATAAATGGAAAGAAATACACCGTTCATGGAGACGGTAGGCCGTACGTACGCATGAACGTTGTTTTTGTTTCCTCATTGAATTGAATGGAATTAATTGGATGAAATACATATATATATACATAAATCCAGTATCATTATTATGTCATATATTTCATTATTAATTATTATATATACTTTATAATCATTTATGAATGGTTAATCATTGAGAATGAATCTCATCGCGTTGTGGAGACGGTATTCCGTACGTACGCACGAGCGATGATATCGTTCCCATGATCGTGGAATTTTATTTGAGTGTATGTATACTATTACAGAATCAATATAACTTTAAAATAATCATATATAGTTATTATTTACACCATTATACCCATCCAAGTAAGGTGGTGGTGGAAAATAGATTACACCACGGCGTGGAGACGGTATTCCGTACGTACGCACGCGCGGTGATTTCATTTTCCGTAGGATGGATAGATGGTGAAATAGGGTTGTTTCATACTTATAATTACATATCAGTATATGAGTGATACTGATGTTATTACTTCATAATGAAACAACCTAAGAAGAAGAAGTGGAAGAAGAAATAAATGTGAAAGAATCGGTAACGGACATTACCTCTTCTTTGAAGCGCCTCTTTGAGTCCTTCTCTTAGGGCACTAAAATTGGTCTTTGAAGAATACCAGGACCTCTAGGATGTTTCTAGGGAAGTGGAGAAGATAATTTGGCAGGGGTTGGCCGAGCTTTAAGGCTCAAAGTGGTGTGAGGAAGAGAGAGAGGAGGTGCCCTTTTATAAGGGAGGAGAGGGGCACCTTTGGAAAACTAAAAATATTATTTTATTATAAAGCCAAATTCGATTTTAAATAGCTCCAAATTGATTTATTTAGATTCTAAGGTGGGGATGGGTCGAAATAATCTCATCCAATATAATTTAGACAAGTTTATATTCCTATTTTAACCTTATCATTTAGTTTTAACATTAAGTTAAATAATTTTACTTTTACCGTGTCTTCTTGTGTTCTTACACTATAAGGTTAATCAACTTACTATAACAAGCCAAAAGAACCACAAGTTGTTTATTATTAAAATATATAACCTTATATAAGTCATTTGGCAGAACAATATATTTTTATGAATAAATAACAATTAATAATATAATATTATTTTTAAAAACTATTTTATGTCAATTCTGACACTATTTAGTAATTGATTTTTTTGAAAATCATAACAGAATGATTAGTTCAAAATAAGTTACATAAATCAATACTAACATGTCATATTGACCTGGAAAATTAGTGGAATTTATAAAAAGTATCAAATTACATTTATTTGGTTATTTATAACATCAATTATGTCAATATTTCATTAATAAGATAATTACTATATCATCGTTGTGTCATAAATAATTTAAATTATTTAATGTCTAAAAATTACAAATAAAATACCATTATGTAGGAACTTTCTTTATCTTTCTAATGAATATTTATAGTCTAATTTATCTTTTCTATAACCCCATATTAAAAATTATTTACTTATATAACTTTGATTTTAACTATTTTAACCCTTCTTTAAATAAATTAATAATAAATGACCTAAGCTAATCCAAGTGGGCATAAATGGTCATATTTTATTACTATGGTTGTTTTTGGTCGAACTACACTTATACAATAGAATTAGGACATGTGTTAGGGTAATAATAATATCTTTTTTACCCTTAATTACCCTATTTACTTTTAACCGTGGCAAAAAAAGTAAAAAGTTACTATTCACCAAAAATTATTTTCATCCCATTGAACCACATTTTAGTCCTTGATATTAACCGTGTCTCTCGGATTTTCGAAATTCCACTCACAGAAGTGGTAAAATTAAGTTTTATGAAAAATTCAGTTTTTTTTAACTACCACTTAGTGGTTTCACTATTCATCAAAAAATGAAAGTTTCCAGAAAAATACCAAAAATTAGGCCTAAGATATATTTGATATTATGAATTCAAAAATGATGTCTTTTTTATCAAATTAAAAACATATCAGTTACATTAACTAATTTAAAAATTAAATCCCGTCGTCAAAACAAATAGCGTGTTTTTAAGAGATAATAACTATCAAAAGATTGACACTTGTTTATAACTGGTTTAAATGTGAAATTACATCCAATGACCAAAATTGTATTAAATTGTAAAAATATATTCTAAATATACTTTAAAACCACTCAAATTAATAACTTATCACTATTAATTATTTCGATTAAAAAATTTGTTTTTAATTAAAATTTAGTAATTTTCACTATTCATCAGAATATGAAAGTTATCCGAAAAGTACCAAAATTTCACCCTAATCTAATTTCGATATTCCGAATCCAAAAATGAAGTCCATTTTTAAAAAAAAAATTAAAAAAATTTCAAAAAGTGGTTATTACTATTCATAACGACTAGTTTTAATAATATTTTAATAGCATATCATTATTTTGTGAAACTCGGTATTGCGTACTACACACGCTATCGAGGAAGGTCGAGATTGCGTGTAATGCAAGGCAAGTCAAAGATTCGTGTTGTGCAAGATATTTTTGGTGTATCATACAACACAAGACATTAATGAAATTAAAAAGAATATTTTTCATAAAATCTCGGGGTGTTACATTCTACCCCCCTTAAAGTGAATTTCGCCCTCAAAATTCGTCGGGGTTATAAATGGTTTACTACTCGAAAGTTTCTTTAATAGAAACCCACATCATAAAAAGGAATACCAAAACCAATCTTTAAAAACAAAAGTATGAAACGTAATGGTTACCCAAATAAACTAATCACTGGGTTTCCACATAGGTGAAAATATGAATATGGAAGAGAAATCTAACCACCATGTTATGATAGAGAGTGGTAGAGAACATGGCTATAGAAAAGCTAGCAATCACAAAGCCATAAATTTTTGACGATCTAAGGTACCATCTGATTCATGAGATATAAGAGCACTAGGACAACATTTTTGGTTTTAAGATCATTTCCCTAAAGTTGATGAAGTTGGAATTAGAAGAAATACTTTCGTGATTTTGGAATAGTCACACCATTGGTCATTCTTTGGACAATTTCCACTTCATATCTTAAATAAATGAAGTTGAATTTGTCATTCGTGATGTGTTAGAAGATCATGTGATAGAATGATGGGTCATTCCATCTATCTCAAACAAAAGGTTAGAAAAGTTATCAAAAAATACATAAGTCCATCTATAGTGAGATTAATCATATATGGTTCCTAAAATGGATTTATACTTCATATATCATACTTCTTAATATAATAAAACTAGTTTCTACTAAACAGGGACATTCTGTAGGCCAGTGGTAAGCGATAAAGGCCAGTCGCACTTCGGTTGTGGGTTCGATTCCCACAGCCTTGTCCGACGCGATGGGTTGTCGCCCGTCCTGCAGGTTGTCCTTTTTCTAAAGCTATATTACTATAACATCCCATCAATAATATAGAAAAAAAGGTTCTATCCTTAAACAATACTAACTTATGTCCAACATAATCCATTCGAATCTTTAGGCTTATCTAAAATAGTATAAAGAAAACGATTACTTGAAATTTCATCAACCAAGCATGTGAATACCATCATTTATCCCCCATATATCTTGTTGGTCACATTCCAATCCTGTGAATACCTTAATCATTTATTCTCTTGAAAAATAAATACTCATTAAACCTTAGTGAAAACATGAATGCTGTCAAAAGTTAACTCTTTCCTCATACTAAAATCCAAAAATTTTATATACTCATCCCATGATATAACCTTCTCCTTATATCAGTCATGAGCTCATGAGTACTATCAAACATTTAATTTTCTCCTTATCCCTTCATTATGCGCATATCATCTACATTCCAAAAATATCTGAATAACCTTTCATGGATACTGGTACCATTAATCATACACTTTCAAAACTCAAGGAAAGACAACAGTGTAACAATCCTTAGATGTCTCTTTATTCCATAGTACCATGAGATTACTTATACAACATTAAACTTGATAAACATGTAATCATTCCACTACCTTCTTAAACCATTGACCGAGCTTCAACAATTATTTCATCTCACATATCATTTGTAGTATCTTAATCATCATCAACATAAATAATACCCATACGACCGTACTGATTCTCTTCATGAGACTTTCCCTTAGGGAGTTGGTTTTCATAATTCCCGTACATTCCACATTTAAAACATTTAACCATTTTTGATGTCGTAGCAATACCATTATCCTCATCCATGGTGTTAACTGAACCTTTTCCTTTGCACTTACTGGCCTTGTGTCCTTCTTTTCCACACCCAAAGAATCTTCCAGTTCCCTTGAAACAATCTCCCCGATGCCTCTTCCCACATGATTTACATGAGGGAAATTGAACTTTCTTTCCTCTATGATCATCATGAAACTCCATCTTTCTCTTATTATCTGATTCAGGAAACTTACCAAAGTTGAGATTATTGATCATATTATGAGATTTCTGATTAGGCATAATAAAGATGTTTGGACTTCCCAATCCCGTTTCATTTTGTTTCTCATGAATAATATCATTCCATTGTCCGTCATATCCTCCATTATCATGAATCTTCCTATTTCCAGCCATTTTCTAAAACCCAAAAAGAATAGTGTGAGAGGTAAAAATCATGGTAGGGAAAACAACATAGTAAAGGGGTAGTTCCCTCAATATCTAACATCTTAGGTTAAATTCTAAGATCGTTATCATAGTTCTAGGACTATATCCTATACGTATACTTATCCTTAGGGACATCCCTAGACATACCTTAGAAATATCTCTAGGGATCTCACTAACGTTTTCGCATCCTAGTTTCCAAAGGTTGACTAAACCTTTCCTCTGATACCAACTGTAGAGACCTGAAGCTTTACGTACATGGACATTACATTACTTTTGCAGAATACTTAGTACATTACAAAAACACACACACAAGGACCGTAATAGTTTAGTGTCTTTGGAAACTCGAAATATAATCTTCTAATCGTGGTGAAAGATCTTCAACATCTCCCATAAAGATCTTCCCTTTTTTTTCTTACCTAAAACATTTCTTTATATTCTGGGGAAAAGAAAACATAAAACAGTGAGCTCAAATTCTCAGTAAGGGTAAACAAAAGAAATATCAATCACATCATATTCATAAGAACATAACTTTTGGAAATCTTAACCTGCAAAAGAGATCATAATTTCATAACATGGGATAAATCATAGTAGTGAAATGTAATCACAATAATCATAACTTAAAACATGAAGCTTTGTGGCATACACACATAATCATAGAGAATCATTTCTTATTAGTCAAGACTCATTGCCAAGACTATCTTAGTGGACAAATTCCATTTCTGAACCGAGTTCATTCCTCGTTTCAGTCATGTTTCACCGAACCGGTTTAACCTGCCGTTCCAGCCATGTCTATCTCATGAGATATAAAATCTTTACCCAATTCATTGGAGGGAGATATAGGTCCCACCCATCTCATAATGATACCATTCTTATGTGTGCCACAAAATCATAAATCATACATCATTGCATAACCCATGTAATAAAAATTGGATTCTTAAACAACATGACATCATAAAACAATTCATATAAGAAAAAGGAATTCATGAAAATAATTCCATCAAAACATAATCAAGTCAATGTAGTAATAGGGATAGAAACAGAACCCTATATTATCTTAGATGGAAAATAATTTTGATAAAACACTTGAACTCCATTCTTGAGGAAAATATCCTTTCTACTTCAAAAACATTTTCCTTTCTTAACATGTCATACAATTTTAAACTAAAATATGTTGATTAAAAATAAAATTGAAAACTTGTAAAGGAAGATTCTTGGAAATAATTATTTAAAAATCCATTCATGCCGTATAAGTTAAAAAAACATTCTTCTCGTACTTTTGTCGGAAAATTCAAAAAGTACCTCGTAAGAAAAATGACAAAAGATTCCTTTCATATCCTTTACTAAAAACTCACCAAAGGGTAAAATTGGATATAAATTTTTTTAGAAGGATATAAATATTACATGTTGAGGAAACATGGATGTGGATGATAAATATTCCCCAGTAAATTCTGAACTATAAACAATCTCAGATAAAAATGAGATTGCGAGATTTTCCCTTACCTTAGGTCCGATTTGCTTCGTAAGTGTCCGAACCTCCTGTATAATGATTTAAATAATGTCATTGACTTATTACAGAATCATAATCATTGTTATGATATTATATATGGTTCACTTATGACTTTATATTACCCGTTCTTTTGTAAATTCCATGTTAAAGAGCATTTTGGGTAAAACCGTTTCATTTGTCGTCCGTGTTTTGACTTGTAATTATTCATATGATTACTTAGATCATGATTAATTAATTAAATAATATAAAACATGATTTATATATAATATAAATTCATAATATACATATATATAATAGATTGATAAATGGAAAGAAATACACCGTTCATGGAGACGGTAGGCCGTACGTACGCATGAAAGTTGTTTTTGTTTCCTCATTGAATTGAATGGAATTAATTGTATGAAATACATATATATATACATAAATCCATTATCATTATTATTTCATATATTTCAAGATTACTTATTATATATACTTTATAATCATTTATGAATGGTTAATCATTGAGAATGAATCTCATCGCGTCGTGGAGACGGTATTCCATACGTACGCACGAGCGATGATATCGTTCCCATGATCGTGTAATTTTATTGGAGTGTATGTATACTATTACAGAATCAATATCACTTTAAAATAATAATATATAGTTATTATTTACACCATTATACCCATCCAAGTAAGGTGGTAGTGGAAAATGGATTACACCACGGCGTGGAGACGGTATTCCGTACGTACGCACGCGCGGTGATTTCGTTTTCCGTAGGATGGATAGATGGTGAAATTGGGTTGTTTAATACTTATAATGAAATATAAGTATATGAGTGAGACTGATGTTATTACTTCATAATGAAACAACTTAATAATAAGAAGTGGAAGAAGAAATAAAGGTGAAAGAATCGGTAACAGACATTACCTCTTCTTTGAAGCGCCTCTTTGAGTCCTCCTCTTAGGGCACTAAAATTGGTCTTTGAAGATGACAAGGACCTCTAGGATGTTTCTAGGGAAGTGGAGAATAGAATTTGGCAGGGGTTGGCCGAGCTTTAAGGCTCAAAGTGGTGTGAGGAAGAGAGGGAGGAGGTGCCCTTTTATAAGGGAGGAGAGGGGCACCTTTGGAAAACTAAAAATATTATTTTATTATAAAGCCAAATTTGGGTTTAAATAGCTCAAAATTGATTTATTTTGAAACTAAGGTGGGGATGGGTCGAAATACTCTCATCCAATAGAATTTAGAAAAGTTTAGGTTCCTATTTTAACCTTATCATTTAGTTTTAACATTAAGTTAAATAATTTTACTTTTACCGTGTCTTCTTGTGTTCTTAAAATTAAGGTTAATAAACTTACTATAACAAGACAAAAGAACCCCAAGTTGTTTATTATTAAAATATATAACCTTATATAAGTCATTTGGCAGAACATTAGATTTTTAGGAATAAAATAACAATTAATAATATAATATTATTTTTAAAAACTATTTTATGTTAATTTTGACACGATTTAGTAATTCATTTTTTTGAAAATCACAACAGAATTATTAGTTCAAACCAAGTTAATTAAATCAATAATAACATGTCATAATAACCTGAAAAATTAGTGGAATTAATAAAAAGTCTCAAATTACATTTATTTGGGTATTTATAACATCAATTATGTCAATATTTCATTAGAAAGATAATTACTGCATCATCGTTGTGTCATAAATAATTTAAATTATTTAATGTCTAAAAATTACAAATAAAATACCATTATGTATGAAATTTCTTTATCTTTCTAATAAATATTTATAGTCGAATTTATATTATGTATAACCACATATTAAAAATGATTTACTTATTAAACTTTGATTTTAACTATTTTAACCCTTCTTTAAATAAATTAATAATAAATGTCCTAATCTAATCCAAGTGGGCCTAAATGGTCCTATTTTATTCTTAAGGTTGTTTTTGGTCGAATTATACTTATCCAATATAATTAGGACATGTTTTAGGGTAATAATAATATCTTTTTTACCCTTAATTACCCTATTTACTTTTAACTGTGGTAAAAAAAGTAAAAAGTTACTATTCACCAAATATTATTTTCATCTCATTGAACCAGATTTTAGTCCTTGATATTAACCGTGTCTCTCGGATTTTCGAAATTCCACTCACAGAAGCGGTAAAATTAAGTTTTATGAAAAATTCAGTTTTTTTTAACTACCACTTAGTGGTTTCACTATTCATCAAAAAAATGAAAGTTTCCAGAAAAATACCAAAAATTAGGTCAAAGATATATTTGATATTATGAATTCAAAAATGATGTCTGTTTTATCAAATTCAAAACATATTAGTCACATTAACTAATTTAAAAATTAATTCCCGTCGTCAAAACAAATAGCGTGTTTTTAAGATATAATAACTATCAAAAGATTGACACTTGTTTATGACTGGTTTAAATGTGAAATTAAATCCAATGACCAACATTGTATTAAATTGTAAAGTTATATTCTAAATATACTTTAAAACCACTCAAATTAATAATTTATCACTATTAATTATTTTTATTAAAAAAGTTGTTTTTAATTAAAATTTAGTAATTTTCACTATTCATCAGAATATGAAAGTTATCCGAAAAGTACCAAAATTTCACCCTAAGATAATTTCGATATTTCGAATCCAAAAGTGAAGTCCATTTTGAAAAATAAAATTTACAAAATTTCAAAAAGTGGTTATTACTATTCATAACGGCTAGTTTTAATAATATTTTAATAGCATATCATTGTTTTGTGAAACTCGGAATTGCATACTACACACGCTATCGAGGAAGGTCGTGATTGCGTTTTATGCAAGGCAAGTAAAGGATGCGTGTTGTGCAAGCTCCTTTTGGTGTAGCGTACAACACAAGACATTAATGAAATTAAAAAGAATATTTTTCATAAAATCTCGAAGTGTTCAACCACATCCAGAAAATCCTCGAACTAAAATTCACTGGATGGATGGAATCAATCCTTGATCTCTAGAAGAGGACCCCAAATTAAAGGATGAGCTTTCAACAAATCCTACAATGCTATCTTCGAAGAGAAAGAAACCATCTCCTTTAAATTTTCAACATAATCCTTTACTATCTATTGGAATTGTTGAATACTCACGAGCTCTTCCACTTTCTTTATTTCCACCTCATAGAGTACAAATAATCGGATGAAATTGGTCTTGAACACCACCGATGTGATCCCAAATTGTATCAATAATGGATAAATCAAATTCCACTAGTCCAAATATGGACCCTCAAACAAACCCAAAACATCACACACACTCATGGAATTTTGATATAACAGTGATTTGAAGAAACTCTCAACTTTATCAAGCCATTCAACTTCCTCTAATGGACATTGATCACCACAAAAGATGGGAAAAACCAAAGAAGAACTAAAAACTAGACAAGAATCACTAGAAACTTTAGGGAACTTTCTAGGAGGAATATTCTGAAAAAACATAAGTAAAAAAACCAAAATCAACCCAAAACTCAATAAAAATGAATATCTCAAGACATGAAAATAGTTTCAAAAGCCAAACACTACAAGAAAAATAAAAAATCCTCTCTTAAAAAAACCACCTTTAAGTTTCAATATCAAAACCACCTTCTTCTAAGGCCACTATCCAAATACCGAAATACATTTTTCTCAAAACAAGATTACACTTTTGAAAGAAAATAAACCTCAAAATACTTTCCCCTTTTAAAAAACCATTTGGAAATACCTAGCCAAACCTTTTATTTCAAAAACTCAGCCATGGTATCCTATGAATCATCACATATGTGTCTATCCCACTTCCACTTATACCATCCATGTACACATGTCAACACTCACTTTCCATACATACCCATATAAACATGAATGTCCATAAGGAATACCAAGGGTCACACATACCATTTATCATTAAATCCATGAATTTACCAAAATTTCAATTCACTTTTCCTATACATTCTCCAATAATTATTAAAATTACGAATCACATTATCATCTCAACCTATTTTTTTTTTGAAAAACCAAGACCACTTGAAAGAAATAATTTTAATCTCAAAAACTAATTTCATTTTAAAATACCACTCAAACTAACTGAAACCAAAACAAAACACAACTCACACCAAAACACTGGAATGAGGAACTAGTGGCTGACTAACCCAATGACATGGTTAGTGGTCCATTCCCCTAAGTAAGCATCAACAAATAAGAGGACCTAGAACCATTCACTCAAACTCCACATGGGTTAATACTACATGTGAGATCACAACATGAAACTTGATGACCTCTATGGTCGTTCATCATCCATGCATCAAAGACCAAAAAAAAGACTCAAAAAATCCTAGACTACCCCTGGAAACTCAAGGATGAGAATGAGAAATGGTTCATGAATTACTTCCCATATCTATATCCCAAGTATTTATAGTCCTAATATCTATGATTCTAGACACCCCAAATAATAAGGACTTTCCTCTCATACCATTTTCTCACAAACCAAGCTTGGATGTCATCCAAAACGACACCCAACCTGGTCCGAGAGATGGCCCGAAGGGTGTTCCCAATCCCCATGATCTAGAAACTGGTGTCGGGCATAAAAAATCCAATGGGAATGATTTAACCTAAAGAAAAAAAGGATCAAATAAACCAAATAGGGCTTGCAATAATAAACTAACAACTAAATATCAATAAATAAATAAATGATCTAGATAAAAAAACCACTGAACAAAAAAAATTGAATAAAAACAGAGATGAAACCACACTACATGATCTCCATGTGACCTCTTGTTCACCACTAACCATAAGACCAACCTAATCCAAAGGTGAGTACACCAACTAAACTAGAACCTACAAAATAGTTCGGGTCTACCGACACTGAGTGGAGAAAGTAGGTTGTGAGATTAAACAAATAAGTAGGTAATCACCACAGAGTCCATACATTTTATTTACTTGGACATTCCACAAACACTGGTTTGAAAATACATTTAAAAATAAGCTTTAAATCATTTCCATCAACTAAAAATTGCTTTCCACAATTTTCCTTTTAAAAAACACACACATAGATTTCCTTTTCAAAAATAGATCCAATTTTCACAGCCCATTACAAATCCAAACCCTAAGTAAAAATCCATACCACGTAATTAAAAAGGGATGTGCAAAAAGTAAATGAAACAAATAAAACTAGCATAAACTAGTAGGGCTAAAATCCAAACAATCAGTAAAAATAAACAAAACATACTAATAGTAACTTATGATCATTTCATGAACATCTCTAGAGTCAATCCTTGAATGTACTCATTTATTAATCACATACCAACATATGGTACAACTCCATAGTTAATAACCAACTAGACTCTATAAACTTTCCAATCTAGTGGCACATCCCACCTAGCCCCATCAAGTCGATGGTGGTAGAAAACCATGTAATTGGGGTTGAAAGGAAACCATCACTCGACACTATAGATGACCCCCAATAATCCCATGATAATAATAATAATACTTGAAAAAACATGGTATATCAAACATAACCCACAACATTCTTGTGATTGATCCACTAGAGGGGAATGCATCCCAAGGTCTATTGGACACAATTCCAATAGTGCTCCTACACACGAGCCACTATAGATAATCCCATACCAATATCTAGTGGTTCCAATAATATTCTAAGCATCACACACACACACACACATTAAATCCATTTATTAGACAATCACTTAAAGCTAACATGTAAAACACCATTTTTTAGTATCAAATCCATTTTCCACATCATTTTAAAATACTGATCGAGCCTTTACACAACCCAAGTTTTCAACCCATTTTCCAAAACATAACAACATACCCACTAGGCCCATATGTTAAATGAGTTCCAAAACCAGTTCCCAATACATTATAAGGTGCGAACTGGGCCTTCTCATTTCATCACTTTAAAACTAACTTTTTAATAACTAACAAAGTGCCAACTAGGAATTTAATGATTCCAATAGAAATACATTTTAAAGATATTTCCACACCATTTACAATTCAACATAAAACACCACTTCACATACACAATTCCAAATGGACCTTTACACCACTTTCACAACTCATGAAACTAATTTGGAAAACCCAAAAATACTATAATATATGAGATCTAACCATTCCCATGGGAAAATACACTTTTTATATCCATAAGAACACCAAATCCATTGTAGAAACATATTCCAAAACACTTTAACCATTTAAAAACCTCATTCAAGGTTCATGATGAAGAATCCCACAAGCAAAAAAGTCCGCCTCTTTTGAAAGACAACCTTAAACACATTTGAACCTCAAATTTCTTTGAAAACACATTTCACACAATCCATTGAACACATTTATAAAGAACAACAAATAAGATTACTTGAAACACAATCACTTTATTTTATAAAAACAATATTCCACACATGAATATTTCAAATAACTTTGAAAAAATCTTTTTGAACAAACATCACAAGCTATTAAACTAACACAACACATCGCAAGCAAGTGTCACAACATAAGAGTAACAAAATTACACACACAACATCCAATTCACAACCCAACCTTATTACCAAAACAAAATCAAGAATGAAAACAACACAAATTGCCAAATTTTCATTGAAAAGAACAATTATAATTTCACCAAACACATTGTGTATAATTTAATATAAGAATAAATAGATAAAACATTTCTAAAACCATTTCTAACTAACTTTACACCATAAAAACACCAAATAAATTTATTCTAGCACAACACAAGAATGAAAAACACGTTTTTAAACAACTTAGAAAAGCTCAAGAATCAAATAGAATGTGTCAAAAAGGAAATGGATGGAAATACCTACCTCAATGATGTGCGAATGAAATAAAACTACGAGATAAGGTAGAACATTCCACAAGAGATAATACACACACTCTAAAATCCATGGAAAACAACCCACACAAAAACTCTAACCCAAAGGGTTCTTCCAAGAGATGATCAACTAAAGAAAAACTAAGTAAATAAGAGAGGGAAGAGGGGAGAGGAGAAAATCAACCAAAAATACAAAGAAACACATCTTAGAACCTTCAAAAAGCTCAATGGTGGATAGGGAGCAAGGGAGGAGGATCTTGGAGTCCCCTATACTGCGCCTAGGTTAAATGGGGGAGGAAAATCCAAAATTAGGTTTAAAAAATGGAGGGTAAAAATTGTAATTTTACAATTTTAATAATCTGGAAAGTTCACATAGTTTGGTCGCATGGTTTTCCAAAACATTCTACAACCATGCACCCCTCACTATTCAATAGAAACATTCCACACAATTATTCCATAGGGTTTTAAAAACCATGAACCAACCTTATGGTCGCACTGTCCAAATTCCAGAACCTCACTTCATGATTGATGCATGGTTTCCATAATTGTATGGAGGCTCTGCACCATTCCCCAATAACAAACTCTCAAGCTATACAATTTACTAGTCTAAGGTGCATGGTTTCCCCTAACCGTGTGACTACCATGCACCACTATTTATCAAGCCCAAAAACATCCATTTTGTCTCTTATAATTCAAAAAATTAAACCAAGAATCAACCAAAACCTCAAACAGAATATCCAAATCCAAGAAACGAATAAAATAAATGAATTTCTAAGGTTGGGGTGTGATAATAAAATATGTTACAAGGTTCTATATGGATTCCACACTTTAGATTCTCACTATTTTTCTAATCTTATTTCAAAGTGTTTTATGTATTTTATACACCAATTATTATATTAATTTTATGATTGAAATTTTATAGAAATTTTTATGCCAATTCATTAAATTATTTGACAATTATGTCTATTACATACCTTAAAAAGATTATAGGGGGACTCTCAAACACAATTAAATTATTTGTGGGTTTATTGTATCTTTCTCTATTTCATAATGTTTCTTATACAATAACTTCTAAATATATTCTATATAACTGTACCTTTTCTTTTATAGGTGATATTCATGTCTTTATTTCATTACGATGCATTCTTACCCACCTTCCTGATTCTTGATAATGACTTTTTATTGAAATATCTCATTGACTCTTATTATGTTTATTCTTCTTCTCTCCATAAAATGTGATCTTATATTTATTGATTTTACCTTTTAATATAAAAAATAATTTTTCCTTTATTATTTTGAGAAACTTTTGGTTTATTCATTAAAATAGAAATTATGACATCATTCTGAAACATATTATTTTCTCATGGATTTATTTCATTTTTACGAGTAATATATGTTTCCTTTATACCTAAAATACATGATTATGAACATATTATGTTGTGATGTGTGGGCCTAAAATTATATATATCTCTAATTAATAAGTTAAAGTACTTTATATCATGATATATTTACACATAGACCTGATACAATTATCTTTCCCAACAATATTATGCATGGATATGATGCACTAAACGTTTTTTATTATGATATGTTGTCATTGAAGTGATCCTTGAATTATGATTATGATGTTTCATTATTATTTATGTGTCACATTACTATGTTTGAAATATATTTATTCCATGTTATATTATTATAACTCATGTTTCTCTTATGATAAATTGTTCACTAGATGATCTCATGGTATTATATATTCTTATTCCATGTTCCTATATATTCCCATGTTATGATTCTATAGAATATTTAACGATATATTTTTTTCTTAATTTGATTATGCTTCCTATATTTCCCTTTATTTATACTTACTAGGATTTTATCTCACCTTTTTTAGGTTTATTTCTAAGTGATAATATTTATTCATAGGATTATAAATTCTAATAGGAGACTATGCTAAAGTATTTTAATAAAGTTTAATGTTTTATTTGTATTTATACTGTATTAACCTAATTTTCCTAAGATTCAAAATCTATAAATTTTATAAGTTGTGATATTTTTTATATTTGTGTTAAAAATTATGTAATAATCGTGTTTGAAATGTATGATTCACTATAGTTGGTATTTGAGCATGGATTAGTTACTTTGGGAACTATTTTTATAAAATAAACCTATGTTAAACTTATGGATTTCATAAGTTAAGATCATGAAATTTATTTAATCATATAATTTTTTTCCATTCTTTAATAAATTCTGTTTAATTTTAATAACTATACTTTTATGCCTTTGAAAAACGTGAGAACCATGATAAAATAATAAGTGGAGAAATACATTCTTTATATTCTCTAAAAAATGATGAAAGTTTTATTTGGTTCAATTTCAACACATTCCTTTACAACATGTAAGTTTTATAGAAATATTGAATCACCTCCATGATACCTTTAAGTATAGATATATGTTTAAACACCTAGTAGTGAAATAATTATAACCAAAGTATTAGAATCTTCCCTAATTAGGGTATGTGTGAAGATTCTTCTAATAAATATCATAATTCTTATTTTGGTGGAATTTGATGTTATACATGGCATGGATTTGATATATTTATATAGAGGTCATATTAATTTCTTAGATAAGTAAATATATTTCCATATCCAAATCCATACCATGTTCTTATAGAAATTAAAGGATAATAATAAATATCCATCAGAAAATCCTTCAAGGAATGTGTGTTGTTACCTAATGAACAAGAATACCATTATCAAATGGATGAGATAAAGGAAAACATCATCCATAAAGGGATTCCAATTATAAAGGGATATACTAATATAATTTTTTAATAATTTACTTATCTTCCCTAAGATCATGAGGTAGTGTAATCAATGAAACTAATACTTGGTGTAACACCTATATCCCAGTGACCCTAGATAATAGACCCAATAAAACTAGAGTTAAAGAATAAATCAAAATAGCATTTTGAAAAGGGGTTTATACACCCTAGTACATCACTATGGGTTGAATTAGTGATTTTCTACAAGAAAATGAATGGGTCAATGTGTATTTGTATTGATTTTTTAGAGATCAACATTATCCCAGTAATGAACAATTATTCACTATCATGGATTTATGATCTGTTTTATCAACATCGAGGGGATAAATACTTCTTAAAAGTGAATATTAATTCAAGATAACATCATTTTAATGTGATAATATAATATATTCAAAGGATATTCTTTCATAAAAGATTTTTTTTTTCAAATAAAGGATTTAAAGAGGTAAAAAACCCTCCCAAATCCTTTTTTTTATTTTGAAAAAATTATCAATTTTTGGGGTCAGAGTGGGAGCCTTCACATTACTAAATTCTGAATCCAACAAATTATACCATATAACCACAACCAAATTCGAAATGAAAATACTAAATTTAAAGAACTGAAAAACATCAACGGGTAGACATGGTTGTGTGGTAGTAGCTCATATGTCATGCACCTTGATCCCTACTCTATCTTAGGATCTCATGTTTCAACATAGTTCATGAGGAGTCCCAAACCCATCAATCAATATACCTTTCACAATACTAACAATTCCACCTAATGAACTAAACTTAATTGAAGAAGGAAACCTCTATATAATACTAGCATGGAACCATGTAAAAACACTTCACTGTCATAACCACCATTTAAAAATCTCCCTATAATCATCACTAAAAAATATTATTCATCCAAAAAACCAGCCAAAATTAATAGAATTATACAATAGTCACACCACATCTAACATTCCCCAGCATTGTGATTAAAGAAAATCCAAATTATACCCGCTCTAATACAAACCCTATAACCCAAAACATAATAAATACCACCAAATTTCACCTTATATCCCATAAAAATTCCTTTATCATGTAGTTTTAGTACATGGAAGGTCACAAAGAATCAATAACAAAACTTATCTAGAGAAACAAACTCAGTGAAACCTATCACCCTTCTACCCTCAAAGTAGATCGGGATTCTGAAACCAAAAAACAATACAAGGGAAAACAGAATGGGAGCATATGGATCCATAAAAAGAAGAAACCAACTAGTGGATAAGGTTGAAATGGTGGGAATAAAAAAATGAGATGAAAATAGTATTCCTCAATAATAACCTCACCCACACTCTACAACCAATGACAGGCTCAGTGAAATTTATGAATCCATCAGCTTAGAGAGACATTCCAACACCACTATGTCATGAAAGGTACACTAATAAGATCTTATATTATTATTGATTGTGACACCTTAGACATCTAAAATACTGACTCCCATTTATAACATTACATTAAACCCAGAAGGATACATGGAGGCCAAAATAGATGATGCAAAAAATGAGACCCATATCCAAATGATGAGAGCATGATATTCAGTCCAATCAAGGAGAGAAATATAGCATAGAAAAACCATGGAAGGAGAAAAAGGGATAGATCTTGAGGAAATAAAACCTCTACAAAGAAATAAGAAGACTTAGGGAAGTGATGAGGGAGAATAAAATGGACGAGAATAGGAATTTTAGTGCTTAGATGAACCACCATCACCACCAAGAAAGTTCTCATGAGGAAACCTAGAGATACCTAAGAGTGAGAGTGAGAGGTAAAACTATGAGAGAAAGTGGAAATATCATATATATTATTGTCCTTTGAGAATCGCTCCTAAAAATAGTCCATCCATGATATAGAAATGATGAGTTCATAGTGATTCCATTTGAATGTAAAAAACACCTTTGAAATGTCATAGACTTGATGAATATAGTATTTAGGGATTACCTTGATAAATTTGTTATATTATTTATTAATTATATTATCATATAGTCTTAGACAGAGGAATAAAATTTTGAAAAATTAATAATTGGGTTGAAGACTTTAAGGAATGAGAACTTATATGCTAATTTTAAAAAGTACGAATTTGGGTTTTGGAAAGTCACATTATTATGGATGTGATAATGAGTAATGGGATTTCTATAGATTATTTAAGGAAAAAATAAATTAAGGAATGGTTATACCAATAAGTGTAATATAAGTTCATAGTTTTCTTTGATTAATTTGGTAATACCAATACTTTTTGAGACATATCTTAGGATATTCAATCATATCATCATAGTTAACTTGGAAGGGGGTGAAGTATGTTTGGATGAAATAATGTGAATAGATATTGTTTGATCCCGATTAAATGATAATCACTAAACCTATACCCATGATACCCATAATTATAGATATATTTTTGATATATAGTGATTCTTTAATTAAATTATTTGGTTTTATACTTAAGAAAAATGACAATGTAATAGTTTATGCCTCACAAAAATTGAAGTTTCATGAATAAGTATACCCATTTCTTGACCAAGAGTTATAAAATGTGATTTTTACATTAAAGATTTAAAAGAAATACCTCTATGGAGAGACATGAGAAATATATACTGATTAAAATAATTTATAATATTTCTTCATACAAAAAATATAATCATGTGTTAATTAACATGGTTAGAGTTAATACAAAATAATTATTTCTCAATATAGTACCATCCTAGAAAGGTGAAAATGGTAGATGATTTACTTAGTTGAATGGAAAAAGATAACATATCAATGATATTGATTAAAAAGGACCATATATTCATGTATATGTAAACGATACATCTTGAAATCCTAAATGCAAAGAGTATATCCTACCTTTACCAAATAATTTCCCAATGATCAATCCAATAGAAAATAAATGAGGCATAATGGGATGATTTAGAGCTTAAAAATTATATGAGAGAAAGTTATTATGGGAAGATTAATAAATTAAATATTGATTAAAATATAGTTATTTAGTTTAGAATGTGGTTCTTTGTTCCATCAATATATATATATAAAGAAGGAGCTTTTGGATGATTCACAAAGATTATTATTATCCACCCACCCTATAATTATCAATATGTATCGAGGTCTTTAAGGGAAATTATCATGGGAGTTCACTTAAAAGTGATTAGCATGTCAAAAAATTAAGGCAGAACAGTAAAAATAAAAAAGTATAATAAAAATATTACTCATAAACATATTCCAATGAGAGAAAATAACTATAGACTTTATTATTGGTCTTCTGAATAAATCTAAAGGAAAAAATTCTATATAGGTTATGGTGGGTTGAATCACCATGATTTTCCACTTCATCACAATTCAAGAATATTTCCCACTCAACAAGATTATGAAGATATATGTTATAATAGTTATGAAGCTATATGGGGAACTAATTTCAATCATTATCAATCAATATAAAATGTTCATCTATGTTTTGGTAGAGTTTTCAGCTTTACTTGAACATAAAACTAAACTTTTATATGGTCCATCACCCCATAATGATGTCTAATCATAAAGGGAAATCCATACATGAGAGAATATACTGAGATATTTCTCAAATGGAGGATAGGATAAACATATTTCATAGGCTGAGTTCTTATACACAAATAGTTACCACTAAGGTATTCAGATCTCTTCATACAAATCTCTATATGTCAAGTCATATTAAAATAAATTTTTTTTGATGAAATTTGTTAATGAAATATATTAGGACCTATTTTTTTTAGAAGTTACAAAAAAAGTTTCAAACCATCCAAAAACACAATAAATTATAAAAAAGTCTATATAAAATTTATGCAAGAAAATTTAGGAAGTTAGAGATTGATGTTTGACACAAAATGCTCCTTCAGATATAATATTGCAAGAGGGTTATGCGTTTTTTAGAGAAGTGAATACTCATCCCTAGATACATTGGACCATTTTTTATCCTTGAACACATGGTATATGTGGCATATTAACAAAAACATCCACCGAACATGGCTCAAGTTCATGATAAGTTTCACATATAACTCTGAAGAAATTAATCACCAGATCCCTAACATTCACTAAATCCAAAAGTGGAATAACCAATGCAAGACCTATATTATGAGGAAAATATGGTCAATATTAGAGACTATAAGTATATAGAGGGAACATGGAAATATAATGATGTAATGAAACAAAATTACCCTCATCTATTCTCGACCAAGGATATGAGTGGAAATTTTGATGATAAATTTTTTAAATGGGAGAATAATGTAAGGAACCAAACCTGTATGTATGATATTTTACTTTTGAATATACATGTATCATATTTAGGTATATTGTATAATATATAATACATATACCAAGAAATAAAAAGGGAACTACATTATTTATTTAATAGAGTATATTATATATGAAGAATAAATATACTCCACGAAATTGAAAATAAAAAAAATGAGATAATAATTATAAATAAATAATATAACAATAATTTGAAATTATAGAGAATTATAGTCTCTTATAATTATCATAGTTGTGAATAATACCATAAAAATTAAAAAAATCATAATAAATATTATTGGAATTTTTTAAAGGATGTAAAGAAAATTGAGAGAAAACTAAGTGAATTATTAATGAACAAAATTAGAGGTCTCTATCATAATTTTAAAATCCAATAATACCATTACAATAGTAAGTCTATCCATTAGAAAAGTAATATAACAATTATAGTAGTAATATTGATGTTAACCATTAAAATAATAAAATTAAACGTAAATAATTTTTAACATTATTTAACAATGTAAAAATCAATATTTGAATAAAATATATATTTGAATTAGTTAACTCAAATAGAGTTTAAATGTGTATTTTAATAAATTATTTTTTAACATATTTTGTAAAACCCTTATTTTAATCTTAATATTTAAATATTTAAATTAAAAAATTTTAAAATTAACTTAAAATAAATTGCATTTTTTGAATAAATAAATTAAAATTTGTTCAATAGATATTTTTTTATATTTTTCTAAAACAATTCAACATGTAAGAGAATTGTAAAAATATATCTTTTAAAATAATAAATGTTTTATGGAATAATATTGATGAAATATTGAAATAATAAATTATATTTTTTTATTGATGAAATGTTTTTGTAATAAGAAAAATTAATTATTTAAAAACAATAAACTAAATTTCCAATCCTACAATGTAATTTCCAAAATTTAGAATGATAAAGTATTCCATTATTTGTTTTCATTTTTTATTACTTTATATTTTGTAAACTAAAAAATATAGTGTCTAAATGGTTTTAAAATAATGAGAAAATATATTTTTAATTAAATAATATTATTAGTCTCAAATAATATAACTATTATAAATCATGTCCTTAAAGAAATGTTGTATTCATTATCTGAACATAAAATACCCCTCCCCTTCAAGTATAAAACACCCTATCACCCCTATAGAAAATAACTTCCTAGAAAATTATTATTTCCCAATATGTTTCTAATTTCCTTCTACCAATAATTTTTTGATTCTTAGATATGTTCTATTATTATCCAACTCCAAGCTTCCAATACATTAATGTCTTAGTAATAGTGAAAAATTGAGGAATGTGATATCCTTTCTCGCTTTCTCATATTAAATTTTCCTCCTTATATTATTTCATTCCCATTATGTCTGCTAAAAAAGCCTCCATAAATTAATTAATGAGTATAACAATATGATATATATTTTATAATTATAATAGAATATTTTTATTAAAAATTTATCATATTTTTATTATCTCTCACCCTTTTTTGACAAAGTGTAGTTAATGTTCAGTTTACCCACCTACGTAGACATTTCCAATTCATTTTTTTATCATCATATTTATGTATTTGTAAGTGTTTATTACATATCTATTCCTAAATTTAATAATGATACTATATAATTATTATAAACTATTTATTGTATATATATATATATATAAATATTATATCTCTCTTCCACTTTGATAAAGTCTCATTAACGGTTTGTTTACCTTCATATGCGAATGTTTTATATTATTTAATTATCATTTCCTTTATTTTTAGTCATAAAAAATCATGTATAATGATAAAATGCATCAAAAATATTTTTTTATTCTTATAGATATAATTTTACTAATAGATAAATAAAAATGAATTCAAACCATAAAATCAAAATGAAAATCGGATAATCCAAAAAAACATTTCATCAAAACATTTTATCTTTTATGAAATTTTAATAAATAAATTAAAATAACTATTATTTATTAATAGTAACATACATGTACATAATAAAATTCATGATTAATGTTTTAATAAATATAATTTGGTTATTAATGAGGTAAAAACATAATGAAAAAAACAGGTCCTAAGGTAAGGAGACTCTTGTCTTAATTTAAACTCTTTGGGTTATATATCCTCTGATTGATCCGAAATGTTTTATGATGAGTATATAATTCCATATTCTTGAATCAATTTTTTTCAATGCATTTATTGAGATTTATATGTACATTATATTTTCCATAATTTATTAATTCATTATTATTACACTATAATATATTTAAGTGGATTCACCTTTAATAATACTATTGGAATTATTTATCTTGGTATAATACTCTATCAAAAGATTTTATGAATATTAAAATTATCAAATTAATTATCTTATTAAACTTTTATAGTAATTTTCATTCTTATTAATTATATTCTAAAATAAATAAATTCAAGTAATACCTTAAATTTTTTTGAGGAGACTCTTAGACTCGTCCCTATTATTTTGGTTTTATCTAATATTTCTCAATATTACCTATTATTATTATAAAGTAATTTCTAAATGTGTTATATTTAATTTTTTACTTTTCCTTTCACAGGGATATTAATATATGCATTTAATTGGGGTGAATGATTATCCACATATATAATTATTGATAATGAATTTTTCTTGAAATCTATTATTTATAATTCCTATGTTTATTATTCCCCACTCAATGAAATATGATCTCATCTTTGTTGGTGACAACTTTTAATTTCAAAAATGAAGTTCCCCCTTATAATTTTTTGGAACAACGATTTTTATTCATTTATAATTTCCTTATGAAATATTATGATAACTATTCTTTTCTTGGGTTTTTTTATTTTTATGACTGAAACATTTTTCTTTCTATGTGGAATTAATGATTATAAGTTGATTTTATGTGAATAATTGGAAAAATATTATATAATCCTCTAATGAATTAGGTAAAGGATTATATCCCATGAGATATTTATTCATAGAAAAGAAAAAATTATCTTTGTCTATATTGTTATGCATAGACATTATATAGTGATAATTTTTCATTATGATGTGATTTTTTAGTAGTGATACCTGAATTATGCTTATGGTGTTTCATTATTATAAATATTCCACATTACAAAGATTTACATATATGTATTCTATGTTTTATTATTATGACTCATGTTTATCTTTTTTTTTCTGAGATTAACTCGGTGATATCATGGTATCCCATATTCCTATTATATATTCCTCTATTATGCCTTATGATTAACCCATGTTATGATAACCTAGGGTATTTGATTATATACTAGAATCTCACATTGATTATGTTTCCAATTTTTCCCATTGTTTTCCTTTATAGGGATTTTAGCTCACTCTTTCTTTAATGTATGTCCCTAGGTGATTACATGTATTAATAAGATTATGAAATCTAATATGCATACTATAAATTTGGATTTTAAAGGATTTTAATGATTTATATGTATTTATATCATATGAAATAGTGTTTCACAATTCATTAAAGTAATAATTTTTGGGATTTATAATATTTTTGTGTTTGTCTAAAAATAGGATAAATAATCATTTCTGAATGGTATAGGTTATTATAGAAGGTTTATAAGAAATGTGTTGTTATTTTTGGAATTAAGTAAATAAAATAAAACCTATGTTAAGCTTAATGATTTTATAATTAAATTCCTTAACATTAATTTACTCATTTAAAAATTTTCTTTATCTATGAATTACTAATTTACATTTTGTTTTTATCCAAAACCTTTTATGATTCAGTAAAATATTGGAATCATGAGAAAATTAACAAGTATAGAATTTTATGTTTAATATAGAAAAAATAATAGAGAAATTTTTATTTTATTCAATTTCAAAAAAATCCATTATACTTTATTTGTTTTCAATAACTATTGAATCACCTCTTTAATACCTTTAAGAAGTGATATCTATGAATAAAATTCATGGTAAAATCAACACAATACCAATATTATACTCTCCCTTAATTAGTGTTTATAGAAATATTTTTCTAGATAATATTATAATTATTAAATTATTAGAATTTTATACTATGTATGGAATGGATTATCCCTATTTATATAGATCTCATGTTAACTAATAAAAAATTAATTTTATTTCCATATCTAAAATTGTCCCATGATATTATATAAATTCAATGAAGATTATGAATATCCTTCAAAAAATACTTAAAATTAATGGGTATCGATAAGTAATTAAGAATCATATCATGACCAAATATTTAAGGCAAAGGAAAACATCATCCTTGAAGGCATGCCCATTTTTAATGGAATATGCTAATGTATTTCATAAAAAATTACTTAGAATTAACTTAGTTTACGTGGTAGAGTTCTCAAAAAAACTTATACCTACTACAAAACATATATACTAGAACCCTAATAAAATAAACCCTATAATATTAGATGATTAAAAGATGAAATAATAAGAGCATTTAGACAAATGGTTTATATTTCCCAATGCACCATCATGGGGTGCACTAATTCTCTTTGTCAATAAGGATGGGTCAATGCATATTTTTATCAACTATCATTAGGTCAACAAGATCAAAATAAATAACAAGTATCTATTATAATGAATTCATTATTTTTTGATCAACTTTGAAGAGATAAATACTTCTTAAAATTTGATATTCACTCCAGATATCATTAGTTTAAGGTGAATAAAGATGATATTAAAAGCATATCCTTCCATACAAGATATAGATACAATGATTTTATAGTGATTTATTTTTGAATTATAAATACACCCATAATAATCATGTAATTTTTTAGATTAAATAAATATATTTATGGTAGTATTTATTGGTGATATTTTCATATACTTTAAGAAATATTATGAACTTTTGGAATATTTAGGGATTACAATATAGACTTAAAGGAAGGATAAGTTTTATGGTAATTTAATAAATTTTCAATTTTGGATATTGTAAGTCTCATTCTTGAGGTATTTTATCATAATAAAAGGAAATTTTATGCACCCTTAGAAGACAAATTCAAATAAAGAATGGTCTAGGAAAAAAAGTTTCTCAAAAGTCCGTAATTTTCATGGATTTTATAGGTATTATTATTTCTTTATGAAACATTTCTCATGACCATCTATATAAATAACTTTTTTAACATAGAAACGGGTAATGTATGTTTGGATAGAATAATTTTAAGAGAGATTTATGGAACTCAAGAAAATTTTAATCATTGCACTTCTACACATACTACCCTTAAGTAGAGAAGAAATTTTATATATAGTGATGCTTCAAAGAAAGTATTGGTTTGTATTGTAAAAATAACAAATTTTTTCATATGAATTTACCTCCTGAATATATATATATATATAAATATATATCATATTTTTGTATTATAGTATAGTATAAAACACATGCACCACATAATAAAAACCAACACTATATTATTTTATATAATACAGTCGGAGAACAAATATACCCTATTAAATTAAAAAATACAATAGGAAAATATATGTAAATAAACAACATAAGAAGTATATGAAAATTTATTAGGTCATAGTCACATAGAAATATCACACTCGTGAAAAAAAATGTAAATAGAAAATAAAACCTTATAAATATGATTGGAATTTTTTGAAGGATACAAAGGTACTTGAGAGAAAACAAAGTAAATGATAAATAAATGAAATGGAACGTATTTTTATAAAGTATAAAGTTACTATAAGCATAAAAATAGTAATATGACCATTAGAATCATAATATGACTATTACAAGAGTAATTTGAGTATTAAAATAGTATCTTGACCATTAAAATAGTAAAATGGCTAGTAAATAATATTTAATATTTATTAATTTAATAAATATAAAAATTATAATGTTATAAAACAAATATTGATATTTAAATATTCAATGAAATTATAGGTTTCTATATTTAATAAAGTGTATTGTAATATATTTAATAAAAACCATAATTTTAATACTAATATTATAATATTAAAATTTTAAATAATTATTAAAAATATTTTGATTAAATAAATTTTATTCCTGGAGTCAACATGTCAAAATTTAACAAGGGTGATTTTTTGGTAATTTTTTTTTAAAAAGTCAATTTTTAGGGGAATAGAAAAAATTACGTTTTTCACATACCACATGATTTTTCATAGAATCACGATGTTTCATTTAAAATGAATATTTGTAATATAATTTCATCTTAACTGGTGAATTTATATTGTGTTCATTTATATCAGTATTATATCTTGATATGTGTTTATTAACATTGATGAATAATTTATAATAGACTTGAGTAACTTATTTTTCTTGGCTACTAATTTTCACTAATTGGGTTTTTAATGAATAGTGGTTATTTTCTTTCTAAATTGAAACTGTGGAAAGAAAACTAAATATAATAAATTGGATATTGATGAATTATTTTCTTTTAAAGGATATAATATTTTATAGGTTGGGTGAATATAGTATGTTGGGTCCCTTCTAAGAATTATGTAGTCTACACTTAAAAATTTCCTTGAGTTACTTTTTAAATTAGATTCATTAATATATTTATTTAATAAATTATGTCTCATTATCATTGAATTAAGAATTATGATTCATTAAGAAAGAAAATATATTTTTTACTAAAGTGTGTTTAAATATAATTTTATCATTAATTGAGAGTTGGATTGTGAAATAAATTTCATCATTGAGTTAGAAGTGGGGAGTTTTCTTTTGGGTGATATTTTCAATTGTTTTCAGAATTCTTGGAATTTTTTCATTGGTAGTGAATTATATATATAAATTATTTTATTAAATTTTTTATTTTACCAAAAATTATCACTATGTATTCAAATATAGAGGGAATTTACAAGGAATCTTGGATACTAAATTTTTCTCAAGATGGAGGCATCTGTAATAGTTGGAAAGATTCACCAAAAACCAGGAATTAATTATAAAATAGGCATGGTTCATTGATTCTACATTCTATATGTGTCAATTAAAGGAATTAATATTCTATTATTCTTATTTATTCTATATTATTTTAATTGAGACATGTAATTCATGTATTGTGAATATAAGATAGTGAAAAACCTGATGAAATTGGAATAACATCCATATGAGTTGAGGATTGAGGTATTTTTCCATGAGAAGTTTAATATTTATACAATTATATCTAAGATATAAAGGAAAGGACATAGAATTTATGGATGATGGAATATATATTTTTTAACTCTTATATTTATAAGATTCTAATGATTTATTGTTTTTTAAATTTTAAATTATGATTTTAGTAATACTTTAGTGGGATTTGTTGATTCAATTTTTTTTATAAAAGTGAGAATATCAACAACATGTAAAGATCCATATTTAAAATAAAATACCAATGTTTTTTTAAATAAATAAATATTACATGATTTAAAACATTATGATCTTGTTAATTGATTGAAACATAATGAAAAGAGATATTTTCTCTGAATTATATATTCTCTCTAACATAAAATTCCATTAATGTTTGATTCATGAATTAAAAATATCATTTTTATGACCCTCATGAATTGATTAACCTACTAGGATAATTTGGAAACCAATAGAGAATTGATCTCTCTAGGGATTAGGAAACACATGGTGGAGATTCCTGGAGTATAAAGGTGGTGTGGTGGAGTTTGGTAGTGAGTGGGTGAAGTTTCATGACTATGTGATGCTTGATGAAATAACTATAGAAGAACCATGTGGTACTTCTATTTTGACATGACAAAGACACCCTCACAATGTGTCTGGGAGGTTATTAACTATTTGATTGATAGATTAGATGGTCATTGTTTTGTTCACAATTACATTGTTAGGTTAGGATATTGTCCAACCATGTATATTCCACTATCTAAAAAATAGTAATGGATTTATTAGGGGATGAGATAGTGGATTTTGGGGTGTGATTGGCAGTGTTTTGGGTTCCACAAGGAACCCCATCATTCATCCATGTCCTGTAGGGATCATGGGGGTGCATAAAGAGTCCAAATTAGTCATTTATAGTGTATTTTGGATCATTTTGATATCAAAAATATAAATAATCCCTATTTTGATCATTTTGGTGGAGTTTGGAAGTCCAATTTGATTAATTTTCATTAAAATGGAATCATGAGTTTGTGTTGACTTTTATGTGAAGTCCTTCAATAATATAATTCCACTGGTGACATGCAACCACTATATAGTTGTCTTTGAATCCTTATATTTTTAAAATATCTACTTCATTATTGAATTATTAATGGAAACTAAGAGGATTATTCACTAAATTATTAATGATCTCATGTGTGGATATTTTAAAGACTTGGGTGACTTAGAGATTTGTTATAAATTATATATTTATAGTATAAAATTCCTATGATGATGTGTATTACTTAGTGAAGACATGAATTGCATATGTTTATGTAATTAATCATTAAATATGATTTATAGCGTATAATTTATGTAATTAATGTGAAATTAAAGATAAATCAATCTTGGAATCACTTCAATATATTTTGTTTGTTTGTTTTGTTTTCATGAATAATAGACGATATATATTATCATAATATGGTGATTATTTATACTATCACCACTAAAAAATAATCCTTTAATAGTGCTAGTATAAGCCTTTATTAGTGCCAGAAAAGCACTGACTACCTCAGCGCGGTTAAAAGGCCAAGGATTTTATCAGCGTAAGAAAAGTGCTGATAAAGGGTTTCTTTATCAGTGCAAATAAAAGCACTGATAAAGCATACTTTTATCAGTTATTTTAAAAGTATTGATAAAATACACCATTAATAATTACTTTTATGTAACATTGATAAAGATACCCTTTATCAGTGGTTTTAGTAGCACTGACAAAGATTCATTTATTGATGCTTAAAAAAACATTGATAAAGGATCCCTTTATTGTCACTTCTACAAGAACTGATAATGGATATATTTATCAGTTCTTTTTAAGTAACTAATAAATGTATATTTATCAACTCTTTGAAAATAACTCATAAGGGGATCCATTATCAGTGCATTTAGTAGCACTGATAAAGGGATCCTTTATCAGCACATTTAGTAGTGCTGAAAAAGGGAAAACTACAGTGTGATGCTACAACACCCTTTAACACAAGAAACAAGGCATAAAATTTTCTCTAACAAAATAATGCATCACCAAAAACAACAGAATAAGTTAAAAAAATAATATAAAAATACTGAATTTAAACTAAATAAAATTTCTTACACAACTACAAGAAAAAAACTATTATAGAGTATGTTAATTATTGTTTTTACCAAAATTAAGGTCAATTTTGAGTAAAAAGGTGAAATTTGAGTCATACTAGTCACACCATGAGTATAATTGAGGTTTTACTGATTCTAACATTCAAAAAATTACTTATGGATCATTTTCCTAAAGTATCAAAACAATCTGAATGTGTTTTCTTAGTTTTGAGTATGTTAGTAGTTTTTTTATTAAAATTAATGTTAGTTTTGAATAGAAAGATGCACTTGAAGTCAAAGAGGTGACATTATGTTTCGTATTGAGGGTAATATTATTCCAACACATCAGAAATTTCTTATGTATCATTTTCCTAAAGTACCAAAACAATCCGAATGTATTTTCATGGTTTTGATTTTGTCAGTTGTTTTTTCACTAAAATTAATGTCAATTTTGAATAAAAAGATGCACATGGAGTTATATCTGTCACAAAGTACATCAGATTAAGGTTTTTCTAATTCATATATGTCCAAAATGACTTATGGATAATTTTCCAAAATTACGAAATCAATCATAATTTGTTTCCTTGATTCTGAGTGTGCCACTTGTGTTTATTTACTAAAATGTCATTTTAGACCGGAAACAAAAACTATGATCCATAAAGGTGGTATCATGTGTGGTTTTGAAATTATAATGATTCATAAACATAAAAAATTAATTATAAAACATTATCCAAAATTATCAAGACAATATGAGTGTGTTTTCTAAGTGTTTAGTGACTAACACTTTTTTGTATTAAAATGTCAATTTGAAACTGATAACGGATACTTGGAGTCATACTGGTCACACCGTGCATCAGATTGAGGAGAGACTGATTATTACACATCCAAAATGACTTATGGACCATTTTAATAAATTAACAAAATAATTCCACTGAATTTTATTAGTTTTTCATATGTCAGTTGTTTTTTTCATTAAAATTAATATCAATTTTGAATAAAATGATGTACTTGGAGTGATATCAGTCACAAAGTGTGATAGATTTAGGTTAGGTATATTACTACACATCCCAAATTAATTATGGATAGTTCTAAAAATGTATCAAAATAATCATAATTCATTTTCTAATTTTTTTAGTATTCCACTTGTTTTTTTACTAAAATGTCATTTTAAACTTGAAACATGCACTTTGAGACATACAGGTGGAATCATGGCTGGGATTGACATGATACTAATTCATAAACATCAAAAATGAATTAATAATTTTTTCCCAATTTATTAAGACAATCCAAGCATGTTTAATCATTTTTAAGTGAGTGATACTTTTTTTAAATAAAAATGCCAATTCTAAATTGATAATGGACACTTGAAGTCATACCGGTCACAACATGCATCATATTGAGGTGCGGATGATTCTTATAATTCAAAAATGACATATGTATCACTTTACTAAAGTACCAAAACAATCCAATTTTTTTTCTTGGTTTTGAGTATGTTAGTTTTTTTCACTAAAATTAATGTCAATTTTGAATAAAAAGACGCACTTAGAGTCATACCAGTCACGCCGTGTCTCATATTGAGGTGTTACTGATTCCTATTCATCCCAAAGGACTTATGGATTATTTTAATAATGTATTAAAACAATAATAATGTGTTTCCTAAGTTTTGAGTATGCAACTTGTGTTTTTTTACTAAAATTTCATTTTAAACTGAAAACAAACACTTTGATCCATACAGGTGGCATCCTGTAGGGGTTTTACATGAGACTGATTCATACAAATAAAAAATGTATTATGAACTATTGTCCCAAATTATCAAGATAATCAGATCATTTTTTCTATATTTTCATTGAGTGAAACTTTTTTGTATTAAAAGCTCAATTTTAAACTGATAATAGACACTTGGAGACATACCAGTCACATCGTGCATTGGATTGAGGTGTGGATGATTCCTACATGTCAAAAATGAAATATTTATTGTTTTACTAATATACCAGAAAAATATAAATGAGTTTTCTTAGTTTTGAGTATGTTAGTTGTTTTTCCACTAAAATTAATGTAGATTTTGAATAAAAAGATACACTTAGAGTCATAACGGTTACACCATACGTCAGATTGAGGTGAGGATGATTTCTAAACATCCCAAATTACATATGGACAGTTTTCTAAAGTATAACAAAAATAAAAATTAATTTTTTAATTTTTGAGTTTTACACTTGTGTTTTTACTAAAATGTCATTTTAAACTAGATACATGAACTTCAAGTCTTAAATGTCACATCATGTGGGGGTTTTAAATGAGACTGATTCATATAATTCACAAATTAATTATGAATATTTTTCCAAAATTATCATGAAAATCCAAGTGCATTTTCTTATTTTTTAGTGAGAGACACTTTTTTTATTAAAATGTCAATTTTAAACTGATAATGGACACTTTAACGCCAGATCTCCTCAATGACTATGATATATAAATGATGATTTTCTTCCAATAGTTATTTCATACACTCAAAAAAATTATTATTTCATTACACACATATTTATTCAAAATTTTAAGTTTGATCATTTAACTATTTTATGGTTTGGTGTTGTAAAGATGTTGCTTCAATAACACTAGTGTAAAAATTGAGGCTTCTAACATAGAATGATCTTACTGGTGGATTAATAACCTGTATAAATTCACTTAAAAAAGTGGTGAAAAACTTATTTCAATAAGTCACCTGAAACACTTGAAAAATGGGTCTTATATTAAGTGATAAGTTTCATGTGCACTTTTAAACAATTCTACTCAAACACAATCATGGTATGATTCCCATTCTACTACATTTCCCCAAAATTATATTGTTTATAAGCTAGAGATTTATCTCCTCCTCTGGATTAGTCTCCACCTTGGTATTTTCCTTTCCTCCTCCTCCACATCATTCTATAACTCTAACTTTTCTTTTACCTTCACCTTTACCTCCACCTCCACCTCCACCTCCACCGTTGTGATTTCCCAATAAGTTTATTATTTTGTGGTTAAAACTTCTAAACAAATTGATTTCCTCCATTATATTTCTCCTCAATAAAGAGATCAAAAATAATATATAATCATTATGACACTAATTCTTCACACCCCAAATATATTTTTAAGGTCATAACTCTTACTAGATCATGAACATAACAGGTAATATCCTAAATTCGTGGTTGACATAAATTCTAACAAAAAGTAGACTTACCACTCATCTCTAAACAAATTTATTTATTCTTTTGAGTAACTAGGTATTCATAAATCTTGATAGTGATGAAAAAATATAGACAATTTTTTTTAAAGATATTTAATGAAATTGTAATTACATTCGAATATTACCTGTTGGGAGATGCTGGTCATTTCATGATTTTTTATTTCTTTCATAAATTTTCAAACATAATATGCACAATAAATGTCATTATCTTATTTCAAACACTATAGAAAGATTGGTAAAAATAATTAAATTGTTTTATAGTTAAATATTTATATATATACCATAATTTTTTTATATTTGTAGTAATTCATAGTCTTTATCCCTTCAAACACTAACATCATTCCATGATCTATCCTATATTTAGTGACCACCCTATCATAAAAAAATTCTTATTAAAACACACCCTGAACATATAATTCAAATTTTACCTATAAAATGTTGATTTTAGTGTATTAAATATTTTGAATACACATAATGTGTTGTTGGTTGGTTTCATATCCACATATTGGATCCAAAAAATAAATATTCGGGATGTCCATATTGATTGTGATCATTATCCTGTGTGTCCTAAAAAACAATTATGTAATGAAAAAAATTCAAAAACAAAATTTAGGTGATTAGATTATAGAGTTTTACCTTTGCATTGAAGGCCCTAAAGAGAGTCTTCCATCATATGATTTTTTATTAAACTCTTCAAGTAACTCATCTCTTTTTCTTCTCAATTGTTTTCTTTCCCAAAGTAAGTTCTACTATAGAAATGATATATGGATTAATAAATCAAAATCATGCTTCACATTATCTTCCATTTATATTGATATGATATAAACGCATCTAAAAAATATGAATAGTTATTATCTTTAATAAATATAATTGTTCACTATTTAGAGAAACGTATTATGAAAATTTACCTTATGTATGTATTTACAACCGAGACACCCAACCATTCATACTTGAGAATCTAATTTAGAGTCTTGAGACCAATTCTATATGTCAATGAATATCCATATATTTCTTCTTCATATTCATTGTAATACATAGTTTTATTTTTAAATGTTGTATCTATATGAATTTTTAATGATAATAAATCTTTCTCTAGAATTGGTGGGGAGAAGGTACTCTCGGAAGGTTGTTTAGTTTTCTTGGTCGATTCACTGTATTTTCTTAATTCAACCATCCATTTTTCTACCACTTTATCCATATTTAATATCATACCTAACTTAAGATATTTTATCATCAACTTTTATAGGTTTTTTCATATGAATTTTTTTTAAAGATGTACCTCGTGTATCTCTATAAGATTAGACAATCATGCTTTAAAAGTTCTAATAGAATCTTCGATCGTTGTAATATCTGAATCATCTATTGGAACACACAACCCATGAGTTGGCTCATGAGCTACCTTAATCCCCACTCTCATGTGATCTTTTGGGAGGTATTTATTGTGTATCTGGACTCTTGAGATATTTTAAATTGTACCCATCACAACACGGTGGTACATGGGTGTTGATAGATACAAATCACATACAACTATACCCTGTAGAATTTTAGTAATATAAAGTTATCAAATGTTTTTTGATTCACGTTTAAGAGAAAGCAATGAAAAAATTCATTACCTTAGGTAAGGTATGAAATTGAGGGGAATGACTATCCTCAAAGCTAGTGGGATCATTTAGTTCATTGGGGATCTTTTCTCCACTGCTAATTCTCTTTGATCCTTTCTTATACATTGCTCTTCCCAACCAGACCACAAAATTACATCTTGCAGTGAGCCTATATTTGTCTAAAATTGTCTCACCATATTATATGTATCTTCATGTGGATTTATCTTATTGAAATATTTTCAAGGGGATACTCCAAATCATAATATACTAAAGATACCATACTATTTAGGCCACTTCAAAGCTTCTGAAAGTAGATTTTCATTTGGTACAGTCATTTCCAATTCTTATGTATAAATTGTTTAGAAAATATGAATATAAATAGATTTTTTATGTAATATTGTTATAAATTATTATGAATTATAATTAGGTCATACTTACACATGCTTCCCATACTATTTTTGTGTTTTCATTAGCTAATATACCCTTCTTATTTACCCGATCCTCCTTCCACAACACATGATGTGGGATAAAAGTGGCTTCATATTTTGATTCATCAATCTGCATAAAAAAAGAACATATGATGTTTCATACCACATAATTAAACATTTATTGTTGATTTAAACTAAATACCAATTTCTTCTCTATTGAATCATACCCATCTTTTCTTTGCGACGGGGATGCGTTGGTTTTGATGCACGTTATTCATTTTCATCACTCTTTTTATGTTTCATAAATTAACAATTTTAAATCAAGTTGGAAAAAATAAATAATTCCAAATAATATATTATTGACTATAATGAACCTAACATGATTTATCATTATGACGATTGATGAAATAGTCAATGTTTCCTACTTTATAATATGTGCATAATTAACTGGTGTGTGAGGCTTTATTTTCCCATTAGCATCCCTATGATATAACTTTATAAGAAGTTTCCAGAAGCCTCTATGGAATTTCCCAGTGGCCATTAAGACAAATTTATTATGTAAATTTTATAAAATAAATGAACTAGATAAGTAATAATGAAAATTAAATCAAAATTTCATTATATATATTTTCAGTAAAATAGAGAAATTATATTGTAACATTACCATTATATATTTCCAAAAGGTTTCCTTCATTACAATTTGGACATGAAACCATGAATCAAAATCAATCATCACATTAATCCTCATTGTGACCCCAAGATAACTAATGAAGATTGAATTTTTTAGAGTTAATAGGTTGGTCGTGTTTATTCCAAACAACCTCAAATTTTATACCCTGACTTATTGCCTTGATAATTTTATTCACCACTGTGATGATGTGTTGTTTTTTTTGTTTTCATCAACATGTTGTTTATCCCATAATAATTCCACAGTTTCATCATCAGTAATCTGTTCTTTCTCATGATTAGTAACATCATCATGTGTAAAAGACATTATCTTCATTAGTAGTCAAACATTTAATTTGTATTGAATAATAATAAAAAAAACACTCTATGCATAAATGTATAAATTTTCATGCATATTGAATGAAAATTGTTACTATGTTGAACATAGATATAATAATTAAATACTGAATTAAAAATTAACTTCAATTCCTTTATTTAATATATCCTCATAAATTTATTTCCATCAATATCTTGATGATGGATTGGAATTCCTTTTCCAAACTAGCCTTCCTCCCATCATCATGGTTCCAAAGTTCCTTGATGATATACCTCCCAAACATTTATTATTTCATTTTGTTGTTTGATATCTATCTCTCATTTTTTGGACATCCAAATATGTTACTTGAACTAATCAAACCAAAATTGATCCCATACTAGGTACTGGTGATCATTTTAGATGATCACTGCTTAGAGTAGTTCAAACAGCATAGAAGAGATGGGGGATGAGTCTCAAGCAACAACATTCATAATAAATATTTCGAAGATGAAATTCGAGTGGGCAGTGAGGTTCAAAAATAATATAAATGAAATTTTATTATGGATTCAAACATATTACATTTCAAAAATTAAAGAATGAATATTCAAATATAGATGAATTACACTCACAATCATTTACTTCCACCAGAAAACAGTTATTATTTTCTACTACCTCTAATTTTTTTGGTAAGGATTAGAGGAGATTCAAAATTGTGGTGGTATTAGTGTGAGGTGGATGGGAGATCTTGAAAACAAAAAGTTTCTCTAAGCTTACAAGAGAAATAATACTAAAGATGAAGTTAAAAACAGGTTTGGAGAGATCTAATCATTGTGGTAAGAATACCTTCCAGATTAAGATTGGAACCCTTTTGAATTTATCACGGTTGAAGGGAAATGGAATAAAAAAGGCATGTTTGGAATGTTTTTTTTTCAAAAAAAAAAGTGCAACATGAGTATTTTCAGGAGGTCACTCATCATAGTAGTATTCTCATCCAAGTATTCTTAACTGCAGAGTTCTAAAAGGATCCACTATAACCGAACTCAAAGTAAAAGTAATTTTTAATAAAGTGTTGTAAAAAGTTACTGAGTAATTCATATAAGAAAATTCATATTAAGAAACCATAATAATTAATTATAAAACACATTTTATGACACCCCCTCTTTCGGTTATGGGATTTTTATTTGGTAAAGTAATATATGGTTTTTATTGAACATGATCTTTTAATAATATAAAAATTGAGTATTCATAAATGATGGCTAAAAGCCAAGTTGGTCATGCCATACACATGTTTTCTCTATACCCAAAACCTAAATGAAGAAACTAGATGGTTTGGAGGACAATTAGAACATGGAATTGTTTTAAAAGATGAATTAGAATCTCTATGTATTGAGTTAGGTATCCAGATAATGGAATGAAAAATTCAATGATTTCATGATTAAGAGAGGTTTCACACAAAGAAATACTAATAGTAATGTGGGGGGAGGGTTTTATAGTTGAGGGTTAGGTTAGTAATGGATAGGGGTAAAATTTTAATTTCCTATATATAGTTGTTGGATCTATTGAAAGTAGCTGAGGATAATTAATATGGGAAGAGGTTGTAGGTGGAGGAGGACTTCAATTTCCTATGGCATACAACAAGACTGTTTAGATGGCTTTTTAACTGGCCTTATGGTGAACCATACATAGATATTCATCTTCATTTGACCTCTACTAAATGTTCTATAATTATTCTTGAATGTCCATATCCACTACGACCAATTGAATTGTTCTAGTTGATTCTTCTATTTTTTCACTATTATGCTGATGATTTCGATCTATTGAATTTTTTTAAGAGAGTTACATTACTAGAAATAGGATTTAGGATTATTAGACTATAAAGGCCAACAAAAACATGTGTTTTATCTTTTTAATTGAAGAAAAAACAAATATTTTAATAAAAACACATAAAAATATGAAAATTTAAGTCCATATAGAACTCATGTTTAGTCAATTTTATAAGAAAAGTTAATTTTTATAATTTGTTTTTTGTGTGAACCCATGTATTTTTTGTTTTGTGTTTACATGTTTTTCGTATATCGTGCTTTGTGTGCACATTTTTTTATTCACAAGTGTTATATGTTTTCTATTCACATATTTATATATGTTATGTGTTTTTTTATTCACATGTATCGTAAGGTTGTATTTATATATGTTTTTTTTTGTGTTCACATGTATTTTGTGTCATGTATACAGTCATATAATCTACGTTATGTGTCTATATGTTTTTTTATTGACATATATTATACTAATGAGGAGGAATTTGTTATAAGTTTTGTTGAAATGAGCGCATATGTTGTTTCCCAATTCCATACTACATTGTATTCTTTGTTTTATGTGATTGAATGTATTTTTTTTCACATGTGTTCACACATGTGAACATATTTGTTATGTGTTTGTATATGTTTTTTGTATAACAACATATTTCTTATGTGGTGTAATACAAATGAAAACTAAGGAAAAAGGTTAGAGATTATGTGCTTTTTGACATCCATGGACATCATTTATATATTTTCAATAATATTTACCTAAAGATTATGGAACATGGTATCACCCTTGGTAAATAATAAAAATTGGAATAGTTATTAATTTGAAGTCCTTATTGGGATAAAAAGGTCAATTCCCCAATTCCTTGTTTGGTATATGGTAATTAGAGACTAGAAGGACGAAAGATAAACATAAATCAATGATTTGGACATTTCTTACGTAACAAATAGAATTAACAGTTCCAATAAACCCATTAAACATATATTTTGGACATATGTTGATTGACCTTACCATATGAAAACATCCTTCGCTTTCTTTGAAACCATTTTCTATGGAGGAAAAAAATGAAATAGAACCACTCATTGTATTTTATTGGTTAGGATATGAGATGTAGGGTTCATCATGGTTAAGAACAATATAACAACACAAAATGTAGAACCCAAAAAATCAAAAAACGAAAGAGAAAACGTATAAGATAAAATACATTAGATTCTAGCCTTGATTCATCTGAGGGAACATAAAGGAGTCACACTGGTAGTAGGGGTGTTCCATGAGAGCTTGAGATTCGTAAGTGACCGAGTCACAATTAGGTTCTTTTAAATTGACTGGGGACACTTTTAACATCCCTTTCAAAAAAGCATTGATAAAGATCCCTTTTATCAATGCTATATTGATAAGCACTGATAAAAGTGATATTTATCAGTGCTTTTTTTCACTAACAAATATTGATCTTCATCAGATCTAAAAATGCATTGATAAAATACATCTCTATCCGCAAAAACGTTTTGGCACTGAAAAATATTTCTTTTAACAACACTTTTTTAGTGTCGATAAATATTTTTTTTATCAGTGCTAAAACTTCAGTGGTAATAAAGGATTTCTAATTATAATTATTCAAATAAATTTAATACAATTTTATAATTATTTAAATGTATATAATTAATTATTTATAATTATATAAATACTTATTTTAATAAAATATTTATTTTTTTATTATAATTATAAATTTATAAATATAGTTAATCTACATTTATAAATATTTATTTAGAAATATATTTTCAAAATTATTGGTGGATACATAATCTTAAATACATTTATTTTAAGAATGAGGGAAATTGAATAATTCAAAATGATTATATTTTAAACACAAAATGACACTTCTCTCTATTCCTCTAGTGAAAGCAACCTATGCCCATGTGATAGCTACTCATAAGGATTTGGTACACCCCTAAAATGTAGTTCAATCAAGACTTTTGGATCTAATAAGGATTATCTAGAATCTACTTCTTTTCCACCTCCTGCTATCCATACTACTCGTAGACATGATGATATAAATGACATTGATAATGATATGCAAATCACTCCTCTATTCAAAGCATTATCGGTTTCTCAAGGCCCTTAGAAGGAAGCTGAAGATGAAAATGGCAAGGACTATTTGATTATTGCACCTGAAAAATCTTTGGCCTCAAGGATGGGAAATACTGTGACTGGTGATGTTGAACCAGGTCAATGTTTGGCATCTAAACTAATGACTTCTAGTAGGGAGGATAAAGAAGACTACACAATGTTCTCCACGCTAAAAGATGGTGTAGCATAGAAAAATAATTAGCAGTGGATTGTTTCTACTTGAAATCCCTGAGTTAAGTAGGTGACATCCATTCTTCTTTCTGGTGACCTTAATAATCATGTAAGAAATGATTTCACAAGGACCCAATCGGCACACCCTTATGAAGAACAGCGAAGGGTGAGAATTAAATAAGCCAATCCTATGGCAGTTCCTCTAACTCAAAACTATTGGGCTCAGATGAGAATTCAAAAAAGTAATGTAAGTATTTTTAATTAATTTTATATGATTTCTAATAACAGTAGTAACAATGATGGGAAAAATAATTATGATGCTTCGGGGTCTGAAATCATGAAGATTGATGCTATGTAGGAACCTTCATATGATAATGATGGACCATGGATACAAGCCAAGACCTATAGGAAGGGATGACACCCTTGGGGTAGGGGTGGGTGATTTTCTCATCACACTATTGGCACTCACTCAATAGTGGGTTAAGGTCATTTATTCTTACTTTTGTATCACTTTGCAGTTTTGTTGGTTTCTCATCTGTTACTTTTATTAATTTTCAATAAAGAGTCCTTTTGACCTAAAAAATGGATATATATATATATATATATATTGAAAATACAAAACATAATATATATATATATACATATAATAAAATAAAAAAATTAAAACATAAAATAAACAATAAAAAATATTAAAAATGAATGAATAATATACTAACTCTAATAGTATTAAAAATAAATAAATAAAATTGTAAGATTAAAAACATAATAAATTAAATGTATCATGCTATAATTAAATTCTAAAATATACTAAAATTTGAATAAATTACCTAAATATTAGGTGTATGTGTTTTTATATAGGATTTCATTAATTACGTAAATATATTTGGGTGTATTTTATTTATAAAAATTCATTAATTATATATATATACCTGCATTCAATGTAACACAAGATGTTTGATATATGTTAATTGAAAAATAAAAAAACATTAAAAATGAATAGGACATTAATATTTTTTTAATTATTAAATTTTATTCATTTTTTATATATTTATATTTAATATATATTATTTATTACTATTTATAATTAATATATATATATATATTATACTTATTCATTTTTATTAATAATTGTTTCATAAAAAAATTAATTTATGCATTTTTAATTTATTTGTTTAATTATTAAAATTTATTCTTTATATATATATATTTAATATATTCTATTTATTAATATTTATAATCTATATATATGTATTTTAAATTTATTAATTTTTATCAATAATTAATTAATTAATAAAATGGTTTATATTTTTCTTAATTTACTCATTTTAAATATTTATTTTTTTAATTATTTCATTTTCATTCATTTGACATATCTATAGATTTATTATATACTATTTATTAAGTTTTAAAATTTATATATATGTATTTTCAATTTATTAATTTTTAACAATAATTATTTAATTAATGAAATTGTTAATATTTTATTTTTTTAATTATTTCATTTTATTCTAGACCTTTACCAGCTCTAAAAAAGAGATGATAAAGGTCACCTTTTATCGACACTAAAAAAATTGTTATAACACTGATAATAATGGACTTTATCAGCACATTTTTCTAATGTTTATAAATGCCAGCACTCTTAAAGGCCTCTTTTATAGTAGTGTATTTTGATGATACTGAATTCCTATGGATAATGTAAAAACTTTGAATTTATAAAGAATTATATGGATTTTCACTTGAATGTGTAAGTTATAGAGACTTCATAGGGATGATATAGATATCCTATAATGATTATGTGGAATGAAAAAATTAATTGAGGATTTGGATTGAGATTAGTGGTGATACAAATATACTTTAGTAATGACATGGTATTCCATTGATAATGTAATGAATAAGTAATAGATGACATGTAATTCTTATGATGAAAAAGAGGTATTAGATCATGAACCTTGTCATTTGAAGTGTGAATTTATTTAAATGGGGATATAGATAAAATATTAGGATGAAATGTGAATCTACTCATAATTCTTTGAATGTTTCATGATAATGTGATTATGATATTATGATGTGCATAGTAATTTTATTATTATAGTGACTTAGTGAATCAAGGTAATCCTATAAATAAAAATGACTAGGAATTTTATACTAATGTTCCAAAAGATACAAAAATCATAAAAGACAATACAATAACTCTTACTTATTATATCAGGATTTACATGTGAATTATATATTGATCATTGATAGGATTGTTGAGTCAATAAGGTTTTCCTTATGACTTTTTCCATTCCTTCATTTATGGGGGAAATTGATAAGTCATCAAGGTTTCCTTATGACTTTACCATTCCTCTTCTTTTAAAAATCACAAACACCTTTTCTTAAGGAAAATTTAATTTTACCCCTGTTTTACTTCCATAAGGAAAATTTCCTTCACAAATGAAATTTACCCCTACCTTGTTTTCATTGTTCATATCAATTTTTTTCTTATTTGTAAAAATTGGATTCATATCTAAAACCTCAGAATCGTATAATACTTAGACATGCAACATTCTGTTTTACGATCTGAATTCTGGATACGAACTCTAATGAAGTTCAACTCTGAATTCTGGATATGAACTCTCATGAAGTTCCACTCCGAATTCTGGATATGAACTCTCATGAAGTTCCACTCCGAATTCTGGATATGAACTCTCATAAAGTTCCACTCTGAATTCTGATTACGAACTTCTCTAAGTTCTGAATCCGAGTTCTCTGAATTCAGACTCCAAAATATGATGAGGTCTGACTCCAAATTATCATGAACTTAGACTCCAAACTTCGTAAGTTCTGGTTCCAAATTCTAGTGAAATCAGACTCTGAATTTTCTTGAAATTCAGACTCCATATTTCTACAGAATTAAGGCTCTGAATTCCTACAAAACAGAATCTGAACATTCTTAAGTTTATAGACTCTGAATTTATTTTTTTACTTCCATTTCGAACTTTAACCATTTCCATTCCAAACTTTCATTTTCTACTCCATTCTGAATATCAGTTTTGTTATGCTTACATTTGTTCTATTACAAAACGATGTCGTGCTTTCAATTATTAACTAACAGTTGTTTGAGTGACATGTGTACAGGTCCCTCCGAAATTCAAGGAAGAATATGACCGTTGGAGGAGGGAGCCGACCATTGGAGCTTCACCTATAAATAGGAGCTCATTTGAACATGCTCATGACTTTTGGAATTTTAGTGCTTAGAACTTCCTAAAGTGATTTATAGAGAGAGAGGCTCTTATCAACTCTCAAGCTTCGTGCAGAAAGTTTGAACACCTTGTTCAATCTTTGACTTGTGCAGATTTTCTTCATGTGACTCCGATTGTTGTTGTATACAATCGAGGGCTTCTGGGGATAAGAAGATATAGGTTCCAACACCTTGATGTTGAGGGCTTCCTTGCTGAGGAAGACAGAGGTGTCGACTACCTGATAGTTGAGGGCTTATGGGGATTGCAAGACAGACTCTGATCTTCATATCGAGGGCTTACCCTGGTGTGGGTAAGACAGACATTCTTGAAATTATAAATCAAGGGACCTCTTATCTAGGGTTGTTGGATACCCTTCTCTTTGGGTTAAAATAGTTATTCCTTGTTACTTGTTTTGTTACAAGTTTTTTCCGCTGCATTTTGTATTGTCAAGGAAAGTATAACTTTCTTATACTTCCTTACCTGTACTCTGTTTTAGTTAGATTCTATATTCTTTAAGGTAGAATCTTAGTAGTTGTAATCTTTTTTTTAAGTTTCATTTCCCGAATCACTTTTCCAGAATCAAGCAAGTCTTTCAAACTTAGATGTGTTGTGAATTTTGGTTATGCACAATTTCCTTAGGGAATTTTTAAAAGGAAAAATTCACCCCACTCTTGTATCTAAGAATCTCATACTTATATATTCGATCCTATGTTTGGTATAATAGAGTATATCATACTCATACATACCATCCTAACAATTGGTATCAGAGCATTTCTTCCATCTGAATTAATCTCACGATTAGATTCATATGTTTTATCTTCTCCCTTATATTTCTCAGAATTGAAAATTTGGATTCATATTTCCAGATTCATATTTTTCGAATTCATACTTTTCGAAGTCACAGTTAGGATTCACTTTTTGCTTAGAGATACAATTTTTCTTGCTTAGAATTTTTTATTTTGTTTATAGACTTATACCTCTAACAAGTTTGTGTGCCAAAGTTTTTCTTAAGGATGACAGGCTTAAATGTTGGTTCCATAGACAATCTTAAATCAAACATACCACCAATATTTTATGGTAATGATTACGAATATTGGAGAGATTTCATGAAGACTTTCATTATCAAAACTGGGGTTGAAAATTTTGTTATGCTTACTGGTGGATACAAAATTCCTGATAAATAAGTAACTGCCTTTACAAATCAAGAAAAGAATGAATATCAACTCAACTATAAGTTACACAATACTTTACTTTGTTCAATGACTAGAAATATATATATCCAAATTTCTTCTTGTTAAGCAGCAAATTCTATATGGAAGAAACTAGAAGTTACTCACTTTGGAACTTCTAAAGTAATTGAGACAAGAAGATCCATGCTTAGAGCCGAATATCATTGTATTAGTTTTCCTTATGGTTAACCCATATGCAAAGTACAACAAAGATTCATGACTATAGTGAATAGTTTAAAATCAATGCGAGAGAAAGGTCAATATGATCAATCCCTTTTTGACAAGATCATAGATATTATGCCCAATGAGTGGGAATCAAAGAGAACTGCTATCGACGAAAACAGAAAGGTTACTAAAATTTCTCTTGATGAACTGTTTGGAACTCTTCTTCAACATGAGACTAGAATGAAGAGAAATGACGACAACATAAAGAAGAATAATGGGAATGGTAGTGTTGATTTTACTACAACTTCAAATCACATGAAAGATAAGACTCCTGAGAGAGTTACTAGATCCAAGTCTAAGAAGGTTATTATCCAATACGAATCTAGTGAGAGTGAAGTATCAGAAAATAAGTTATCTAATCTTGCTCGAAGGATGAACAAGATAATTGGACAGTGAAATTTCTAATCCAAGTTCAAGAAGATTGAAATGAAAGATAAGAAAGATTCAGAGGTCACATGCTATTAATGCAAGAGAGCTGGACACATAAGACCTGATTTCCCTATGCTCAAGAAGAAAGAAATAAAGGAAAGGCATTCTGAGAAAAACAGAAAAATGTATTACATGTCCAAAGCTAAGAAAGTGTTGAATTCCAATGACACATGGAGTACTAGTGGTGGAGACTCTTCAGATGAATCATCGAATTATAAATCTTCTAGATAGAAGAATCTTGGTCTTATAGCCAGGATACCTATTGATAATCATTGCTTGATGACTAAGGTAAACAATGCTGAATCAATGAACAATGTTTCTTTAAATGATAATGATAGTAAATATTATAACTCTTCGGATGAATAATCCTTTTCTGATGAAGATAATACTTTACCTACCTATGAAGAAGTTTCTAGGTTTTCCAAACTTCTTGAAAATGAGAATTCAAAACTCATGAAAAAACTCGATATGGAAAATTCTAGGAATATTATTCTTACTAAGGAAATATTAGATCTTTCTAAAGATATTGATAAGAAAAATGATGATTTTGAAATTATTTTAAAAAATCTTGAGGAAGTAAGTTCTGAGAAGAGTAAACTTTCTAACGGTCTAGAAAACGTAATTTATAAGAAAAATGTTTTCGAGCATAGCTCTAGCTCAAAATCAGATGTTTTTGAAAATAAGAACTATGTTATAAAACTAAAATCTGAAATATTTTTCTTGAGAAAGTGTTTTTAAAACTTTACCCTGGGTAAGTAAACTTTTGATAAAATTTATTCACAAATTCGACCTCGAAGGAATACTTTGGGTTTTGGTTACACAAGTTCTAAAACGATTTTTAGTAACAACTACTTTGTTCCTCAAAGTGCCCTATTCTGCACAAAGTGTCAATGTGGTGGTCACTGGGAAAAGAATTGTTCCTTAAACAAAACTCAATCATTAGGATTTCATAAGGCTTATTTTTCTAAGAAGATGTGGGTACCCAAAATTTTACTTTTTGAGATTTCTAGATCCAAGAAAGTCTGGATTCTGAAAACCTAACTTTTTATTATTTCTAGGAAAATAGGGAAATTACCAATAGAAATAGATGGTACATGGATTGTGGATGTTCCCAGCATATGACTGGTAACAAAAACTATTTTGAAAAGATTATCAAAATGAAAGGAGGAAAAGTAACTTTCAGAGATAATTCTCAGGGAGAAATTATTGGTATAGGTAACATCATTCTTCTTGAAAAAACATTAATTTCAAATGTTTTATTTGTTAAGGGTCTTAAGAACAAACTCATCAACATAAGTCAATTATGGGATGAAGGATACCTTGTGAATTTTAGGAATGATAAGTTCATAATACACAATTCCAAGGAAGAGTTTATTATTTCTTCCCATAGGCAAGATAATGTTTACACACTAAACTTAGAAGACCTTAGAAACCAAGACTTACCTTGCCTTAGTGTAATGGAAGATCAATCTTGGTTATGTCATAGAAGGTTAAGACACTGTAACCTTAGGAACTTATGGAAACTCTCTAAGAAAGGTTTAGTTAAGGATCTACTAGAGTTTAGATTTGATTCTTCAAAAGTTTGTGACCCTTGTCAATATGGAAAGAAACATAAATCAAGTTTTAAATCAATCAGTGAAGTCTCAACAACTAATGCACTACAGTTGGTGCATATGGATCTTTTTGGTCCCACACAAATTGGAAGCATTGGGGGAAAGTATTATGTATTTGTATTAGTTATGATTACACTAGATTTATGTGGGTCTATTTTTTAGAAAAGAAGTCTGAAGCTTTTTCTTATTTCAAAATTTTTAGAGCCCATTTCAAAAATGAGAAAAACCTTCCATTGAAAACTATTCATAGTGATCATGGAGGAGAATTTCAAAATTCTGATTTTGAAACTTTTTGTATTAGAAAAGGTATTACTCACAACTTCTCAACACCCAGAATACCTCAACAAAATGGTGTTGTTGAAAGAAGAAATAGAATTCTTTAAGAGATAACTAGAACCATGTTGAGTGAGTATTCTGTTGCCAAACATTTTTGGGCTAAATCTGTAAGTACTTCTTGTTATACTATAAATCGAGTTTTGATTAGATCATTTCTTAATAAAACTTCTTATGTGTTATGGAATGGTAGAAAACCTAGACGTTCCTACTTTAAGGTTTTTGGTTGCAAGGTATTCATTCTGAATACTAAAGATAATTTACACAAATTCGCACCAAAATTTGATGAATGAATTTTTTTAGGACACTCCACAACTTCTAAGGATTATCGAGCTTTCAATAAAAAAACTTGTACTATTGAAGAAACAGTACATGTCAAATTTGATGAAACTGATCCTTTTGTTTTCAAACAACTCCAACCTATATCCTCAGATGTGTTTTAAAAAACTGATTATCAACCTTTGATATAAAGTCCTTCTGATATGGAAAATTTTCTAGAAGATACTTCTGAAACATTTACCCCAGAATATTTCCGACCCTATGTTGATGAACAAGTTTTACAAAACCCAAACCAGTCATTTCTTAAGAATCATCCCAGTGATAGTATCATTGGTTATGTAAATCAACCTGTAAAGACTAGAAGTTCCTTAGGAAATGAAGTAGAGCATCTAACATTCCTTTCCCAATTAGAACCAAAAAGCACTGATGAAGCTTTAGGTGATGAAGATTGGATTAAATCCATGCAAGATGAACTAAATGAATTCAAAAGGAATAAAGTTTGGATATTGGTTGAAAGACCTAAGGAAACTTCTATAATTGGAGTAAAATGTGTCTTCAGAAATAAGTGTGATGAAAATGGAGTCATCGTTAGAAATAAATCTAGATTGGTTGCTAAAGGTTATAATCAACAAGAAGGAATAGACTATGAAGAAACTTATGCTTCAGTAGCTAGACTTGAATCTATTCATATTTTACTTGCCTTTGTTGCATTCTTCAATTTCAAGATTTTTCAAATGGATGTAAAATGTTTTTTTCTTAATTGTTATGTTCAAGAGGAAGTTTTTGTAACACCCGAGACTTTTATGTTATATAAATCATCAAAGGAATCTTTTTCTATACAACACTTGCTTGGCTTGCTTCACACGCAATCGCGACCTTCCTCGATAGCTTGCGTCGTACGCAATACCGAGTTTCACTAAACAACAATATGCTATTAAAACTAGCCGTTACGAATAGTAATAACCACTTTTTGAAATTTTATAAATTTTATTTTTCAAAATGGACTTCATTTTTGGACTCAGAATATCGAAATTAGCCTAGGGTGAAATTTTGGTATTTTTCTGAAAACTTTCAATTTTTGATGAATAGTGAAACCACTAAGTGGTAGGTTAAAAACTGAATTTTGCATAAAACTTAATTTTACCGCTTCTGTGAATGGAATTTCAAAAATCCGAGAGACACGGTTAATATCAAGGACTAAAATGTGGTTCAATGAGATGAAAATAATTTTTTGGTGAATAGTAACTTTTTACTATTTTTACCGCGGTTAATAGTAAATAGGGTAACTAAGGGTAAATATGATATTAATATTACCCTAACACATGTCCTAATTCTATTGGACAAGTGTAATTCGACCAAAAACAAACTTAGGAATAAAATATGACCATTTAGGCCCACTTGGATTAGATTAGGACATTTATTATTAATTTATTTAAAGAAGGGTTAAAATAGTTAAAATCAAAGTTTAATAAGTAAATCATTTTTAATATAGGGTTATACATAAGATATATTCGATTGTAAATATTCATTAGAAAGCTAAAAAGATTTCCTACATGATGGTATTTTATTTGTAATTTTTAGACATCAAATAATTTAATTTATTTATGACACAAAGATGATGCAGTAATTATCTTATTAATGAAATATTGACAAAATTGATAATATAAATACCAAAATAAATGTAATTTGAGACTTTTTATGAATTACACTAATTTTCTAGGTTACTATGATATATTAGTGTTGATTTAATCAACTTGGTTCGAACATATAATTCTGTTATGACTTTCACAAAAATCATATATCAAACAGTGTCAAAATTGACACAAAATAGTTTTTAAATCAAATATTATATTATTAATTGTTATTTTATTCCTAAAAATCTAAGGTTCGGCAAAATGACTTAGATAAGGATATATATATTAATAATAAACAATTTGGGGTTCGTTTGGCATGTTATAGTATGTGTATTAACCATATAGTGAAAGAAAACAAAAAGACATGGTAAAAGTTAAATTATTTAACTTAGAGTTAAATCTAATTGATAAGGTTAAAATAATACCCTAAACTTGTCTAAATCCTATTGGTTGATAGGATTTAGACCCTTCCCCACTTTATCTTCGAAATAAGACCATTTGGAACCATTATAAACCGATTTTGACTTTAATATAAAATAATATTTTGAGATATTCCTAAGGTGCCCCTCTCCTCCCTTATAAAAGGGCACCTCCTCCCCCTCCTCCTCACACCAATTTGAGCACTCAAGCTCGGCCAACCCCTGCCCTTTTCTCCTCTCCACTTCCCTAGAATAATCCTAGAGGTCCTGGTCTTCTCCAAAGACCAATCTTAGTTCCTTAAGTGGAGGATTCAAAGAGGCGTTCCAAAGAAGAGGTAATATCCATTACCGATCTTTTCAATTTCTTTCTTCTTCAACTTTTTCTTCTTTAGTTGTTTCATGATAAAGTAATAACATCAGTATTACTTACATACTGATATGTTATTATAAATATGAAACAACCCTAATTCACCTTCTATCCATCCTACGGAAAAATGAAATCACCGCGCGTGCGTACGTACGGAATACCGTCTCCACGCCGTGGTGTAATCTATTTTCCACCATCACCTTACAAGGATGGGTATAATGGTGTAATGAGTAACTATATATGATTATTATTAAGTAATATTGATACTGAAATAATATATATATATACTCCAATACAATTCCACGATCATAGGAATGATATCATCACTCGTGCGTACGTACGGAATACCGTCTCCACGATGTGATGCGACTCGTTCTACATGATCTTCATTTCATAATGATTATATAAATGAATTGAATGAATGAATATGGTATATACTACACTAATACCATTCTGGAAATGAATTATCTATAACCTAAAGATAAGAATAAGAATTTATTCGACAAAACACGCATAAGAACAAAAAGTTATAAAGACCCAAGTAACAAGTAACAATGAAATATTACTAACAAGAAGCTAATAATATGACCATATATGATATCATATCAATATGTATGATTCTGGAATAAGTCAATAACATTATTTAAACCATTATACAGGATCTTCGGACACGAACAAAGCAAATCGGACCTAAGGTAAGGGAAATATCACAATCTCATTTTTATCCGAGATTGTTTATTCGTAAGTATTTACTGGGGTTTATTTTATCATCCACATCCATGTTCCCTCAATATGTAATATTGTTTCCATCCACTTGAAATAGTTTAAATCCAATTTTACCCTTAGGTGAGTTTTTAGTAAAGAATATGAAAGGAATCTTTTGTCGTTTTTCCGTACGAGGTACTTTTTGACTTTTCCGACAAAAGTACGAAGAATGTTTTTTTTAACTTATACGACATGAATGGATTTTTAAAACATTACTTCAAAGAAGCTTCCTTTACAAGTTTTCAAGTTTATTTTTAATCAACTTCTTTTATTTTAAAGTTGTATGACATGTTATGAAAGGAAAAATGTTTTTTAAGAAGAAAGGATATTTTCCTCAAGAATTCAATTCAAGTGTTTTATCAAAATTATTTTCCATCTAAGATAATAAAGGGTTCTGTTTCTATCCATATTTTTACATTGATTTTACTATGTTGTGATGGAATTATGTTTATGAATTCCTTTATCTTATATGAATTGATTTATGATGTCATGATGTTTCAAGAATTCCATTTTTGTTACATGTGTTATGCGATGATGTATGTTTTATGATTATGTGGCACACATAAGAAAGGATTCATTATAAGATGGGTGGGACCTATATCTCCCTCCAATGCATTGGGTAATGATTTTATATCTCATGAGATAGACATGGCTGGAACGGAAGGTTATTTCGGTTCAGTGATACAGGACTGAAACGAGGAGTGAACTCGGTTCAGAAAGGGACTTTGTCCACTAAGATAGTCTTGGCAATGAGTCATGACTAACAAGAAATGATTTTCCATGATTATGTGTGCATGCCACAAAGTTTCAAGTTTTATGTTATGATTATGGGGATCTCATTTTCACTTCTATGATTTATTCCATGTTAAGATATTATGATCTCTTTTGCAGGTTTTGATTTTCATAAAGATATGATATGATTTTTATTTCCTTTATTTGCCCTTGCTGAGCATTTGAGCTCACCCTTTTATGCTTTCTTTTCCCCAGGTCAGGAAGATGGATATTAAGTAGAATATGCTAAAAGGGACCCTAGATATGATGAAATAAATGGGAGACACTGTAGAAGATTTATGAACCAGTTGTTTATGTTTCCCAGTTTCTAAAGACACTATACCTATACGGTCCTTTGTGGTTTTGTCATATGTTGTAATAAGTGTGCTTCAATTTTGAAGTATTAACAATGTATGTAAAGTGTGGGTCCTTATAGTTGGTATCAGAGGAAAGGTATAGTCAACCTTTGGAAACTAGGATGTGAAAGCCTTAATAAGAACCCTAAGAATAAGTCTAAGCATAGAACACAATTTTAGAAATGGCCTTGAATAACCTAGGATAAGACCTTAAGCATGAAAATTTTATTCTTGAATTATGTGGTTTCCTATTATAATTAGTGTTGCTCACACTATTCTTCTTGGTTTTAGTCAATGGCTGGAACCCGAAGGAACCGTGTTAATGCGGAATGCGATGGGCAACGCAATGATTGTCCCCCTGAGCAAACAAACGATATGGGAGCTGGAATGCAAAATCTTGTAGCCATGCTCACACAACTTTCTCAAGCTATGAATCATGCAGGATTTCCAAACGAGCAAAGGAGGGAGCAACATTCTGTTGAATCCTTCATGAGGCAGCGTCCACCTTCTTTCAGTGGGTCTACTGATCCATTAGTTGCTGAACAATGGATTAGTACTACTGAAAAGATATTTTCAGTTCTTCAATGTTCTGAACATGATAAAGTCATCCTAGCAGTGTATCGTTTGGAAGGAGATGCTGATCAATGGTGGAATCTTGTTAAGAATACGAGGCAAAGGGATGAAATTGAGTCTATGGAATGGGACGAGTTCAAGAACTTATTTTTCAATAAGTACTTCCCTCGAATTATCCGAACAAAGATGGAGAAAGAGTTTCTTGAACTGAAGCAAAGGGATGATGAATCTGTTAGTACCTATGAAGAAAATTTTACAAGACTTGCAAGGTACGCTTCTGGTATTATTATCCAACCTGAGAGTAAGATCGATCGGTTCTTTAGTGGCTTAAAACCAAGTCTTCGAAGGGCATTAGCCATAAGGGACTTCAATAGCTACGAGGAAATCGTTCTATGTGCTCTCAAAGTCGAGATGGAGATTGGAGTAACCCATCAGTCGCATGGGTTTGATAAGAAGAGGAAGATGGAATTCAAAGGAAACTCTAAAGAGCACACTGAAAAGAAGATGAACTTTCCCTTATGCTCAAAGTGTGGAAAGAAACATGGAGGGATTTGTCTTAAAGGGACAAGTAAATGTTTTAAATGTGGAAAAGAAGGTCATAGGGCATTTGAATGCCGTGATAATGGGAAGAAGATGTCTAATGATTCAAACAAAGGAAGGGATACACAAAATGATCCTGCTACACTTCAATGTTTCAAGTGCAAGGAGATGGGGCATTATGCCAATCAATGCCCAAATCCAAGGGTTGATGATGATGGTCGACGTCAACAAACTCTTAAGGCTAAAGACAAAGGAAAGTCACATGCAATTTCTATCAGCGAGGTGGAGTACGATAACGATGTGGTGAAAGGTACACTTACCATCCACTCTAAAGTAGCAAATGTTTTATTTGATTCTGGATCCACCCACTCTTTTATTTCTGAAAAATTTTATAAGGGTATCACCGTATTACCTCAAAAATTAGATGTTGAGTTAGCTGTGACAACACCTAATGGCACATCAATCGCATCAGAAGTTTATAATTCTTCTCCGATCGAAGTTTGTGGGAAAGTGCTTCCTGCAAATCTTGTGATCCTTCCTTTAGTGGAATTTGATGTGATTCTTGGCATGGATTGGCTTTCTCTACATGAAGCTCATATCAATTGCCAAAGAAGGGAAGTCACATTTCATATTCCAGATCAACCTACGATCGTCTATCAATGCAAGGATGAACATAACCTTCCAGTGGAAATTTCTTCCATCTTATGGGTATTGATTCCACTAAATGAAGGTTATTTATCTCAAATAGTTGGTGAGAAACTCACGATTAAGAATATGCCCATTGTACGGGAGTTTGATGATGTCTTTCCGGAGGAATTGTCGAGTCTTCCACCAAATCGTGAAGTTGAGTTTTCAATAGAACTCGTACCGGGTGCTTTGCCTATTTCAAAGACACCTTATAGAATGGCCCCAATTGAGTTGCAGGAATTGAAGAAGCAACTCCAAGAGAATCTTGATAAGGGATTCATATGCCCTAGTGCGTCACCTTGGGGAGCACCTGTTCTATTTGTTAAGAAGAAAGATGGATCAATGAGACTCTGCATTGATTATCGAGAACTTAACAAGATCACTATCAAGAACAAATATCCTCTCCCACGCATTGATGACTTATTTGACCAACTACGCGGAGCTCAATACTTTTCCAAGATTGATCTTCGTTCAGGGTATCATCAATTAAGGGTCAAAAGGGAGGATATACCAAAGACGGCTTTCCGTACAAGGTATGGACACTATGAATTTATAGTGATGCCATTTGGTCTTACTAATGCCCCTGCTATCTTCATGGATCTAATGAATAGAGTCTTTAGAGACTATCTTGATCAATTTGTGGTAGTCTTTATAGACGATATTCTTGTCTATTCAAAGAGAAAGGAAGAGAATGAAGATCACTTGAGAATTATATTGAAGACCCTGAGAAAGGAGAAGCTTTATGCCAAATTTACCAAGTGTGAATTTTGGCTTCAAAAAGTTGCATTTTTGGGTCACATAATCTCAAAAGAGGGGATATCTGTGGATCCAGCAAAAACAGAGGTTATCGAAAGATGGTCAAGACCAACAACAGTAACTGAGATCCGAAGTTTTCTTGGTTTGGCTGGATATTATCGACGTTTTGTAAAAGATTTTTCACGATTATCTAATCCACTCACAAAGTTGACTCGGAAAGGAGTTAAGTTTGTCTGGACAGAGGAATGTGAAGAGAATTTCAAGGAGTTGAAAAGAAGGTTATCCAGTGCACCTGTGCTCACACTGCCTTGTAGTGGAGAAAGGTTTGTGATCTACAGTGATGCATCCAAGAAGGGATTGGGGCGTGTTCTTATGCAAAATGATATGGTGATAGCTTATGCCTCACGACAGTTGAAAATCCATGAGCAAAATTACCCAACACATGATTTGGAGTTGGCTGCGGTAATCTTTGCATTAAATATTTGGAGGCATTACCTTTATGGTGAAAGGTGTGATATTTATACTGATCATAAAAGTTTAAAGTATATTTTCACACAAAAGGAGTTGAATATGCGTCAAAGAAGATGGTTGGAGCTGATTAAGGATTATGACTGCTCAATCCATTACCACCCTGGGAAAGCAAACAAGGTGGCAGATGCATTAAGTCGACAAGACCATGCTAGTTTATCCATGATGAGGATCACAAAAGATCCAATATTTATGGATTTACAAAGGATGGATCTTGGAATTATAATGGAAGGGGAAAAATCTTATCTTTCTCAAATGAATGTTCAACCATCTATACATGTGAAGATTAAAGAGGCACATAAAGAAGATGTCGAGTTACAAAAGAAGGTGAGAAATGTTCCTGAATTCAACCTTGATTGTGATGGGATAATAAAGTTCAGGAATCGGGTTTGCGTTCCTTCCATCCCCGAATTAAAGAAAGAGCTGCTGGATGAGGCTCATAGTTCTTCATTCTCTATTCATCCTGGAAGCACGAAGATGTATAGGGACCTGAAAGAGTACTTCTGGTTGGATGGCATGAAAAGAGATGTTGCTGAATTTGTCTCTCGATGCTTGGTTTGTCAACAAGTTAAAGCTGAGAGACAGAAGTCTAAGGGGATGTTACAACCATTACCCATACCTGAATGGAAATGGGAAAACATCACTATGGACTTTGTCACAGGACTTCCTAAAACATCCAAAGGCAATAATGCTATCTGGGTCATAGTTGATCGTCTTACAAAGTCTGCACACTTCATTCCTATTAGAGAGGATTTCTCTCTAGATCAGCTTGCCAGGATATATGTAAAGGAAGTGGTAAGATTACATGGAGTACCACTTTCTATTATATCTGATCGGGATCCGAGATTTACCTCGATGTTCTGGCGAAGTCTTCAGCATACTCTGGATACAGAGTTGAGTTTCAGCACTGCTTATCATCCCCAGACAGACGGTCAGTCTGAGAGAACAATTCAAACCCTAGAAGATATGTTGAGAGCTTTCTCTATGGATTTCAAAGGAGGTTGGGATCAACACCTACCTTTGGTAGAATTTTCTTATAATAATAGCTTTCACTCCAGTATTCAAATGGCTCCTTATGAAGCTCTCTATGGAAAGAAATGCAGGACTCCAACTTGCTGGGATGAAGTTGGGGAAAGAAAGCTATTAGGACCTGATCTCGTTGATGAAACGGCAGAAAAGGTCAGATCTATTCAACAACACATAAGAGCAGCTCAGAGTCGACAGAAAAGCTATGCCGACAACCGAAGAAAAGACCTAGAGTTTGAAGTGGGTGATAAAGTGTTCTTACGAATATCTCCCTGGAAGAGGGTTATGAGATTTGGAAAGAAGGGGAAGTTGAGCCCTAGATATATCGGTCCTTTTGAAATACTGGATCGTGTTGGGAAGGTAGCTTACCGATTGGCGCTTCCACCGAATCTCTCTCAAGTTCACGATGTGTTCCATGTATCTCTCCAGAGAAAGTACATACCAGATCCTTCACATGTACTTAGCTCAGAAGTTGTACCGCTGGAGCAAGATCTTTCTTATGAAGAACAGCCGATAGAGATTCTGGATCGTAGCGAAAAAGTCCTACGAAACAAGACCACTCTCTTGGTGAAAGTTTTATGGAGGAACCACCAACTTGAAGAAGCTACATGGGAGCTTGAGGATATGATGAGGGAGAAGTATCCTCATCTGTTTGTTACAAAGTGACGAATTTCGAGGGCGAAATTCTTTTTAAGGGGGGTAGAATGTAACACCCGAGACTTTTATGTTATATAAATCATCAAAGGAATCTTTTTCTATACAACACTTGCTTGGCTTGCTTTACACGCAATCGCGACCTTCCTCGATAGCTTGCGTCGTACGCAATACCGAGTTTCACTAAACAACAATATGCTATTAAAACTAGCCGTTATGAATAGTAATAACCACTTTTTGAAATTTTATAAATTTTATTTTTCAAAATGGACTTCATTTTTGGACTCAGAATATCGAAATTAGCCTAGGGTGAAATTTTGGTATTTTTCTGAAAACTTTCAATTTTTGATGAATAGTGAAACCACTAAGTGGTAGGTTAAAAACTGAATTTTGCATAAAACTTAATTTTACCGCTTCTGTGAATGGAATTTCAAAAATCCGAGAGACACGGTTAATATCAAGGACTAAAATGTGATTCAATGAGATGAAAATAATTTTTTGGTGAATAGTAACTTTTTACTATTTTTACCGCGGTTAATAGTAAATAGGGTAACTAAGGGTAAATATGATATTAATATTACCCTAACACATGTCCTAATTCTATTGGACAAGTGTAATTCGACCAAAAACAAACTTAGGAATACAATATGACCATTTAGGCCCACTTGGATTAGATTAGGACATTTATTATTAATTTATTTAAAGAAGGGTTAAAATAGTTAAAATCAAAGTTTAATAAGTAAATCATTTTTAATATAGGGTTATAAATAAGATAAATTCGATTGTAAATATTCATTAGAAAGCTAAAAAGATTTCCTACATGATGGTATTTTATTTGTAATTTTTAGACATCAAATAATTTAATTTATTTATGACACAAAGATGATGCAGTAATTATCTTATTAATGAAATATTGACAAAATTGATAATATAAATACAAAAATAAATGTAATTTGAGACTTTTTATGAATTACACTAATTTTCTAGGTTACTATGATATATTAGTGTTGATTTAATCAACTTGGTTCGAACATATAATTCTGTTATGACTTTCACAAAAATCATATATCAAATAGTGTCAAAATTGACACAAAATAGTTTTTAAATCAAATATTATATTATTAATTGTTATTGTATTCCTAAAAATCTAAGTTTCGGCCAAATGACTTAGATAAGGATATATATATTAATAATAAACAATTTGGGGTTCGTTTGGCATGTTATAGTATGTGTATTAACCATATAGTGAAAGAAAACAAAAAGACATGGTAAAAGTTAAATTATTTAACTTAGAGTTAAATCTAATTGATAAGGTTACAATAATACCCTAAACTTGTCTAAATCCTATTGGTTGATAGGATTTCGACCCTTCCCCACTTTATCTTCGAAATAAGACCCTTTGGAACCATTATAAACCGATTTTGACTTTAATATAAAATAATATTTTGAGATATTCCTAAGGTGCCCCTCTCCTCCCTTATAAAAGGGAACCTCCTCCCCCTCCTCCTCACACCAATTTGAGCACTCAAGCTCGGCCAACCCCTGCCATTTTCTCCTCTCCACTTCCCTAGAATAATCCTAGAGGTCCTGGTCTTTTCCAAAGACCAATCTTAGTTCCTTAAGTGGAGGATTCAAAGAGGCGTTCCAAAGAAGAGGTAATATCCATTACCGATCTTTTCAATTTCTTTCTTCTTCAACTTTTTCTTCTTTAGTTGTTTCATGATAAAGTAATAACATCAGTATTACTTACATACTGATATGTTATTATAAATATGAAACAACCCTAATTCACCTTCTATCCATCCTACGGAAAAATGAAATCACCGCGCGTGCGTACGTACGGAATACCGTCTCCACGCCGTGGTGTAATCTATTTTCCACCATCACCTTACAAGGATGGGTATAATGGTGTAATGAGTAACTATATATGATTATTATTAAGTAATATTGATACTGAAATAATATATATATATACTCCAATACAATTCCACGATCATAGGAACGATATCATCACTCGTGTGTACGTACGGAATACCGTCTCCACGATGTGATGCGACTCGTTCTACATGATCTTCATTTCATAATGATTATATAAATGAATTGAATGAATGAATATGGTATATACTACACTAATACCATTCTGGAAATGAATTATCTATAACCTAAAGATAAGAATAAGAATTTATTCGACAAAACACGCATAAGAACAAAAAGTTATAAAGACCCAAGTAACAAGTAACAATGAAATATTACTAACAAGAAGCTAATAATATGACCATATATGATATCATATCAATATGTATGATTCTGGAATAAGTCAATAACATTATTTAAACCATTATACAGGATCTTCGGACACGAACAAAGCAAATCGGACCTAAGGTAAGGGAAATATCACAATCTCATTTTTATCCGAGATTGTTTATTCGTAAGTATTTACTGGGGTGTATTTTATCATCCACATCCATGTTCCCTCAATATGTAATATTGTTTCCATCCACTTGAAATAGTTTAAATCCAATTTTACCCTTAGGTGAGTTTTTAGTAAAGAATATGAAAGGAATCTTTTGTCGTTTTTCCGTACGAGGTACTTTTTGACTTTTCTGACAAAAGTACGAAGAATGTTTTTTTAACTTATACGGCATGAATGGATTTTTAAAACATTACTTCAAAGAAGCTTCCTTTACAAGTTTTCAAGTTTATTTTTAATCAACTTCTTTTATTTTAAAGTTGTATGACATGTTATGAAAGGAAAAATGTTTTTTAAGAAGAAAGGATATTTTCCTCAAGAATTCAATTCAAGTGTTTTATCAAAATTATTTTCCATCTAAGATAATAAAGGGTTCTGTTTCTATCCATATTTTTACATTGATTTTACTATGTTGTGATGGAATTATGTTTATGAATTCCTTTATCTTATATGAATTGATTTATGATGTCATGATGTTTCAAGAATCCCATTTTTGTTACATGTGTTATGCGATGATGTATGTTTTATGATTATGTGGCACACATAAGAAAGGATTCATTATAAGATGGGTGGGACCTATATCTCCCTCCAATGCATTGGGTAATGATTTTATATCTCATGAGATAGACATGGCTGGAACGGAAGCTTATTTCGGTTCAGTGATACAGGACTGAAACGAGGAGTGAACTCGGTTCAGAAAGGGACTTTGTCCACTAAGATAGTCTTGGCAATGAGTCATGACTAACAAGAAATGATTTTCCATGATTATGTGTGCATGCCACAAAGTTTCAAGTTTTATGTTATGATTATGGGGATCTCATTTTCACTTCTATGATTTATTCCATGTTAAGATATTATGATCTCTTTTGCAGGTTTTGATTTTCATAAAGATATGATATGATTTTTATTTCCTTTATTTGCCCTTGCTGAGCATTTGAGCTCACCCTTTTATGTTTTCTTTTCCCCAGGTCAGGAAGATGGATATTAAGTAGAATATGATAAAAGGGACCCTAGATATGATGAAATAAATGGGAGACACTGTAGAAGATTTATGAACCAGTTGTTTATGTTTCCCAGTTTCTAAAGACACTATACCTATACGGTCCTTTGTGGTTTTGTCATATGTTGTAATAAGTGTGATTCAATTTTGAAGTATTAACAATGTATGTAAAGTGTGGGTCGTTATAGTTTTTGTTGAACAAACTCATAGCTTTGAAGATATAAAACATCCTAATCATGTTTTTAGACTTACCAAAGCTTTGTATGGCCTTAAACAAGCCCCTTGAGCTTGGTATGATAGACTTATATGATTTTTTCTTCAAAATAACTATGTTAAGGGAAATGCATATCCAACCCTTTTTGTAAAGAAAGATAAGAAAAATGTATTGATTGTTCAAATTTATATTGATGAAATTATATTTGGTTCAAATCATCAATCTGTAACTGATTCCTTTTCAGATCTAATGAAATTTGAGTTTGAAATGAGTATAATGGGTGATTTAACATTTTTCCTTGGTTTTCAAATTTCTCAAAAACTATAATGAACATATATATCTCAACATAAGTATATTAAATATCTCCTTAAAAAGTATGGATATGACAACACTAAAAGTATTAGTACTCCTATTGGTACCTCAAACACACTTGATCTTGATGAAGCTAGGAAACCTCTAGATCAAACATCTTTTAGAGGTTTGATAGGAAGCTTACTATACTTGACAGCCAGTCATCTAGACTTAATTTTTTTAGTATGCTTATGTGCTAGATATCAATCCAATCCTAAGGAATCTCATTTAAAGGAAGTGAAGATAATTTTTCGCTACTTAAAGGGAACCATGGATATTGTACTATTTTATACTTCTGGAAATGATTTTATTTTAAAGAGTTTTTCAGATGCTGACTTTGGTGGATGTAGAATTGATAGAAAGAGTACATCCAGAACTTGTTATTTATTAGGAGATTAATTAGTTTCTTGGTATTGAAAGAAAAAACACTTAGTAGCACTATCCACTGCTGAAATTGAATATGTATCAGCTAGAAGTTGTTGTGCTCAAGTGTTGTGGATGCAACACATACTCACAGACTATGGCTTGAGTTTTACTAGGACTCAAATTTTGTGTGATAACACAAGTTCCATTTCCCTTAGTAAAAACCCTGCACATCACTCTCATGCAAAGCACATAGATATTAGACATCACTTCCTCAGGGATCACACACTAAAAGAAGATATCATTCTTCGGTTTATCAGAATGCAATATCAACTTGCTGATATTTTCAAAAAATCTTTACCCTCCGATAGATTTGAATACATTAAATAGAAGTTAGGAATGATAACCGTGAGGTAATATTCCATAATTAACTTCTTTTTGAACCAATCTTTATACAGTAATAAAATCCTTTTCATAGGGGGAGTACATCTCTTATGAAGTCTTTCACTTTTTTTTTGTAATGAAGTTTTTTTAAGTCTTTCATAAAAGAGTTTTTTATGTTTCTTGTAATCATGTTTTTTGAAATTTTTGGAATAGAAATTTTCATACTGAAAATTTTCGTAATCGAAAGTTTTTTACTAGAAATTTTTGTAATGGAAATTTTTGTAATGAGAATTTTCATAATGGGAATTTCCATACTCATAATTTTCGTAATTGAGTTTTGGTACTCAAAGCTTTTGCAATAAAACTTTTTCATAGTGAGTTTTTTCATAGTAAACTTTTTCATAGTGAGTTTTTCTTAGTCAAATTTTCATCAAGAAGAATATCACCTATTACGAATAATCTTGTTATCCAATCCAAAAGGTATGATTTTCTTACTTAAGTTATCGTAGTCACTTTTACTTTTTGGTAATTTCCTTTGTTTTTAAAATTTTTCAGATTCATTTCTTCTTAAATCTGAATGTATATATAAGCCACTTATCAAGAAATTTCTACCATGAAGCCAATATCAAAATGAAAAGTATACATGGAAAGGTTGGTTCATCTGAACTTTTTCAAGTATGATTCTACCATCTCTAAGAATATCAAGTTAAATAGTTGAGAAGATGTATGCATATCTAAGACAGGTGTTCAAGATATGGTGTATCTGGAATTTCTCATAGAGTTATATGAATCAGTTTTCTTCATCAAAGAAGAGGGTAGGGAAAATTTTTCTTTTAAGAGTTATGGGAAGACCTACAAACTTACTCACACCAAGGCTTCAAGCTTTGTGGGGCTGGCGTATAAAGGGGAAGCTGAGTTTTCCTCACAAAAACTCCTGAATGTTCTTGGTAGTTTTGTTAAGGTAAAGTCCTTACAATGTCTTGGACTTGATGATGTCAAGACAACCAAAATTTCTCACCTATCCTCTAATAACCGGATCCTTCAGTTATGGGTACAAGGTTTATTAGTACCAAGAAAAGGTTACAAAGATACCCTCAAGAAAATTGATATATATTTATTAGACTTCCTATTAAATCTGAGGAAAATCAATTTGATGAGGCATGTACTTGTTACAATCAAGAACATCATAGATGGGAATATTAGCGCCCAAATCATCATATTTCCTACCTTACTTTCAAAGATGATAGTTCGGTATCTTGAGTCATTTAAGATTGCATGCAAATCAAATTCTGATAATTGCAAACTTATGCTTGTTAGTGATGACACTCTAAAAAGAATGAATATGCCTTATTCAAAGGAGACAAAAAAGTTTTATGATCTTCCAGAGGAAGAGGGATAATCCAATCCAGAAAATATTGAAAAAGTCGAGTCGTTGAAGAAGGTTGGAAAGAAAAGGAATCTTAAGGAAGTGGAGGAGACAGATAAAACCCCTAAAGCTAAGGAACCCCAATCCGCACCTCCCAAACCAAAGAAACAGAAAGCGTATCCGGATGAAGTGGTTGCAAAATGGAGGGAAGATAAGGAAAAGAGGAAATAAGGGGAACCTCAGTTCGGATTGGACCATGTTGAAGACAAGTCTTTAAGAGATAATACTACTGAATATATTGAGAAGATAGAAAAAGAGAAGAATATGAAGAAAAAATTATCTGAGTCTAAAGTTGTATAATCTCTTTTGAAAGCCACAAAAGTATCTTCCAAAAATATTCTTGTACTGGAAACTTTCCTAGTTGAGTCTTTACCTAAAACTCCGAGGAAGAATTTCTTCACTCTGGAAAAATATAATGAGAATGAAGTTGTTAAAGGATTATAAGAATAAAAGAAAGTAAAAGAAGAATAATAATAAAAAGATAGTGGTGATTTAGATGATCTGATTAAACAAGTTGAAGATTATTAAGAAAAGGAAAATCCATCAGAAAAATTACCACTCCGAACATCTGAGGCCGATTCCTCAAAGCTTGTCACTCCGGGAAAGGAAGAAGATAAAGATGGTAAGAAATATGAAGACAAGGAAGAAGAGAAAGTGAATGAATTATCTGAGGAAGAAAGCTATGAAAATCACTTTCTTGAGGAAGGAGCAAAGAAGGAAAAACCTGATGAAGACAAGATAGTTCAACTATCTGAAAGTGAGGAAGAATCACGTGATGAGGAAGCCATTCTGAAAGTTGAAAAGGTAAGAAAGTTTTTATAGAAACCCCAATGAAAGATATTATAAGGAAGAAGGATATTGGTGGATCTTCAAAAAGAAATCTTGTGTAAATTGAAGAAGAAAATTCACCGAGAAAAATGTCTAATTCGGATTCATCTGCACTGGGACAAGATTTTATTGTTGAGTCTCTGAAGAAATTGGTGGATACAATTCTGATCTTTCCTACAATAGACTCTAGATTCTAGATGCTTCAGCACAACTTAAATCAGAAGTCAGAATCCATATCCATGGTGATGGATAAATGTGTGAAGATTGAGGCTAAACATAAAAATATTATTATCAATTATGAGGTCCACAAAAAATCTTGTAGAAAAATGACTTTATGGTCAAAGAAAATTGATGAGGATTTGACAGAGCTTGATACCTTTCAGAATGATGTAAAATAAGCTTTTTATATCGAGGATTCCATAATGAAAAATCTTCAGGAAAAGATGACCCTTGAGAAAAATACTTGGAATCAACAAGTGAAAGATTTGAATGGGAAGCTTAACTCTATTGCTCAAAACTGGAAGGGGGAAAGAGATCTCCGGATTGAGATCACATAGAATCTTGTAAAGTAGGATGAATTGCTGAAGATTCAGGAAGATTCCATGAAGGCTCAGGCAGAGGTCCTGAAATCTCAAGAAGAATGCATTACAGCCTTGGAGAAGCAAGCTGAGGGGGACCACAAAGACTTAAAGAAGCTGAAAATCCTTCTGAAGAAGCTAATCCCCATGGAAAAAATAAGGCAAATAGACCAATCAAATACTTTGTTGTATTTTTCCTTGTAAAAATCCTTTCAATATTAATAAAAACATTGGTTGTTTGTGTTGTTTGTATTTCTTACTAATGTTTCAGGTACTTTATTGTTTTTCCATTCCCTCAAATTCTTTTTGAAAATCACAATGGGGGAGAATGAAAAAGAAATAAAAAGGTAGAAGGAAAAATCTAAAAGGGAGAAGAAAAATTTCTAAGTATAAGAAGAAATATCCCTAAGTAAGGGGGAGTTATCATTACGAAGACTTCCATATTCATAATAAAAATCCTATTCTTGAAATCTAGAATACGATCCTTAGAGTTTCAAAGCCTAAGGGGGAGTTAGTCGTATTCACTATTGATCATAAACAAAGGGAGATAAGCTTTAATTACAAGTCTAGAAATTTATTATAAGTCATTACATTCTTTTTCGTAAGGGACTTTTTTTATTCCTTCATTCATGGGGGAGATTGATAAGTCATCAAGGTTTTCTTATGACTTTACCATTCCTCTTGTTTTGAAAATAACAAACACATTTTCTTAAGGAAAATTTCATTTTACCCTTGTTTTACTTCCATAAGGAAAATTTCCTTCCCAAAGGAAATTTACCCCTACCTTGTTTTCATTGTTCATATAATTTTTTTTCATAAGTGAAAAAATCGGATTCATATCTAAAACCTCAGAATCATATAATACTTAGACATGCAACATTCTGTTTTAGGATCCAAATTCTGGATACAAACTCTAATGAATTTCAACTTCTAGATCTGGATACGAACTCTCATGAAGTTCCACTCCAAATTATGGTTATGAACTCTCATGAAGTTCCACTCCGAATTCTGGATACGAACTCTCATAAAGTTCCACTCCGAATTCTGATTACAAACTTTTCTAAGTTATGACTCTGAGTTCTCTGAATTCAGACTCCGAACTCTGATGATTTATGACTCCGAATTCTCATGAACTTAGACTCTGAACTTCATAAGTTTTGGTTACGAATTCTAGTGAAATCAGACTTCGAATTTCCTTGAAATTTATACTCTGGATTTCTACAGAATTCAGGCTCCGAATTCCTAAAAAACAGAATCCAAACATTCTTAATTTTATAGACTCTAAATTTAATTTTTATTTCCATTCTGAACTTTAACCTTTTCCATTCTGAACTTTCATTTTCTACTCCATTCTGAATAACAGTTTAGTTATGCTTACATTTGTTCTATTACAAAATGATGTCGTGCTTTCAGTTATTAACTAACCGTTGTTTGAGTGATACGTGTACAGGTCCCTACGGAATTCAAGGAAGAATATGACCATTGGAGGAGGGATTCGACCATTGGAGCTTGACCTATAAATAGAAGCTCATTTGAACATGCTCAGGACTTTTGGAATTTTGGTGCTCAGAACTTCCTGAAGTGATTTCTAGAGAGAGATGCCCTTATCAACTCTCATGCTTCGTGCAAAAAGTTTGAACGGCTTGTTCAAACTTTGACTTGTGTAGATATTCTTTGTATGACTCTGATTGTTATTGTGTACAATCGAGGGCTTCTGGGGATATGAAGACAGAGGTTTTAACACCTTGAAGTTGAGGGCTTCCTTACTGAGGAAGACAGAGGTGCCAACTACCTAATAGTTGTGGGATTGTGGGGATATCAAGACAGACTCTGATCTTTGTATCGAGGGCTTACCCTGGTGTGGGTAAGATAGACATTCTTGATAGTATAAATCAAGGTACATCTTATAGAGGGTTGTTGGATACCCTTCTATTTGGGTTAAAAGAGTTATTTCTTATTACTTGTTTTGTTACAAGTTTTTTCCGCTGTATTTTGTATTGTTAAGGAAAGTATAACTTTATTATACTTCCTTACTTTTACTCTATTTTCGTTAGATTCTATATTCTTTAAAGTAGAATCTTAGTAGTTGTAAACTTTTGTTAAGTTTTATTTCTAGAATCACTTTTCCAGAATCAAGAAAGTCTTTAGAACTTATAGGTGTTGTGAATTTTGGTTATGCAAAATTTCCTTAGGGAATTTATAAAAGGTATAATTCACCGCCCTATTGTATCTTAGAATCTCATATTTATATATTCGATCCTAATTTTTGTATATCAGAGTATATCATACTCAGACATACCATCCTAACAAGGATACCATGGTTTCTTTATTTACTCACCTTTCTTTATATGTGTGACACAAACCAGTGTTTTGTGGTATTTAATAGAAGCAATGTATTTGAGTGCATAATCATATATTAACCCAATGAATTATGTTAAATATATTATGATATCCATTAATTTACTCTCTTTTCACCCATAACTTTACTTAGTGTACAATGATGATACACCCGAGTATTTATTTATTTTTCACCCACTATGAAAGGTTTGGGGTAGACGATGATTCAAATAAGTTTTTAGACTTTTCTTTCTTATATATCTAGGATCAGGGTGGAAAATGATGCACAAAGTATTTACTATTTTCTCACCCACTACACTAGTTTTGTGTAAAACATTTCATATAGATGTTTCTATATCATTAGACCATCCGTAAAGGTTTTTCTCCTACATGCGACAATGAATTATCATAAAAGATTCAATAGATGTTAAATTTATGATTGGATTTGAAATATGATGTCAATATCAAAGGTAAATTTTAATGTGTGTTCTCATGTCACTACTCTTCCTCTGAGTTTTATTGAGTAATACTAGGAGAAACACATTACGTTATATGATGACAATATTCATGCAGGGAGAATGAGTTCCTACATCTATTGAGTGAGGCATACTATTATTATTTGGATTGATAGAGTATAATGAATGTTACACATGTCCATAAAATCAAGGGTCAGTTTGAGGCATGGGATACGATCGTGGGTTCATAGTGGCCTCTAGTAGGACATTTTCCGCATAGAGACTTTATTGTGATACCATGTAGTGTGATTTTATATTTACATAAAAATCTTTTTTTAATATTATGATTATGGAAAACTATTAGAAAGAATAAAATGAATATTAATTTGATTATTTATTATGTTATTTGAGGGATCTGGTTTTTTATACACTTTATATATTTTATTTTTTGATATACACTCGTAGTTTTTGAGAGTTTGATCACTACTTAGGTTTACTATATTGCATATTATTACTCACCCCTATATATGAAATTTTATATCTTCCTATATTATATCTATGTAGATCAATGGGTGTAGTTGGTGGATGATCTTAAATTATGGATATTGATAAATATATAACATTTTATGTCTTTAATTTTTCATCAAGGGGTCTATATTGAATTCATTAGTATTTACTTCAATAATTCATTGCATGTTTTTTACATTTTTTTTATGTATGTGGTTATTTATTTTTTTTATAGAATATTGTATTATAGATATTTTAATAATATATGAATTACTTTTATTATATACTTAGTTATTAATTTATACTAGTGTGGATGATATTATTTGCTATCCATTGAATTTTTTTTTATTTACAGGTAATTCCTTTAGTTTTTTTAGAAAATACCTTAACTCTAGTCACTAGCCCATGGATTATTGGAGATGTATCAGGAGAGTTCAGTTACCAAATGGGTGGGACATGAAAAATATATGTATACAAATATCATGGGACACCTAAAGACACGTTGAGAATAGATTAAATAAATGTAGATCATAATAACTTATAACTAAATATAATGTTTCTTTTTATTATATATTACATTATCAAATAAGCTATTTCATAAAAAACATTCAAAGAGGTGTTTTTTACACAAAAATAGAGGAGTGAGTAGTGTTATATGGGAAACACTATTTTATTGTGTCTAATTCTTAAATACATATAGAATTATCCTTCTATTCAATGATTCCTATATATAAATTTCCATTTATTCATCAATATCACCATTTGAAATAAATTAAAACATAAATCCTCCTAGATATTAAGTATTCTTCACCATTTCTTGATGTATTATCTTTATCACATATATTTTATATATTATCCCTTACTATCTAGAATATATTTAGCACTCACCTTCTTTGGTTTTTTCTACTACAATTTATATATTGAACTTAAATACATACAATTGTTGAGATATATTCTTCAAATTTACATAAACATATCAATATTATTTATAACTCACTATAATAAATATGATATTCATAATATGGTAACTTTAATTTTCCTCTTTGAATTTTTAATTAATTTATAATAATCATAAATCAACATTTCATTTTTGAATCTATTTAGTAAAAAGTAAATGATCTATATTCAAAAATTAAATTCTCCCTTTACATTCATTACCCTCTTAAATATTCAACAATAGAATACGATGTCTTAAATTTTTTTATCTTTGGATAAATGTTTTTTATCCCCTTTTAAAACATAATTCTTTGTTTTATAAATGAACACTATTGAAATTAATATATAAAGTGGGGAAGTAAGATTATTTAACATAATGAAAAATATTTCCATGTATATAAATAACGTTATGAATTAAGAGAAGTTAGACATAGAGGAAAGAAATTTATTTAGTATAAAAAAATAAGGGTGACTCAAGAGAAAGTTATATAAGAAATATATTCAAAATTAAAGTTTTTTAATTCTATTTTATTGATAAATTATCAAGTGAATGTGATGAGAGAAAAATAATGGATAAGAAATTTCTTAAATTCTTCTTAGATATGATGTTATTGAATCCTCTTATACATAAAGATAAATTGGAGAGTGGATCTCAATCAATTATAGTAAAGTATAAATATATTCAAACCCATATATTAGTGATTAAGTGATTCTCCATACATAATAAATTCATAATGAATATATCATCACATATAGAGATAAAATGAAGATAAATATGGTGTATTAAATCATTACTAAGGGGATATAATGAATGAATACTTTCATAAATATAACAATATAAAACATGAAACTAGTTTTGAAGGAATATATAATTTTTTCCGGGTTTTCTTATTCATTTGATTTTCTATAAGGGAGGGAGTGACTATTGAAGGATAAAGACAATAGTCATTTTTTGCTTAATAGATTGAGACATAAAAATGTCCTATCATAAATATTTTAGGAAATGATCATGAAATTATAAAGTTAAAATCACAACTATCCAAATCTAAAATTATTGAATAAATGGGAATTTATTCTTGAATATTTTAAGGTTTATAATCTATTTAAAGAGAGAAGAATTTTTTTACGCTTAAAATTTACAATTAGTATTAGATCACTAATTTACCTTTTAATATAAAATGAAAAACAAGCCTTACAATATTTCAGAGGTATTACTTTCAGTCATTATGTTTTTTTTAGTTGTTCTTGTTGTTTTTATATCATATACTAGATCATATTAACTATATAAACAAAACTAAATTCCAAAAATTGATAACAATAATATTTGATGATATAATGCTTCTTTATTTACTCTTTTATGGTTGAAAATTTATACATTATATAAATGTATGTTATTTATTTTCAAATTATAGAGTTTTAATGTCATAAATTGATCGAAATAACATTGAAAATAAAATTATTTATTATATTCACTTTATAATATTATCATTAGGTAATAATATATAAAACCACTAAGGAATGATTTATTGAGTTGAAAGAAATTATGATAGAGATGAGAAGTTAAATGAGGTCAAATTATAAATTCTTCATACTAAATTTCTAAGTGTTAAAATTATAGGAAATAATTAGTGGATTATTTATTTATGTGGGAAAATTAAATAATAATTAATATTTAGTAATATTATAAAAAGGTCAAAAATTCAATAAGTGTAAAGAAACTTAAAAGAATTCATCTTGATTAATTTGTTGTTAAAATTTTATCCTTGAAACATTGAGAATTGGATAATTGATTAATTGATGATTATTATAGTGTGTTTATAGCCTATGAGAAAAGAGAGGGATTAATTTCTAATAATAAAAGTAAAGGTTACCATGAGTTAGACCTCAAATAAAGAAATGGATTCGAAATTAATGAAACAAATTATAAAAATTCCTCTAATTTTGAATATAATGATTTTAAAGTGATATGTGAAAAGACTAAGACTTTTATATCTATAAAATTAATAGAGTAAAGGGTAATGATAAAGGATAACTCTCTCTCTTATGTATCTATTATTTAAATTTTAAAAATAAAATTATCAAATTTCAAAATTTTAAAATACGATCAAAGTGATGGAAATAACAAAGTGAATTATTTATCTTCAAAATTTTAATCTCAAAATAAAATCAACAAGAGTGGTCCATTCATGAAAGATGAGTCATTTACAAATGGAAAACAAAAGATTTCTTCAAGCATAATGGTAATAGTTTTTTAATGGGAGAATAATATACTAATAATGATGAAAATAATGGTAAATGATATCAATAATGAATGTTTATGTGATTATAATTTAAAGTGTTGCTTAGGGGTACAATTAAAGGAAACAATAAACAGATACACACCTATATAAGGACATATTAGAAAAAGTCACTAACCACCCCACTGATATACTAGCTTAATGATCTTAAAATACAACATTATATTTCATGAGGACTAAAGATATACCCACTAAGGACAAAAGGACATACAAATAGGGTGGAAATTCCATACAAAATGCCCCAATGGGCCTTTTTGAAAAGTTTCTATGCTGGATAGTTCCTTTATTGCAACTCAAAAAAATGCATTCATCAATGTTTAAACCTTGGTTTCTTAGATATTAGCTGAAACAACCAGATATTTTGATATATATTTATCCTTTAAATGAATATTATATTTTACATCTTGTGATACATGAAACATAAAAATAAAATGATCTTAAATACATTTATTGAAATAAATTATTATAGTGAAAGATAAATACTTACAAATTATAAGGTAGTAGTGTGAAAAAATATGAAGAAATGTACAGGTGGAGTAAATGAACATATATATGAAAATAACACAATTATAAAATCTTTATCCTCATTTTTATCCATCTAGATTGTGACCCCAACTAAAACTATAGAAACAAGTCAAAAATTAGGAATATAATTTACAAGATTATAGAGAAGTAAATAAATAAATTCTAGTAGAACATGTATGGATATATAGAGGAATGAAATATGACCATTGTATATATGGTTTTTGGAAACATATAAATTATATATATATATAGTTTTTAGGTATATTTAGATTCAATTGGTTTTAAATAAAGATAAAATATTTGGAATGTAAAATAGATATTTTTCAAAAAACAATTTTTAGTTGTGTAATGTATTTTCATCTTAATAGATTAAGTTAATCACTATTGATATCTTGTTATAAAAAATAATTAGATTTTATATTCATTTGAAATAATTTACATTAATTTAAAAATGGTTATTAAGAAAGGAATGATAATTTAGTCATTTTACACTTCAAAAATATATTTTCTTGAAAAATAGTTTTTATCATTTTGCGAGAGAATGTTATAATTAAATTTTACCAATTAAAGATTTTTTTTCATAAAAATGATATACTTTTTGAAATACTCATGCAAAAAATATCTTAGAATGATATTTTTAAATTTTTTGAAAAGATATTTTTTAGTGAATTGTGAAAAATACCGATTATAGAAAATTATATTTTCTTTTCAAGTATTTAAAAATTTACATTTTTTTAAACTAGTTTTAAAATTTCATTAGTTCATTTTGATTAAACATAATACAATTAATTTCATTATAATTGACATTATTGTAACATTCTGTTACTATTTTAAGGTACTCCATCACCCCTCTTTAAATCATGCTTTTGTTGAGTCTTTTTTAGGGGTGCTTCGAGAGAAATTTGGAAAATTTCAGAAGGCTCTTGGGAGGTGCACAATTGGTACACAGTTTACCCTAATTGTGCACTCTGCTAGTGAAAATTGTACAAACCCATGTAGTGAGGGATTGGATTTTTGGTGCACAGTTAGAAAAATCGTTTACCCTCCTAGTTGTACTCATGTACCCCTTTAGAGGGGCATACAATTAGGGTGTATGGTTTGAGAAACCATGTAGCCCTGCCCAACTAACTGCGTGCATGGAATTATTTTATTCCCAAAAATGTATAAAAATTTTAAAAATCCTTCTTTTACCTCCCTATCAACCCTAAATCCCCATATAATGATTTATAAGGTTGATAAGGCTCTCAAGGACCCTTTTTGGCACCTCAAATTTCATTTTAGGTGGATAAAAGAGTGAAAAATCATGTACTATGTCCTCCAGGTATGTGAATCTTCTCTTCTTGGTCTCTGTCGATCTCTTCATATCTTCTACTTAGGGTTTATTAGATCTTTATTATATCAAATCATTCTTTACATAAGTGGAAATTACATTTCATTTGCGGAATAATTAATACATTACACAAAAATATGCCCAAAGGTCGTCTTATTTTAGTGTATTTACAAACATGAAACATAATCTTCTAGCTTGGTGAAAGATCTTAAAAATATCCCATAAAGATATTCCCCTTTATTTTATACCTAAAACCATTATTTATATTCTTGGGAAAAGAAAACATAAAAAGGGTGAGCTCAAATTCTCAAAAAGGGTAAACATGGAGAACATAAAACAAACCATAATCATAAGAATGTAAAAACATGAACATAAAGTTTAAACATCAAGATCTTGAGAAATGAAATAAATTTTGACAGTATGTAATTCATAGATCATAAAGGAACATTAACCATGATAAAATATCATTAGCATAAAACATGGAATTATGGCATAAAAATAACACATAATATGATTTCCATAGTAGCCAGGGCATTGCTGCCTAGACCATCGTAGTGGACAAAGTCTATTAGTGAACTGGGTTTACTTACCATTCCAGCCATGAATTACTGAACCAGATTTACTTATTGTTCTAGCCCTATATTTCTGAACTATATTTACTTGTCATTATAATCATGTATATCTCATGAAATATAATTCTTTACCCAATGAATTGGAGGGAGATATAGGTCCCACCCATCTTATACTAAAATCATTCTTACATGTTCCATAAAATAATAAATCATCCATCATAGCATAACCTAAGAAATAAAATGGGTTTCTTAAACATTATACAATAATAAAATAATTCATATAAAAGATCATTGCATCATTAAAACAATCAAATCATAGTAATAATTAGGATAGAAACATAACATTATTTAAATAGCATCATGATAGATGGAAAATAATTTTGATAAAACACTCAAACTTAATCTCTGAGGAAAATATCCTTTGTTCTTCAATAACAAAGCTATAATTATTGAATAAATGGGGATTTATTATTGAATATTTTAAGTTGTATAATATATTTAAAGAGAGAAGAAATTTTTTATGATTAAAATTTCCAATTAGTATTATATCACTAATTTACCTTTTAATATCCAATGAAAAACAAGCATTAAAATATTTCAGAGGTATTACTTTCAGTCATTATGTTTTTTTTAAATTGTTCTTGTTATTTTTATATCATATACTGGATCAAATTAACTATATAAAAAAACTAAATTCCAAAAATTGATAAGAATAATATTTGATGATATAATGATTCTTTATTCACTCTTTTATGGTTGAAAATTTCTACTTTATATAAATGTAAGTTATTTATTTTCAAATTATAGAGTTGTAATGTCATAAATTGATTGAAATAACATTGAAAGTAAAATTATTTATTATCTTAACTTTATAATATTATCATTAGGTAATAAGATATAACCCCTAAGGTAATATTTAGTGAGTTGAAAGAAATTATGAGAGAGATGAGAAGTTAAATGAGGTCAAATTATAAATTCTTCATACTAAATTTCTAAGTGTTAAAATTATGGGAAATAATTAGTGGATTATTTATTTATGTGGTAAAATTAAATCATAATTAATATTTAGTTGTATTATAAAGAAGTAAAAAATTCAACAAGTGTGACGAAACTTAAAAGAATTCATCTTGATTAATTTATTATGAAAATTGTATCCTTGAAACATTGAGAATTGGATAATTGATTAATTGATGATTATTATAGTGTGTTTATAGCCTATGAGGAAAGATAGGGATTAATTTTAAATAAGAAAAGTAAAGGTTACCGTGAGTTAGACCTCAAATAAATGAATGGATTCGATATTAATGAATCAAATTATGAAAATTCCTCTAATTTTGAAATTAATGATTTTAAAGACATATGTGAAAATAATAAGACTTTTATATCTATAAAATTAATAGAGGAAAGCGTAATGATAAAGGATAACTCTCTCTCTCATGTATCTATTATTTAAATTTTAAAAATAAAATTATCAAATTTCACAAATTTAAAATACGATCAAAGTGATGGAAATAAAAATGTTATTTATTTATCTTCAAAATCTTAATCTCAAAGTAAAATCATCAAGAGTGGTCCATTCATTAAAGATGAGTCATTTACAAATGTAAAATAAAATATTTCTTCAAGAATAATGGTAATAGTTTTATTAATGGGATAATAATAAACTTGTAATGATGAAAATATTGGTAAATGATATGAATAATGAATGTTTGGGTGATTATAATTTAAAGTGTTGTTTAGGGGTACAATGAAAGGAAACAACAAACACACACACACCTACATAAGGACATATTAGAAAAATTCATTAACCACCCCACCGACCTATGGGATTATTGAGCTTAAAATACAACATTAGATTACACGAGGACAAAAGATATACCCACTAAGGACAAAGGACTTACAAATAGGGGGAAATTCCATAAAAAATGTGCCAATGGGATTTTTTGAATAGTTTCTAGGCAGGCATAGTTCTTTTATTGCAACTCAAATAAATTTCATTCATCAATGTTTAAACCTTGGTTTCTTAGATATTAGTTGAAACACCTAGATATTTTTGATATATATTTATCTTTTAAATGAATATTATATTTTACATCTTGTGATACATGAAACATAAAAATAAAATGATCTTCAATACATTTATTGAAAAAAAATTATTATAGTGAAAGATAAACACTTACACATTATAAGGTAGAAGTGTGAAAAAATATGAAGAAATGTACAGGTGGAGTAAATGAACATATATATAAAAATACCACAATCATAAAATCTTTATCCTAATTATTATCCATCAAGATTTTTACCCCAACTAAAACTATAGAAATAAGTCAAAGAATTAGGAATATAATTGACAAGATTAGATAGAAGTAAATTAATAAATTCTAGTAGAACATGAATGAATATATATAGGAATGAAATATGACCATTGTATATATGGTTTTTGGAAACATATAAATTATATATATATATATATATATAGTTTTTAGGTATATTTAGATTCAATTGGTTTGAAATGAAGATAAAATATTTGGAATGTAAAATAGATATTTTTCAGAAAACTATTTTTAGGTGTGCGATGTATTTTATCTTAATAGATTAAATTAATCACTATTGATATATTATTATAAAAAAGTAATTAGATTATATATTCATTTGAAATAAATTACATTAATTTAAATATGGTTGTTAGGAAAGGAATGATAATTTAGTAATTTTACACTTTAGAAATATGTTTTCTTGAAAAATAGTTTTTATCGTTTTGCGGGAGGATATTATAATTAAATTTTACCAATTAAAGATATTTTTTCATAAAAATGATATAATTTTTAAATTAATCATGAAAAAATTATCTTAGTATGATATTTTAAATTTTTTTGAAAAGATAATTTTTTAGTGAATAGTGAAAAATACTGATTATAGAAAAATATATTTTATTTTCAAGTATTTAAAAATTTACATTTTGTTTTAAATTGGTTTTAAAATTTCATTAGATCATTTTTATTAAACATAATATAATTAATTTATTTATAATTGATATTATTATGACATACTGTTACTGTTTTCAGGTACTCCATCACCCCTCTTTCAATCATGATTTTGTTGAGTCTTGTTTAGGGGTGCTTCGAGATTTTTTTTTTAAAATTTCAGATGGCTCTTGGGATGGTGCACGGTTTACCCTAACTATGCACTATGCTAGTAAAACTTGTACAGACCCATGTAGTGAGGGATTTGATTTTTGGTGCACGGTTTGACAAATCATGTACCCACCTAGTTGAAATCATGAACCCCTTTAGAGGGGTGTACAATTAGGGTGTATGGTTTGAGAAACCGTGCAGCCCTGCCCAACTAACTGTGTGAATGAAATTATTTTATTCCAAAAAATGTATAAAAATTTACAAAAGAATTTTTTTACCTCCCGCTCAACCCTAACTCCCTATATCATGATTTCTAAGATTGATAAGGCTCTCAAGGACCCTTTTTGGCTCCTCAAATCCCATTTTAGACAGATCAAATAGTGAAAAATCATGTATGATGTCCTCCAGGTATGTGAATCTTCTCTTCTTGGTTTCTGTCGATCTCTTCAGATATTTTACTTAGGGTTTATTATATCTCTATTATAGAAACCCATTCTTGACATAAATGGAAATTACATTTCATTTGCGGAATAATTAATACATTACCCAAAAATACGCCCAAAGTTCGTATTAGTTTAGTGTCTTTAGAAACTTGAAACAAAATCTTCTAACTTGGTGAAAGATCTTCAACATATCCCATAATGATATTACCCTTTTTTATACCTAAAACCTTTATTTATATTCTTGGGAAAAGAAAACATAAAAAGGGTGTGCTCAAATTCTCAGAAAGGGTAAACATGGAGAACATAAAACAAACCATAAACATAAGAATGTAAAAACATGAACATAAAGTTTAAACATCAAGATCCCGAGAAATGAAATAAATTTTGACAGTACATAAGGTATAGATCATAAAGGAACATTAACCATGATAAAATAGGATTGGCACAAAAAATAGAATTATGGCATGAAAATAAGCACATAATATGATTTCCATAGTATCCAGGGCATTGCTTCCTAGACCATCATAGTGGAAAAAGTCCATTAGTGAACTGGGTTTACTTACTATTCCATCCATGAATTACTAAACCAGATTTAATTATTGTTCCAGTCCTATATTGCTGAACTAGATTTACTTGTCATTCCAATCATGTCTATCTCATGAAATATAATTCTCTACCCAATGCATTGGAGGGAGATATAGGTCCCACCCATCTTATACTAAAATCATTCTTACTTGTTCTATAAAAACATAAATCTTCCATCATAGAATAAACTAAGAAATAAAATGGGTTTCTTAAACATTATTCATTAATAAAATAATCCATATGAAATATCATTACATCATTAACACAATAAAATCATAGTAATAATTGGGATAGAAACATAACCCTATTTAAATAGTATCATCTTAGATGGAAAATAATTTTTATAAAACAATCAAACTTAATTTCTGAGGAAAATATCATTTTTTATTCAATAACATATTTTTTTTCAAAATTCCACAAAAATTTTAAATGAAAAAAAATTAGTTGAAGAACACTTACCTTACGTATAAAAAATCTTGGATAAGAATTATATTGAAAAATTATCCCTTACCTTATGTCCAATATATTTTGTATGTATCTAAAACTACTGTATAATGATTTAAATAATTTTATTGACTTATTTCAGAATCATATTCATTTTTATGTTATCATATATGGTCATATTATCATTTGTTTGTTTGTAACATTTCATTGTCACCTGTTATTTAGATATTAACTACTTTATGTTCTTATGGATGTTCTGTCAAATAAGGTCACCTTCAACTTCTTAGGTTATAATTATATAATTTAAATAATGATATTAGTATAATATATATCATATTTATTCATTCAATTCATGTATATAATCATGGTTTAATGAAGATAATTTAGAATTAATCACATCACATCATGGAGACGGTAGACCGTACGTACGCACGAGCGATGATATCATTAAATTAATGGTTAAATGGTATAAAATTGGATTTTATATTAATTATGAAGAATAATTATCATGTTTTATTACTTATTTTCATCTATTAGACTTATTATTATACACATCCAAATTAAGTAATGTGGAATAACAAATTACACCATGGCGTAAAGATGGTAAGCCGTACGTATGCAAAAACGGTGATATTTTTCTTCATAGGATGGATAAAACGAGGTATAAGGTTGTACCATTATTATACTAACATCCCATAATATATAAGATACTGGATTTATTACATTAGCATGGAAACAACAAAAGAATATGGAGTAGAAAAATAAAATATATTTGAAAGAGGTGATAAAACAATTACCTATTTTTCAAGTATCTTCTGTTGATTTGCACAAAAGGTCACATTAAGATGGATTCCTATGAAAAGTGTGGATTATAGGATGAATTTGGGGAAGTTGGGAGAGTAAATGGGCATGGTTTGGTCGAGACAAAGGGCTTTATAGGTGTGATTAAAAGAGAAGGAGAGGTTCCCTTTTATAAGAGAGGGGATGGACACCTTTGGAAATACAAAAACTATTAAAGTAATATAAATTATTTTTTAAATTCAAATGCCTCCAATGTGGATTATCTAGAATATAAGAGATTTATGGGTCTAAATCCTCTTAACCAATAAAATTTAGACATTTTTTTATTTTATATTAAACCTTATCGTTACGATTTATCTTTATTTAATCTATTTTATTTTATTTGTGGTAATAATATTCTAAATATTAAATGGTTATAAATATTTACTTATGTGTTGTCAATTCTACATAGTTGGATAATTTATGAAATATTGGACCATATAATTTTAACTTTTTAATTTTTAAATATTTTTGGGATTTTTAAATAATTTAATAATATGTTATTTTTATAAAATATCAATAGTTTCAATTTTGACACTATTCATTTATTTGACTTTAATTAAAATCCACACAAAAGATCAAATATGAACCAAAATATTTCATACAATCCTAACACTTAATATTCACCAATTAAATTCTTAGAGAACATTAATTATTTCATATGATATTTTTTATATTTTTAGAACCATTTATTTTATATTTCTATCAATAAAACAATTTCTACATCACTATTGGTTCATCATTAATAATAATTATTTAATCTATAAAAATTCTAAATAAATTCAAATGATGTATATAATTTAATTTTATTTCTAGATAATATTTATATTTTAAGTTTTACCATGTTTATAATTATATTAAAATTATAATATTTATAAGAGATAAGAGAGTGACATGTTGTCACTTTATTTTGTTTGAATTATAATTACATCAATTTCATGGAGAAAAGTCCATTAAATGAATTAATTCAGACCCTTAGGTGATATTTTTTTACTTTAATTCATCTAATAGGATTTTTAACGTGTTAGGGAAATTTTATTATCTGTATCATATTTTTTGTTTTATCCTAATTTACCGGATTTAACTTTAACTATGATAAATAAAAATTGCCGTAGTTTCTATTCATAATATACAAAAAAATAAAAGTAACATATTAACATATTTTGGACACAATGATTCCAAATATGGAATCCATTTTTCAAAATTCAAAACACATAATTTTGATTAATTAATGTAAAATTAATTCTCATTGTCAAAACCAGAAAGCCTGTTTTTAAGAAGTAGAAACTATCAAAAGATTAACATGTGTTTATATCCAATTTAAATGTGAAATTAACTATAATGAATAAAATAGTATTAAATGATAAAAAAATAATACAATTACACTTTAAATCCAATTAAATATATAGTCTAACTAGATAAATAAATTATATAAAAAGGCAGTTTTGAATTAAAATGTAATATTTTTCACTATACATTAAAATATGAATTTTATCATAAAAATAAAAAATAATTCATCCAAAGTAAATTTTTATGTCTCATTTCCAAATAAGAAGTTTATTTTTCTTAAATACAATATATAAAATTGTTAAAAACTATATTTAAAATGGGTGTGCTATCAAAAGGTGGCCGAAATGCATTTTTTTAAAAATACGTCTTTTATCTAAAAAAATTGAATTTGTTCTCATATCGTGTCAATAAAATACATAATATTAATTTTAATGCTATATAAAATTCAAAATTTGGTTAATACTATTTATAATGTCTAGTTTATATCCTATTAAATAATAATATTTTAATAATATATCATTATTCAGTGAAACTCGGTATTGTGTACAATGAAAGCTTTCGAGGAAAGTTTCTCTTGCATGTAACACAAGACAAGTTAATGTTGCGTGTAATGAAATATTAATTTTGTGTTTCATACAATTAATCTAAACACATTACTTTTATACATTGAACAAAATCTATACTCAGTGTTGCGTGTATCGTACGCCAACTCGATGTTGCGTGTAATATATGACAAGTTGTTTAGCATGAAAGGAATGTTTGGCTTAGTGAATTGAAATATATAAATGAAAATTTTAATTTATGAGAAAATAATGGTCCATAAAAACTTGGGGTGTTACATTATACCCCCCTTAAAAATAATATCTCCCTCAAAATTATTTGGGGTTATAAAAGGTTTACTAATTGAAATTTTCTTTCATAGAGACCCACATCATAAAAGTAAATACTTAAAATTCATTTTAAAAAGGAAAGTTAGAAACATAACGGTTACCCAAAGTAACTCATCAATAGTTTTTCTTATAGGAAAACACAGTTGGAAAATGAAAACATGGATATGGAATAATAATATTACCATCACATATCGATGGATAGTGAGTGAGAAAAAGGTTTGGAGAAAGTTAAAAACCAAAAATCCGTAAATATGTGATGATTTAAGGGACCATCTGATTCATCGGATAAGGAAGTACTAAGATAATATTCTTTTTTCAATATCATTTCCCTAAAATTGAATAATTTTGTATAAAAATAAATTCTTACTTGATTTTGGTACAATCTAACCATTGTTTGTTCCTCGAACAATTTCTGATTCATCTCTTTTTTAAAGAAATGAATTTGAATTTGTCATTCTTGAATTGTTATCATATCATGTGATAGAATTATTGGTCATTCCATCTGTCTCATTAAAAAGGTTATCATAGGTAACAAAATATTCATAAGTCTTCCTATATTGAGACAATACATTAATCTAAAAAACATCAACCGAAAAATAACTTATACTATCCAAAAAATGGATAACATTACAATCCTTCCAAAAAGTGAAAATATAAAACTTTAGAAAGAGGTGAACTAAATCGACATAAAAATTATCTTCCATATCTCATAAATTAGTTATTGGTTGTCAAATTCCAAACATGTGAATACCTTAATCATTTATTCTCTTAAAACATGATAATAACATGAATTTCCATCAGACCATAGTGAAAACATGCATTCTATCAAAATTAACTCTTCCCGCACACCAAAAATACCAAAAATTCTACTTACTCAAACCATGATATCACTTTGTCCTTATCTCAGTCGTGAGGTCTTTAATACTATCAAACATCTCATTGTCTCCTTATCACTTCATTATACTCATATCATGTGCTTTCCAAAAATATTTCAATCACTTTTCCTGGTTACTGGTACCATATAATTATGTAAAACCACAATTTACCAATAAATAAATATTCTAATATTCTATAATACAATAAAATAGATTCTACAACACTATTTTGGAATCCAATTACATAAACACTTAATCATTCCACCACGTCGTTATCATACTCAACGTCTCCAATAGTGATCGCATGCGATTTTCCTTTGTCTTTGGCCTTAGGAGGTTGTTGATAGTGATAATTATCTATAACCCTTGGATTAAGGAATTGGTTAGCATAATGTCCGATTTCATTACACTTGTTTCATTGAAGTGTGGGTGGTGCGTTCTATGTAGTCTTTTCTCTATTCAAGTCATTAGAAATCATTTTCCCACTAATTCAGTACTCAACCGCTTGATGATATTCTTCTATATACTTAAAAAAATTTCTATTCACTTTAAGAAAATCTCCACTATGATTCTTTCCAAACATTGATCATAAGAAAACATTCATCTTCTTTTCACCATTGTTTTGAGATTTTCCCTTAAACTTCATCTTTCGTTTCTTATCAAAACCATGAGATTGATATGTAACACCAACTTCCAGTTCTACCTTGATAACACAAAGAACAATCTCTTCATAGATATTAAATTCTATTATATATAATTCCCTTTGAATACGTGGTTTTAAGCCAATGAATAATCAGTCAACTTTACTTCTAGGTTGGATGATAAAACCAGAAGCATACCTTGAAAGTCTTGTAAAATTTTCCTCATTTGTACCAATAAATTCATCATCCTTTTTATTAAGATCAATGAACTAATTTTATATCATTGTTCAAATAATATGTGTGAATTACTTATTGAAAAATATGTTCTTGATTTCATCACATTCCATGGATTCAATTTCATCTTACTACCATGTATTCTTGATTAGAGTCCCCCAATGGTCTGCTTCACCTTCTAAATGATAAACATCCAAAATGAATTTTTCATGTTCCAAACAATGAAGGATGGAAAATATCTTTTCAATGGTACTGATCCATTGTTCATTAACAATTGGATCAGAAGACCCACTGGAAGATGGTGGACATTGCCTCGTGAAGGACTCAACAAAATGTTGTTCCCTTTTTTTCTCATTTGGAAGTCCAGAATGATTCATAGATTGTGTAAGTATAGAAATATGATTTAAAATTATATCTCCCATAACATTTGGTTGTTTAGGTGGAAAATCATTTTATTTCCTAGTTCATTTATTATTAACACGATTCCTTGGGGTTCCATCCATTGTCTAAAACCCAAAAAGAATAGTGTGAGAGGAAAAAATCATACTAGGAAAACAACATAATCAAGGGGGAGAAATTTCAATCTATAACATCTTAGATTTAATTATAGGTTATTCATGATCATTACCATAATTCTAGGACTATATCCTATAGTTATACTTACCTTTAGGGACATCCCTAGACAAACCTTATACATATCTCTAGGGATCCCACTAAGATTTTTGCATCCTTGTTTGCAAAGGTTGATTAAAACTTTGCTCTGATACCAACTATAGTGACCCATTCTTGATTTACATGGAAATTAAATTTCTTTTGAGGAATATTTAATACATTACACAAAAAAAATCCCAAAGACTGTATTAGTTTAGTCTACTTTGAATCTTGGAACATAATGTTATAACTTTGTGAATGATCTTCAACATCTCCCATAAAGATCTTCCCAGTTTTTTTCCTACCTAAAACCATTATTTATATCATGGGGAAAAGAAAATATAAAAAGGGTGAGATTAAATTCTCAGTAAGGGTAAACATGGAGAACATAAAACAAACCATAAATATAAGAATGTAAAAATATGAACATAAAGTTTAAATATCAAAATCTTGGGTCATGAAATAAATATTGGCAGTATGTAAAGCATAAATCATAAAGGAACATTAACCACGATAAAATAGAATTGGATTAAAAATGGAATTATGTAAAGAATATAAGAACATAATATTATTTCCATAGTATATAGGGTATTTTTTCTAAGACCATCATAGTGGACAAATTCTATTACTGAACTGAGTTTTCTTACCATTCCAGGCATGTATTACTGAACTTGATTTAATTTCTGTTCTAGCCCTGTATTACTGAACCAAATTTACTTTCTATTCCAATAATTTCAATATCATGAGGTATAAATATTTACCTAATTCATTGTGGGGAGATATATGCCCCACACATCTCATACTAAAACCATTCTTACATATGCCACAAAAACATAAATCTTTTATCATAGCATAACCCAATAAATAAAATGGGTTTCTTAAAAATCATTCCATATTAACGAAATCTATATAAAAGATCATTCCATAATTAACACAATCAAACAATAGTAATAATAGGTATATAAACATAACCCTATTTGAATAGCGTCATCTTATATGTAAAATAATTTTTGATAAAACACTCAAACTTAATTCCTGACTAAAATATCATTTCTTCGTCAAAAAATTTTCTTTTATCAAAATGACATGAAAATTTAAAATAGAAGAATTTATTTGAAATTAAACATGAAATAATTTAAAGAAAGATTCACTTAAAATTGTTTTAAGAAGACATAAAAAGCCATTTATGCCATATAATTTTAAAAAAACATTCTTATCATACTTTTATCGGAAAAGTTAAAAAGTACCTCGTATGGTAAACAAAAGATAGATTCCTTCCAAACCATATAGTAATAGTAAAAAATGGGTAAAAGTGAATTTAAACATAAATATAATAATAATAAAAATTTTATGATTTTTTTAGGAAACATGGATATGGATGATAAATATATCCCCAATAAACACTTACGTATAAACAATCTCAAATAAAAATGAGATTGAAAAATTATTCCTTACCTTATGTATGATATGCTTCATATGTATACAAACCTCCTGTATAATAATTTAAATAATGTTATTGAATTATTCCAGAATCATAGTCATTTTTATGATATAATATATGATCATATTATGAACCAATAGTTTGTAACATTTCATTGTCACCGGTTATTTGGATATTAACTACATTATGTTATTATGCATGTTTTTTCAGATAAGTTCATGTTCCACTTCTTAGGATATAGTTATATCATTTAAATAATGATATTAGTATAATATGTATCATATTTAATCATTACATTCATATATATAATCATGGATTAATGAAGATCATCTAGAATTAATTATCTCGCATCATGGAGACGGTAGGCCGTACGTACGCACGAGTGACAATATCATTGACTTAATGGTTAAATGATATTGAATAGGATTGTATATTAATTATACAGAATAATTATAATTATATATTCATTATTTAAATATATTATACTCAACATTAAACACATCCAAATTTAGTATTGTTGAATAAAAAATTACACAATGACATGGAGACAGTAAGCCGTATGTACGAACAAATGGTGATATTGTTATTAGTATGATGTATAAAATGAGGTATAAGGTTTTCCCATAATTATAATAACATCTTAGAATGTATAAGATAATATATTTATTACTTTATCATGGAAACAACTAAAGAAGAGGGAGTAGAAGAAGATTATTTTTGAAAGAGGTGATAAACAATTACCTCATTTTCAGGTATCTCTTTTTGATTTGCATAAAAGATCACCTTAGGATTCATTTCTGCCCAAAATTTGGATTCTAGGATGAAGTGATTGAAGTTGGGAGAAGAATGGGGTAGGGTTTGGCCAATCAAAAGGGCTTTAGAGGTGTGATTAAAAGAGAAAGATAGGTTCCCTTTTGTAAGAGAGGGGAGGGACACCTTTGGAAACACCAAAACTATTAACTTAATATAAATTAATTTTTTTATTTAAATTCCTAAAAAGAGGATTATTTATAAGATAAGAAGATTATGATTATAAATAATCTCAACCAATAAAATTTATAAATGTTTTGATTTTATTTTAAACCTTGTCATTTTAATTTATCTTTATTTAATCAATTTAATTTTATTTGTGGTAATAATATTCTAAAAATTAAATGGTTATAAATATTTACTTATGTGTTGTCAATTGTCCATAATTGGATAATTTATGAAATTTTAGACCATATAATTTTAAATTTCTAATTTTTAAATATTTTTGTGATTTTTAAATAATTTCATAATATTTTATTTTTACAAAATAACAATAGTGTTAATTTTTAAACTATTAATTTATTTAACTTTAAATAAAATTATAACAGAAGATAAATTTAAAAAAAAATATTTAATACACTCCTAAAATGTCATATTCACCTTGAAAATCCTTTGAGCACATTAATTAGTTCACATGATATGTATTTTAATATTTTTAAAACCATTTATTTAATATTTCCATCAATAAAATACTTTCTACATCACTATTGTGTCATCATTAATGGTAATTATTTAATCTATAAAAATTATAAATAAATTTACATGATTTATATAATTTTATTATTTTTATGTAGATTATATATGTTCAATGTTTTATCATGTTTATAACTATATTAAAATTATTATACTTAAAAGAGATAAGAGAGTGACATGTTGTCACTTTCTTTTGTTTTAATTATAATTACATCAATTTTATAGAAAAAGGCCAATAAATCAATCCATTACAACCCTTAGGTGATATATTTCGACTAAAATTCATACAATAGGATTTTTTAAGTTGTTATGGTAATTTATTATCTTTATTATATTGTTTGTTACACTAATTTACATGATTTATCTTTAACTGCAGTAAATATTTTTACCATAGTTATTATTCATAATATCCCAAAAAATAAAATTAACCTATTAAAATATTTTGGACCCAATGGGCCAAAATATGGAATCCATTTTTCAAAATTCAAAACACATAAGTTTCATTAATTAATTTGAAACTAATTCTCGTTATTAAAACCATAAAGCGGGTTTTAGAGAAGTAAAAACTATCAAAAGATTGACGTGTGTTTATGTCCAATTTAAATGTGAAATTACTTCCAATGATAAAAATTGTATTAAATGATAAAAAATAATCCAATTAAAATTTAAAAACATTTAAAAATATATTATAACTATATAAATAAATTAGATAAAATTTATTTTTGAATTAAAATGCGGAATTTTTCATTATTCATTAAAATATGAATTTTATCAGAAAATACCAAATATTCAACCAAAGTAATATTAATGTAACAATTACAAATAAGAAGTTTATTTTGTAAAATATAGTAAATAAATGCGTTAAAAACTTGATTTAAAATGGCTATCCCATCAAAAGGTTATAAAATTGCATTTTTTGAAAAATACTTCTTTTATCTGAAAAATTAAATTTTTTATTTTATCAGGCCTATAAAATACATAATATTAATGGTTATGTTATATAAAATTAAAAATATGGTTAATAATATTCATAACGGCTAGTTTATATGCGATTAAATAATAATTTTTTAATAATACATTGTTGTTTAGTGAAACTCAGTATTGCGTACAACGCAATCTATCGAGGAAGGTCACTGTTGTGTGTAACGCAATCCAAGTTGGTGTCGTGTGTACTAAAATATTCCTTTTGTGTTTCGTATAACATAATACAAACATAGTTCTTTTATTAATTGAAAAAAATCTATACTTGGTGTTTCATGTATCGTACACCAACTCAGTGTTGCATGTAACATATGACAAGTCAATTTAGTGTGAATGGAATTTATGTCTTAGTGCTTTTCCAGATATAAATGAAAAATTTAACTTATTTGAAAAAATGGTCTATAAAAACTTGGGGTGTTAAATCTATGTTATTGGAGGATCTAATCTCTGTTATTTTAGATCTTGAATCTAGGATTGATTCTTGGATCTCCCATGCTGAAATTATTCTTTGAAGTTTCCCATTGTGGGTGTTGTGATTCATGATCTCTTGATTCCAAGGTAGGTGGTTCCGTATAATATTATCCAATTAATTTAACCTAGAATTTCTTGATCATTTTAATTTCTTCAATTAAATTGTGAAAATCAAATTTGGTGTGAATTAGATTTTTAAATTTACTTGGCATGAAATTGGGGAAACCCCCAATTCCCGTGAATTGGGATGTGATTTAGATTTGATGGAAACTATGGAATTTTATTTGTGGAAATTGAATTGTGAAATTTTTGTTGAGAAAATGGATTAATTTTTTTTTATAATAAACCATTGGTTTTATCCTAGAAAAGGCCCGAATTGATTAAAAACCCATGTATTTTTTAAAGAGAAATTGGCATATTGAAATGGAAAATGGGGAAACGGTTTTTTGAATAGTTTGTAAATAATTTTCCCATTATTTATTTTTGTTTGAGAACATTCAATCCGATGTAGTTAATGAGTTGTTATGGATAAACATGCTAGTTTCGAATTTCCCTAGCAATAGATTGACACTTTAAAAATCTAACAAAAAATTATTGGAAGATATTGTCCTTAATAGAATGTTGGTCAGTGATGTGGCTGGAGGTCTTCACAGCCACATCACCAAATTTTGATGTGGCCCGAGGCCGTCACGGCCCTCAAAATTACATTTATAAACCTACACTAGCATATTGGTGTAGGGTGGATCTATAGAGAAAGAAGGTGAGTGATCTAAGGTTCTTTACAACCCTCACTGTTGTTAGTAGTGGGGAGACATTTACTTACTTTTCAACATTATATATTTTTTATATTTTGTTTTATGATGATGTGAAAACAAATTATATTAATTTTGTAAATCTACTATTTACTTAACTAGAAAATGAAACAGCTAAAAGTAACAGGGAAGACCAAGGATAACAGAAAATATAAACAGGAGTGCTAAAAATTGATCACAGAATGAGCTAGGGGGATTTGAAATCTACTTGTTAAAAGAATGGCTCTTCATAAGATTAAATTCAGACCTTAAAAACGAGTTGTTAATTCTTCCTCTCTAGATGAATTAACACTATGTATTATAGTTCTCAAAGTTCCCCATATCAAAAACCACATAAATCAAGTTTTTTAACGATGTTAATAGAAAACTATCTTGTCTAACGTTTATATAGTTTTAAATTTAAAGATTTGATAAAAAGAATCCAAGATCAATCTCACCGAAAGATCAGGGATTGAATTTTTAATTGCAAGAAGGTTCAGATTCAATTTTAGATTAGAGAATTAGATCTAATCTCACAGAAGTAATCCAATTATCATTGGAAGAATTTTAATGAAGAATAAGGAAATATGAAACAATAGAAATTACAATTTCCCAAACAAGAAATTAAGCGAAGATCATTTTCAATTCAAAAGAAACAAATACATTGTAAATAAAACATAGCAAAGGAAGAAGAATCCTCCCTCTGGGAATAATGTTCATGATTTGTTGCCCTGCTCCTATGACTCCAGTCTTCAGCTACTCCCTTTGTGTCTCCCAAGAGATCCGCTCTAGAATGGTATAATCATGGTAAGAGAATGAGAGTATCTTCTCATGATTCTATGCTTTCACCTTTTAAACCTCCTGCCATCTGATGCATATCACTGATCAGCTTTACCAACTTAAGTCGGTTCTTTACCTTCACATGACACACGTAATTTTTTTAGTGAACCACACATCACTGTATCAAATCTCATGTAACTAACTATCTTGAAAGTTGTTTGAAATGAATTTGGATGGGTTTTAGTATCTGATGTGAACCTGGACAATTAAAGTTGAAAGTAATTAAATTGATTTTAATAAAAAGTATTAACTTTTACAAATAATTAATCAACTATTTAGTTAATTAAAGATTATAATTTATAGTTATTTGTATCTAAATTTATTTATTATTTTATTCTCCTTAGAACTATAATTAAATTATTTAATTAATATTATTATAGTCAACATTTTAATAATGTTATATAAAATTATGTAAGTATTATTATAATTTATTATTTTAATTAATTTATTATTAAAGTTTTTATATTTATAACTTCTATAAAAATATATATAGTAATATTATTTTAATATTATAGGTTTATTAATTTTATTAAATTAACTATTTAATTTATATTATATTATTAATGTTTATTTTAATTATTTAATAAGTTTTATTATTATTATAATTGATGTATTTAACTTAGATTTAATTTGATTGGTTTTTTAATTTTTTATTATTTATTTTATTATTATATATTATTTTAGTTTTATAATTTTGATTAATTTTTAAATTAACCCCTTGTTGATCTTCTCCACGCCGAGGGAAGGGGGTTTCTTTTCACCAAGTCACGAGAAACAGCTTGTTCAGTGGCAAACAATGACGATGATCAAAATTCCCTCAGCTCGACCTTCTTCAAGCCCTGTAGAATCGACCTTCAGTTCTTCCTCATAGTGACCTTCTCAGCTTTGTTGGTGTCATGCAGTGTCTTCTACCACTGGTGGATCTACTCAGTGATGGGGGCTATGGTGGTTACACAATTCTCATTAATCAGTGGCAGGAGTGGATCCATTTCAAGACACCACTCAGCTCGGTCTGGGCGTAACTCCTCAAGGTGGCTCATTCTCCTCGATGTTGTGGTCGTGAGTTTCAAACCTTAGCTTCCGGACATCACCACGATGGCGGTGTGGTCAGGTAGGGCAATTCTTCTACAGCGATGCAACATCAGATTCTCCTACAGCGGCGCACACCGACTTCACCCTAGGCTTGGCCTTCTTCAAATCATCATGGCAGCAGTTAGCTCTAAGGCGGAGACTCAGCTTGCAATAGATCCTGCATGAGGTGGCATCCAAACTTCACATCTGCGATAGCGGGTTGGTTCCTCGAACTGACGATGGCCTCCTCACAGAGCACGGATCTCCCTGGCTCAAAATCGGGAGAGAGGGTCAGAAATCATCAGTGGGTAGGGTGGCGACTAAAGCAGTGTCCATCTCTTCCTCTACTCAACCTCAAATCTTCGATGGCGATAGGCTTTGAGAACTAGTGGATCTTCAACTTAACTTGGTGGAGGGATTCTTCTCTCCATCCTGATAGCTCAGTCTGGAGGATGGAGGCATGATATGCTCACAATAGCTGCTACAAGACTCAATCCAGTGAGTCTCCACCTCCTGCGGCGTGCTGACACCAACAGTCTAGTGGCGTCTGGCTATCTCCTTAGAGCATATCTATCACCCAACAGTGATGGTCCTTCACGGTGGCAACAAACGGCAAGCTCTGGGTCTGGATTTATCAGATCTAAAGAAGAACAGGGGTTGAAAATGTGATAATTTTTAATCTGGTTTCAATTAATAATGTGTTTGTGTTGATTTTGATTCAACTGGTGGAGTTGTGATATGTGAATATTGGTGTCTTGTTGATCAGACATGAAATGAAGTGAGAGAATGATGGGTCAAACCTTGATAAAAGAGCGATGGAAAAAGGGAAGGAAGGGAGGATGTGCGTCGGTGGAAGACATTTGATAACGGTGGCCCTGGGTGAGAGGTGAGACCGTTAAGGAGAAAACAAGTCGCAGGAGAGGTTACTATTGCACCGTGAAGGGATTGCGGTGCCGCAGTCTGGGAAGAAAATACAGTGGCAAGGGGCTAGAAACAGTGTGAGGAAGCACTGTAGAGAATGAAAATGTTTCCATGGTGACACTACAAAATAAAGAAAAATTAAAACATAAATTAAGACTAAATAAGATACTTAATTTAAAGTAAGAATTATCAATGATAATTGAAAAGTAAGGAACTAATAAACTTAAATAAAATTATTAAAAAAAATAAAACATAAATTAATTAATATAAACATCAGAGTATAAAACTTAAATTAAAACTAAATAGACACTTAAATTAAGAATAATTAATGTTAATATAATAATAAAGTGAATTTAAATTAAACGATTATATATTTAAATTAATTATTCATTAATAAATTGAATGAGAAGTATTAAAATTAAGTAATGTGATTGAATTTAATTGATACCGTTGTTAAAGGTTAAAAAGATAAAGTTAAAAGATTAAAAGTTGATGTAATGAATGAACTAATTAAATGAAAATGTTAAGGTTAATTGATTAAATAATAAGAATGTCAAATTTTAATAAATTAGTTATATATCTAAACTAAATAATAATTTATAAAATTTATAAAATTAAAGTAAGTAATTTTTTAATTACTTTAATTACTAAAAACACACAATTAATTATAAAAAATTGATTATTTAAAAAATAGTTATAAAAATACAAAAGTAAGATTATTTAATAAAAAGTGTAAAAATAGTAAATTAAATCATTAAATATTAAATAAAAAGATGTGGAAAAACTATGTAAAAATAAGGCCACATCAAATTCCCTCAAACTTAAGAATTGTTTTTCCTCAAACAATCCCATGATTTATTATCCTTGAAAGCAGAAGTATGTTTATGATTCAGTTCAAAATATAACATGTCTAGAAATTCAAAAAACAAAGGACAAAAACAAGATTATAGGATTTTGAAAAGATATTTTCAAATCAAGTCTTTCCTTAAACAATATCTTATTAGAAACCAAGAAAGCAATGAACCATATATTAATGAAAGTATCCTGCCTCATATGTGAATATGCTTAGTGACTCATTACAATTCAATCTCAAATTATAAGTCCAAGAGTGACAAGAGGTAAAATATCAGTGGAATTAAGAACTTAACCAAAAATACTTTATACTTTGACTTTTCTCCTAAGTTCCAAAAATAAGTATTTTTTTGAATCACCTTATTTATACAACCCAAATAAATCTCATATAAATAATTTTCTCCTTCTTCATTTGGTGTTCATCATTACCCTTACCTTTATGAACTCTTTTTTGACCCTAGACACTCTATTTTTTCTCAAGACATGTATCAGTGTGCTGAGCACTGTGAATATGCACTTATTCAAAGTGCATAGAGTGCTTATAGTAAATATAAACATACCTAGCATATAGGATCTCAAAGACTCACCGTGGGATCCCAGATGCCAAAAATACTCCAATTTCAGAAGATTTATATAGAAATCATTTAAATTGGATCATTAAGATGATTACTTTAATAAATAAAAGAAAAATGAGTCCCCTGAGAAAATGATCAATATTACTGTTCCAAAGGCTATGATCAAAATTCCACTAATAGGTTACCCATATCACTATCAGAAATAATCCCTAATCCAAATTTCTATTAAATCACTATGTTTACTCACTCAGAAATCATCCACCCACATTAATTTTAGATTCAAATAAGTTCTTAACTACCAATCACGCATCATCCTAAGGCAATACCCATTTGAGAAAAAATTTACAACCTAAAAATGTGCAAGAATTTTGAAAAAAATTAACCATTTTTTTTCAAAATGTTTTAATTGGAAGTGAGAATTGATGGGCACACATTAAAGCATAGTTTAGAACAGTCAAGAATTGAACCCTTCCCCCACACATAAAACCCAAATTTGTCCCCAAAGGTGACTTCTAAAGTGGAGAAGAAAAAATAATCAATTATGGCTCAAAACAGAATTTCAATAAAGAAGATTTATGACATGTTAAAAGGGTCTCAATGAAGTTCAAAAAGTATTGTTTTCCACAATGAATAACATAACAGCAAGTTCTAAATAAAGTTCATGCATTATCATTTTAGTCCAGTGACACATAGTTTCCATTAATGTTCAAACATGGCATGTAACTTGTGGGTGTATAGTGAATTAGGTGTAAGAAACTTCAGAAGATAAGATTCAATTGGATGTTCAATTAAGCATAAACCAAGCATTCCAATCACCCCTTAGCAAAGAAAATTCCACAAAAAAACACACAAACCAACCTACATGTATCCACCCAAACATAATTTCATATAGTGAATGGGTTTTTCAAATCAATGGAATTCAATTCTAAGCAAAGAAAAACATGCAGATTTTTTTTCTATAATAAAGAGACATGTGCATAAAAATTTTACAACAAAGTGACAAGAAGAAGAAGTTTTTTTCTTAAGTATGCAAGACATGTAGCAGATTTTTTTCTAAATAATTAAGGAGCATAAAAATGAAAAAAAAACATTAAGGTACTTCCATGACTTAAAGTATTATTACCCCTTCAACATAGAAATTTCACTCCTTAGATGACACCATCATAAACATCAGAAAAATCACAATGCAAGTAGAAAGAGAAAAAAATTTCTAGCAGAGACATAACAAACATAAGGTAGAAAAGAAACACTTTATTCAACAAAAAACTGTACAAAAGTGAAAACAAAGAAATAGAATGGGTTAAATCCCATGAAGAACTGATTTTAAAGTCTTCAGTTAGAATTTATTTAATTACAATTGTTGTTTTACTAAAAATAACAGAAAGACCATGAATTGCCTCCCATGCAGCGCTAGTTTTATAGTCCCTAGCCAGACTCACCTTGAACTAACTGTAGTCACTAGGTGGATTTGGTTTCATTAATAGTAACCACCACATGTGTTTGGCCCTTTTTTTTAACAAAATGATGAATTATGTGGGCTCCAAAGCTAAATAAAACAAAAATAAAACTCTCATAAGCTGAAAAAATCCCTAAGTAGAACCCTTTAACAGTTATGGACATGATGCTGTCAACTTCTAGATTTGTTTTAGATTTGAAAAAATTAACATTTTTAGGTAAAGACAACAATGAATTAGATGCTTCCAAGGATTTGACATTTTTCTCATAATTATCTCTCTCAAACATAACATTAACAGATTCAAATGTAGGGTTGATTGCGAGTGAATAATGAATATTAGGTTCAATAAAGGATTTAATAGAGTACTGAACCGAATCACGAACATTAGAACTCAAGGATAAATTCCCCTCTAAACTACTATCAGTATCTTGAAGATATTTTGCACCTGACTCAGTTGAGGATTAATGTGATAGAAAAGGAAGATAATTTATTCGACTAGTAAGAGATTCAAGTTTATTATTGTTGTAAATCTCATCCAAAAGTTCCTCATTAGTTAAAATATATTTAACATCAACTACTTTAGATAAATCATTTTTTCTTGAATCCAGTGTGTTCAACCTCTACTTCAAGTTCAAGTTCAAAAGTATCACTTTCTAAAACAATGTATGTAGTGTGTTCCAGAAAGACCAAGTTATGAGGAATAATTTTCAATTCAGCTTCAATAAATTGAAATTCTAGATCGTTTGAATTCTAATAGATTTTCCCATGAATGACAACACTAATTTTCATTTTAGTACACACAGTTTCTGAAAAATGATTACTATATAAATAGGGAAATGAAAACTTATTAGTTAGCCTTTATTCAAATATCATTCCCTCATCCTCATTATCCAACAACATTTCAAAAATTATTGGGTTTACAGTTTCAAAACATGGAAGAGTGGTTTTCAATTCTGGTTTAAAAATTTCAGATTCCATGTTATCCAGTTTAAAGTCTCTTCCAGAGTGTTTCCCACTTCCAGTTCAGGTTCAGTATTCACAAAGTCATAAAAATTTAGTGAAGAGTTTTTAAAATTCAACTTTTCATTCTCAAATATATCTTCTACCCAAGTGACTTCTTTTTTAAAACTCCAAAAACAATGATTTTTTCTCCAATGTAGGAATTATAAATAGAACTGGAATTTCTTTTTCAATAAGTTTCAATTCATCTTCAGAATTGTCCAAATCAACGTCATTAAAGTTATTTTTGGGGTATTCATCAATGTGTTCTTGATTCAGTGAGTTAGTTGTTTCCAATTTTAGTTCAACATAATCAGATTTTTCAAAGTAAAAAAGTTTGTTTCCCAAGTTCAGATTCACTTTCCTCTTCAATTTGATTTTCAAATCTTTCATAATCATTTTATTTTTCATTTTCTTAAAATTATTATTGTTCTTTAACCCTTTGTTGTAATTCAAGGAGCATGTTTTCCAATATTTTCATTCTTTGATCTTACTCTTGAGAATCTCTAGTTTGAATTTCATGGGTTTTAGTTAACCAATTGTTCCACATTTCCTCTCTAGCATGAAATTTGAACTCAACTGGGTCATGTTTAGCTAGGATGTTAGGAATGGGCTCAATACATTCATTCTATTTAAGGTGAGCAGTTTGTTGTGGTTGGTAATAGTCACACTTCCAAACAGTGTGCCCATAATAACAACAACATACATAGTATAATTATAGTTGATAATGCCAGTCCTTAGAATGTTCCATTTTTAATGAATCAAATGAGATGAAACACAAAAAGGATCACAGTTGGTGCAGAATTTCAAAAACAGACCGAGCAGTTGATACAGTTCAAAAATTGAAAAGCAGTTTTTATGTGTTTTTTTATTAAAAACCTACTCTCATCACGTTCCTTAGTCGACAACAATTCCATATTTTGATGTGTTTGGAGGTTTTCATGGCCACATCGCCAAATTTTAGTGTGGCTGGAGGTCTTCACATCCCCCAAAATTAAATTTATAAACCTACACTAGCATAGTGGTGCAGGGTTGATCCACAGAGAAGGAAGGTGAGTGCCTTAAGGTTTTTTACAACCCCAGATGTCGTCAGTAGTGGGGAAACACTTACTTACTTTTCAACTTTTTATATTTTTTATATTTTGTTTTACGATGAAATGAAAAAATTGACACTAATTTCGTAAATCTCTTATTTACTTAACTAGAAAATAAAACAGTTAAAAGTAACAATAAAGACCAAAGAAAATATAAAATATAGACAGGAGTGCTAAGAATTGATCATAGAATGAGCTCGGGAGATTTGAAATCTTCTGGTTAAAATAATGACAGTTCATAAGACTGAATTCACACCTTAAAAATGAGTTAATTATTCCTCTCCATAAGAATTAACACTCTGTATTATAGTTCTTGAAGTTCTCCCCATCAAAAAAATCATACAACAAGTTGTTTTAATGGTGTTAATAGAAAACTATCACACCGAAGGTTTTCGTAGTTTGAACTTTAAAGCATTGATAAAAAGAATCCAAGATCAATCTCACCAAAAGATCAAGGATTGAATTTTTAATTGCAAGAAGGTGAATATTCAATTTTAGATTTGAGAATCAGATCTAATCTCACTGAAGGAATCTGATTCTCATTTGAAGAAATTTAATGAATAAGAAGAAAATATGAAAAAATAGAAATTAAAATTTCCAGAACAAGAAATTAAGAGAATATCATTTTAAATTCAAAATCAACAAATACATTGTAAATAAAATAGATAAGAGGAAGAAGAATCCTCCCTCTGTGAATGATGGTCATGATTGGCTGCCCTACTCTTGCAACTCCAGTCTCCAACTACTCCCTTTGAGTTCTTTTAGGAGATCAGCTCTCGAATGGTATGATCATGGTAATATAATGAGAGTCTCTTCTCACGATTCTATGTTTTCACCTTTTAAACCTCATGTAATCTGCTTCACATCACTGATTTGCTTCACCAACTTAAGTCAGTTCTTTACCTTCGCATGACACACATGATTTTTTTGGTGAACCACACATCACTGTATCGAATCTCATGTAACGAACTGTCTTGACAGTTGTTTGAAATGAATCTGGATGGGTTTTAGTATCCAATGTGAACCTGCACAATTAAAGTAGAAAGTAATTAAATTGATTTTAATAAAAAGTATTAACTTTTACAAATAATTAATCAACTATTTAGTTAATTAATGTTTAAAATTTATAGTTATTTGTATATAAATCTATTTATTGTTTTATTCTACTTAGAACTATTATTAAATTATTTAATTAATATTATTATAGTTAACATTTTAATAATGTTATATAAAATTATGTAAGTATGATTATAAGTTATTATTTTAATTAATTTATTATTAAAGTTTGTATATTTATAACCTTTATAAAAATATAAATAATATTATTATTTTAATATTATTGGTTTATTATTTTTAATAAATTAACTATTTAATTTATCTTATATTATTAATGTTTATTTTAATTATTTAATATATTTTTTGTTATTATTATAATTGACATATTTAACTTAGATTTAATTTGACTGGTTTTTAAATTTGTTATTATTTATTTTAATATTATATATTATTTTATTTTTATAATTTTGATTATTTTTTTATTTCACCCCATGTTGATCTTCTCCACACTAAGGGAATGGCGGTTTCTTTTCACTAAGGCACGACACATAGCTTGTTCCGTGGCAAAAAACGACAATCAAAACTCCCTTAGGTTGACATTCTTCATGCCCGGCAGAATCGACCTTCAGTTCTTCCTCGCGGTGACCTGCTCAGCTTTGGTAGTGGAACAAAACATCTTCTACCACCAGGGGATCTGCTCAGTGATGGGGGCTATGGTGGTTACGCTGTTATTCTCAATCAGCGGCGGTAGTTGATCAATTTCCAAACGCGACTCGGCTCTGTATCAGCGGAACTCTTCAAGGAGGCTCCTTCTCTTCGACGCCATGGCTGTGAGTTTTAGATAATGGCTTCAGGACATCACCATGACGGCGGCGTGGTCCAGCAGGGCACTTCTCCTACAGCGACACGACATCAGATTCTCCTACAGCGTTGTAGCACTGACTTCACCCTAGGCTTAGCCTTCTTCAAATCATCATGGCGGCAGTTAGCTCTAAGTCGAAGACTCATCTTGCAACAGATCCTTCATGAGGCGGCATACAAACTTTACATCTACGACAACGGGTTGGTTCCTCCGACCGACGATGGCCTCCTCGTAGAGCATGACTCTCCCTATCTCGGAATCAACAGATAGAGTCAGACAACAATGGTGGGTAGGGAGGCGTCTCAAGCAGTGTCTAGATCTTCCTCTACTAGATCTCAAATCTCCGATTGCGATAGGATTTGAGAACTAGTCGAACTTCAACTTCACTTGGTGGAGTTATGTCCTCTCTATCATGATGGTTAGGTTCGGTGAATGGCAGTAGGATCTTCTTACAACGGTCGCTACAAGACTCAATCCAATGAGTCTCCACCTCCCACGTCGTGCCAACACCAGTAGTCCAGTGGCGTCCGACTGTCTCCTCAGAGCATCTCCATCACCCAACATCGGTGGTCCTTCACAGTGGAAACAAACAGCGAGCTCCAGGTCTCGATTTCTCAGATCTAAGGAAGAAAAGGGGTTGAAATGTGTCAATTTTTAATCTGGTTTGAATTAATAATGAGTTTGTGTTGATTTTGATTCAACTTTTGGAGTTGTGATATGTGAATATTGGTGTCTTGTTGATCGGATACGCAATGGCGTGAGAGAATGATGGGTCAAAACTTGAGAAATGAGTGATGGAGAAAGAGAAGGAAGGGAGGATGTGCGTCAGTGGAAGAAACTAGAGAACACTGGAACATGGTGAGCAGTGAGACCGTTAATGAGAAAACCGGTTGAAGGAGAGGTTACTGTGGCACCATGATGGGATAGCGGTGCCACAAGTTGGGAAGAAAATATAGTGACAGGGGGCTGGAAACGTTGTGAGGAAGCACCGTAAAGAATGAAAGCATTTACACCATGACACTGCAAAACAAAGAAAATTTAAAACTTAAATTAAGACCAAACAGAATAATTAATTTAAATAAAGAATTAACAAAGATAATTGAAAACTAAGGAACTAATAAACATAAATAAAATTATTAAAAAAATAAAACTTAAATTAAAACTAAATGGACACTTAAAATTAAGAATCATTAAAGTTTAAATAATAATAAAGTGAATTTAAATTAAATGATTATATATAAAAATTAATTATTCATTGATAAATTGATTTATAAGTATTAAAATTAAGTAATGTGATTGAATTTAATTGATAAAGTTATTAAATTTTAAAAAGATAATGTTAAAATATTGAAAGTTGAAGTAATGAATTAATTAATCAATTGAAAATGTTTAGGTTAATTGATTAAATAATAATAATGTCAAATATTAATAAAGTATTTATATATCTAAACTAAATAATAATTTATAAAACTTATAAAAATAAAGAAATTAATTTATTAATTACTTTAATGACTAAAAACACACAATTAATTATAAAAATTTGATTATTTTACAAAACTAGTTATAAAATCACAAAAGTTTCATTATTTAATAAAAAGTGTAAAAATAGTTAATTAAATAATTAAAAATTAAATAAAAATATGTGGATTTTTAAAAAAAATAAGGCCACATAAAATTCCCCCACACTTAAGAATTGTTTGTCCCCAAAAAATCCCACACTTTATTATCCTTGAAAACAGAAGTATGTTTATGATTCAGGTCAAAATGTAACACGTCTAGAAATTCGAAAGCAAAGGACAAAAACATGTCCTTAAGCTTTTGAAAAGAGATTTTCAAATCATATATTTCCTTAAAAAATCTCTTATTAGAAACCAAGAAATAAATGAACCATATATTAATGAAAATGTCCTGACTCATATGTGAATCTGCTTAGTGAATCTGTTTAGTGACTCATTATACTTGGACTTTTCTCCTTAGTTGGAAAAAAATTAATTTTTTTTGAATCACCATATTGATACAACCTAAATGAATCTCAGATAAATTTTTTCCCCTTCTTCATTTTCTGTTCATCATTGCCCTCACCTTTATGAACTTGTTTTTGACCCTAGACACATTATTTTTTTCCCAATCTATGTATCATTGTGCTGAGAACTGTGCATATGCACTTATTCAAAGTGCATAGAGGGATTATAGTAAACAGAAATGCACCCAGCATCTAGGGTCTTAGAGACTCACCGTGGGATCCCATTTTCACAAACAACTCCAGTTTCAAAAGATTTATATAGAAATCATTTACATTGGATCATTAATATAATTACTTTAATAAATAAAATAAAAATGAGTCCCCTGGAAAAAATATCAAACTTCTAGTTCCAAATGCTATGATCATAATTCCACTAACATGTTACCCATATCACTGTCAGAAACAGTCCCTAAACCAAATTTCCATTAAATCACTATGTTTACTCACTCAGAAATCATCCACCAGCATTAATTTTAGATTCAAATCAGTTCTTAACTACCAATCAAGCATCATCCTAAGGAAAGACCCATTTGAGAAAGAGTGTACAACTTAAAAATGTGCACAAATTTTGAAAAAAAATCACCATTTTTTATGAAATGTTTGAAGTGGAAGTGGGAATTGATGGGCTCACATTAAATCACAGTTCAGCATAATCAAGAATTGACCCCCTCCCCAACACTTAAAACCCAACTTTGTCCCCATATATGATTTCTAATGTGGAGAAGAACAAATAATCAATTAAGGTTCAAAACAGATTTTTAATAAAGCTGATTAATGACATGTTAAAAGGGTCTCAATGAAGTTCAAGAAGTATTGTTTTCCATAATGAATAACTTAACAGAAAGTTCAAAATCAAGTTCATGCATTATCATTTAAGACCAGTGACACATAATTTCTATTAAATTTCCAACATGGAATGTAACTTGTGGGTGCAAAGTGAATTAGGTGTAAAGAAATTCAGAAAATAAGATTCAATTGTATATTAAATTAAGCATAAATCAAGCATTACTAACACCCATTAGAAAATAAAATTAAACAAAAACACATGAACCAACCAACATGTATCCCCCCACACTTAATTTTATGTAGTGAATGGGTTTTAGAAATCAATGGAATTCAATTCTATGCCAAGAAAAACATGCATATTTTTTTGTACAGAAAAGTTACATTTGAAGAAAATCTTTACAGTGATGTGACAAGAAACAGATTTTTTTTATTAAGTATGCAAGACATGTAGGTGCTTTTTTTCTAAAGAATTAAGGAGAATAAAATGAAACAAAAATAAAAAAATAATGTACTTCCCTGACATGAAGTTTCATTACTCCTTCAACAAGGGAATTCTACTCCTTATATGACACCAACAACAACATCTCAAAAATCACAAGGCAAGAAAAAAGAGACATAAATTTCTAGCAGAGACATAAAAAACATAAGGCAGCAAAGAAACACATTATTTAACACAAAATTTTACAAAATTGAAAACAAAAAAAGAGCATGGGTTGACTCCCATGAAGCACTGAGTTTAAAGTATTCAGTTATACTTTATTTAATTAAAAATTTTGTTTTATTAAAAACAAAAGAAAGACCATGGGTTTCCTCCCAAGCAGTGATAGTTTTATAGTCCCTATATGGACTCACTTAGAACTAACTGTAGTCACTAGGTGGTTGTAGTTTCCTTAATAGGAACCACCACATGTGTTTGGCCCATTTGCTTTTAACAGAAAGATGAATTATGTGGGCTCCAAATCTAAAGAAAACAAAAACCAAACTCTCATAAGATGAAAAAATCCTTAAGTAGAACCCTTTATCAGTTATGGACATGATGCTGTCAACTTTCAGATTTGTTTCAGATTTTACAAAATTAACATTTTTAGGTAAAGAAAGCAATGAATTGGATGCTTCAAAAGATGTGAAATTTTCCTCACAAATAACTCTCTCAAACTTTACATTAACATATTCAAATTACAGGGTTCTTGTGGGTGAATATTGAATAGTAGGTTCATAAAGGATTCAATAGAGTATTGAACAGAATCGCGAACATTAGAACCCAAGGATAAATTCTCCTTTAAACTAGTATTAGTATCTTGAAGATCTTTTGCACCCAACTCAGTTGAGTATTGAAGTGACTGTCAAGGAAGATAATTAATTTGACCAGTAACAGATTCAGGATTAACAATGTTGTAAATATCATCCAAAAGTTCCTCATTAGTTAAAATATATTTAACATCAACTACTTCAGAAAAACAATTCTGCTGGAATCAAGTGTGTGTTCAACCTCTACTTCAAGTTCAAGTTCAAAAGTTTCACTTTATAAAAAAATATTTGTAGTGTGTTATAGAAAGTACAAGTTAGGGGGAATAATGTTCAATTCATATTCAATAAATTTAAATTCAAAATTGTTCAAATTCAAATAGTTTTCCCCATGGATGACAACACTACTTTCCATTTCAGCAGACACAGTTTCAAAAAAATTATTACTATGTAAATAGGGAAATGAAAATGCATCAGTTAGTCTTTATTCAAATATCATTCCCACATCCTCATCATCTAACAACATTTCAGAAATTATTGAGTTTACAATTTCAAAACATGCAAGATTGTTTTTCAATTCTGGTTTAAAATTTTTAGATTCCATGTTATCTAGTTAAAAGTTCTCTTCCAGAGTGTTTTCCATTTCCAGTTCAGGTTCAATATTCAAAAAGTCAAAAAAATTGACTGAAGAGTTTTTAAAATTCAAGTTTTCAATCTCAAATATCTCTTCTACCCAATTGAATTCCTTTTCAAAACTCAAAAAACAGTGATTTCTCTCCAATGTAGAAATTATGAAGAGAAATGGACTTTATTTTTCAATATATTTCAATTAATCTTTAGAATTGTCCAACTCAACATCATTAAAGTTCTTTTTGGGGTCTTCACTAATGTGTTCATGATTCAGTGAGTTGGTTGTTTTCAATTTTAGTTCAACAGAATTAAATTTTTCAAAGTAAAAAGTTTGTTTCCCAAGTTCAGATTCACTTTCCTCTTTAATTTGATTTTCAAATCTTTTATAAACATTTTATTTTTCATTTTCTTCAAATTATTCATATTCTTTAACCCTTTGTTGTAATTCCATGAGCATGTTTTTCAATCATTTCATTCTTTGATCTTTCTCTTGAGAATATCTAGTTTGAATTTCATGGGTTTTAGTTAACCAATTATTCCACATTTCCTCCCTAGCATCCAATTTAGACTCAAATAGGTCACGTTTAGGTAGAATGTTAGGACTGGGCTCAATACATTCATTCTCTTTAAGGTGAGCAGTTTGTTGTGGCTAGTTATAGTCACACTTCTAGGCAGTGTGTCCATAATAGCCACAACATACACAATATAATTCTATTTGATGATTTCAGTTCTCATAATGTTCCATTTTTAAATAATAAAAGGAGATTAAACACACAAAGTATCACAATTGATGCAGAATTTCAAAAACAGCTGGAGCAGCAGATACAATTCAAAAATTAGAAAGCAATTTTTTATGTTTTTTATTTTTTTATTAAAACCCTAGACTCTCAGTTTGTCCCTTCCCCAGCAACGGTGCCAAATTTTTATGTAGCTAGAGGTCATCACGACCACATCGCTAAATTTTGATGTGGTCAGAGGTCGTCATGACCCTCAAAATTACATTTATAAACCTACACTAGCACAGTAGTGCATGATTGATCCACAGAGAAGGCTGGTGAGTGATCTAAGATTTTTAACAACCCCCACTATTGTCAAAAGTAGGGAAACATTTACTTACTTTTCAACTTTTAATATTTTTTATATTTTATTTTACCATGAAGTGAAAAAAATGAAACTAATTTTTTAAATCTTCTATTTACTTAACTAGAAAATAAAATATTTAAAAGATAAAGTGAATACCAAAGATAACATAAAATGTAAACAAGAGTGCTGAGAATTGATCGTAGAATGAGCATGGGAGATTTGAAATATACTAGTTAAAAGAATGACTCTTCATATGATTAAATTCACACCTTAAAAATGAGTTGTTAATTCTTCCCTGCCAGAATAATTAACGCTCTATATTATAGTTCTTGCAGTTTGCCACATCAAAAACCACATACAACAAGTTGTTTTAACAATGTTAATAGAAAACTATCTCGTCGAAAGTTTCTGTAGTTTTAACTTTAAATATTTGATAAAAATAATCCAAGTTAATATAACCGAAAGATAATGGATTGAATTTTTAATTTCAAGAAGGTGCGGATTCAATTTTAGATTTGAGAATCGGATCTAATCTCACCGAAGGAATCCATTCTCATTGGATGAAATTTAGTGAAGAAGAAGAAAATGTAAACCAATAGAAATTCCAATTTCCTAAACAAGAAATTAAGAGAAGATCATTTTCAATTAAAAATCAACAAATAAATTGTAAATAAAAACAAGCAGTGCCCTACTACTGCAACTCCAGTCTCCAGCTACTCCCTCTATGTCTCCCAAGAGATCCGCTCTCGAATGGTATGATTGTGGTAAGAGAATGAGAGTCTCTTCTCACACTACTCTGCTTTCACCTTTTAGACCTCCTGTCATCTGTTGCACATCACTAACCAACTTCACCAACTTACGTTAGTTCTTCACCTTCGTATGACACACATGCGTTTTTTTGTGAACCACACGTCACTGTATCGAATCTCTTGCAACTAACTGTCTTGACAGTTGTTTGAAATCAATCTGGATGAGTTTTAGTATCCAATGTGAACCTGCATAATAAAATCAGAAAGTAATTAAATTGATGTTAATAAAAAGAATTAATTTTTTAATCTTGTTTGAACCTGCATAATAAAATCATGGTGGGGGTTAGCTATACGGCAGAGACTCAGCATGTAATAGATCCTTGATGAGGTGGCATCTGAACTTCACATCTGCGGCAGTATGTTGGTTCCTCGGACCGACGATGGCCTCCTCACGGAGCACGACTCTGCCGAGCTCAGAATCGGCAGAGAGAGTCGGACAGTGGCGGCGGGTAAGGCGACGTCTCAAGCGGTGTCCAGCTCTTCCTCTGCTCGACCACAAATCTCCAGCAGTGAAATGCTTTAAGAACTAGCAGACCTTCCACTTCACTTTGTGGCATGCTGCTGCTCTCTATCCTGACTGCTCGGTCTGGCGGATGGCGGCAAGATCTGCTCGCAACGGCTCCTAGAAGACTCGATCCAACGAGTCTCCACCTCCCGCGACGTGCTGATACCAGCGGTCCAGTGGCGTCTGACTGTTGTCTCAGAGCATCTCCATCACCCAACAGTGGTGGTCCTTTACGGTGGCAAAAAACGGCGAGCTCTGGGTCTGGATTTCTCAGATCTGAGGAAGAATAGGGGTTTAAAATGTGTTAATTTTTAGTCTTGTTTGAATTAATAATGAGTTTGTGTTCATTTTGATTCAACTGGTGGAGCTGTCTTATTTATTGGATACACAATGGCATTAGAGAATTATGGGTCAAATGTTGATCATATAGTGGTGGTAGGGGGATGGAAGTGTTAGGAAGCACCGTAAAGAATGAAAAAGTTTCCATCGTGACACTACAAAACAAAGAAAAATTAAAACATAAATTAAGACTAAACAAGATAATTAATTTAAAGTAAGAATTAACATAGATAATTGAAAACTAAGGAAATAATAAACTTAAATAAAATTATTAAACAAATAAAACTTAAATTAATTAATATAAACATCAAAGTATAAAACATAAATTAAAACTAAATAGACATTTAAATTAAGAATCATTAAAGTTAACATAATAATAATGTGAATTTAAATTAAACGATTATATATCGAAATTAATTATTCATTAATAAATTGAATTAGAAGTATTAAAATTAATTATTGTGATTTAATTTAATTGATAAAGTTATTAAATGTTAAAAAGATAAAGTTAAAATATTAAAATTTGAAGTAATGAATTAATTAATTAAATATAAGTGTTTAGGTTAATTGTTTAATAATAAGAATGTCAAATTTTAATAAAGCAATTATATATCTAAAATAAATAATAATTTATAAAACTTATAAAATAAAAGCAAGTAATTTATTAATTACTTTAATTACTAAAAACACACAATTAATTATAGAAAATTGACCAGTTAACAAAATTAGTTATAAAAATACAAAAGTATGATTATTTAATAAAATTGTAAAAATATTTAATTAAATCATTAAAAATTAAATAAAAAAATGTTTTAAAACTTTGTAAAAATAAGTCTACATCAGTCAATCCTATTTGACTAGTGTTAAAGGGACATGTGTGTACGTTTCCCTTATCACTACATGTGTGTTTGAGTTCACCTCTCGAAAAATGATCTTGTAGCTCGTTTGTGATTATTTTGATACATATGATTTTTTGTAAAACTAATTTACATATTCCTTGTGAATTTATATATAATAATATATATAAAATGCTTATTAATCCATTATTATAAAATGTTTCCATAAATTGAAATGAATAGCATGTTTTATTTTAAATATGAAATTTTACTACCATGCCTATTTTATTTGAAATTGAAGGCATGTATTGGTTTATTTTATTGGAATATTATTATGGAATCATTGGTGAGACCACACCGAGCTTTTAGCTCACATCCTACCTGAGCCTTCATGATTTTTTATATTTCCTTCTTCTAGGTTTGAGTAAGGGGAAAGCACCACTTGAAGGTGGAAGTTGTTGTTGACTCCTTTTATCATGTAGTGCTATGTCCCTTTGGACATGGATTGTTTATATTTCAGTTTTTGGTACTTTGATGATGTACTCTTGGGTTTTTTATACCTGTTTATCTTTTATTATAGTTTTGTTTTTGGAATTTTTCTTTTTTTCATATTGATATGTGTTGTTTCTTCTATTGTGTTTGTGGAAAATTTGTTTCCACTTTCAAATTGTATGATACCAGGTGCTATTCGCCAACTCATGGGGATTAGGAATGCACCTAGGGCCTTGTCAAGATTGTCTTGGGTATTAGGGGACCAGGGTATCTAGGCTAGTTTTTGAGAAAGTGGTATAAATTTTATTAGGTTAAGCATATTTCCTTTATGTCAGTATATAGTTTGAAATATTTTCAGGACTAACGAGTCTTAATTCACTAGGGGTGGTTTGAGAAATATGTCTTGAGGACTAGTTCTAGTCATTTCCATACTTTTTAATTTGGAAAGATTGAAATCCAAATCTTGTTTATTTATTTGATTGGATTAGTTTTTCTAGTTGAACTTGTGTAAGTGTTGATCTATGTAAAATTATGACATCTTCAATGTTGTCCGCTGATGTTGTGTAGCATCATGCCTCTGAGAATACATGTGAATCAAATATAGAAATATGATACTAATTAATCAAAGTGAGAAAATCATCTCGTGGATCAAAATTTGTTTCAGGTTATAGTTCATGCTATACAAGTTCTAGGATAGACATCTACACCCATTCAGATTTTGGATCCAGCTATAGAACCTCAGAGTGATGACTTCAGGATTTGTACTTAGGAGTTACTTCACAAAAATCCACCAGTGTTTCCTGTATCTAATGATCCTCAACTAGAAGAGGATTTGTTGAGAAATATCATGCTTCAGTTAGAGTTCTTGGAAACTCCTGATAAAATCAAGGTGATATGTGCCTTCTTCAAACTAGAGAGACCTAGTAGAAGATAGAGGGACATGATGGTGACAACGAAGAATCATTATGGATTAGATTTTAAAGACTTTAAAGTTATTTTCACTGACCAATTCTATCCAAATTTGATGGTTTTAACTAAAGATATCGAGTTTTTCAAACTCGATAAAGTTGATAGGACTATTAAAGAACATGCAAATAATTTTTATGAGTTTGTGTCGTTTTCAAATGTGATTTTATCGAATGAGAAGATAAAGAATTGATGGTCCAAGATGAGAATCCTATCTAATATTCATTTTTCAGTTTTCTTGATGAAGTTGCCTTATTATTTTTTTGTATTGGATAGAGCATTCATGGTTAAGATAGACCTGGCTAGTAAGTCATGGTTGATGGGTTTTACTTTCCCACCTAATGGAAGTTATATGAATTAATTTAAAGGGAAGAGTAAGCATGATGATTCTTGTGGTGGTTCTCGATAGTAGTGTTTTTTTAAACCTTCTAAAGTTCCTATTAGATGACCATTGAGTTTCTAATTGTGTGGAAATCTAGGGAACTTGAAATGGGTTTATACCAAGGCACCCAAGATATGTGGTTCCTATGGATTCTCATGTCACTTGTTGAAATTCTATTACTTCTATTCTTCTCCACATAGTGGCATGTGATCTTCTATGCCAAAAACGTATAATGGTGTAATAATATTATTGATGAACATAGGTTTACAAGACACATGAATCAAGAACTATGATTTTAAATGTAGTGGAAGAGTCTCTAGAGGATGTAGATATGGGTACAATGACCATGAGAGGTACCATCACTATTTCCTCATCTTTGGTGACTAGTTTATTTGATACTGGTGAATCTTATTCATTTATTTCAAATCATATTGTGAATATGATAAATATTTATATAAAGATTTTATATGATGTGATGGATATTACTATAACCCTTAGAACAAATAGATAGTAGGGTCTCTGTCGTCTGACTTGTGTTTTCTCATAATCAGATATAGATATTTCTTGGGATTTATAGTCATCAACATGAATCCTTTTAACATTTATTCAGGATGGATTAGATCATTGATAATAAATACCAAATTAAATGTTATCTTCGATGGGTCTCCTTTAAGACACCTAATGGGGTGTGCCATATCTTTTAGGTAGAGTGGGACTTGAGGTTGATCAGATTCATAACTTATTAACCAGAGTTGTTGAAAGTAATATTAGTGTATTCTTTTGATCCATAGAAAGAATCCTTGAGTGATGAAGTCCCTCCAATTTTCTACAAGTTTCCTGATTTTTTTCTTATTACATCTCTAGTTATCCACTAGTAAGGAAGGTAGAGTTTTCTATTTATTTAGTTCCTAGGAGTCAACCAATTTCAATTTTTTCTTACCTCATGGAACCAGCAAAAAAAAAGAGTTGAAGAATAATCTAGATGATCTTCTAGAGAAAGGATTCTTACACCTGAGTGTGTTACCTTGGGTAGTGTTAGTTCTATTTTCTAAGAAATATGATGGGTCATTTTTTCTTTATGTTGATTATTGAAAACACAATCGAGTTACAGTAAAACAAAAGTATTTGTTTCCCCCGATTGATTACCTGTTTTTCTAGTTGAATGGGGAAATGTGGTTCTCAAAGATTTAACTTTAATTCAGTTACCATCAGTATAGAATAAAAGAATATGACATTCAGAAACCATCATTCCGAGATGGTATGGTCATTTTCAGTACCTTTTCATTCCATTTGATCTTCCCAGTGCTCCTGTAGTCAATTATGGCATGGTTGATTAGGATCTTCCTTGAGAATTTTGATACTTTCATGGTGGTCTTTGTGGATTTCATCCTTGTTTACTCTAAGTATGAGGAGGATCATGTGAATCATTTGAGAGTAGATCTAGAATTTTTGGGAAATCACTGAATTTATTCCAAGCAATCAAAATCCAATTTTTGGATTCATGAAGTTACATTCTTAGGGAATTTGGGGCCAGAACATGGAATATTAGTTGATCCTAAGATGGTGAAAGATATCAGGACATGGGAAAAAACATGAAATATTTTCTAAATTCAAAGCTTCTTGGGTTTAGCTAGATATTATTTCTAATTCGTAATGGAATTATAAAATATGGCTTCTCCAATGAATGCCCTATATTAAAATGGAGTAATTTTTTGGGATGATAAATATTAGATTTAGTTTTTTGATATGAAACCTATTTTGACTACTGTGTTGGTGTTGACTCTTCTAGGGGTTGGGAATGGCTATGTGGTCATTTTTGATGTATTTTTTTTGGGTTTGGGTTGAATTATCATGTTGGGTGATCATGTTGTTTCTTATGGATATTGATAGATTAGGCCACAATATAATAATTATCCAACCCATGAACTTGAGATCGTATTTGTGATGCTTTCACTTAAGAGTTTGAGACATTACCATTTCATTCATAGGTTTACTATGTATTCCAACCATAAGAGGTTGAGTATATCATCTCTCAAAAAGATTTCAATCTCCACTACAGTAATTCAGTATAGTTCTTGAAATATTTTGATTTTGAAATCACTTATACCTCGAGGAAAGGGAATGTCATTATAGATGATTTGAGTTGGAAAATTATGACCCAAGATATGAAAGAATCATCAGAAGAGTGGGTCATGATGGATCTTTTTGCATAGTTTCATATTGGAGTTTAGGAGATAGGGTCTCGGGTTTCCTTGGATAGTTTTTAGTTGACCTCCACTCTTCTCAAGACGGTTATTTAAGAAAAAACATATTGATGATGAATTATATGAAATTATAAACTCTCTTTATGGCTGGGAGACCATTTATGAGTGGTCATTATCCATGTAGGGTTTCTTATCTTTCTAAAACTAGAATTTTGTACCATTTACAATGAGAAAATTTGTATTGGGGGATTTCCAAAATTCATAGTGGGCATTTTATCATGAAACCATGAATATGTTATAAGATATGTGGTGATGGTTCTGGTATAAATGTATGATATGGGCCTTTTTTCATTTTTTCTCCCATTGTTATACATGGAAATAGGTCAAAGAAAAGCACCAGAGTCATGCAGGTTTGCTTCATCCACTTACAGTACTGACATGGAAGTGCAATGAGATCCTTATGGTCTTTTTGGTTGGGTTTCCTTGTACACAGAATAAGAAGAATGTGATATGGGTTCTAATCTACATGCTAACCAAATTAGATCACTTTATACCCATTCATAATACAACCAAATTGAGGATCTGTGAAATGTCTATGTGAAAGTGGTTGTTCATTTGCATGGATTTCTAACTACTATAGTCTACAATAGGGATCCCTGGTTTACTTCTAGATTTTGGAGATTCCTTTAGAAAGCACTGGGATCTATTGTCCATCTAAGTGCGACATACCATCCATAGTCATATAGAAAAATAGAAATATCTAAAAAAATTCTTGAGGATATTCTTAATTCTTGCATTCTCGAATTTGGTGGTTGTTGGGATGACCATTTGGGGCTGGTTGAGTTTTCTTATAATAATAGTTACCATTCTATGATCAGGATGGATCTTTTTTTGGACTTGTATGGGCCACCTGGTGAATATTTTTTATGTTGGTTGAAGATTGATGAATGTTTCTTAGTTAGAATGAGCTTGGTTAAAGAGATGATAGAAAATAGTCAGTTGATTATTTAGAGAATGTTGGCAGAACAAAGCCGATATGAGTCTTATGTTGACCATATTTATAGACTGTTGGGATTTTAATTTGGTGATAAGGTATTCTTAAGATTTTCACCTCATCGAGGCCATCGATGAATTGGGAGGAATGTTAATATTGCTCATAATTTTGTGGGACAATTTGATATTTTTAAGAGGTGGGGATAATGGATTACCATTTATAACTTCCACAATAGTTGACACTAGAACATAATGTATTTCTTGTATAGAATATGTAGAAATATTTTTCTAATCTATCTCACTTTCTAAGAAAGATTTATTTTGAAGTCAAGACGGGTTTATCAATGACTAAGAATCTAGTCAGGGTAGTTGATTCTAAAACTAAGGTACTTTTTTGGAGGATGGTACATTCATTTTTAGTGCAATGGTATCATGGTTTTGATACTCATGAGATATGAGAGAGAGAGAGGCACCTAAGGAAGAGCAGTGACTTCATCTCTTTGACATGGATGCTTCTTGATAGGATTTATGGGGAAAAAGTATCTATGTTGGGGAGGTTGTAATAAGCTATTAATATTTTTAGGTACTCCTCAACCCCTCTTTTGATCATGATTTAGTTGGTCCTTTTTAGGGGTTCTTTAGGAGAAATTTTGAAAATTTTGGAAAGCTCTTGGGTTGTGTGAGGTTGGTGAATGATTTTCCTATAATGTGCATTCTACTAGTAAAAACCATGGAAACCTTGATACTAAGGGTTTTCATGGTTATTGAATGGTTTGGAAAACTATTTACCCAACTAGTAGAAATCATACACCCCTCTATAGAGACTCATGGTTTGACAATCCGTGCAACCCTACCTAGCTAACCCTACACACTGAATTATTTTATTCTAAAAAATGTTTATAAATTCATGAACCCATATTTTGACCTCATAATCAGACTTAACTCTACATATCATGATTTACAAGGTTGAGAAGGATCTCAAAGACCATTTATGGCTCCTCCAAACCCATTTATAGATGAATTGAAGTGCGGAGAATCACATTCAACCTCCTTTGGCTACATTAATCCTATATTCTTAGTCTCTCATGATATCTTCCTATCTTTTCCATAGGGTTTATTAAATCTCTATTTTGTTGTAGGATATAATCTCTCTTATTTTAGATCTTGAGTCCAGGTTTTATTATCAGATATATATTTCCAACATTCTTCTTTGGGTTTTACAATTTTGGGCATTATGATTCATGATCCTGTGATCCCAATGTAGGTGGTTCCATATAATATTAGACAATTAAATTAACCTAGTATTGATTTATCATTTTAATTGATTTAAATTAAATTTTTACAATAATATTTGGTGTGAATTGTTATATTAAATTGTATTGGGAATGAAATTTTGGAAAAAGACCCCAATTCAAGTGAATTGTGGTGTGATTTAGATATTATCGAAATTATTTTATTTTGATTTATGGAAATTGAATTGTGAGATTGGTTTTGAGAAAAAGGTTTAAATTATTTTGATAAAAACTAATTGGTTTTATCTCGGAAAATTCATGAATTGATTAAAAACCCATGTATTGGTTTTTAAATAGAAATTGGCATATTGAAAAGGAAAATAGGGATATTGTGTTTTGAACATTTTTGAAATAATTTTTCCATTATTGATTTTTGTTTGAGAACATATACGCCTAGGTAGTTAGTGAGTTACTAGATAAAAACACACTAGGTTATAATTTCCCGAACAATGTATTGATTATTTACAACTCTAACATAAAATTATTTGATGATCTTATCCTAGGCAGGATATTGGTCAGTCCTCTTTGACTAGTGTTTAAGGGATGTGTGTGTACAATGATATTATCACTATATGAGTGTGTGGGGATCCCATAACCTAGAACTATTGTACCTCTTGGAAGATTACCATGTTGTCCCTTTTTGATTATTTTGATATATAGTCCATTGTTTTTAAAACTTCTTTATATATTTATTTTGAATTTATATAAACTATTTTATGTAAAATTTATATTAATCCATTATTTTTAAATGTTTCCATCAATTGAAATGAATACCATATTTTGTTTTAAATATGAAATCATACTACCATGACTGTTTTATTTGAAATTGAATGAATGTATTGGTTTATTTTATTGGAATATTATTATGGAATCCTTGGTGATAACCTACTAGAATTTTAGCCCATACCCTACTTATACCTTTGGGAATTTGTAGATTTCCTTCTTCTAGGTTCGAGCAGGGGGAAAGTGGCACTTGGAGGTGGCAGTTGTTGTTGAATCCTTTGAGATTGGAGTGTTGTGCCCATTGGGACTTGGGTTGTTTATATTTTAGTTTCTAGTACATTGATTATGTACTCTTGGGTTTTTGTTATAGATTTTTGACTTCTGGTACAGTTCTCACTATAGAGTTTTTTTTGTTATTACTGATATGTGTTGTTTATTCCATTGTGTTTGTGGTAAATTCATTCCCACTTTCAAATTGTATAATTCTAGGTTCTATTAGCCGACCAATGGGCCCCTAAATTCCATGTCAGGACTAGATCATGTATTATATTACCATGATATCCATTCTATTTCATGACAATTATACTTAATTTTGGTATGAAAACACTTCATACTTAAAAATCCATTTTTTATGGAATACCTTTTTTCATTTCATATATATTTATTATTTTACAATTATTTTCTATCACTTATAAAGATTTAATTTCATAAAATGGATTAAAATATTTTTAACAAAAGATTATAAATTTTTTGGTGATATCACTTTGTTTTTTTTTTCATTAGGAATAATTACTTTAATAAAAATGATAGTTACCATGATAAGAGTTAAAATGGGTTAAAAGGGTTATAACTAAAATGAAAAGGGTTAAAATGGAAAAAAACTTCTCTAGATCCACTTTTTTTGTCGTATTTAGAATGTATCTCATATGTTATTATAATATGACTCATTTTTTACCATTTTTCTTTAGTAAGTAATTAATATATTTTAATACTTTGAAAAATTCCAATTGTGTACGATCCCTCACTTATAAAAGGACACCCCTCTCCTCTGTTATCCATACATAATAATCCTCTTAGATTATAAAATACAGACCCAAATACCTTCCTAACATCCCTAAACACATCCTAGAGGTCCCTTTGTATTATAACACCCTCCAAATAAGGTTTTATGTATAAACCTGTGGACGTTGTCTAAAGAAGATTTATAGTTATTAACTAAGTGTTTTCTTTTTTATTTGTTATTTTACCTCATTAAAGCCCCTATTAAAAATCATGATAGAATAAAATAATTATATTTTATATAATGAGATATTATTATGTTAACTCAGTAACATTATTCATATAGTTTTTCATCAAATTGGAAATGAAACCATTGTTCATGTGTATGTGTAGGAGACTATATCACGAACTAATGTATTTCATTTATCATCACCTCATTTTATGGTTGGTTATAATAATGGATTTAATATATAAATATGATATTAATAACATAAATAAATTTTTATAAAGTTAATATATAATTTATCTTTGTACCCTTCTTTCCATTGGAAAACTAAAATGTCATTCATTCATATGTATAGGTTACCGTCTCTACGTCATGATGTAATTTTTTTTTAAAAAACAACCTCTCGTGGATGATCATGGAGATGGATTTAATTATGGAAATTTATATTTATAACATGATAATGAATTTATGAAATAAATATTTTATTTTATATATTTATTTTCAATCAAATGAAAAGTAAAAAAACAAAGCTTGTGTGTACGTGCAGACTACCTCCTCACGATTTAATGCATATTTTTTCATGAATGACTATAAAATTATATTTTTTTGTATAAAAATTATAATTAATAAATGATTATTATTTTTGATATGATTGAATAATGATCCCTTTTACCATGTTCAACCTACCAAAATCAATTTTCAATTATAAACCAAATTTCATCAAAACACCCAATGTGGACTTAACCGATTACATTATATAATATTTCATTAAATTAAATGGTTTAATGGTAATGAATTAAAAATATAAAAGGTTTTAAAATATTTAAATAATTAATATATGTTTATTATACTATATTTAAACAATGTATACAGGGATTTGGGACTCAAGGTAATGGGTTTCGTAACTCATTTTCCATTCATTGGGTTATACTTCTACTTTATTGACTTTATTATGCTTGGATTATGTGTGAAATGACCTATTATTGTATTATATTCTATTTCAACATATTTTCTTGGGTTTTAAAATTATTAAACATAATCACCTTGTTGATTAATTCTCACTTTAGTGATATGTGGTTTATTTTGATTATTCGTCTCAATATTGTTTCTTTGAGATATGTCTTAAATTATGCACCTACTTCCTTTTATAAGGTTTATATGCTTCCTATTGAGATATTATATCATGAATGAATATTTTATTAGGATATTTTAAGTTAATTCTATGTTACCTATTTCATGATATATTGATTCAAATTTTATAAAAATTTCAAGGGTTTTCATGGTCTCAATTTCAATTATTTGAGACATAATTCATCTTATGCACCATGTTTTATTTTATATTGTGTAATTACTACCCCATGAATTAATATTGAAATATTATCCCTTGTAATTAATTTTTAATATATATCCCTTCCAAATTATTTATTTTTATGTATTTTTATTTAAAAGCTACCAAAGTGGTAAAGGCTTTATGTTACAATATCATTTCTTTTAATTTATGTTCAAGGTTCTTTCAGGGAGAATTGTATGATCTTAATTTCCCAAAACACTTATATATTCTAATCCTCTATTTATTTCTAAGGTTTACATTATTTCCTTTCATTTTCCTCTCTTTGGAATTTAAAATGACCAAGAAATTTGTTTTAAGAAAAACTGACCTTATTTCCTCTTTGGCTGATAAAAATTTTCATCCATGTTTATATTTTATTTAAACCATTTTAAAGTATTTTTTAGAATTATAAAATTATTAATTAAATTTATTTTTTACAATTTTTTACTTTCTTTAAAAATATTTAAACTGAATCATCTTTCTGTTCTCCCAATGACGTGATTTTTACAAAAGGTGTGAAAAAAATATTTGTTTTAAAATATAACATATTAATGGATTTTCCCACCATCATGAATAATATTTTTTTGAAGATTCCCTTATTATTTTCTAGGATTATTTAAAAAGAAAATAATTTTCCCAATATTTTTTAAAATTTTGAGTTTTAAAGGCACTAAACAAAAAAATTATTTCCCCAATTTTCAATAAAATGATTTAATTTTTTTAATGTTATTATCATCTATATCAAAATCCTTTAATGATTAATAAACATCATTAGTAATATTATCATATAATTACACTCTGTTTCTTTTTATAAATGGAATATGAGGTTGTTTACAATGTATTTTCATGGAACATATTTTTTTTCATAGGTTAACCAAGATATAAGGGAATGATTTTTATTTTCAAGGGTTTTATATTGAAAAGAGTATGATTATAAATGTTTCATCATGATACGGTATTGGGATATTATTGATAATGATGGGTGATCCTGATATAGCTCATAATGATAGGTTGGCTTGATATAGCTTATTTGATGGGTAAACGTGATATAGATCTCCAACACTTTAGGTAATATTCCTCATCTTTATAGGATAGAATGAGGGAGTTAAATGGGAAGGTTTCTCCTATGGATTTAACCAATCTCTGATTATTTCTTTCATGAGTGACCAAGGGTGATGAAGATAATGTTCCAACATACTAACACATTTTCTCAATTATTTCTATAAAATTTTAATGGTTCTTTTGTTCAATATTGGAATCACATGGATCATGATTATTGATTATTATGATTCTTTCCTTTGTTAATGTTTTATTACATTTCACGTATTTAATAATTCAAATTTTGATGAATATGATCCATGTCACATGTTTATACAAACCTTTTTTGTCTTATTTAATTATCATAAAACTTAAATATGTTCTTATACCCTTATTCTCATCTTGATCTCAATGAGGATATTCTATTTTTTAAGACTACGTTTACCCATACTGATAATTTTAGCTCACCCTTATTTTGTTTATTTTCCCCTGGTTATAAATAATGATTTCAAGTAAGATATATCAAGAAGGGTTTCATGTGGGGGATTATAAATACATAATATAGAATAAGAAAACTGGGTATAATAAGTAAAATGGCAACTTAAAGGCATGTGTATTATTATGTAAGATTTTTCTATTAATTCTCTAAAAATATAAACCTAAAAGGTCTTTGGGTATGTAAGTGATCCAATATTTTTTTTGATGTTGAAGGTTTTTTATGGATAAAATTAGGTCAATTTTATTAGTACAAAATCCAAAAATGTAAATAATATGTTTTTAGCATTGGGTATGGGAGTGTGGATTCGAGGTTTTTATATTGACACCCACCCCTTACCACACACCTAATAGATGGTGTTCAAGTGATAATAATGAATAACTAACAAGGGAAAACAAGAAGGTAATGTGTGTTCATTAAGAGAGGGTATTATTATGATATTCAATGATAATATAATTAAATAAGTTTTTTCTTAATTAAATATATAATTAAATTTATTAGAATAATCTCTAAATTGGAGAGGGAGGATAATCTATTAAAGGCTTTATCTTAAGCATAAAATAGTGTTAAAGTGGTTATCTTAAAAAGAATATTAATTTTTTGAAAATGACTAAATATTTATAAGTTATTCTTATTTAAAATAATAAATAGTATGATTTTTTTTATTATTCAAAAAATTATTATATATAAGAACATGAATCGAGGATCCTAAAATCTAAGAAAACTTGTAGAAGATTAAAATTTTATTTGAAAAATATTTAGAAATTATTTTCAATACCTTAAAATTCATTGAAACAAGAAATATAATTTCATAGAAACTTTATAACTTTATTGACTATAAAATACCTCATATTATAGAGGAAAATGTCTTTTTTTTTGTTGGATGAAAAACTATATCTCCATATAAAAATGAAATGGTAAATAAAATTTAATAAAAAGTATTTTTTTGATATTTTACCCATATCCCTAAAGAAAATTGAAAATATTTACCAATATGGAAGGATAAAAAATAAAATAAAAATTCATAACTTGTAAAAGAAATATCAATTTTTTTCCAATAATTATACTTCATAAAATTAAGTACAACAAAGGATTTAAAATTTACAAAAAACAATATTCTATTATTCTTGGTCTGAATTCACATTCTATGAGGATTTATGGGTTTTTAACAATTATTATATTTTGTGATATTCTGATACAAAAATGGTAATTTGAAATAATATATTATCTAAAATAATGGAAATAAGAAATGTATTATGTGCGAGAAAAACACAAATATTAAATAAGGTTAAACCATAAATGAATAAATGTTTTTGAGCTGAAGTACATGTTTTATTACTTCAATGAAACTTTTTGAAGATGTGATTATCAAGGTCAGAATATCGATGGATTATTACCTTATTTTAATATAAATTAACTAAAAAAATTCTAATAAAATTTTATAAAATTAATAATAATGTTCATTTGAGTATCATATAAGATGAAAAATCTTGATAATCCTTGGATTTAATATAATGGTTGTTATACCAATATGAATGATGATTCAAACAACCTAAAAATTAATAATTATTATTTATATTTTTTTATATAGTGATTAATTTTTTTTATCAAATACCATAATTTCCATATAACTAATTATATCCACCAAGTGTTCAACGCTAAAATAGGCAATCCAAGGAATATAAAACCACTTTATCTAATCATCACATGACTTAATGTTATTTAATGAAATCATTATAGATAGTTAAAGTGTTCCATGCAGTACCTCATAGAATTATTTTCTAAAGAACAATTATGACATTATTATATTAAGTATGTTGTGGTTTTTATTAAATTAAAACATTTCATAGTAAGGGTTACCATGTCACTATTTTATGCATGGTAGTGCATGCGTTATATGATAATGCATATTGACTATTGTTCCACCAACTAAAATCTATCATAATCACTTCATAAAATCATATGATAAATGATAATTTCTACATTTATTTTTCAAACATAAAGTAATAATTATGAGGTGGAATCATAAGTTACAAATACTTGTAACATTTTTAAATATTTTTTCAATATTTTAATTTTAGTGAAATGGTTTTGAGATGTTCAGAAGCTGAAAGATAATTTTTAAAAGCTATATAAAGTGGTTCCATCCTTATTAATGTCTGTGTAAGAGAATTTTATATGACAGTTTGTAAAAAATAGTTAATGAAAATATCTATTATATTTTAACCTTTAATTTAGATCCCTAATATGGTCAACCAGGAAGGTTGGGTGGGGACTAGGGGTTACTTTTATGAAATATCTTTCTTTTAATTTAAACCCTTTAACTTGTTAAGGTTCTTGATCCACTTAATAAAATCTCACAAACTCTCCTCATGTGCAGAAATAAGGAGAGAAATATATGTAAACCATGTTTAAAATATTTGGTACTAAGAACTAATCTTTTACATGGTGGTTAGACACACATGCATGGATTCAACATTATAATATTCTTTTGGATTATAAAAGAACAAATACCAAATGGTTATACACCCTAGTAACTGATTCTCTCGTTGAACCTAGTTCTACACCCCAGCCACTAACTCTTCTATCATAGTTGGTTATACACCCCAAATATCCACCTCCTCTTTTGAAATTGGTTAGAAACCCCATCCCATGAGCCACATCAACAACTAATTAGACACCCTAGTTATAAGCATCTTCTTCTTCTTGGTGTCAATCTAAAATCAATAATATCTTCTCTCATAATTATCCTCCTCTCTGAGCTTGTAGAATTAAAATTAATTTGGAACAACTTCAAGATATTCAAAAAAATATTTGAATAGAATGAAAATTATATAAACTTCCTCCTAATTTTGTGCAATCTAGTTTCTCCTCAGTATTTAACTACTTTGTTAAATCTCATTCAAGGACAAGTAACTCGATCTTAACTTTTCTCTTAAATACACCAGTGTACCATGTTATCTTAAATTGAAATCAAAGTACGCACAAACTATCTAAACACTATATTCAAAATTTTCATCATCTACATATTATATTTATATTTATAAAATAATATTTAAAATAGTATCCTTATAATTATCATAGTAATTATTCTATTAATATAGAAACACCATGACCATTTCTTGTTGGTATTTTCACTTTTTTAATCCCATCAATGAATTTCAAATGAACTCCTCATTTATTCTCTATATTATTTGATGTTTAATATCACATAATAAATCTACACATAAATGATACATTAATCATGATACATGAATCATGATATTATGAAATAGAAGGCTAAAATTAATTGCATCATCACACTTTGAATATATTCCTCATTTTCATGTAGAAATAAATTTTATGCATTTTATTCCACATTTAGATGCCCGTTACAAGGTTATCAAGACAACCATAGAAATTATTCATAAATCCACTCGTATTTTATATGAATAAATTATGTGTAGTATTTCTAATCAAAATATGATTATTCACATAGATTAAAGTGTATGTAATCATGCATGTCTCTAACATACATTCATGATTTATTTTATCCACAAAATCAACTTCATATTAAGAATGCATTCATGCATGGATCAATTTACCTCATAATGAAATATAAATATTCTGAACTTTATAATTTTCATTCTTCTTACATGCATTCAAGGGAAATTTCATGCCTAAAATATAATATGAAGCCTACCCATTAATAATTCAATATTCATCAATTCCTAAAGGTTCATATTTATCACATCTCAATTGATTATTTGTGCATAGAAATCTCAAAGGATGAAGATTAATTTTGACCATATTTTCCATGGAAGATCTGTGAAAACCTCACTAGTCATGGTCGATGGAATAATTCCTATAAAAGTTTTGTTCTGGATTCATGGATGGTGTGTGACCTCCATTCCTCATGAATGGTCTATACAACTAAAATTCTCACAGAAGTTCTGCATTGATGATCCATCATCACAAAAGATCCAAGATAATAAAACATTTGCATGGAAGGTCCTAAAAAGAATAGAAAACCTCTTTTATATGGAAGATCCATGAAAATTACTTCTTATCATGGAAAATACGTATTTTTCATCCCACATGAAGGATTTTTTCTCATGAAATCTCTATATATGGACGATACTCATATTCATGGAATCATGGATCTTATCTCATCATATGATTCAACTTTATAATAGTTTAAAGGGATGATGGGTTTTCAGGATCTAGTGAAGCTAAAAAATCAATTAGTAAATAATGAGGTTCATTTATTCTGAAATTTAAATACCCATAAAACTTGCTAAGATCCAAAGGCAGGAGATGGTGCAAGATTGAATTGAATAGTATAGATCAGATCGATCAGATGGTACATTTCATTCACCTATGTTTTAATAGAAGGAAAATAGTGATTTTCTTTGTGAGTCCTACATTAGAGATTTATGCATCTATAATTATCTTAATTTTTATCTACACATCCAAATCTTCCCAATTGACATTATCTCAATCATATCTAGGTTTCCTATGTCTCAACCACTTTGTCTCCCCACATGATGGAAATTCTCCGCTCCATTGTGCATGCTCCTAACTCTTATATGTGCATTATAGCCTTCCATCCAACTTGTTATAGCCATGTGGGATGGCACCCATGTGGTGAGCTATGATTCCACATGTGTGGTTTAGTTAGGTACTAAGTTTACCTATGGAAATCCAATTTTTTCTAATCTATTATAAAAAGAGATAGTAAATTATTCTTGTAATAACAATTCCATATCTTTTTCTTAAATTTATTCATGAAAAATTAAATATTTTTCATGTACTTATCAATTAATCTCACTAATTATCTTCTCACGTAATAATTAAATATCACATAACATTCTTATAAAAATATTATTCATACAATAACATCACACAATTCTCAATAAATAATCTTCATAAAGTAGGAAAATTTATTTCTTAAAAAACCTTTAACACAGTTCTTTAATTATTTTGAATAGTTCAAAATTCATCACATATCAATGGAGAATTTTTCTTGTTCTTATCTACTCAAATTATTCATACTATATGCATCATATACCATTTTTGTTAATCATGATAGAAAATAAAACATCTTATGGAGTTAAATGGATGATTTATTAAGAATGAAATCTAATAAATTTTCTCAAACACATATTAACAATTTTTTCATCATCATGAAATCATTTACAATTAACAACAAATAAAACTAACACATGGAAACCTCAATCCTCCCCTTTATATTTGTTGTCAATACCAATACACATTCATTTCAATATGTGTGTTACCGTGAATTATTTGTTCTCCACCTTATCTATATTCAAATGAAAAGATCAATGTGATGGAATTATCATCTTTTTCTCTTTTCCTATCACGAAACTCATAAACTCTTCCCCATTTTTGATAAGAGAGTATTATGATACCACATGTTTCTCTTAGAAAATTGACTTGCCAAATCTAAGTCTACATGGGATGACCATTTATAGAAAACAAGAGATACTTCATCAATCTATTCACTACTATCCGTAAAATACCATGCATGGGATACAAAGACCCAAACTCATTTATCAAATTGGGCATTTATAAAAGAATTATAAAGATACATGTAATATTACACACTTCATAAAACACATTTAAATGTTAAAGTGTAGGATATGTAACTCCCCTTGTTCTAATACTTTTATCATCAATACTCCCCCTTAATAAACATGTTTGATACATTAAAACAAGGGTTATAAGGGATACCAAGTACCTCATTATTCAAATTTTAGGGGGATATACAATTTTTTTGAGTAATTTAAATTTACACAATTTAAGATATTTTAAATATCCATCCCATTTTTTTCTCCTCCCTAAAGGGATTAACCCTATTTATCAAGGGGAATTACATTTTGATTTAATACATAAGAATTACTCATATTTACTTTCTATAGATGATAACACTCAAAAATTATCCTATAATTCCCTATATGTTAACACTGATAAAACTCAAGGATAAAGGAATAAGGAGTGATGTAATGCCCCAACCTAGGATCCCTTAAAATTGTGCCCAAGCCAGTTTGTTATGTGGGATCATGTACACTTCCCCATATAGAAGAGGTTGTCGACTAGTAATGAGGTTATAATGAGACAGGTGGGGAAAATATACCCTATATATTAGAGTATTCCAAAACAAAAAATAATAATAAAATAATGAAAATATTGTAAACAATATACATGAATTACAATTGCATTTTCCAAAATTGGGTACATGCCCATAACCAATATTAAATATGTTATGTCATGCATTACAGTGTCGAGTGTATAGGAAAACCAAAAAAAGGACAAGATGAAGAATCCCCAAAATAGATCCTGACACCATGTCTGGTTCCCTCATCCAAACACATACCTAATCCCGAAATCAACCCTCTAGTATGAGGCCTTTTCCCTTATCTTGACCTACAACCATGAAGTATGCTTGGGTACCCAACTTTGGCCTAAGTAGGGTGTGAGTGAAACTCAATATGCCACCACCAATGGTGTCTAAAAAAATCAATTATAAAAATTAGTGAATGAATAAGTACAATAAATAAAAGGGTAAACATTAGACAACAAGTTCCATATTTTGAAAATACTAATATTCCACTTTTACCATTAGTTCCAAGTGTCACCCATATTCATCAAATTCACTTCAGCCTAATATGGTCAACTAAACAATTCATACGGGGGGATAAGTTTCCATACATCATAGGTAAAATAATTTCACAATAATACATATCAAATTACCTTGGAGCCTCCGTTTAGGTAATCATACCACTTGTATTCATTAGGGGCATAGAGCCTCAGTACAACTCCCCAACCGAAGTAATATCATGGTGGGTCCTAGATCATCAGTCTAGGCCAACCTATAGAATATAACCTTAGTTAATTCCCTTAAACATAGAACTTATTCATGAGAACATGCTACATTAACTTTTTTTTAAACCTTTACCATTCACATTCAATAACTTATTTAACACATGAAGGCTTGACCAAACACCCCTTATGTCCAATTAACAAACTAAACACAATTAAAATTGGTTACATTTCATAATATATTATTTAAATTCCAACCTTAATTGTAATTTTGTATATATCATTAACCCTTCCATCTAACCTTTAACAACTCGATTCCAAGTTCATGAGAGAAAAATACCCCAAGAGTGTCCTTTACCCCAATAAAATAAATCTTAATTAATCCTATGAGAATCATGAGTGGTTAAATTCATCCTCAAATTTACCTGATTATCATTTTCTACCAAGGGAACCAAATGGAAAGCATACCAAAAAAAAGGAAAAATCACATACAAAAAAACATCAAGTCCAAGGGATATAACTTGTAGACCACTTAACTTCAGTTAGTTGATGAATGCTCACTTAACCTTGGTCTTGGATTCAAAATCAAACAAACTTCAAACCCCCAACAAAAAATCATTTGTAAAAATAAGGCTATAAGTATTTTGAAGGTGAAGAATGATTATAAAAGACCTCTTCCAGAAAATAGAGGTATGAGGAGTGTTAGATTCCCCTGAATCTTTTATTCTCACCCATTTTCACTCAAAATGACCAAGAATTGAAGGAGATCGCCTCTTGTAATCTTGAGGGATAATTGATTACTACCCTTGCTAATTTAGGGTTAAATGAGTGTAAATTTATGTGAGGATTCATAAATCCCAAGGGTGAAATTGAGAAAATCACCCTTTTTAGTGGGGTTCATAGTTTGGCCACACATTTATCCAAACCATGCACTAACTATTCACCATGCTCTCTCCAATGGGGGAATGGGTCACACAATATCTTTGGAACCTAGCATGGTTCTGGTTCATGGTTATCACTAATCGTGCGCCAATCATACAACTAGAACTAGATGGACTATTTTCCTCCTCTTTCACGCCACCGACCCCCATGACACCACAAAATCTCCTCATATTCTCAAAAAACATTTTATTAACCATTTTAAGGGCGTTGAACCAAAATTTAAACAAAGATTCACCTCCATAAAAGGTTAGGATCTTATAACCTCTACACCATATAATGGGTTTTCCTTGAGCTGAACTCCTAAGGATCAAATAGATTCTAAGGTAAAATGGTTGGTCCTCTAGGCCTGTATATTTTTCTCCCTCTCCTATGTTTCGTCCTAAGTTTTAATAGGCTTCCACAATACTTTAACCAAAGACACAATCATACCCTACAAAACATTATCACTATAGTTCAAATTGTGAAGCAGATTCTCCTCAAAGAACACATCAGTATAAATATCAACATTATCATCATCAATCACTTGGGATTGTTTTGGGTGATACTATAAACACCATAAAACATTAAAAAAAAATCATACATACCACTATAATTATTTCTAAGAGCCAATCATTATGAAAAAAGTCTGATCCTCTCCACAATATCAAATGGCCACACATACATGGGTGCCAGCTTACATTTTTTATGAAACCGATGGTGACCCAACTTTGAAGAAACCCATAAGAACACATAATCACCCACTATAAATGCAAAATTTCAATGAAATTGATCATCATATGAATTATTCATACTCTAAGTCATAGTCATATGTTTATGAATTAATTGAACCTACTCTGATGTCTTCTGAATGAGACTCAGCCCAAATAACTATGATTCCCTATCTACTATCTAGCATAGTGGGGATATATATGGCCTACCATAGAGTGATAGATATGGTTCCATATGAATAGTATCATGGTAATTGTTGTTGTATTAAAATCAAAAAGTTCTATATGCCTCTCCCAAGATCCACCAAAGTCTAGGAAACATTCCCTCAATATGCCCTACAACAGCTAAATAGTATGTTTTGACTATCCATCTGTCTGCGGGTGAAAACACATACTAAAAAACACTTAGTTTATAAGTGTCTTCTAAAAAACTTTCCAGAAGTGAAATATAAAATATAGATAATGATCTAAAATAATACTCTGAGGTACATCATGAAAACATATTATTTTCCAAACATAAAATTCACCCAATAGATCCATGATAAAAGTCTCCTCTATTAGCAAGAAATGTTCTACCTTGTTCAATCAATCTAAATTATCCATATCACACAATTCTACTAGGTCATACTCAGAACACATACCACAAAATACATGGTAACATTATCCCATTTCTATTTTTGAATGGGAAATAGATATAGAAAACCACAAATTTGTTGATGATCTACCTTCACCTGCTGAAAAGTGTAGCACATCATCACGAAGCTTAAAACATCTTTCTTTATCTTAAGCCACCAATACAATCTATGAAGGTCATGATAAATTTTAGTCAAACCTAGATGAACCTCCCACTTCGAGGCATTAAAATCACACTTCATCTCTTCCCGCGTATATATGGGCACAATAACATGACCATGAACATACAAAATATCATCATCATCAATAGTCTAGTCAGTAGGTGGCTCCCCACTTTCAAGGATTTCACTCAATGACAAACACTGCATATCCTCATACTACCCATCCGTGATCTTTATTATAACTGTATACTTGACTAAAAATTGTACAAGGGTTATCTTACCATAGGCCTCCTGAACCCCTATATGCATCTCTGAAAACCAAACCACCATATCACACTCAGAACTGGGCTCTTAAATTTCTTGAGTCTGTGTAATCCTACTTAAAGAGTCAACAAAAATATTCCTTATTCCTGACTTTTATTCCAACTCAAAATCAAAATACATCATGTATTCAACCCATATCTATTGTAGAAGATTTAAATCATGCTGGGAGAAGTTTTACTTATGGATTTTATGATTAGTATACACATCAAACTTTTCACCCAAAAGATAGAGTCACCAACATTTCAAGGAATCAACAACAACGTCTTACTCTAGATCATGTTTAGAATAACTTTATTCGTGCAGTCTCAACTATCTTGACCCATATGTCATAACTATATCTCTCTACATCAACAATTACCAAATACCAATACCATATGCATCACAAAAAAAGGTGTTTATGAAAGTCATGTTCTCTGATGAGTTTGGGGTTTAAACTGTATTGAACATGGACTACGATTGGGGTGGTTGAGGATAGTGGTAGAGATGTGATCTTATCATATTGAATAGAACCCATAGAAATTCAGGTGAGGTTTCATACATCATAATGGGGGAATATGAAAATACCCCTTTTTAATGAGGAGCATGGTTTGGATGCACAGTTGGCCAAACTGTGCATCAACAATGCTCCAAACTCTCTCTTATAAAGCCTTATGTTGCATGACCTCTTTGGAAGCCTGCACTATTTAACAAACCATGCGAAGGCCATGTGAAATGTCTCTATCCAATACCACATGGTTTAGTCCCCCTTCATGCATGGTTTTTTACCAAAGGTGACATACAGGGACAAATAAACCATTTATTCTATAATTCCTCTATTTAATTTTCAAGTTCTTTATGTTTTTATAGTTTTATTCTATATAAATGAATGGATATCGGGTCATCACTAGGCATCAATCCAATCATGAACTCAATCTCTCTCTTAGGAGACAACATCGAGAAGTCCTTAGGGAACACAACCTATAACCAATCCACTACAAGAGGAAAGGCGTTCTACTCTACTCCCCCATAGTCAAGAATAATACATTCTACTTGGGATGTGATGTCAACCAACTACTAATTAACTAGCCCTATATAGAATAGATGGATATTCTATTCCCCCAGTAAATAAAAAAAAACTCTAGTGATGTAAACATTACCCTTCAGAAGTAGAAGTCGATATGGGCTGGATAAAACATCATCCAATTCATCCCCAATATCATTTCGAAATCTGACATCTCAAGCACAAACAAGTCCCAAAGAAAAAGGTACCCACCAAATTCATGGGAACACTTCTTACATTGTCAAATATTTTCTACTCACACTCCAAACTATGTGCCAATATACATAAACACACACACATATTCTATCTCTAGAACCAACACATTCACAAACTGAGAATATATAAATGAATGTAAGGACATTGTATCAAATAAATCACTAAAATGTGTGGAAGCTACAATAATGATACCTCAAACAGTCGATGGTCCAGCCTCACAACCACCAGGTGTAGGCTAAATTGTATGAAGCTGATTTTTCCCAATACCTTGGGCTCTAGTCTCTGTCCATAGTGCTGCACCACCCTACTGTTAAGGACACACTTGTCCTGAATCACCGCATTTTACACCCCAGCTAGTATAGGCAATAAAACTCTAATTTCCTATATGGTTGGGGTAATAGATACCCTTTTGGCACTCTGTATCTACCCTTCACCTCTATCACTACCAAAATTTCGAGGGTTCCTATAGAACCTCTATACATGCCTTATCCCATATAAACTTGACACTCAAATGGTTGTCAGGACACTAACCACGCATGTGTCTCATCCTACCAAACATATAATAGAACACCTGATCACCATGATGAAAGCTTATTCCCCTTCCCTATACACTATCTACCATATAACTAGTAAAAATCCTCAAATTGGTTCTTCCTACTATTGGAAGATGTAAAACTGGACCTCCCAACTAAAATCACATGAATACCACCATTTCCCCCTTCCGGTTCCCCTCTAAAATGAGAGCCTGATACAATACCTCAAAAAACCTTTTTTTATGATAGATATTCACAAGGGACTTGATCTCATGTCTAAGTACATCCTGAAGACATCTATATGTAGCATCCTCATTCCTTAACAATTCTACGACGAAGCATTATAATTGGTGATGTGTTCAGAATAATACATCATAGACCTAGTCCCCTGATTAATACTCATAAACTCTTTATCTCTCCCCTATCTTAGAGTCTCCAGATAGAAATGTGATAGAAACTTTTCCAAGAAATATTTTCACTACATACCATCTGTATTCTCAGTCTGAACTAGGATATCCCACCAACGCTTCGCCAGTCATCACAACATATAATCCACTAACTTTAATCACTTATAAGGAAGATTTTCTAAGTGATCAAAAATTATCTGTATGGAATATATCTAGAACATGGCTTCCCAAGGTCCACCCTATATGGAAATGTCAAAGGTTCAACAATTGAAACTCTTTATTCAGTTCAAACACACTCAACACAACCCACCGTGAGTCTCATTCCATCATTTGTATTAACCTAGAAAATTTATCATGAAACTTATATTATTCTATATTACCTGTAACCAATGTGGTTTTTTACTATGATAATGGTTTATCATTCTTGAAGATACCCTCATGTTTCCCAACCAATAGATGTAATTGTGGTAGCATCTCTCTACAATTCCAAACACAAATCTCAAAACACATAACATAAGGTTTCCACAGTTTTTAAAAAAATAGGGATCACTACTGGCCATAAAAATCCAATTTCACATACACTAACCCTATGTATAAGATCAAACCTCTACCATTATCCTAAACCACCCCTATCCTAGGCCATGGCCAATATGGTTTAAACCCCAAACTTATTAGAACACACATTTCATAAACACCCATTTTAAAATATTTCACTTTTATCAACAAATTTTTTTCTCATTTAGGCCCCATTTTAACCATTTAACAATATTTTTTAATTATTTTTACAATTATGACATATCTATTAGGCACATTTTCTTTTAAAAATCAATTTAATTTAAAATACATTTCCAATTACTGTACCCGACCACAATGTGTTTTCCTATATGCGCCTAACATGATGCATGTCAACAATATCCCTAAGTGACTAAAATAATGCATGTATACATGAACTCATACCATTTTATACAATAATAAAAAACTCATAAAACAATAAAACCACACATCAAGTGTATTACCCAATTTTGAATTAACTTTCAACTATAATAATGGATATCAAGAAAAACCACCCCACACTGGGCACTTGGGTTTTTTCCTATACGTGGGTGAGATACTCCCATGAACAAGATTGTTTCCAAGGCCCAAAAAATCATAATATTCCATCTAACTTCCCAAAATATAATAAATATAAAGAAATAAACTTCTCTAATACCACTTTATAATGCCTCAACCCAGGATCCACTAAACTATTGCTCTGAGCGAGTTTTTTATGTGACCTCAGTACACCTCAGAATACTCCAGAGGCTGTCAACTGGCAGTGGGGGTCTCATGATAAATGTGGGGATAATATAACATCTATATTAAAGTAATCATCAATAACTGAAATAATAAAATAATGAAAATAGTGTAAAATATAAACATCCATTACAATTCCAAGTCCCAAAACTGGGTACATGCCCACAACCAATAACAAATATGCAATGTCAGGTATTATAGTGTCAAGTGTAAATGAAAACAAAAAAAGGAAATGATGAAGAATCCCCAATATGGGTCCTAAAACCATTTTTAGTTCATTCATCCATGCACATCCCAGAGCCCCAAATCAACCATCTATCGTAGGTCCTTTTCGGTTGTCCGACCAACAACCCTGATGTTTTCCCAGGTACCGAATGGCGTGCAAAGGAGGGTTTGAGTAAAAATTAGTAGTCCACCACAAATAGTGTCTAACAAATATCCATTCTAAATAATATTTAAGATATAATTAAAATAAAAGAAAGGTTAAACATTAGATAACTAGTTACAACATTTGACAATACTATGATTAACTAATTTTACCATTAGTTCCAAGTGTCACCCATATTCATCAAATTCACTTCTTCATAAGACATTCAACTAAAAAATGAATAAAGGCTGTTAATTTTAGCTAAATCACAGAGAAAATAATTTCCCAACAATATATTTCATCTTAACTCGGAGCCTCAATTCCAGTAATCATACATCTTGAATTCGTTAGGGGCATAGATCCTTAGCCTGACTCCCTAACCCATGAAATATCAGGGTGGGTCCTACAACCTTAGTCTAGAAAGAACCATGTAGTGGAGCCCCATTACAATTCCCCATACATACTAGTTATTCCTGAGAACATTATAAATATACTATTGAACACATTTACCATTCATATTCCATAACACATTTAACACATGCAAGGTTGACAAAATATTCCCTTATATCCTATAAAAAAATAAACACAATTACTATTAGTTTATTTTAATAAACCCTTATTAAAAATCTAACCATAATTATATTTTGTTTTATCCCATAAGCCATACCATTCAACCTTTAACAACTCAATTCTAAGTTCAAGGTATAGAAACACCCTAGGAGTGTCCTTTAGCCCAAAAAAATAAACCTCATTGGATCCCATGGGGATCATGAGGGGTTTAATTCATCATCCAACTAACTAGATTATAATTTAGTACCAAGGAAACCAAATGGAAATAATAAATAACACCCAATAATAACCATATACACACTTAAAAAATAAATACTATGGGATATAACTTGTAGAGAACCTACCTCAAGCTAGTTGATGAAAACTCTATTAAACTTTTACTTTGACTCAAAATAAAACAAAATTCAATCCCACCAATATAGAATATACTATTAAAGAAACGTTTAAGGTCTTAGAAAGGTGAATAATGACCATACAAGACCTATTACATAAAATAGAGTAAATATGTGTGTTAGAATCACCTAGATAATTGGTTTGTACCCAACGACACTCAAAATATCCAATAATTAGAGGATAATAGAATCTTGGATGTTTGGGGGAGAATGGGTCATAACCCTTGATACTGTAGGGTTAAATGGGAGGAAATTTAGGTGAGGTTTCATAAATACTAAGGGGAAAATGGAAAAAAACAAATTTTAAATGAGGAGCATGGTTTGGCTACATGGTTGGCCAAATTGTGTGCCAGACATGCTCTACCCTCTCTCATATGGGTTCTTGGGTTACATGGTCTCTTGGAAAGCCCACACGGTTTAACAGACCTTGCAGAGGCCGTGAAAAAATGGCTCTATCCAAGCCCACATGGTTTGGTCCCCCTTCATGCATGGTTTTTACCAAACCATGTACCACCCTCTCCAGGTCACATGGTTCTGGTGCATTGTTAGAACTAACTATGCACTGATCATGCAACCTATAATTGATTTCCTCTTTTCATCATCTTTCACATTCTAATCCCTTAGAACAACCCCAATGATCCTAATATCTTCAGGAAAAATTTATTTAACCATTTTAATTTAGTTAAAAAATAAATAAAACGAAAACATACCTCTTCAAATTCTCAGGATATTAGAAGAGACCTCTTTGTTTGTTTAAAGGAAACTTTCACGGTGAGAGTTTCCTTTCATCCTTTATTTTTTTTGAAAGCCTAGTATAGGATACAATTTATTCCATGTTAACAAACTATATATACTATCACATTATTTTCCTCCCATGAATTGAAACCTTATATAGAGTTGTTTTCTCCATCACAAAACTAAATTTTTCTTCATAAATTTTTTTAGTCTTGTCCAATTATATAGTAAAAACTGAGGACACAAATTTTGATTACTTATATTATTTGTACTTCTCTCATTACTTCTTGAATTATTTTATCTTGCATGGATTTTCTATGGTTTTATTCATAATTTTTTCCCTTTAAAACCATAATTACCCCTGGTTATTTATTATTAACTAAAAATAATATGCTATACCATAAAGTATAGATTGTTTATCTATAACTTCCATAACACCAACAAGGCCCTTCAAATTTTGATCTTAAAGGCTGATTACAAATATATCAAGATCTTATTTATTATTTTTCTATTGTAGTGTAATCCTTATTTAGTCTTAGTGGTTTTTGATCACTTTGGAATGATCTTATATCCCTTTTATTGGAAATAATTCCTCCCATATTTATTAGGACTAACCTATTTATTTTTTAAAACATTAATTATTAGAGAAAAAATATTTACCTCATTATTTTAGACCTCTCTTTTCAAAAGTATAAAAACAAACATCTTTTGTTTATATTAAAATTTTGAAGTCTTCTCAAGATTTATTTATCTCATATTGATCTAGAAGGCATATTGATTTTGTCACAATTATTTTTCCATCCCTTACAACCAGTTTCTCTTCAATATCTCTTACTTCTTTCTCAAGCCCAACCACCCTAAATTTATTCTTCTTGTTCTCATATTAAATATATTAAAATACATTGATTTAATCACAAAATTTACTTCTTGATAATGAAAAATCAACTTTATCTTTTCTTATAATCAGATTCTTTATGGGACAATTTATAATAAAATATTTACTTCCATTACAATTCCAATACTTTGGTAATTGTTTTCCTTCACTTTTCACTTTACCCTTTTTGAAATTTCTTAAAATAATTCCAATTATCTCAATGAAATCCATATATAATTAAATCATTATTAATTATTGGATCTTTATAAGGACCCTTTCTTTAATTCCCATTATAGATCCCAAAGTATATTGAGCACTAAGAGGGGGTGGGGTGAATAAGTGGTTTTTTATGAAATTTATTTATTTTAATTAAAGAATATAAAATATTTGAGGTAATATATCCACTCAATAGAATATCACAAGCACACCTCATGTGTAGTAGTAATGAGATAATTTCCAACACATAGTGTTTACACGGTTTAGTACTAAGGAAAACTCCTTTCCATGTTGGTTTGAAATCATAACATGGATTCTCTAATATAATATTCTTTATTATTACAAATGAATAAGAATAAACTAGTTATACACCCTGGTTATGGATCTTCTAGTTAAACCAGTATCTATACCCTAGCCACTAAATATTCTTCCACAACTAGTGATGCATTATAATTATGCTACTCCTCCTCTTCTTCTTCAACTAATTATACACCACATCCTTCAATACTATTTAGAAAATTATTAAAAAACCTATTTAGAATATATTTATTCTTCTTAGTATTGTTCCAATTGAAAAAAGATATTTTTCAATATACGAAACTCATCCCCGATCCTGTAGTATTAGACTTCCTCATGTAAAACTAAAATATTTTCAATAGTTTATCAGAATAAAATTTTTGGCCTTGAAACTTATTATATAACTAGAGTTATCAAGATTATACCTTATCTTTAAATACTATGGTGGATATACTATAGGGACTCTTTGATTTAGCTCAACGTCTCTCCTCAAAATATTGATGTATTAGGTTCTCTCAGATTGATCTCAATATATTCAAAAACTCTCAAATATCTATATTCAGAATCATCATCACCTACATATTCCCTTTATATTTACAATAATAATATTGTAGATATTATTTTCATAATTATCATAGTAATTATTCTATGAATAAAGAATCTCTGGGATCATTATTAGAAAGTATTATTCATCCTTTTAATTTGATCAATGAATTTCGAATTAATTCTCCATTTATTCTAGATATTATTTGATGTTTAATATCCTAGAATAATTCCTTATTTAATTTCACATAAAAATATGATAATTATAATAATTTCATGTTAATTTAAACATGAATGTATCTCACATTCATTATTCATTTATTCTTAACATAAACAAATCCTAATACGAAGTATGAATTCATATATGCATTGAGTTCCATGAGAATGAAATGTGAATGTCATATCCTTTATAATTCGCATTCATCTTATATGAATTAATGTGTAAATACATTCAAATTTGATAATATAGATGTTTACCATTCATAAATATTGCTTCATCAATGACTGAAGGTTTATAATTAGCATAGAATGATTTATTATCTATGAAAAAAAATCTCAAAAGGTTAAAGATTAAAGTCGACCCTAAATTCTATGGAATATCGATGGAAACCTCATTACTAATGGTAGATGGTATTATTCCTATGAAAGGTACATACTTGATTCATGAAATGTATATTACCTCCATTACTTATAAAAGGTCCATGAAAGTTATATTCTCATGGAAGATCCATGATAATGATATGTCCTCACAGAATATTCAAGCTCAGAGACGATATGAACAGATGTCCCTCAAACTCAAGGAATATTTCCTTCATATGGAAGATCCATGCATTGAATTTATTATCATATAAGGTCCATGTTTTTCATACCTCATAGATTTATTATTCATAAAAGAACCATCTATGGTCAATTCTCATACTCATGAAATTATGGATCTTGACTCAACCTTGGATTTAGATTCGACATAGTTTCAAGGAATGATGATCTATATTGATTTGGTGAAGTTAGTAACTTGATCAATGAAGAAAAATTATTGATTATAGGGGAATTTTAATATAAAGAAACCCTTCAAGATCTAAAGGAATGATATGATGTAAGATTGAATCAAATAGTGAAAATTGGATTAATCAAACAATGCGTTCCATTTTTATATGTTTTAATGGGTGGGGAATGGTGAGCCACTTCATGAGTCCCACATCAATGTTTTATGTGTCCTACATATAATTAATATATCTTTTCACATCCAAATCTTCCTACTAGAGAGTATCTGGGTTCTATTCAATCTTCCACTATCTCTATCATCATTTCTCATTGTGCAGTGGTGCCCCACAGCTCATGTGTGTTTGTTCTTATTAATCATATATATGCATTTTAACCTTCCTTCCACCTTGTGCTAGAAATTCATGCTAGATCCCATGTGGGGAGATCTAATCCCACATGTGCATTTTAACTAACCCTAGGTATTTTTTGTGGCTAGATTTTTTTTATTAAAAACATATAAAACTGTTAGCAAATTATTCATATAATATCGATACCATTTTTTATTCTAAAATTTATTCTTGTAAAAAAATTATTTCCTCAATAATTCTCAAAAATAATCTCCTCATGCAATAATAGAATATTTAATTACCTTATTATTATAATATTCTTCATAAAATAACTAAATAGACTTCTCAAAAAATAATCATCATGAAGTATGTAATGATATTTCTTCAAACACCTTTAACACATGTCTTTATGAAGTATGAATAGTTTAAAAACCATCACATATTAATTTACACTTTTTCTTGAAATTTTCCACATAAATTATTTAAGATAGCATCCTCATAAAAATTATATATTAATTATAGAAGTTAATCAAACATCTTATGGACTTACATGGATTCTTAATCAATCATGAAATCCAATTCCTTCTCTTAAAGAGATATTGATATCTTTTTCATCATCACAAAAACATTTCTAATTGAAAACAAATCTTATAAATACAAGGGATATTCATTTAACTTATGGTTATAGCAGATCGTTCCTTGAAAGTCATCATTCCTTTATCTTGGGAAATTCTTAAAGCACTTGGATTACCCTTATAAGATGAATACTTTATCTATATAGTGAACATTAACAAACTTTCATAAAGAATGATGAAATAATTTAATATAGAAAGAGGTATATCATTCATTTATGTCTTATTTAATTCAAATGAATGGATTAATCTTATAATAATATATTTTAGGGGGTTTTTCACATCCATGGTGTTTGTTTTAGGTATTTTTTCTTTATTTTTTTCATTTATTTTTTAGCGATTACCCAAGTGTTTTCCTAGAAAATTGATGGTTTCAGAGTGGAAAAAATGAGGTACAAGGTTAGGAGAAAATATGTTCCAACAAAGTGAAAACCTTGTGGCCCAAATAGTAGTATTTTCCAAGATGCATGACCAAGTACATAGGTCTGAGAACCTCCCAGGATAACTATGAAACCTTGATAATGGAACTTTCCATGACACATTACTAGGAACACATGCATGTTCCCCTCCAAGTAAACTATACATCCATCCAAAATAATATATTTTTTGAAATTCTAACTATACCCCACTAAAATTTTAACTATCTAACCCTCCTCTCTCACGCCATTCTACCACCACTATCCCAAGGTGCACATCCCATCCTCCTTCACTCCCTATTGGATTGATTTTTTGGTGGTTTTGGGATTTATTCTTCCAATAAACTCTAAGTAATATCTTCTTCCTCCTCCTTATTCCATATTCTTGGTTTATCATCACTCCATTAATGGGTTCAATTTACACTAATAATGCGATTAATCTAAAATTAGTTCAATATCATTTCTTTAAATTCAATTTTATTGGTTTGGTGTTTTCTTTCTTCCCTAAGATCTCCTATTAACTTGGCTTGTGGTTTTCAATAAAATTTGGGTGATTTCAAGTGAAAGTAAGGTGGTTCCATATAAGTCCATTATTTGATGATCTTACTATGATTTATTTGGATTCTAAATATATTATAAAATTTTGCGTGTGGATGAAAATAATGTTTTAAGGCATTTGGTGTGAGTTCAAGTTTGAACATGATTTACCTTTTCTAAATGACAGATTTTCACATGTGGGTTGTGGTTATTGATATTTTGGTTGCAAAAAAAGGGTTTTTACATGATATGAGAGTTGGTTTGAGAACTTGGGAACCCTAGGTATCTATGTGGGTTACTATGGAATATTACTCTGGCTAAGTCAGCATGTCAATGACCTAGGCTCCGTAAAAAATTCTTGTTACAAAAATAACTAAATGAATGATGATTATTTGGGGACTAGTAGAACAATGGTTGTGACTACTATAGTATATAATGCATGGGAAAAAATGATTGATCACAGAGGTTTGAGGATAATATAGACCTAATGACCTAGCTAATTAGTGATTTTCCCATGACTGTTTGTCTTTGTTTTTACCTACTACCAGTTATATTTTATTTGTTTGTTTTTTATTGTCAAAATAAATATTATTTTCATTTAAAATCTATAAATTTCATTTTTATAAAAATTATCATGTTAATTTGTATTTTAATTTCATTACATGAGACCTTTTTGGTTGTACCACATTGGGAAATGATCACACATCCTAGATAAACCCTTACGTGTATGTAGACTATATTATGTCTGACTCAAATAAAGGCAAGGACTTCCATTGAGGTGATCATGGTTTCTCATGCTATAGGATTCTCCTTGGGTTGGTGTTGGTGGTGGTAACATGGGGGGTATCAACCCACATACTTATCTAGTTTATCCCCTACCCTTTTGATTGTGTTGTTGGTAATTTTTAAATCTAAATCTCATGATTGTATCAGTACCCCCCCCTTTGTTTTGTATGTCATGAATGGTGGTTAAGTTTTATATAAATATTTTATGATGTTGGATAATATTTTAATGGGATAAAACTTTTCACAAGGAGTTTCATGATGCCCATAAACTAGTTTCTAGCCCATTTGGATTAGGAATTACCTTAATGACATTTCGTGGGTCAGATCGGATGTCAGGTTTGAGGGTATCCCGAGCTGGTGTCAGGTTGGATGAAAAATGTTTTATTTTGAAAATAAAATTAAAAAATGAAATGATAACTGATATTAGGTAAAAACATAGACAAAGAACTACGAAAAAATTACCGAATAATCTAGGTCATTTGGGGCCTAGGATCCTCATACCTCGGTGACCAATCAATATAGTTTGTTTTCAGGACTGAGCCCCTAGAGTGGTCAAAGACAAAGTTTTAGCAGCCCCTAAAGTATAATCATTTATTTATTTAGTGTTGTAGATTAACCATTTGAGGTTTCTGAGTAAATTCTTGACCGACTTAGATGTTTTACTAGTACATAGAAACACAACTAGATACCCAAGTTTCTCAAGTGTTGAAATCTATTCTCATATCATACAAACCCCCTTTTTTACCACCACAATTTCATTAACCACAACCCATGTGTTAGAATAAGTCATTTACAAAGGTAAGATAACTTTTAAAACTTAAACTCACACCTAATACCTTATATAACATAATTAGTATCCACACACACAATTTAAGAACATATTTAGAAGCAAAATAAATCATAGTAAAATCATCAATTTTCACATCTATAGTGTCCTTATCAAGTATATTTTTTCATTTATTTTTTGTCTTACATTTATTATATGGCTTACCTAGGTGTTTCTCAAGAAAAATAAAATAAAAAATTATCGATAAAATGAGGAACATGGATGGTGCACTGTTAGGATAAATAATATGAAAAACTACTAAAAACAGCGTAGCCTAGAAATTGGCACGGTCTGGGCTGTACGACTAGGCGCACGGGTGTGTGGCCCTCCTAGGCTAACCATGTGACATAAAAAGTGGACCTATCTAGGGTGAATGGGTATGAACTTGTGTGTGTTACCCTATAGGTAAAACATTTACCATACCTATCCTCATAGATATAGGTGGCACACAATTATCACCTAGTTTGGAAGGTCATGCGTCCAAACCATGCGGCCAGTCGAAATCTTAAATTTTTTAAAATTAAAGTTGTACCCTCCTCAAATTTAACCCTATAAACCTAATATCCCTCACCATTATAACTAAATTAGACCAAGTAACATGTAACCTCCTCATCCACTTCCTATTGTATTGATATTTGGGTAATTTTAGGCTTGATTATTCTATGAAACACCAAGTAATCTATTCCTCCTCCTCCTCTGCCTCCTTCTTCTTCTTCCCTCCTATTAGTTTCTCATATATCCATTATTGGTTTATTTTTAATAAATTAATTTTATAGACTTAAAATATGTTAAATATCATTTCATGAAGTCGGATCTTATTTTTTTGTGTTTTCTTACTTTTTTAAGGTCTCCTCTTCATGTTGTTTGTGGATTTTTAGGTGAAAGTACTTCAGAGAAATCCAATACTATATGTTCGGTTAATTTATAAGAATGAAAATGATAATAATGGGAAATTTGAAGGGAAGTTTTAGGTGGAGGAGTATTATCCTCATTTATTCTCTAATCTGAAAAAATTGACTTTAAAATGACAGAATGTTTTCTTGGGGGGAGAATTATCACATATGTGGTGTTCTTTTCAGTTATTTTTTTCAGTTATTTTTTGTATTACCTTTATTATATTATTTATTCAAGTGTTTTACAAGAAGTTTAATGGTTTTTGGTTAGAAATAAGTAACTACATAGTCATCACATGTTAAGGACAAATCGTGCTCCAACTAAGTGAAAATTTTGCGGCCCAATTAGTGTCATTGAATAGGTCGCACTGCCATTCACATGATATTGTGACCCTACCAAGAAAAAATTGTGACATTAATAGTGGAAATATATAGGTATCCTAAAATAGAACACAATAATTCTACCTTCTAGGTAAACTGTGTGGCCTACCCCTCTTCTTGGACAGAGGTGTTGTACAGTTGGTGTATAGTCTAGAAGACCGTGCATCCAAAACACAAGGCCAACCAGAATATTAAAATTTTTGAAATTAAAATTATAATATTACCTAATTATAACATGATAACCATAATATCCCACCCTGATATACTATAACTATACATAAATTCACAACCCTTCTCTTATACTCCCTCTTGGCTTGATTGTTTTTTTTATTTTTGTGCTTGATTCTTCCAAGAAAATCCAAGTAAGCTCTCCATCATTATTATTACCCCCTATTGGTTTCTCACCACTCCATTCTTAGGATATATTTCCTCTAGTAATTTTATTGAAATAAAATTCATTCAAAATCATTTATTTCAGTTGATTTTTTTTGGTTTTGGTCTTTTCTTTCTTCCTTAGGGTCTCATCTAGGTGCAAATTGGGGTTTCCAATAGGATTTGAGTGATTTCAAGTGAAAGGTAGGTGGTTTAGTTCCATGACATTATTTTATTATTTTATTATTGCTACCTTGGATTAAAAATATGTTCATAATTATTTTTTGTGGGTTCTAATTATTTTTTCTAAGGTATTCAGTGTGATTTCAAGGGTTGAAAGTGATTTTCACTTTATTAATGATATATTTTTACACATCAGTTGTAATTAATAAAATTTTGGTTCAAAAAAGTGGTTTTGCATGATATTAAAATGGATTTGATAATATGGGAACCCTGGGTATCTATGTGGGTTTCTATGTACTATTATATCGGCTGAGTTGATAGGTAAATGACCTAGACTCCCCCAAAAAGTTCACACTACAACATTAACTAAATGAATAGTGTTACTTTAGGGACTACTAGACCTTTGGATGTGACATATATAGTGGATCATACATGATAACCACCTATATTGACTGATCATCATGGTATGATGATCCTAGGACCCTAATGACCTAGCTTCTTAGGGATTTTACCATTGTTCTTTTTCTATGTTTTTACCGGTTATCATTTATCTTTTCTTTGTTTATTTTTATTTTCAAAATCAATCTTGTTTTAATTTCAAATTACCTAATATAATTTTTTTATGAAAACAAGAATGTTAATTTGTCTTTTATTTTCATTATATGTAACTTTTTGTGGGTATCCTAGTGGGTAATGAACTCACACCCTATATAAAGCCTTTGGTGTATGTAGACTATGTTATGTCAGACATAGGTAAAGCAAGGTATTCCATGGTGGTGATGGTGGTTTCTCATGCCATCAGTTTCTCTATGGGTAGGTATTGGTGGTGGTGGAATAGGGGTGTCGACCCACATGATTCATTAATGTTTTGTTCATCCAGTTGATCCCTTCCCCTTTTGGTTGTTTTATTAATAATTGTTAAATTCTTATTTCATGCTTGTATCATTACCCCCATGTTTTTATGTCATGGATATTGTTTTTTTATATAAATATGTTTTGATTTTTTTTAATCTTTTCATGGGATAAAACAATACCAAATTTGTTCTAAAATTCTTTGGCACTAGTTTTTGGTCTATTAGGATCAGAAAAACCCATCGGACCATGTCATGGGTCGGGTCAGTTGTCGGGTTGGATAGAAGATCGGGCAGGTTCATGATTGGTTTTTTCAAATTAGATTAGTTATTTACCCTAATAAAACCTAATAGTGGTATCAAGATACCATCTATTATTTTTATAGATATTTTTAATAGATAAATATTTTTGAGAAAATATTTTTTTCCATAAAAAAAACATTTTTTATATAAATATATTTTAGTTCCTCTATATTTTCATAACAAAAATGTAATTATAATAAAAAATTCATGATTTATAATATTTTTTAAATTTCATCATAGTTTAAAAACATGTTTCATGGAAATTATTTCCCGAAATCATGGCATCATATATCATTAAATTTGATATCATGGTTTTCCAATAAATATTGGTTTATATGAGAATAATATTTATATAAATTAAACCCCAATGTTTTAAAAGAAAAACACATCATGATTTTAAAAAATAAATTTTTAGGGAACATAATAAAATGGGTTCACTAAAGGAATAACAACAAGTTTATATTATAAATACTATTACATGGGAAAAACTATATTATTTTTATTTTAAAACACAAAATGGTTTTATATTTTATGAATAATATTTCTATAAAATTCTAATAATATTTTCTAATGAGAACCTTTCAATCATTTTTTCTAACATTCTCTTGTTTTCATTTCAATGGACCCATACTTCAAAGGTATGTGCCCATTATTTCTAGTTTATATTTCTTTAGGTATTATGCATTAAAATTGAGAGGATCAGTGGTCAACTCATCTCGCTGGGGATATTGCTGTCTAGTTTGGGACTCTCTAATATACTTAAGCATGTGTTCATGAAATCCTTCTGGATAAAAATAAAAGTTTGTTTTACATCACTTACCACCTTAGTGGAGAAAACACCCATGATGAAAGGTACTGGATGGAATTTATGAATGTGTAAGAAAACTGCATTGAATTTAAATCATATTATTCTTAATGTATTGGGTTTCTCATTCCTATTTCATGAGTTAGTGTGTGCATGTGGTATTGTATTATTTAATGTTTTATATAAAAGAACTATAATGTTTAATGAAAATCAAAATGGATTAAAGGTTATGCAAGTATTGTGTTTTCCTTAGAATTTATAAGGGGGTTTTGGGGGTTTCAATGTCTCCAAGAAATACTTATGGGTATGATGAAGTTTTGTTTTATCCATAAAGTCTTAAAGGATACACTGGGGTTTTAGTTCCCAAAGGAAGACATAAGGGTTATGTTAGAGTTTTGTATCATCCAGGGAGGATTAAAGGCTATATTGGAGTTTAAGTACTCCTAGGAATACTGAAGGGTTACCATTGAGTTTTGTGATATTCAAGAATTGTTAAATCATATTTTGGGGTTTAATGTCTCCGAAGAAGGATTAAGGTGGAATTATATTTGCACGCCATCTAGGAAGGTAAAATTGGTGTTGTATTTGGGATTGGACCCATGAGATGTGATTTCTTTATATCTCTACATTGAGAATAAAACCAAATACAGTTCAGTTCCATTTAACAAGGTGCCTCGTACCTTTTAAGAACATGTGACAAAGACCGTAGTGGTTCCTTTTAAGGTCTTGGATACATGACCAATTGTGATCCTTTTAAATTCATGTTCCAAGTACGATTATGTATTACAATTTAAGTCTATATAACAAGTAACTTTTTTTGAGTTAGAGTCATGTGAAAAGGACTATTGGGTGAAAGGTACCTAGAAATGGTTTTGTATTAGACCAACACACAGAAAGACTAGTTATCATTGGTTCCCAAGATACATTGTGAGGTTGTTAACAAAACAATAAATGGATGTGTTCTCATGTAAATTTAAATGGTTGGAAACTAAAAACTTCAGGGATGTGTACTTGAGTGGATTTAGATGATCGGTAATCAGCTGCTTTAGGGATTCATGATCAAGTGACTTTGTATCATTGGTAACTGGATACTCAATGTTTTTTCACTCAAGTGAATTTGTATGGTTAGTAATTTTCAGATTGACGGATTTACACCCAATATATATTGGAAGGTTGGTAACTTCCCACATGATGGTTGTACACTGGATAAACTTTAGATGGTTTATAACCAACCACATAAGGTATAAACATAATATAAATGACAATTACACTAAAAATAAGCATAAAGTTTAGGGTATATAAATGAATTTATGGAATGGTATATTACCTCCTCAAATTCGATTCATAATACTCTATGTTCCATAAAATATGCACCAGGAAAGTATGGATTCCAGGGAAAAGTTGACTTCTCTTTGATAAATGGGTATTCATGAGTGTGTGAAAGTTTTTTTCCATGGTATGTATTGTTTCAATTTCTATACCAAATGAATATTAATGGATTCATGAAGGTTTTTATTTATTGTATGGAGATTGGGGTTTATGCTCATGGGTAGCACATCATATTAAATATCAATGCACATGGTCCTTGAAGAAGATGGAAATGTTGTGTGTGTGTATTAGATTGTATCATATGAATTATTTATTGGGTGTTTTACATTGGAATCATGGTTATAAATAGCCATTATTAGGGACTCTATGTGTGTATATAGAGTCAAAGTCTAGTTAGATTCCTTAATTGAGAATTTATTAATTGGTTCCAAAATAAGTTTGGCACACCTGACTTATGTTGCAATTGGAGATAGGTTATAGGAATGAAGGTATCCCTTATTTATAGATGGATTTTATACCCAAGGGATATTGAAACTATTAAGTCGATTTTTTTCTGCATAGAGGTTCATTGGAGTGTTAGTCATGCTATGCTATTTTGTGGACCAAAATTTAGGGGGCGTAGAAGTGTTGGGCGTGTTAAATTTTGGGTGAACTAAAATAATGAGTTCATTTTTAAATAATGTTTCTACTTTTTCTGGATGGAATAATATCATCATATGCTTCCAACCATTGGTCTTCAGGGGTATTTATAGGCAATCTATGGATATCACATTGGGATAACGATATCGGAGATGATGTTGTTTCCCACAATAGTGCAGAAGCACTTGATCAAATCACATTGAATCCAAGGATTTGATGGTTGAAATGGTAGTTATCATTGCCTCATTTCATTTGCACCACATTTTGGGTGATACATAATGTTTTCAAAACCTTTTTATAGGAATGGGATATTGTAACCATAGTATTGTTCCTTGGTATGGGCATGTTGTGTCATTAGAATGACATCACATTAGTGATGCCTCTATTTGATCATGTTCACCAAACTCATTAGCGTGGGTGAATTTGATGATGCATCTCAGTATATTGGTACCAGAGTTTATTCTCATCAACTGAGTTTATTAGTTTCCCAGATATGTTAGTGTACATTATTTGTATCTATATTTATTTAAAAAATATTTTCAACTTCAAATGGCCAGAACTTTTGATCCGGTTATCTGTATTTTCTCCACAATGAGTCAAATTAATTCTTGAAAAATGAGAAACACCATTGGATATAAGATTTACCCATAGAATTATGTTTCAAGGATATAAAAGGTCTAATATGTCTATAAAATGGTTTTTATGGTTTCAAAAACTATTTGTTTAATAGATGGTGTGATCCATGGATTACTTCTAGTTACAGGTTCTCACCACCATATCATTACAATAAGTAAAGTTTTTCATGAACCTATATTCTCCAATGAGTGAGAAATCATGTGAAATAGAGTGATCTCCTTTATGTATTCTTCATCCAATGAGTTATTCTTTCAACTTCATGTTATCAACTTAATGATTATATTGTCATATTTGTGGAAAAGTTCTTGGAAAACTTTTTGGTGCCTATAAATTTAGGCTATCAAATTAGGATTTAATGTATTAAAAATGTTTCCTTTAAAAAATAGTAGGATCTGTGGCCTACTCATAGTTGGCAGTTCTCAGAACTATTTAAATAGATCGGGTAACATTTTCTAGGAACCTCTTTTCTCTAGTGAGTGAGGAATCATGTGAAATAAGAATACTACATTTTTATATTCTTTGTCGAATAATTTTATTTTTAAAATTATTATCATACAATTGAGGATTAAATCATTTTATTTTTGAAAACATCATTGACATATTTTTAGGTTCCTACATATATCCCCATTGAAATTAGATTCATTTTAATAAAAGGAATTTAATTCAAAGGAATTATGAAGTAGTTTGAACTATTATTTATTAATTAGTTAGGTTACTAATGCTTAAATTATGTGATAAGGTTTTACAAGAGGAGGATCTCAACACAAGAAATGTTTCTCCAAGTAGATAATATCAACTATAGGTATTTTTTCCCAGGATGATAATCTCAACATAAGGAATTTATTACAAATAGGATAATCATGAATAAATTAATTTTTTACCAAGAGGACAATCTCTACCTAATAATTTTATAACCAAGACAAGAATCTTGAATCAAGGTGTTTGTTACGAAGATAAAAATCTTTACACATGGTTTTTTTTCCAAGAAGAGATTATAAACTGAATTATTTTGATACTAAGAGAATAATATTAAATCATTGTTTTGATACAAAGATGATAATATCAACTCAAGGATTTTTAACCAAGAGGATATTATCAACTCAAGGAATTTTTTACCCAAAGGAGAATCTTTACACGAGTCATTTGTTATGAAGAGAAAAATCATGGATCTAGATTTATATTCCAATAAAATAATATGAAGTCGGGTATTTTGATACTAAGTGGAAAATATTTACTAAATGTTTTGATACCAAAAGAAGAATCTAAACTTCAGTTTTTTATAACAATAATAAAATATTAACTAGAGGTTTTTTTTATTTCATCATAAAAGACAACCCAATATGATGAGAACATGAGTAAAATATCATGAGTTTTTATTTGAAAATCATCATGATGAATTATAGTGTAACATCGAGGGTATTTTAAGCCACCATGAAATTAGAGAATAAAGAAAGGGTAAATCATAATATAGAAATACCTAGTTCATTATGAGAGGTTAAATGAAAATTGGGAATAGGTTAACCAATTGTAATAGTAAAATCACCACCAAATAACATGTAAATTATATTTAGAATTACAAAGACCAATTTTAAGACTACAAACATGGCATAGGGGATACTTAGTATCTCAATGTCAATTATATCATTCATCATGTGGAGGCAGGTCAATTCATATTAGTTAATAAACCCATTATAAATTTATGTGAAAAGTACTTTGTGGATTATGAATCAGGAATTAAAGATATGAAGTTGTTTTATAAAGAAAGGGATGTTCAATATGTGTTAAATAACCCTAAAATTAATCTCACAATGAATTAAAGACATTCTTAGGGTGAGAAATATGACATGAAATGTTTTAGGTATACGGTTATCATAGAAGGGATGCCAGAATAATATAAAGCATAATCCTTATCATCAACAATGGTGTGACTAAGTTGTAGTTTTGTCTCACATAAAATTTGAAAATAGTATTTACTATATATTTTTTGATAATATAGTGGTTCTAACGTGTACATATTTTCATTTTCTGAGGATAATTTTCAATTTGTAAAATATTTTTTATCCATTTTTTCTCTAAAATATTCATAATCCATGAATTGGATGGAATACTTAGTGAAGAATTTACATTTTATTAGAATTACATTCTCCAGTATACTACCTAAAAGTCATTGTGAATTTTCATTATTAAATTTATAGTCTTTCAAGTTGGACCAATGGAAAATGATGTTTATGCTCTTGAATATTTGACCAAAATTTTTCTCCTGGTTTATGGTCAAAGAGGTTGGAAAAATATGTGGATGAATTTAAATTTCATATAGCTTTCAAAAAAGTAGTAAGAAAGTTTTAAGGTCACACATATTTTACCAAATCATTATCTTAGTTTTAGGACATGGATTTTGGACCATAATTTTTCTGGTAGCTTAATTTCATACAACTTTTTCCATAATATTGATTTTTATTTATGTTCATATATCTTATACCAAGATATTGCTTCAATTTTAAGGCCATATATCATGGACCACTTTTATGTATCATATAATCTTGAAACTTTTATTAATCCTTCAATTTTTTTTGGATATTCCGGAAGTCTCCACACAGATCTAGCTCATGCAATGGAGAAAGTAAAATAGTTTCTTTCTAGTTCAAGGCTATTAAAAGAGACCCAATGTGAATATGTGAGAGCCTAAAAACTAATATGGGGTAGTTGTATTGAAATTTATAGTTTGGGGCATGATAGCATATCCAATTTTCACTTTTTAACCTATGATAACTAATAATCTAGCTAGATATAGTTCTTGGAAAGTGGAAATTTTATCCTAGTATTGGGTTACGAAATGAAACCTGATGTGAATGTGGAGGACATACACTAAGTAATCTAACTGTAATCAAGTCATCATGTTGAAAAATTATATTATGTAATTTGGAACACTTAAATTAGTTTAAGGGTTATGTGGTGTAGATTGTGAACTTATAACATTGAATGACGATGATGGGAAATCAACGAATTTCTATTCCTAGATCCAAGGACCTAGCGATCATTGAACACCATTTACTAGGGACTCATGTTAGTCCCCAAGATCATTTTATCTATTTCATTTTGTGATTTAAAATTTTAAAAATCACACGATGTTACAATATTAGTGACAAATTACCCAAATTTTACTTAGGTATCCATTTTTGGGTTTTCATCCTAAAAATTTTAATGTCTCTTTCCTTTTATAGTTCAATATTATTAAATTTGGAATAATGTGTATCTATTAGATTAAGAAAATAAATTGAATATTATAAAAATTTTAAATTTTAAGGTTACAAAACTTTAAAAAATAGGGGTGAATGTTTTAGATCATACCACTTTAACTAAAAGGTACTCAATATTTTATATCATACAACTTTTTCCAGTAGTTTCACTCCATGTTTAAAATCATTGAGCATATACCAAAAGATAAATATATACCGACCTTGTATGATGAGTACTAAAAAATATAAAAATATAGTTATATGTTGGTGTGAGTGGGATTTGTGGGTTATGACACAAAATATTTCCTAGATGTTTAGACCTTGGGAGTGCATATTAGATTTTTCTAGGATTGAATTCTAGTTCCACAAGTTTTATGCCTCATTAATTTTCCCCTAACTTTTAACTAAACCCAATGATGTTGGGACTAATAGGAAACATTTTTACATTTACACATTCTTATATTTAAATTTTTTAAAACTATTGAGTTTTTTAACACCCTAATATTTGTTGTAATATTTTTTTGAATTAATTTATTATTTTTGATATTTTACATTTCACGCAACAGTGAAAAATTATTATTTTTTATATTAAAAAACTAAATTTGGCTTGAGTAATAAGAAAAATTGAGTTCATAATGCACTAAACTCAAAATAAATGTTAGATTTTTCTATAGGTGACACCAATGTTATCTTACATTAGACGCACATCTGTCTTTCCTTGATGGCTTGCATAACACGCAAGACAGAGTTTTACCGAACAATAGTATATTTTTAAGATTATTATTATTTAATATAATATGATATTACCTTGACATTAAGTTTTTGGTTATTAATATTTTTTACAATCTTATGAAAATAAATGGTTGAATTCATTGGTTTCAAATTAATTATAAATGAATATAATAACCAATTGCATATAAAACTAATGTTTTTCTATATAACTACTTTTATGCTCACAAAGGAATTTTATCCTCATAAATTAAATTAATTACTATTTTTGAATGATATTAATGAAACATATATTTTATATATTCAATAAAATATATTTTTTACATTCATATAATATATTTTATAAAGATAAGATATGGACAAACCCAATATTACACAAAAAACCTATATTTTTATAAAAGCATTATTATCACCATTTAATCGATAAAATATTTTAAATATAAATTTTTACACATTTATAAATTTTATATTTCAAAATAAACTTCTTATTTTAAATATAGACATAAAAATTAGGTTATGGTGAAGTTTTTAAATTTTTCTGTGAAGTTTCATTTTTTGATGTATAGTCTAAAATACTGAATTTTAATTCAAAACTGCTTTTTTGTATAATTTATTTATAAGGAAAAATTATATTTATAATTATATTTAAATTATAATTATATAAAATATAAATAAATTAATCAAATTCATGTCATTTTATTCAATTTTACTTTGAAATTGGATACAAAAACTTACCAATTTTCTGAACATTTTTACTTTAAAAACCTGATTTGTCGTCCCATATGTGTGCTTAAATTTAAATTAATTTACGAAAATTATATGAATGGAATTTTTAATAATTTATTAAATATTTTAGAGTCATCCTAATTTATAATATCTAAAATGTTCAACTTATGTTTGACTAAAAATACTAGTGAAAGTAATTAAAATTAATTATAATGATTAAGGAGAAAATTAGCTTAATAAAGGACTATACCTTAATCTTAAGGCCCAAAACGACCTATAAAATTTTTCAAAAATGAATTGGATGATCATATTTAGTCCCTATATTCCATTTTATTTAATTTTTTTCATAATTTGTGCCACTGTTTATAGGCAAAATGTGGGTGGAAATCCCATTCCAAAAATTCACAAGAATACCACTCCCCCACTAAAAAATTGTACTCACCCCTCCAACTTATTCACACTTATAAATCCCTTTTTCTCAACAAAAAAATAAGAAATTTTTCTTCCAAAATACCTAAATTCATCCTTGAATCTTCCCCTTTGGAAGAAATCCCTTTTGGAAAAAATAAAAGGATTTACCCAAAGAAGAGGTAAAATCCTTCCTCAAACTCCTTTCTTTTATTTTATTTCTCCATCACCTAAAATATTATTATCAAATACTTATATAATAAAATTATTATCTTAAAAAAACAAATATTTTTATATTATAAGGTTTATACCTTCACTTACAGAAACTTTCCTCTAATGTGTAACGTGCTTACCCTTTTTGTGTACGGTGAACTATCGCCTCACAAAATGACATTGTTCTTTTTTCCTTTACCACCTCTCATAGTTGGTAATTATGATGTAAAATATGTTTTTATAATATATTTATTATATTTATTATGTATTTATAATTCTTTAGTTATTATATAAATATTACTTTCATTCTTTCCATTTTTGTGTGAATGATATAACTTCGTTTGTGGAAGTGCGGACTATCGCCTCCTCAAAGCAACATGATTCATTCACACTTTAAATTCAATTTATTACAGATAGGTTTAATAAAATTATATGATATATATGAAATAATAATAATAATTTAATTATTATTATATTTATATATATATGTCATTTACTTTTTTTCTTTCAATATGACAATAAAAGGGAAGCAATGTTCATGCGTACATCAGACCAACCATCTCTATAAATGGCGTATTTCATTTAATATTTATATATTTAATAGATTACTATAAATATTTATATAATTAATTTTTATGATATATAAATCATTTTTTACATCATTTAAATATTTAAACCAGTATTTATATAATATGATAAAGAATAACAAGTTAAAACACATAAGATAAACAAAGTAGTTATTACCCAAAACACTACTTTAACAAGGAATTGTTAATAAGTAGGTAATATAGAGACATAAGTGAATATTATATGGTATTACATATAAAAATACTGTTCTATGTTAGATTTATAATAAAATTATATTTATTATATAGTAGTTTTTAATGTGTACAAATAAAGTCAAGACTTATGGTAAGGACATTTAATCTCACTTTTTATTTCTATGACATACATGTATTATTCAACACTAATTTCTTTTTTTGGCTTTCATAATGACCATGGATGTATTATATGATTATTATACTTAAATTTATTTTTATTTTCACATACATATGATTATATTTCTTTCATAGGTTTTATGTTTCAATAGTTATCAAATCAGAAAAATAATTCTGTCACAATTTGCCTTGTTTGAGACACATGCCATGTTATGCACCAATATTTTTCTATGAGGTGTATATACTGACATTGAAATGTTATATCATGAATATAATTATTTTAATTATATTTAAATATTAATGTAATTTTATTCTTTCCATTTTATTATTATCCATCGTTACCAAAGTGGTAAAAATTCATAGCCACAATATCATCATTATTAGGATTGTTTATGATTATGTTTACATTAATGAAATATTATGATCCATATATTAAGAAATATCATGAATTTTCATAAACTAGTGATATTAATTCTATATCCAAGTAATGGTATCATATTTTCCATATTTACGTACTTAAGATAATTAATAAAATGTTTTTATGAAAATATGACTTTATTTATAATTTTGGTCAGAAATCTTTGTTCTTTTAAAGCGAAGTTTTCAAAAAATGGTTTTAAAAACGTTTTACCATTATCATATGATGTTTAAAAGAAATTTTTACCCATGAATTAACTTTTTACAATTTTTTTAAATGAATAATATTTTCATTTTTTTATCAAGTAACTTTTCTAAACTTTTAAAGTGAAAAAGGAATGTTTGGCATGTACAAACTTTCCCACCATCATGACAGCCATTTCCTTGATGCATCATTTGTAAGTTTTTAAATTTCATTTTTTAAATAAAATTATTTTTCTTAATATTCTGGAAATTTTATTATTTTAAAATGGGTTTCAGAAGAATGTTTTATGTTTAAAAAGTGTTTCAAATGTTTTTAAGATTCTTCAATATGTTATCAAGGAAAATTATTTTAAAAATAATTTCAACCTTATTTTTAAGTTTTCAATGTATTCTCAAGGAAAATGGTTTTATAAATGTTTTCAATATTTCATTATGAGTGTTCAATTTTTTTTAATAATAAGGTTTTCAAAATATCTTTATTCTTCCTTATAAGTATTCTAAGCCATTTTAGGAAAAATGTTTTCAAAATGATTTATGTTTTAAAATGTTTTTCAAAGAAGAAAAGATATTTTCCAAAAGAAAATTTTTAAATTAAATTTTAAATATTTCTTTATAAGAAAATTAGTTTTAAAGTGGTTTTATGAATATGATTTTCAAATAAACGCTATTTTACTTAAGAAATGATTCATGTGATCTTTCAAAATCTATATCTATCTAAGATATCACCATTTTACATAGTTTAAAATTTATCAGGGACATGATCAAATAATACCATTCATATTATTTCTTCAATGGTTTATGTCTTAATTGAATGATGTTTATGACACTCGTTTCTCTCCCATGGATTATATTATTTTGAAACTATCTTCTTTTCACAGGTTATGCATTGATGTAATGATTATTTAATCTATATATTTTCTATAGGTTATGATGTGAAGAAGTGTTTATGATACCCATTTCATTTCATGGGTTATGATTTTATGTTTATTAAATCCATCTCTTTTTATGTGTTATGATATTATGAAATTTTTATTATATTTTGGCACATATATGTATGATTTTATTATTTTATGGGTGGGACCTATATCTCCCCCAAATACATTGGGTAACTGTTTATATATAATGAGGTAATGATGTGAATAAAGTCGACATGATTGATCTAGTACAAGAATATGTGGAAACCGGATCCACTATGGGAATATGGGGAAAACCTATCCCTTACATGAAAACGATTGCGACTAGGGATGGTGGTACATCCTACCTAGTAGGTGTATTCCCCAGGAATATGGTAAGATAGGGAAACCCTATCCACTATGGGATGATAGTGAAAACTGATTCACTATGGGAATATGGGGAAACTTTACCCCTTACAAGGAAAGGACTATGACTAGGGATGGTGGTGTGTCCTGCCCAATAGGTGTAGTCCCCCTAAAGTGGCCTGATAAGTTATAGCATGGTGTTTTGACTTATAGGGAATGATATTAAATGTTTATGTGTATGTAAAAATACTATGTCTTACTTCAATGTTATGATATAATTTATTATGATCTTGATTTCCTTATGATTCATCCGTTATGAAATGATAACGTTTATTCCATGATTCATGTTTATGACCTTTGATATGTAGGGTATGATATTCTAATGCTATAACCACTTTCTCATACCCTTATAAACATGTTTATTCTTACATATATCCTGTTTTTACCCTTACTGAGCATCTAATATCACCCCTTTTGGTGTTTCCTTCCCTAGTATATGAAGCTATATTTTATGCATGATATGTCTAATATGGGTGCTATTCTTGGAGAACATAGTGGGAAATTTTTATCCCACTGATGTACCACTGTTTATTTTTCTATATTTCCAAAGGTAATAAACTAATATGGTCCTTGGGAGTCTATTTGTGTAATGTTTTAAGTATTCCACAAAAATTATGTAATTTCTATATAGGTTAATACTGGGTTGTTATATTTTTTGTATCTCTTTTAATATTATTTATATTCTTACAGTTTAATTAAAATAATTCTTGTAGTTTATGTTCATATAACTCATACCAAAGGTGTGATTCTTAGTTAATGACTTTAATCTTAAACTAAGATATTATAGTAGTATAAGATCATAAATACTAGACCAAATTTTGTAAACGCATGTTTTCATGATATAATTGAAATAAACCTAACATGAATTAAGGATTAAGTCTCTTTGCAATAAATAATTTGAAAATGAATAATAAGATATTTTACCCTTTTTCATATACCCATTAGATATAACACAAACAACATGAATTTTACCAATGTCAGGTGTGGGTATAATGAGTTATATATAACTTTTATACATGTTCTAACTTTTTTCTTAAGCCACAAAAAGTGTCAATCTTAGAGAGTATAGATTAAAATTATTCTCAATCCACTCTTTGTGGGTTTTCAACATGAAAATATATTTTCCTATTTTCTATAATTTTTGGTCTTGTATTTTGGAATAATATAATGATTTTAGTTTAAGTTCATATAGGTTAGACCAAAGATATGACTTAAAATTTAAATTATTTGATCTTGGACTAAAGGGTCTCATAATTTACATTTTTGTGATATGTATAAATCTCCAACATGAAGGCCATTCCATTGATTTGAGTGTAGTTAAAATGGTGTGAATATATGAAAAAATACATTAATAATGGAATTTCCCAATAGAGAGAGGGTAATGATGCGAACCAAAAAATAAGGTTTAGTGTAAACAATAAATATCATCATGAATTAGAATTCATGATTTTTCAATATATTGAATAATCCACAAGATAACAAAAGATAATAATATGTCAAAAATTTTGTACATGGGGATATTGGTTAAGGAAACCAATTATATAATATCTATATAACATTGATTTAACATATACAAAAGGGGTCCATTTATATATGTTTATATACCCCTTATCATTTTTTGTGAAAGCTTTATAGTGATCTAAAAATTCAGGGCATGAAATAGGTTTGATGAAAATTGAAATTTCCAAAAGGGGAATCAAATATTCTTAAGATATACTGTTATATATTTGGTAAACCATTATATAAATTAATAATATGAATAATTAAGAATTATTTAATTAAAAATGTCCATGTATAATAGAGGAATATATCAATCCAAACAAGAATATGAATAATTCCATGAGTTTGAATGAGGTTCCATTGGCACTGGGATGAGAAACCCAAACATGTGAAAATATGGGGTATCCTGGTGTTAGCGACTCTAAACATGATTACAATTTATGAAAGGTCAAGCATCAAGTAATCATGAAAAAGGGTAATGGTAACTTTAAATAAGATAAGAGATCAAAGAATAAAAATGATTCAATCTGCAAACAACCCTAGAAAGGGGCAATTGTTATTGAAATTGAAGTGGAATTCATAATATTTCATTATTTTCAATAAGCGAGGTTCCTTATATAATGATAAATATACCAATCTGTCTGTAGTGTATAAGAGTAAGGTTGAGATAATTGACTGCTTTTATAAATGGTAAAGGAAATTCAGCTGCTACATAGAGAACTAATCTGAGCATATTTAAGTGGAAACCACAAACATATGATGATTTTAGAGATGATATTAATGTCTATTTTTAGTTATGAAATTTTTAGTGTTATCTATAACTATTTGAAGAAGTACAAGGACATGAGTAGAAGGAAAATCTTGGAAAATTTATCTAAAAGATGTGATAAATCACGAAAGGAGATCCACATATGAAGGATATTGTATTTAGTGTTTATAAAATCATCGAAAAAGGACTGATAATGTTTTAGTTTCATTAAAATAAGGCACAAAGTCATTGAAATAATTTTTGTTTTTAATTTATTATCTAAAAATTACCTAATTCAAGAAATTATATGATTTTTTTAAATTTTATTATTTCTGCGTATGACTTCAGAGGCAATCACATGATTTAGATCTCTAATGTGAAAATTTTCAAGAAATTATAACACTTTTCATGGTTGTATGACTTTGAGGGAAAGGTGGGAGAATATAACTTTAGCATCATAATTTTACTTTTTAGTTGTCAGAATTCATTAAATCTTGTATGGATTTATTCAACTGTATGACTTCAATGTGTGACTTCTATACTGATTCCATATGCATCTAAATTTATATGAATTAAGTTCAACCACATGTTAAGAATATGATTTAAAAAAATATCATGACTATCAAAGTAATATGATAAAAAAAATATTCAGTTTCTAGAATTTCATATTTTTAAGAAAAAGGGGAACAAATTTTGAAGATGCTTTTGGATTGTATTTATAGATTTATAATAGCATGATTGAGCATATGATCATGATTCAAGATGAAAATAAGGATTGACCAAGGAAGAAATATGGTATGATGGAATGGTCTTTCCATGCCACAAATGGAGTTTTCATATCATAGTGTGTGAATCCATTCATATGTAGAGTTGTTTTGATTTTTTTTTTAAATTTAACATCTTTTATAAAGTGATTGAAAAGTAAAATTTATGATTCTAACTGATATTTAAATTGATAAAATCATGGATATCATAAGAAGTCTTCATCTAGGAATTGAGCTGAGAAGATATGACATATTTTAGTGCATATTTTAAAGTATCATGAAGTCTAAAGAAGTTGAGTCAAATAAAGATTGATGATTTGGGAGATTGGTTAGATTTATAATATCCATGTAATCAATGGGATCAGGACTTTTAGGAGAATAATTTATTAGAAAATATATCCAATTTGAGAATAAGATCACCTAATTCAATAATTTACAGAGTTTTCATAAATAAAACATTGATATAAACTTTCACGGTATTATTAAGTGAATATATAATATATAGAATCAAGGAAGATTTTTTTATTATTTTGAGAGCTTTCTAAGATACCATGATACTACTAGACTAAATAAGATGATCAATTGTGTATCAAAGGTTAATAAACTGACATATTTAAGAATCACCTGTGAGTTGAACTAGAAGTAGATGAAGATGATTTTATTCTAGAGTTAAGATGCGTCAAGAATATTATAATATTACCAACACTATAATTTTTTTATTGGAGTGATAAGGAAGAACCGATACTCAAACTACTAAACCATAGGATGTATAAATGTGCAGTAGTGATGTCAGTATGGAGGATACCTAAAACTACTAAACCATGGAATTATCAAAAAGAATATTGTTTAATGACTAATACAACACTCATCAATGTGGAAAGCTAAGGGAATCATAATAAAGTGATTTAAAGGATTAAAACTACAAGTTCAAGAGCAGTTTTGTGAGAGATGCCAAAACATCAGTCAAGTTTTAATGGTTAGCATGACAATACTACGAGAACAAAAAAAATACAATGAAAAATGAGTTGGAATCTAAGGAATAATGTGCCATAATTTATCACAATAATAAGGTTTATTAATATAAGGAAACTATTGAGAACTAGGAGAGAATTGTGCTACCTATTAATACCCATGAATGTAAATTCAAAAGAAGAGTCTTATAGATTCCTCCAAATGAGTAATTTAAAATGAATATAAGATATTTGTTGATAAATGGATCTAAACCTTAATGATAAACCTTAAAATAAGGGAAACCCCATGATTTATTCCTTTTTTCTAATGTGTACAGACATTCAATGAATTTATGAAACCAAATATAAAGGAATATAAAAATGGTTTTCAATGATGGAAAATAAAAGGAAGTTGGATAGCATGGGTTATCTTTACTACCTTGACAGAATAAAAGTGAGTGAATCCCTCAATTGTGATGAAAATATAAATAGAATCTATTAATATATCAATGTACATTTATTCTAGAAATTTTATATACAACCAAAAAATGAAGGATAAGGTACTCCAATAAAACTTTCCATTATTTTTTTATTATTAAAATTGTATTTATAAAGGGGTGTTGGTTGATGTGTTCAGTAGGATAAATGGGTAGTAATAAGTTATGAACATGAATTTTTCAAATTTTTTGAGTTGACTGTAGGATATGTAATTCTTGATAAATATATTTAATAAACACTATATTTAGATCTTTTAAATTGATATATCATGCTAAAATGATAATGGATAGTCTTGATGTCCTACTGAAGTATCTCTTTCATTATACATTGGGTTTTCCCATGTATACTTGTAATAAATTAATAATGTATCTTGGCTAAGTTGTAACTAGTTCCATTCTTATCTCACAAGTAAATCAAGAAGAAATTTAGATTGAAAAAAGGATACTAATATATTTTGGAAAACCTTTTTCTCAGGAGAAATAAATAGAAAATGGATGAGGTACAACCCTGACATTCCCTTTGCATTCATTAAAATTAGGGGAAGAATAAAATGAGTTTAATAAAATATATTAATATGGATTATTAATAGTAATTACAATAGATAAAAAGGGTGATATTTAAGTTTATATACATAATATTTCATTTTTTTAATAAGTATGTAAACTTGTATAATGTTTAAGTTACCATTAAGTGTGTGGTCCATAAGAGGAAGGTTGAGATTAGGTACTTCCAATATAAATGGTGAAGGAAATTTGGTTTCTACTTGGATAACTAGTCTATAAAAGTTCAAGTAGTATCATCAAATATATTAAAATTAGAGAGATCATTTAAATGTTTAATGTAAGTTTTGATACCAACAATGCTCCCTATAATAGTTTAAAGAAGTCCAAGGATGTGAGGAAAATTAAAATCTAAGAAAATTTAGCTTGAAGATGTGAGAAACCACACAAGGAGTAATATATGCAAAGGATTTTTTATATAGTTCTTATAAACTCTTGGAAGAAGGACTGGTATGGTTGGAGATACATTTTAAGAATACCTAAAATCATTTGAATCATTATACTTTTTTCATTTATTAGATAAAAATTAGCTAAATCGGGAAATAGAATGACCTTACCAGATCCCTTGTATTCTGTATATAAATTCAGAAGTAGTTGTTTGAATTTTATCACTAAAATTCAATTTTTAAAGAAATCATAAGAATTTTTATAGCCATATATAATTTAGAGAAACATGGAATTATATGACTTTAGTACCAAATTTTGATTTTTTTGGTGTCATATTTCAAAATAGATCATATTACTTTGAACCATCACATGACATCAAAGTTCTTCTTCTACTATAATTCAGTATTAATTCAGAGTCATATGAATTATATTCACCCAAAGGCTAATCATATGACTTGTAAAAATCAAATGAATTTCAAATTCATATGATAAACTAAAAAATTAGAGATTCCCGAAGTTTTGATTCTGAATAAAAGTGAAACAAAATCAGATGATACATAAGGGTGATCTGTATTGATTTAAAAAATCATGATCAAGCATGTGATCCTAATTCAAGCTGAAAATATGTACCATCCATTTAATAAATATGGTATATTGAGTTGGGTGCCTCATTTCTCAAATGGAGCTACTATATCACATGATATGATTTCATACATGTGTGGAGTTTCTTAAATAGATTTAAATAATGTTTATTTTTTTAATTGATTGAATTCGAAATGTGAGGATATTTATTGATATTTAAATGGATAAAATCTTGGATATCATAAGAACTTTTAATCCATGAATTTAGGTGATAATATTGGATTTTTTATGCATTTTTTAAGAAGTGTTAAGACCATGAAATTTTACATGACTCAAAATAGAATATTATGGGGGATAGGTCGTATTAATAATATCCCTATAATGAGTGGGCTTTGGAATTTGATGAGAATAGTTAAACTATAAAATATCTATATATGAAAAATAATACCACCTTTTTTTTAAAAGTTTTCATAAAATAAAATATTGAGTAAAATATTCACAATATTATTATTTGAATATATAAGATGTGGGAGTGAGGAAGAAAATTTGTGGAAAATTCTGGGAGTATTTTAAGATACCCTGATATGGATGAACTAAAGAAAAATATCAACTAATTATCGAAGTTGAAGAAATGTAGGAATTCAAGAAACACTTTCATTGAATAAATAGAAGGATATGAGGTAAATTTCATTTAATATAACCTATGAATCAAGAAATTGAGAAGATGACCAATTCTAATATTACTGTACTAGAGTGAGAAAGGTGATGTGATTCTCGAATGAGAGAGAGGACATGAAGAATTTAAGTAAAACAAGGTCACCACACATTGCACAAGGATTCAGTGTGATCCAAGACCTATTCAAGGGGGGATTTTTGGTAAAACCTTAACAAACATTCATGATATAGTATAAATATCACAATAGTATGTGTAAATAACCTTCTTAGGATGTGGATTCAACTAACTTGGTGATTATATAAAGAACCCATTGGGAGGTGGATACAATTATCACTATAACATCATAAATTTTAAGAGATTGTATACTAGAAATTTTGGGATATTTCTCATCAATAATTTTGGGATATTTCTCATCAATAATTTTGGGATATGTCTTTTATATTGTATCAAGTGATTCATAGTATAGTAACTAGGTCTCAGAACACAACTCAAACCTAAAAATGTGAACTCTTTCAAGGTTAAACCTTATAAATACTTATGTCTTATGAATTTTACACTATGCATATTTGAATAATTATAAGATACAAAAAGAAGAGTGTATTGAAGAATTAACTAACTAAATTTTTTGGATAAATAATGCATATTAACAAAAATAAAAGGGATAATTGATTCACCCCCTCCCACACTTATTGACCTCATATGACATGGGAAATAGTGAAAGTTTAAAGATATAAATAATTAGTGTATGTGAGGTTGAATACCAATGTGGAAATCAACTCTCCTAAAAGACACTCTTGTATATATTAGGTCCATATTAAAGGAGAGGTATATAGTTTGTGTTTATATTGAAAGGTTCATGTGTCATGAAATTTAACGTCACATGATGAGGACCTAGATGGTTTTTAATGTTTATGTTCATAAATATTTGACCATAGAGTCATAATTTTTTTGATATTTAAATCTGGATAAATTATTTATGTTTTAGCATCATATGGTGAGGATGATAAACCACAATATAATTTTATATGGTTAGGAATTTATCAAATTGTTCCTAGATCTATGGATATAGTAGACATAACTTAACCATTGTTGGGGATATGGTCAATCCCTATGTGATTTGTATCTCTTTATTGTTTGTAACATTCTCCTCAACTCATGAGGTAACTAGAATATAAATGAAGAACTTTAATTTTTCTCCATCCACCCTTTACATGTTTTTAACTTATCAATTAATATGTATCTTTCATTACATGTAAAACTGAAACCAAAGAAAGAGGGCATCACATAGTTTGGGGTCACGTTTCATAGACTATATGGTGTTTTATAGTTAAAGGTCATACAACTTTGACTAGAGTGTTATGAAATTTATAATCTTTCAATATATAGTAATCCCATTTGGGAGGACATTTATATGAACATTGTTAATAATGACCTAATGTGAATGAGAAGTGGTTCATGTGCCTATGTGAATGACTCAAATAATAGACTGACATGATGGAGTTGGGGAAAACCATGAGCAATATGAGGTTATTTCTAGGCCTTGTATAGGAGATGTGGTCATCACTATGTATCTGTTAGGATTATAAATCAATTCAAATGTTATTATATAATAATAGTTATCTATATAGATTTGGATCATCCACATGGGTGTTACCTACTAGTAGAGGATTTATGGGGAAAACCAAGTGTGGATAAGGAAACTATGTTCTTGGGAATATTATACATATCTAACTCTTACACACAGATTGTTTATATAATACATGTCCACAATGAAAGGAACACTTCTGTAAATTTACAGTCATGCAATATGAACCATATACATTATGGTTTGGATGTCATGTGGTTAGTACCTTAAAAATTAAATATGAGTTCATGAAATAAGAACCTTTATTATATAGTTTATGCTAATGTGATAAGGACCATATAATGATTCATAGTTTAAGGTGATATATTTTATACTAATATGTTATTTAGTTTATACTATTGTGATATATAGTAGTCCAAATGGGTTGGTGGCCACAAACCATGGGTGGAAATGAGATGATATGAGCCTAAATAATATGTTGATAATGAGTATAACATCTTAACATGAATTATATGATAAATTTATTTAATAGTACACATAATGAACAAGATAAATAAATCTATAGGTATATTGAATATCTTTGAACATGGGGAAGTTAGATAAAGTAAATCATGACTTGATATGTCTAAATAATAGATCATGGAATGATAATTAAATGGAATAGTTTTACCATCATTAATTCTCCAAATCAATTTTTTCATTTTATAAAATCCACTTTAACTTTTAGCGATAATCGTATACCAGACCATGGATTTCACAATACAAGTTTAAAATTAAAAATGATACTCATTAATAGATTTTATATTAAACCCATCCAAAATTATTAAAAATTAAAAAGTCCATAACAACACGCATTATGAAATTCAAAATCACTATAAAAAATAATTCATCCACCCACCCCCATAGAGTATTCATGATTTAATAATCAAACCAACCGGTTCCTTGAATATAGTACCATAAAATCTTCCATGATTCTCGATATTCTATCATCCTTGAGCCGCACCCTAAGAACTGTGTACATCACCAACCTTCCACTGAGAACCCACAAAAAACTAACCTCCGACACCACTTAAGAAACCCAGAACATACTCCTCATAAACCTTTAGAAACATACAAATTCTGCATCAGTATCACCTATAGAACACTAATAATAACTCAAAACCATAGATCCAAAATCCTCCAAGTAAATCACTGTACTAGACCGACTTGGTGTGAGAGTGAAGATCATGAAGAATTTGCAGGGTTAGAAGCGGCCATGACTTCGAAAATGAGCCATGATCTTCAATATGAAATCCACTCCACTCATTGAAACACCACCCATAGAGAAAACACCAGATATCCAATCTAACATAATCTAGTAAGGAATCTCCGTGCCCTCAATCCTTCACAAAAATGGGAAATAACTTCTTGTAGGTTAATAGGAAAGTATGCATTTCATATATACTAAGGGGTATTCATTATGATGATCTTATGATCCATTTACAAGTATACATGGAAGATTTATGGTGATTCAAAAACCATTTGAAATAATCTCTATTTATACTATTATTTATTGGTTAGGCAATTTGGGAAAAAACATGGAAAATTGGGGAATTTTTTAGAGGGTTAAGTCCTTGATCAATGACAAGGGTAAGTTAAACCTAGTTTGAAATGGAATAAGGTCTCAATTTGTGAAGGAGTTTTTAAATTTATAGTCATATAATGAGGCTAATGTGACATGCATTTTATGGTCATGCAATGAGGACAAATCAATATTTTTTTACACCCCATTGAAAGGAAGGAATGTTGTACATTTTAATGAATTGTGTTTAGGACCTACAAATCCCATATAAATTTAAGATATTTTAATCACAATACAAATTGGAAAGTAACTACACATAAATCATTATTATATACCAAGATAATGTGATTTCATATTTTATTAGTCCTATTATAGATAAAATTTATCATATGTTTAAATTCCCAAGATTAGAACCACTCCATGAAATTTTACATGATGATGGAATTATGATATACCTTAATATTTTTTAGTTATGTGATGAGGATATTATACCATATAGTTTTAGGTCATGTGGTAAGGTTTTTATAACATACATTTTAAATTAATGTGGTAAATACCTTATATCTCACAATTTAGGTAAATGTGACAAGGTCCTTGGTGTTTTTAAATTTAGGATCTTGCAATTAGAACCTTTATAGATCCAACATTAATTATTATGCATGATATTTTCTTTTTGGATTGATTATAACATGAATAAATTTTTCATGCATCTTGGGATTCTCTATCTATATAATCCATTTATCTATATACTTTTGAATATAATCCTTAAAGAAAAATAATCTTTCAATTTTATGTCCCAAAATCTACTGATATGGATAATAATTTGAATAGTGTATTAGAACTACCTCCATAGGCTTAATAATCTTAAGAATATTAAGTAATTTTTTATCTAACAAAAAGATAAAATATACATCCACCTACTGAGGTCTAAATTAATAGACTTAGTTTATTCTATCAATGAGGGAGAGAAAAAACAAGTTTTTATACCAACCAAAATATTATTATTGTGATATTAATTTGGATGAGGATGAGAATGTTGTATCCCTAACTCTATCAATCCATTTTCAATATACTTATAAATCCTAACCTTTAAGACAAAATATTATTGGATTGTATACCCTAATAGGTGATGGAAAGGGAGGTAATTGGGTTGATCATGAAGTATTGAATTCTAAAGATTCCTAATCACTATAAGCTTCCGCATTTCATTATTTAATAAAAAGGTGAAGTACTCAAGAAGTTTAGTTAGATATAAGTAATATACCCCCATTTTTTGACAATTTTTTTTTTAAATTTACCATACATCTCTATATGATCTGACAAGGTTTTGCACACATCATAAACTGGCGTATATTTAATAATTCTAGAAACATCATAGGTTGAGTGTTAGTTCTTGATATAATTGATGCCTTATAATTTGATGGTGTTACCCTTGGTATGATGATAATTTATTGTCTTGAGGGTTGTGTGGAAATTATAAGTGAATTACATTGACTAGAAATCACTTGAAGAAGGGTGATATTATATAAAAGTTCCCCAAGTCTATTGGGTTAGGGAATTAATCATAGGGAGGACCTATATGATGGCATATTTATTTAACATAGGGAGGAACTACTGGGTATAGACTATAATTTTACCATTTTAGTACATTCCTAATGATCAGTTAGAGATGTTCTCAACAAATGGGATGATGTTTCTCAGTTAAATTCAAGAAGGTTTATTTTACCCTTACAGATTGATATTCTCTTATACTAAGTTGGGTCATCATGGGGTGGTGGTTCCTCGACATGAATTTATTCATCTTTAAGAACAATTAATCAATGAAAATAAACTTTAATTTAATAATGTATTGAATCTATTATTTTAATTATGAAATATATTCATTAGTATAAATGAGATCAGAAACTCTAACTTGTTGAAGGGTTAAGAATGTGGTGATGGATTTCCCCCCCCCCTTTGATAATGAATCATTAAGTTTGTGGTAATGGAATATTATGTGTTGATACCATTTCAGGGGACACCTATAAAATCATTTGTGTAAACAAATAGCCAATAATTTTGTGTGGATAATTTTCAAATGATAGATCATCATTATTTAGTTCATTGTCCACCCAATGTGTTGAGGTGTCAAATTTTTAACTGAAATTAAATTTAATGATATATATATTTTTTAGGGACCAATTCATTATATTCATCCATGAATTAGGGTAATTATTCCAAAAGAAATCACTTTTAATGTGGTCATCATTATCAGTTCTAGTGTTTTATCTACTTAAAGGGATTATGGATTTTCATCCCTTGTGAAATTTCACCTTGTCATTTTAAGGAACTCCCCACGATGAGATAAAATATTCTATATGGTTTGTGACTCATAAGGAATCCAATTGGATATCCAATTATATTATACTAAAATGAGATAAAATCCCTTTTTATATATGTGGGGCTACTCCAATCCATGGAAACACTAAACTCATTTGAAGAGGCTCCCCTAAAATTAAAACCACTTTTAACTTAGATGGTGTTGCGGGATATGGTAGTTAGGATAAAAATACCCCAAGACATACTGACTAGTGTTTCAATAGTTGGTATAAAAATGACTCTCCCCATAGGCAAAGGAGGTCCTTTAAATTTCTCCTCTATAATTACACCCACAATACTTATTGATTATTGGCCTTATAACATGATATGAATTAAGTGTAGAGCGTATTTTCAAAGTAATTTTAGGATAACATGATTTTAATCATATATATAGTTTAATATTGTTCATCCTAATCCTTAATAAAAAATTAATGACATATTAGAATCAATAATATTCTCTTTACCCTTATCTATTTAGGGTGATTAGGGGAGTTATGGTGAAATATTGTTGAAGAATGTGATGAAATTTTATAAGTTTTTAATAGATTCCACGAATTCGGGGTTTTTTTCATCATTTTGGGCATAATATCCATGGATAGTATAGTAAAGTAATGAAAATAATTGTCTAGTGTAGCTATATATGATTTCCTAGAATATTCCTATGGATTTTGACCAAAAGTTAGTTAGAAATTTCTGTAAGTAACTATCTTGACTGAGGAAAAAATCTTTGGTGTAATGGAAGCACAAGGGTATCTACCTTGCTTGAGATGGTGGGGTTGGGTATCCCCCAGTGGGACATTTCCTAGGTTCTTAGGATTGAAATATTCGGGAAACATTTTCCTTCATATACCATTAATAACTTGGGGTCATACAATGATATCACTAATTTGTGGTGGATGAGATCCCTCCTAGGTGACTCTTACATAGTGAGTTAAATATAGAAAATATAATATTTTTACTTATCTATATTTGGAAGGATGGTGTCATTGAATTTGATAGAAATTATTTTGAAATGTTTTTATATGATGTTCAGGCTACCTGAACTTTCTTATCTTCTCGTATTGAAATCAGTTAATTGAATTCACCCATTTAATGTTCTTTTATGTTGTGGGGTTCATCATGATCATTCCTTCCTATACATAATCATGTACCAGTGTGTTTTCCATTAACAATGGAGGCACTGGGTAGGGGAAAGTGGGTATCAATTCTCTAAAACTGATATAGATAATATAGAAATAGGGTATGTGTTGGGAATGGATATATAGTGATTGTGGGTTACAAAAGCACTATTAGACATTTAGTTTCTAACTTGCTATTTATAAGTCATAGAACATCGACATCCATTAACCAAATTCATTTCTAAATTCTAAGAGACATATAAAAAAACAACCAATTAGTGTTGTATCATTAGTAAATAATCACAATCCATTTATATCTTTTACTTGTAAAGGATTTCAATCAGGCTAGCTTTTCTTAATGTTTCTGCATTGATATTTCCATGAAAAATTTCAAAATATAGGTTGTTATTATAGTAAATTCATAGAACTTAGAGTATTAGTAATAGAAAAAGAGAGTATGGGAGGCCAACTCCTCTCATTGGTTATACTATTTTTGAGTTTGGGACTCTCTTATATACTTATGAATATTTTCATGAAATCCATCAAAATAAATAAAATTGCTTATTTTACATCACTTGCTACCTCAATGTGGTGAACAATTATAATAAAAAGTACTAAAAAAATTATCTATGTGAAAGGAAATTTCATTGAATTTAAATAATAATCTTCTCAAGGAATGATCCATCTCATTCTCATTGAATAAAGTTGTGTGTGTCTATGTTATTATATTTTTTTAAAGCTGCATATGAATTCACACTAAATTTTAACACCATCCAAGAGGAATTAATGGAAAATTTAGACTAAGGTTTACCAGGTATACATTATGGGTATATTGGGGTTTATAGTTTCCCTATAATTCATATAGGTACTCTCAAGTTTCATTCCATATAAGATATCTTGAAGGTTATACATGGGTTTAATGTCTCCCAAGACAATATAAGGATTAGAATGATCTTTTTTGTTGTCTAAGGTAACTGAGAGATTACACTAGAGTTTAATGTATCCAAATAATACTTTAAGTTTGTATTGGAGTTTCATTCCAACCAGAAACAATAAAATGATATTTTGGGGTTTATGGTATCTTATTAATGTTTAAGGTTTTTTCAGAGTTTCATGTTATCCATAAAGATGGAAATAATGTTGGATTTCAGATTGGGACCATAAGAGTAGATTTATGTATATCCCCATTTAGGGAATAGAAACTCATGTAGTATGGTTCTATTTAAAATAGGAAAATTTTCCTTTAAAGTTCATGTGACAATGACCATAGTGGTTCATTTTAAGTTCATGCATCCATGACTAATGGTATGCATTCTAAATATATGAATGCAATATCATTTATTTATTTAGTTTGGGAAAACATAAATAAGAACTAATTTGGTTATTTAGATTCATAAGTAATAGATTACTAAGTGATATGTATATAGAATGTTTTTATTTTGGGATGTATGAATGGAAAACCCAGTATGAATTAGCACTCAAGTAACTTTAGAAAGATGTTAACAATATTCTTTAGGGATGCATACTTAAGAGACATTAGATGACTAGTAATTAAACACTTTAGGTATTTACACTCGATTGAATCTTTATGGTTAGAAACTGAACACTTAAGGTATGTATATTAAATAAATTTAGATGCTTGAAAACTATTTTCCCATGGGAAGTAAGATGAGGGGAGTTTGAATGGTCGATAACAATCCACTAATAGTATTTGTGCTCAATCTAATTTGGAGTGTTGGTAATCAACTACTTGAGGGATGTGTACTAAAGTGGACTTGGATGGCCAATACATAAATAATTTAGGGATTCAAATAATATGAATGGGACTTAAGATCAAAGGAATCCTAGAGTTTGGTGCCTATAGATGAAATTAGGGAAAGGTAGGTTACCTCCCCAAAGGAAATATAAAATAATCCTTAGCCCATGGGTGATGTTTATGGTAAGTATGAATTCCATTGAAGGGTTGAAATCTATTTGTTCAATGGGATTTCATGAGTGTGTGAAAGTTTGGATCCATGGTATAGAAGGTTGAAATTCATTTCATAAAGGGATATTCATAAATTCATGAAGGTTTAAATTATTTATGAAATGTTGGGAATTTAACTTATGGGTATCCCATCACATTCAACATCAAAAACACATGTTTATCATAGATGATATAAATTTTCTGCATGATTCAAAGTTATTAAAACATCTTATATTTTAAGAATATTAAACTGATATCATGATCAATCATATACATTCTTAGGGAATACCACATGTGTATGTGAGGTCAATGTTCTATTGAGTTCCACGAGTGAGAATTTATTCATTTATGTCAAAATAGTTTTGAATAATATCCACATGCTGAGGTGGGAAACATGTTATATTCATGATGGTATCTCTTGTGTCTAGGTGAGTTAGGTACTTGATGGATATGAGAGATAAAGTGTATAATTTTGGCTTCATAGAGTCAAACTAGAGTGTCTGGCATGCTGAGGTATCGTGTCCCCAAAAGTGAAGGGTCCACTAGTGTGTTGGGAATACTACAATGTGGATGTTGTAGAATAACGATTTCAGATATTATTCAACATTTATCCTTTTTAAATATATATTAAAACATTATCTCCCAAAACTTTTGGTCTTCTGAGGTATTTATATGAAATCTAGGGATGGAATTCTAGGATACAAATATGGGATCTAAATTCACCATGTGCTGAAGAATGGAAACTCTGGATTGGGTGAAAAAATATGGGAATAAATTGGTTGAAATGGTGATTAGTGGCACCTTATTTTAGGAACAATTTATTATTGGAAGCTATTAACAATGGTGGAACCTCTATTCAGGCATGAAATATTTTTATCATGGGGGTGGTGCCTCTATTCAGGTGTGAAATATAATTGTAAAAAAATCATGTTGGAAACTCCTTTGTTCAATAATATGTATTAGACTCCCTAGTATGTGTGAATATAAAAGCACCTCAAATTACATCATTTTCTAGGGATATTAGCACCAATTGAGTTTAGTGGAACTAGATATGATAGCCTTCGTCCTATACCTCCATAATTTCTCATAATTTATTTTTTCAACTTTATAATACCATAACTTTAGATTTTAGAATTCATATTAGCTCTATAAGGTTTCAATTAAAATATTTAAAAATAAAATATGGCCCATGATATAGGGTTTAACATTAATAGATATCTTTTAGGTCCAAAAAAAATTAATGGAGCCTCCAAAACGGGGTTCAAGGTTTGAACAAAATTTCCTTCAATAAATTATATGATCTATGGACCACTTTTTTTAGAATGTTCTCACCACGCCATCACCAAATTGCGTAATAATTTTTTGGAACCTCTATTCCTTAGTGAGTGCGAAATCATGTGGTACATGGTGATATCAGTTGTGTACTTTTCATCAAATCTTTTATTTTTTCACATTCATACCATCTACTTGAGGATTATATCTTGGTATTCATGGTTTTGTGAGTGAAATTATTGGGTGATAATATAAATGTGTTATCAAAAAGTTTGTTTTAAATTTTTTATAACTTTTACTTAAATAAAATGTGTAATTAATGTCCTAATCCTAACGAGAGGTTATCACCACCACATCTAAAAAATTGGGTAGCATTTTTGGGGAGACCACATTCCTCAATGAGTGAGAAATCATAAATCACATAGAGATCAAATTTGTGTCTTCTTCATCGAATGTGATATTCTTTAAACTTCATTTCTTCCACTAGAGGATCATATCATGGTCTTCATGGAAAAGTGTGTGACACATTTTTTATTTCCTGCAATCATGCCAAAATTATTCTAGGGATGAGATATATATTTAAGGCCTTCAGTATACATGGTTGACTGATTTATATATTGTTTATAAATTAATAAGTATTATTAAATATAAAGGAGTTTGTTTGATTAATTCTTAAAAAAATAAAATATTTGATATTTAGATTTGAAATAACGTCTTTTTAAAATATGAAATGTTTATATGGAATCCCAAAGGTTTATTTTCTTGATAAATATAAAATATTTAATTTATAAAGGAGAAAATATTTAATACTATGTAAAATGAAAATATAATAGTTTTCATATTGAAATAAATATAAAATATTCAATTTTTTAAAAAAAATGTTGGGGTCGAAGCCTCTTTTTATTGTGAAAGCAAATACCTCTTTCTATCTAGGTAGAGTAAGACCCATTACATTTCTCATAGGCCCAAGGTTAGGTGGACCATGAACATGGTTTGAAAGCCAAATAGAGCATCTTACCTACATCATCCTGCCAACATCACCGTGCCTGTTTCATGCCCACAACACTGCCTTATTGCATCATGCCTATGCAACTGCCTACCCATGACATGCATGTGTCACCACATGTGGCATAAATCCCCCAAGGGGTTTACCAAGATTCAAATATTTCTCTTTTTGATGTTGTATTATGGTATATACCACTCAAGCACAACCCTAACTAAAAATGTTCCTTTTAATTTATTTATGGAATATACAAAAATCTTTTATAATTATAAATTATTTATAATATACTTATTTATGAAATGTTTATGAATGTTTAACTAATATTGGGTTTTATGAATTATTCTTCGATTTATTTTATTCTTTAATTTATTTAATTTATGAATACAAAATATTTATATTATGATTGAATTTATACTCTAATTTAAAGTGTCAAAATACTTCTTGTAAATATAATATCATATATATATGGATTTACTTTCATGTTATGACACAAAATTCAGTTAAGTTCAACCAAAACTATGATTATTTTAGGTAAAAAAACACAATTTTAAAGGTTGGTTGTGACCTAAAAATATCAACTGTCAAGATTTTATTATAATTAAAATACCTATTAAATATTGATATATGGGTAATATTACTTTAGGTTGGAGATCTAACTAGTATTGGGAATTGAGATCAATCTAAAAAAGAAAGTGATATCAATATGTCACACCATACATTCTCTTGTGATGTTTTGTGTTTCGTATGATTCTAGAGATTTACATGAATGGGATACTTGTACCATATGGATGGGAGGAATTTGGATATGTTCGAATATGTTTGAATTTCATCATAGGGGTGTAACACAAATCATGAATTGTATAATGTTTTATAAATTAATACATTTTAACATATTAATTTTTTATTGGTATAGGATATAAACAATAAATAGTTATAAGCATGTAACAATGAAGGGAAAATATGTAATAAGGTGGTGATATTTCTAAAAATCCATAAAATTTATAGGTTTTTGATTCCTTCCAAAGTGAGTACTTTTCAGGACCTCAATCATCCAAAATGGTAGGTTTGTGCTAAAGTAGGATTTAGATATATTATCTTATATAAGGAAAACAAAAAATGGGTAACCCTAACAGGATTGGTTGTATTTATCCAGTGTGTTATTTTTTCCAATTAACATGGAAACCCTAAAATTTAGGACACCAAGGAAAAAGAGTAGGGATAATCCATATGATTTAATTGGGAAAAATATTGTGTGATAAATTATCTAAGATACATATATGATTGTATTGGATTTATAATAAAAAAAATTGTTCAATGATATAAGAAATTCCATAGAGTAATCAAATATTTAGGGAAATATAGATTTTTTTATCACTACTTAAAATGATAAAAATTCAAATGGTTCATCATTATAGTGGGATAAAATGAAATAAAAAAATGTATTAAAAGATTTAAAAAAATGATAGTCCTTTTATAAAAAATATTTTGTTGATATAACTTGAATGACCTTCAACGTTAACTTTGTGACAAATTCCTAACAAGTAGATTCTTAAAATAATTAAATTCATAGAATTGTATTGGAATTTGTAAGTAATTTGAATGAAACATAGGGAATTATTTATATTTGAGTGTAAAATTAATGGAAAAAAACTTATCAATGAAGTTATTCAAGAAGAAATTTTTATTATAATAATCATAATAATTTTTTTTAACCTCTATATATTTATGTTTAATTATTTGAGTCCAATTATTAAAAATAAACATGATAATATTGATTTTTAGGATAATAAAATACCTAAAGAGGATTTATCACGAATTAGATAAACACAATAGATATGAACTTTCTATGACACTCTTTTAGTAAAAAAATATCGAAGTAACTTTATTCCCACCTTATATACTAAATATGATTTTTATTTTATTTAATTAGAGTGGTTAGGGTCTCCTTTAAGGCCAGATCTAGAAATAGAACTCATTCTATAATCATTAATATAAAGGTCTTGATGATTTATTATACATTAAAACATCACTAAGTTTAATAATAGTTTAGACAGTCACTTAAATATATCATGGATAAAAAAGATATGCATGGTTAGTTTGGGCCCTAGTGTTGTAATGAATCTAAAACAATGTACATGATTATGTCTGGAGAAGATGAATGGATGGTCTAATATACAACCATGGTCATTGAATTATAACAGTGGTGTCATGATGAAAGGGAAATTCTTCCATTATGAAAATAATAGTTACTAGAGTAGAAATTTTCTAGAAAACACCAAGGGGTGTAAAAAAATTTGTTGGCAGTCTCAGTTGGGCGTTAATGTTACCAGAAATAAATTATTTTATATTTTAGTGTATATTATTTTAATTTCACATTAAACAACTATTGTGAATATGAAAAATACTTTAATAAAAATGGTAAATTATTCATCATGTTTATAATTAAATAACATGGAAAGAGTTACTATTATAAAGAAATAAACTGAAAAGGATTACATCAAGCTTTTTGGATTTGAAAATTTTAGAAAGATGTGTATTTATCATACCATTATTATCTTAGGAGATAACATAATTGTTTTTTTAAAATATGGTTGTTATTGATAAATAAGTTGATGATTTTGTTACACATGATTTATAATTATATCCATTTTATAACATGTTTAAAAATAAGATAATAATAAATGTTTTTTGTGATAAAAGTATTTTGTCTAAGATATTTGTTAAAATATGTGGGAAAACCACCCAACAAAAAAATGAGTAATATTTTAAAGAATGAAATATTATTTTTAAAATTATTTTCTAAACATATATAATATTATACAATATGTCATATTAATATTATATTTATTAAATATTCCATAAAAGTAAATAATATTTTTTTGAAAACACATAGGACATTATCTTTTATAAAAGAAATTTTGATGAAACAAACAATATAAAAGGATAATGGGAGTATTTTTAAACTAAGAGAAGTTAATATTAAAAAAAATAAATGATTATAGTAGTAAAATTCAAAGTAAAAGTCACTTTATTTCACAAAAATTATTTATGATATATTGGTATATAATAATCATTATATAATAGTATAATTTAAATTTCATACCAAATTATTTCAAAGAAATATAGGGTAAAAATTTCATAAAAATGTTAATGATTGTTATCTTATAAAGATTTCAAATTATATTTTAAAAAATTATTAACATACTGACATTGTATATTGGGAAGTAAATATGTTTAAATATTTTTTCATAGTGTTGAACTTGAGGATTCTGAATCATACTCTTATTATTATTCAGACAATATTTCTTCATATATTTCAATCCATTATAGGAGTTTTTTTCAAATTATTTATCATATCATTACACTTATTTGGGTCAAAATTTCAGAGTGGTCTAATGAGTTTAAAAAACATTGACTAGAATATTACTTTTTCAAATTTTTTTAGTATTATTAATCAAGTTTAATAATATATAAAATGTATTATGTTATAAAAACTACATATCCACTATCATACTTTCAGGTACGATGCATATTTAACATGGATTAAAATGATAATTGACCAATCAAATAGTGACTTTGATTTATCCCTATTTGATGGTCTTTGGTGTATTATAGGTTGTTATTACATGTAAAGATTAGTGTGATGGAGTTTTATAACATCCCAAATATTTTTAGGTAAAATTTTATTTGTTTTGGTCAATTTATGTGGATTTTAGTATTATTTAGATGTAGGGGTGGATAGTAAAGTATCTATATTGAAAATTAAGATAATGGGAAAGGTGGTATATTTTTTCAAAGGAGAAAATATCCCACTATATTCTCAGTGATATTCTACCAAATTTCTAGTGATATAGGAAGGGATTACTACTCTTTCTATTATAGGTTTCTTGGTGTGCACAAAAACATCCATGGACTACTAATGGTGGTCCATCAGAGATCTAATGGGAAACAATCGCTCCCATTTTAAGGGAGAGTGTTTTAGTCATTTTTAGTATTTTTAAATACACTACCTCCTTCTTCCTATAATTTATACACATAACCCTCCTCATATCCTTGAATCACTTAATTAGATTATTTTTTTGTTTTCATGTATTGTATTCTAAATACCTAAATTGGTGGATTTTGTTATGATTTAGCAATTTATTTTAATCTGTACAAAATCACGTAATAATATTCAGTTAAATGCTTTATATAATAATGATATAGGTGATCCTTAGGTATTTCCATTGATTATTATGAGTTTAATGTGATTATTGACGTGTGATTCTTGGCAGACATATGTGATTTTCCAAATATGAACTTTAATTGTTGTTCTTTATCAATAAATAGTCGAGTATGGATTATTATGGATGTGATGGATTCTTTAATTAATAGTTTTTGATTTCATGGAAACCGATGACCAGGATAATTATTTAATGTGTTTTTAAAATTGAAATTAGAACTCAAGAGGGGTGTTTTTAATTATGTTATGGATTAGTAGAACTTGTTAGGTTCCCTTAGAGTGTACTTTGACAATGAGAAACTATTATATGTGAGATTTAGGTATGTGGATATCCTTAAAAAAGAGTTTTGGTATGATTTATGGATGGATGGAATGTTGTATAAGTAATATTGGTGAGTGGATATTCACCTATGAATGGAAAATCCTAGGTAAGAGAGACATTTGGTTTGAATGGGAAAGAGGCAATGTGTGTATGAGAACCAAGCTAATATTAATTATTGAATAGAATTATATGTTATGATAATTCATGTTTGGTATGGAATTATAATTGAATGTTATGAAAATTCATACATAATGTTACGAATGGAGTTAGGTTCTATGCCTCTTCACAATACTTTGATGTAGGGTCATACATTATGCCCATTAATTCCATTCTAGGGTTATAAGATTGGATGCTATGAAATTACACTAATGAAATTAAAATGAGGTGAGAAACTATGTATACTCATTACTTTCCATTGCTATGGGATGGGAAACTATACTTATCTATTATTGATATTTTATGGGTTGGATGCTTTTCCAACCAAGAACTATAATCATATGTCCAAGTGAGATTGAATGAAATGCCTATTTAATGTTTATGTTAGATGCATTATGAAAATTTATGGTTATAAAAACATGTATCTTTGTGGTGTTTTATTATGTATAAATGGATGGATATTATGATAGCTGTTTATATTATAGGTGATATGATTAGACCAATTCCAATACTTTCCAAAGTAAGTATGGTCTCATGTTGAGTTGGTTGATTAGCACTAATAGTGTGGTGGGAATTTATTATTATTTTTTCTATTGTAATATCACGTTGTACATGAACTTATAAATTATATATTTATTTGGAGACTCCATCGGTGGTGGCCTATTAAGTTTTGTACTCCCAACCTACACATGAACCTTGATGGAAATGAAAACATTATTCTTAGAGATATAGTCAAGAGTAAGAGCCCTATTTTTGATATGTGAGTATGTTGGATGGATGTATTAGGGGAGGGGCTAAGTGGGGACTAAGAACCAGTTTTTGTTTTATATATCCATTATTTTTTATTTTTGATATTATTTTATAACCCATTTAATGATCATATATCCACATATAAGGATTTTATTTCATTATATTTTATTAATTATTTATATCATGATATGTGTTTTTATGGTTATCTTAAAACTAAAATTTCCACATTATACATTTTATTATGGATAATTATTTATTATTACTTTTAATTTTCCTTGGTAGATGTTACAGTCTCTCCACATTACTAATTGACCATCTCTGCTATTCAACAAAATCTTCCATGTGAGGAGGTACATTTGAGATCATACAATATCTCTGGATCAGTTATTGTTTGGGTGAGAGAGGTCAAGGTATTAAAAAGTGGTATCAAATCCTTATCTAATTTTTTTCACTATTTTGGTACATGTTAAATAGAGATAATAGTGTTCTAAACTTAGTATGGAACCTAAAATTTTTCATAGTTAATACCTATATGGGGAAATTCTAGGTTTACATATTTTGGTACTATTTTTATTCTTTTTACAACGTTGTGGTTTTCTGATTTTCAAGGAATATAGAGTGGGATTTATTATTTATTATTTTATTCCTTCACTATGATGGAAAGAGATCATGTGTTTATGTATCATATTCAACACATATGATTCCAAATACATTCATATACTTTTAGGTGATTGATACCATAGTTATAAAAGGGGTTTGGTTATTTAAAGTATCAAAAATAATTCAAACAATGCTTTCCTATATACGTTCCTCTTGTAATTTTACTTAATCGAACCCACGTACATGGGATACATATTACACTTACTTGATGATTAATTATGTAAATCCTCTTTTCATAGTGGAAATAACAGGAGAGAGGGTAGGTTGGGATAGAGTGTTCTCAAGTGGTATAGGACCCTTATATAATAGGGTGTATATATAATAGTAAAAATCGATGCATATTACTGGTTTTCATAAACAGTGGTATCAAGAACTATTATAAATGTATTTTGAGAGATCTTTTTGAAATTTTAGGGATGTTCCAAAATAGATACCTCTATTTAGGTTTTATGAGGGAAAAGATAATCATACCTCAATGGTTGTAGTATTGGTACCCTCTATTGTGTTGAGATCGACTATGCATGAGAATCTTTGAGCGCTTTTCTTCATTTTATATGATCTATATACTATGGGTACGCACAAGATGATTCATATATATATATATATATTATTTAATAATATAGTTTTAGATGTGATATTGACCTCCTTTTGTGGACGAGGGAGGTCCACAAGCTATTGTTGTCTGTATTGGGTCTTTGGAGACTATTTTTTATTATATAAAGACTCCCCTAAGAAATAAGTGAAGTTTGATATATGTTTTTTATTTTAAAGACCCAAAAATTCCATGTATTTTTTTAATTATATGGGAATATTTTGAGACTGCTAAATTGGACGACGTGCGATTCTGAGGCCTAGTGTACCCAGAATGATTCGTCGAAGTTTTGTTAAGCTTTAATTAGTGTGAGTAAGAAGTTTTCCTGGAAAAGTGTAATACCTCTTAAACGGTTACTCGGATCAGAAATTCAAGGTCACTGTTGTTCTTAGGATGATGGGTTTACCCTAGCCGCTACTTAATTTTAATCAGCACGGGCCTCCTGTGAGAAAACCCAAAAATGACATAATTGTAAATAAAATAATTAATTAAATTAATTTATTTTTCAAATGCTTATAACTCACAAATGGTAGCTCAGATTGAAAATCTGAGACCACTGCTGAACTTGGGAGGGAATTCTTTATTTAAGCAGATACTAACTTTGGTTGGTACAGGCCACCAGTGTAAGTTAGTTTTTGGATGTAAATAAAATAATTAAGTGACAATTATTTTATTGTAAAATCCATAACTTTTAAATGGTAACTCAGATTGGAAATATGAGAGTACAATTGGGTTAGTTGAGGCGTGTTTCACTTGGGTAGAGCCAAACCTCAGTCGATGCAGGTCAAGGGTGACTGTTAATAATTTTCTGAACTTTTTTTCGAGTATGTTCAGTAAACGCGCAAGCGGCGTTTTGTAACTTTTGAACCGGTGCTCAGAATTGAAATCTGAGAACACCATTGAACGCGCAGCACTGATATTCTCTTAAGGTAAACATCAATTCAACTGTAGTATGTCTGGAGAAAAAGTTAGTTTTTGGAACTTTTTCATAGAATAAATAAAATAACTTTATTATTTTATTTTTATTCTATTCCTCCAATGGACAAGCGGTAAAGTGGGACTAGTGACGTTTTAAGATAATAAATGGATTGACCCTCTAATCTGAGTAATAGAAACATTGGGGGAAATTAATAAGATTACTAATTAATGATCCCCATTAACTCCCTGCATTGTTACTTACCCTCCCCCTCTCTTATAAATATGGAGCTAGGGAAAGGGTATCGGGGAGCTTCACCAAGCAGCGAATTGATGTAGTAATGTCGTGACGCCCGAACCATAGAAGACAAATCCGACCCTATGGGAGGTGATGGATGACATTGAACCAAAAATGGATGACGTGCGAGTGGCGTCTTTGGGAGCTGGTCGCGGGAACTAAGAACACGGTCCACCGGTAAGCACAAATGATTCTTCGACATTCAAGGTAGGGGGTTATTTCTTTTGAGTGTTTTTGATTTCCTCTTCCCCATTCTTGAATTTATACGAATAACATGGGCCAACCGACTAACAGGTTGACCTGTGATTATTTTGTATTTGCAGGAGGTTGTTGCGGGGTATCTTGTAGGGTTTGTTGTTTTATACCCCCCCTTTACCATTCTTGGCATCCTTCGTGATTCAAAAATTATTGAGTCACTTTCTATCACCCTAACTCAGAGGGTGTAGGACAAACGAACATGGCCCGAACTCACCACAATTTATTGTGATTCTTGTTGTGTTCTTCGTGGTGGAGGAGGATGGTGACCGACACCGGCGGGGCTCAGAAACGGTGGCCGGCACCACGACTAGCCGCAATGAAGGAGGCGGCGTGGCCGCGCCATTGGAGAAGGTCTATGGCCCATCGACCGCGGTGGAGCTAGGGATGCAACTGGAAGAGGCGGACCACACGGAGGGGATGGCGGTGCGCGTCCACAGGCCATTGCATTGTGGACCCCACTCGGCGGGCCACCGTACAACGGGCCACCGCACCGCAGTCCCCACTCTATGGGCCGCTGCACTGTGGGTCGGGCTACGCCAGCAGACTGGGCCAGACCCAGTGGTCCAGGTTGGGTCCCCCTGAATCGGGTTGGGTCGGTCCGACCAGGTCGGACCTAACCCTAACCTACTTCGACCCATTTTCGCTATTTCAGCCATATCTTGAGCTACGTGCGTCAGTTTTACAAACCGTCAGCAGTGTCGAAAACCTTGGAGTGAGACAGACCTTTTGTTATAACTCACTTGAGTGTTGGGTAAATTTGGGGTATGGTCAGGTTGGATCGAACATGAATCCAACCTAGTCCTCCGGACTAAAAGGCCAATAACTTACAGACCATGCATCTGATTGATGCACCATCTATTAAGTTGAGACCCCTTTTACATGAAGGTCCTTTGAGATACTTCATTGTGGGACTTCATGGAAGTTGGAGTATCGACCATTAGCTTGAGGAGAAGACTCTCCTGGAGACGTGTAAGCTTAGTACATGTACCTTGTAGCTGGATTTGACGATGTACTAGGATCCTGTGTGGGTATGACGATGTACTAGGATCATGTGTGGCTCTAACGATGTACTAGGATTCTGTGTGGGTCTGACGATGTACTAGGATTTTGTGTGGGTGTGATGATGTACTAGGATTCTGTGTGGGTCTCACGATGTACTAGGATCCTGTGTGGGTCTGACGATGTACTAGGATCATGTGTGCGTCTGGCGATGTACTAGGATCTTGTGTGGGTCTGATGATGTACTAGGATATTGTGAGGATTTGACAATGTACTAGGATCCTCTGTGGGTCTGAAGAGGTACTAGGATCCTATGTGGGTCTGAATATGTACTAGGATCCTGTGTGGGTCTGACGAAGTACTAGGATCTTGTGTTGGTCTGACAATGTACTGGGATACTGTGTGGGTATGATGATGTACTCTGATTCTGTGTGGGTTTGAAGATGTTCTAGGATCTTGTGTGGGTTTGTGATTTGGAATCCTTTGTGGGTCTGCCTCTTAACAGAGTAAGATGATTCAGTAGTTACATCTAATCGTCTCTATTACTATACCTAAAGATATACATGGTGTGAGCTGAGTCAGTAGATGTGTGGTACCTTCCTTCATGGTAATACCTTGGTGGTATTATTCTGTGTGGCGTACCTATGTGGTACTTACCTTTGTGATATTACTTCTATGTCAGAACAGTTGATCTTTGGGCTTTTGACTTGGACCTTGTGTTTCTTCATGATTGAGATGGGTATATGTGATAACTTTGGTATATGCATGGTCATATACCTAAGAAGGGTTTTCAGTTGTTTTAATGCTTTGTGGTTTACCCTTTGTGGATTTGTGATACCTTGATGGTATCAGGGTTCTTACTGAGTACTGTTATACTCAACCCTACATGGGCTATGCCCGCACCTCGTTGTGTTTGGTGTAGACGATGAACAGTGCTGACTGAGGACAAGAGTACCAGCATTGGAGGTAGCTTGGAGTTGGACCTTAGATGAGGTGTACCACAGAGACGACTGTTCAAGTCCTTTACCTACCCTTCATGTAGGATCCTTGGTGGGCAATCACATGAGCTATTCCAATTTACTTGTACTTTCAGTTTATTGTACTTTCCAGTTGGGCTTGTATTCTGGACCCTTTTTTTACTGTACTCACTCTATTTACTATTCAGTTTACTTGAGTTCGTATCTTGCTATGTGCTTGGTTGCGTGTGTTTATAGGTTATAAAGGAAATGCTTTCCCAGCTTTAGGGAATACGCCTTCGGTGCTAGTCTCCAGCCCCAAGCCTATGGAAGGCGGGCTTGGGGTAGTCACGACACGGTTTCTGGGGGACGGTTTGTTAAAAAGTTGTATCAGAGGATTCTGTTTTATCGTAGAACATTGGGCTCTAATATTTTTTACAGTAATAGTGTTAAATTTATTGAGTGTGGTTATCATTTTAGGGAATCCAGTGTTGGTGCAGTGACCAACATATCCATACACAAGGACCCTAACTTCTGATTTCTGACTTAGTGAATGAAAACACTGATTGCACGTGTGTTTTGAAAAGTTCTCTTATGTTTTCTTGAGTCATCTCACCAGGTATAACTTAATGACAATGGTGCACTTGTTCCTTATCAGGATGCTGCTGCGTAGATAGCCAGGTAGGATTCCTGAGATAGTACACGATGATGGCCCCCCGATCAATGAGGCTCTTGTGCATGTCCCTCTTATTATGATGGCACCTTCGGGTAGTGTACAAGAAAGACCACCACCCATTGGGCAGCAGTTACCACTAGCTGCACTGGCGCGCGGTGCACCCCGACTGAATGCATTGCACGAGTTCCAGCGATAGAGGCCTCTGAGGTTTCAAGGAAAGTCAGATTCCCAGGCAGCTGAGGGCTTGCTGGAGGCTATGGCCAGAGTTTTTTTTTCGCCTAGTTGAGACACCAATAGAGAATATGGTGATATTATCTTCTAGTCTTTTCCAATGAGTGATCATGATGATGGTTCACATAATTATGAGGCTTCGGTATGTGGATTGTTTCCAGAGATAGTACCTTCAGGTATTGTGTCAGCTATATCACTGCCCATTAGTCAGCATTTGCAACCGGCAGTACTGGTAGATGACACATTTAGGCTTAGTGCCTTACATGAGTTTCAGCATCAGATACCCCTCAGGTTCCGAGGTGAGCCTGACTCATAAGCGGCTGAGGACTAGCTTGATGAGGTGGTTAAGAGTTCTCTAGAGCTTATACAACTTCGGTAGGACGACATGTCAGAAGCTCAGTATTCTTTGAGGCATACCAACCATTCCTGGTACTCAATGAATATGATATGATCAGTGCTTCAGGGATCGGAATTCTGAGGGAGGTGTGTTTGAGGACATCTGATCCATCACTATTCCTCTATGCATTCTTACTTATGTTTGAGTGATAGAGAGAGCTATTGTGGTTGAATGTTATTTGGTTTAGTGGATAAAACCAGTTAATGTTAGCAGTGGGAATGCAGGAAACTAGCGCCAGTCTTCGAGACATGGGCATGTAAAATGTTTTGGGAAGAGTATGTGATAGGGTTAGATGAATCTTCCGGGCATCAGACATGGAAGTAAATCTAGGAGAGCAGCATGAGGTGGTATACATTTCAACATGTTACATCCATTACCTCAATGTGGTCCCCACCAGGCTCAGGGAGCTGTAGGACAGGGGAAGGGAGTAGCTACATCCGGTCAAGGAGTGTGACCCAAGGGCTCTAGGAATGATTCAAGGTATGGTTTTTGTCTACTACTAGCTACCGTATCAGTAGACATAGGTACCAATCATTCCTTATTTCCATGAATCCTGTTCGAGACCTAGAGTTTCTGGTTAATTCGTTGACATAACCCTCACGTCTGAAGATACCTTTGGGAGGAGACTCGATAATCACACTTACTCCGATGGTGTGATCTGACACTTGAGGTGAGAGTTTCTGTTGGAAGATCTGGGTGGTAGTGTCGAGGCCTTACGATGTTAGTTCGAGTATGGAATGGAAATCCATAGTTCATACTCAGATTGGCCGTATTAGGCGAAAAGGTTGTGGTTTCTCTGCAACATTGGAATGAGGTTATCCTTTGTCGGCGAAAAAGGAAACCCAAACATCACTGGATAAAATCATGCTTAGGAGGGTGCAACCAATCACTATTGTGTTGGCCAGACATTCCCTCATAGAAGCAGGAGTTTTGAGTTTTTCAGTTCTAAAAAGGAGTGGCAGAGCATGGGGACTTATTTTCAAAAGATTTTTCTAGGATTACCTCCCCGTAGGGAGAGGGACATCTAGTTTGGCTGGGTACTACAAGATTTTTGGACCAAAATTTTCTAGGGTAGCAGCAACCTTTACAGCTTTGATGAAGAAGGAGGAGCCTTTACTGTGGACAGAGAAGTGTCAGCAGAGCTTTCAGAAGTTGAGACAGTGACGATGGCTAGAGTTCGTCTCGGACTATGATTGAGATAATCTTTACTCATGTTAAGGGGAACGTGATAGCAGACACACTCAGCAAGAGGTTTGGTCAGCAGCTTCTGAGTGAGCCATTAGTGCAGTAAGTCGCGCTACAGATATCCATCATGGATAGAGATGGAGAAACTTACCTCTAGTCTATGTCTGTCACTCCCCCAATCCTTTAGTGAGTTTGGGAGGCACAACTTGGGGGCATTGACTGCGAGGCTCGATGTGCTCAGATATCCTCAGGGTAGATACCTGATGGATTTTCTGAAGGTGGGGTGCACGTCGTCCTCTTCAGAGGACGTACCATGGTACCAGGATCTTAAGCATCAATACTGGTGGCTAGGTTTGAAGAAAGCATTTACAGATTTTTTATCAAGATGCCTCACTTTTTAGCAAGTGAAAACTACTCAAATCTGGCATAAGCCTTATTCTAATAAGAGATGGAGACCTCTGGAGTTCGAGGATGGTGACCACATCTTTCTACAGGTCTCACCTCGATGAGGTTTACGAAGATTTGGTTGGGGTGGCATGTTTTCTCCAAGGTTCATCAGACCCCTTTAGGTTCTTTGTAACAACCCAAGATTTCATAGTACGTTATTTCTTCAAAATAATTCAATAACTTGAACTACACACAACACCGAGTTGAAGCGCACCGCGACTTACCAAAATAGCCGTTCAAAAGTGGTTATGAATAGTGTTAACAAAATTTTGAACTATATATAATCCATATAATTTTAGAATCCATATTATGAGTTTCATAGACATAATGTAAGAACTAATTCATTTTTTCCAAATAAAAGAAGTATTTTTCAAAAAATGCACTTTTACCACCTTTTAATGGTGAACCCTTTTTAAATCCAATATTTGAAACTTTTATATATTCAATTTGAAAAAATAAACTTCTTATTTAGAATCAGGACATAAGAATTTAGTTTCAATATTTTTTTGTTGTTTTTATGATAACTTTCACATTTGGGTGAATAGTGAGAAATACAATATTTTAACTGAAAACAATTTTTTTAACCAAAATAATTTATAGTGTTAATTTATACATTTTAATGGTTTGTATGTATAAATAGATTATATTTTTACCATTTAATCCAATTCTGGTCATTGTAAGTAATTTCACTTTGAATTTGGACATAAACAAGTGTCAATCTTTTGATAGTTATTGTTTCTTAAAAATACGCCTTTTGGTTTTGACAAAAAAAATTAATTTTAAACTAATAAATTCAACTTCTATGTTTCTAATTTGGTAAAATAGACTTTATTTTTGAATTCAGAATATCAAAATTAGATTAGGGTGAATTTTTGGTATTTTTCTAAAAACTTTCAATTTTTGATGAATAGTGAAAAACACTAAGTTATTGTTTAAAACCAACTTTTTATTTAAATAATTATTTATTTTATTTAAATTTATTTTAGGTCAAAATAGATACATAATACCTATATATGTTCAATGTAATTCATTGGATTTATTTTTTTTAATAATATTAGATATATAAAATGTTATTGAACTTTTCACCGTCTTTTACCCACCTCCTAGGAGAATTTTCAAATTCACATAAAACTTAATTTTACCGCCTCTCTGAGTGAAATTTAAAATATCCGAAAGACACGGTTGATATCAGTAAGAAAAATGTGGTTCAATAAGATAAAAATAATTTTTGGTGAATATTAACTTTTTACTTTTATTTACCATGGTTAAAAGTAAATATGAAGGGTAAAAATGATATTATTATTACCCTAACACATGTCCTAATTCTATTGGATAAGTTTAATTAGACCAAAAACAACCTTAGGAATAAAATATGATCCTTTAGGTCCGGTTGGATTAGAGTAGGACATTTATTATTATTTAATTCAAAGAAGAGTTAAAAGAGTTAAAATCAAAGTTTAATAACTAAAACATTTTTAATAAAGGGTTATACATAAGATAAATTTGAGTAACATAATGGTATTTTATTTAAAAATTTTAGACATTAAAAAATTAAATTTATTTTTGACACAATGATGTTGTAGTAATTACCGTATTAATGAAAAATTAAAAATAATTGATATTATAAATAACCAATTAAAATGTAATTTGAGAGTTTTTATAAATTACACTAATTTTCTAGGTTAATATGACATGTTAGGGTTGGTTAGATAATTTTTTTTCGAAGTAATCATGCTTTTTTGATTTTAACAAAAAAAATACCAAATAGTGTCAAAATTGACATAAAATAGTTTTTTAAAAAAATATTATATTATTAATTAATATAATAGTCTTAAAAATATAAGGTTTAGTCAAAATAATTATATGATAATATATATGACATTAATGAACCAATTGGGGTTCTATTGGCATTTTATAGTATGTTTATTATCCATATATTATAAAAATACAAAGAGACATGGTAAATGTCAAACTATTTAACTAAGAGTTAAATATTAAAGTTAAGGATAATATGGTGACCTAAACCTATATAAAACATATTTATTGAGTGGTTTTCGACCCATACTCACCTTAGCCTTTAAATAATTCATTTTGGAGCCATGAGAAACTGAAAATGATTTTATTATAAGATAATATTTCTATCTTTTCCTAAGGTGCCCCTCACCTCTCTTGTAAAAGGGCTCATTCCCTTCGCTCTAATTCACTCCTTCAAAACCATTTGGCTCGGCCAAACCCTACCCAAATACCCTCTCAACTGTCCTCCATTCATCCTAGTGGCCTTCCCTAAGTCCGAAATCCAACATAAGGATCCCTTTTGATCAAATCAAAGGGAAGAACCCGAAGAAGAGGTAAATATTTCATCACCTCTTTCAAGTTCCTTTCTTCTTCCAGTTCCTCTTTCTTTCTTATTTCCATTATCAAATAATAAATCCAGTATATTCTATATAATGTGATGTTATTATAAATATAGTACAACAATATTAATTATTCTATCAATCCTTTGAATGACATGTCACCATACGTTCGTACGTACGACTTACCGTCTCCACGTTGTGGTGTAATTGTTATTCAATACATTATTATTTGGATGGGTATATTAATGAAGTGTAATTGGTTTAAATAATAAATATAACATGATAATAATTCTATATATATGATATACCATCCAATTATATATTATACTAATATCAAAATAATGATATTGTCGCTCGTGCGTACATACAGATTACAGTCTCCACGAACGCGATGAGATTCATTCCCCATTATATCCATTCAAGAATAATTTTCATTAGATGATTAAAAATAATGTTTAAAGACTTAATATAATTTTGAATATGAATAAGATACATCCTATCCATAAAAAACATTACTTACATAACAAATCATATAAAGAAAAACGAATCAGTTAACACCCAAAACAACGATAATACTAAGATATTATTAACAAAGTAATGTTAAAAGATCATATATGATATCATATTAATGTATATGATTATTTTATAATTTAATAACAATTATTTCACCATTACATAGGAGGTTAACCTACCCTCGACCAAGAAAAAGTACTAGGTAAGGGTTAATTTCACAATCTTTTCATTATCCGAGGTTGCTTATATGTAATTATCTACTGGGACCTCTTTATCATCCACATCCATGTTTGTTAAAAATGTATTCCAATTTTTTACTATTTACTATACTATGGGTTAGAGTCATTTACACCCTTGTTTAACTTTTCATAAAATGGTTTGAAAGGAATCTTTCTGTCGTTTTCCAAACAAGGTACTTTATGACCTTTTCGAAAAAATTAAGGTAAGAATGTTTTTTAACTTATACGGCAGGTGCGGCTATTTTCCACCATTATAACATCATCAAATCTTCCCTTACAAGCTTATAATAATATTTCCAAAATAAATTTTTTCTTTTATAATTATATTAATTTTAAATTATTTCAAAATAATAAGAGATATATTTCTCTAAAAAAATATTTTGATTTCATCTATGTCAACATCCTTTGATAGATTTTAAGTGTGTTTGATGTTGATTTATTATGATACAAAAATTCCAAGTTATATTTAAGGTTTTGTGATATATTTTTCTGTGGATGTGTGATTTTTATACCATTCATGATTTATGGATAAATTATTGACATTTCGTATTCTAGTTTTAATAGGAATGTTTATGTTATGTTTAAACCTTTTCATATGAGGAATGTATTGGACTTAGTAAGTGACGGGTGGAGCCTTATATAACTCCTCAGTGCATTGGTAGGTCTCATGAGACAAACTAGTGTCTTGGCACAAGGCCTTGACAAAATATTATTTGTAGTCTTGGCACAAGGCCTTGACTATGTGGTTATGAAAGTCTGGCATTATGCATTACATCATTATGAAAGTGGCTATTGATATTGTATGTGATTATTTGACAAGTATAATATCCATGTGATTATGTTAATGTCACTATTTTGATTTATATTTTCCATATTATCATGAATTTTATGTTGAAAAGGCTTTTGTTTTAGTTTTATACATCGCCTTAAATGTTTATGCTTATTTATGAACGTTTCCACTATTTTATTTACCCTGACTGAGCATCTGAGCTCACCCCTTTCTTATGTTTTATTTTCTCAGGATCCCAAGAAGTGTTTTATGTTTGAGATGTAGGGTTAAGCTAAGGGAGCAATGAAATTCTCAAAGGATTTTTTTGTATGTTATAAAGTGTAATTTAACATCCATGTATGTAATCTATTTTCCAAGACTGCTAAACTGATCGATGTTTCGGGAATTGATTCCTTGTGAGCATTCCAATGTATTAAAATAATGCACTGGGTCTGGGCTTCTAGGTTCCGGGCATTATAGTTGATATCAGATGATGTTTAGTACAAACCATGGAAACTTGATTTAGATAAACTCTGATTAGAGCACATACCCCTAAGATAGACTTTGATGATTAATATAGAAGACCTTCTTAAATATTTTGTATTGTAGAGATTTTGTGAGTTTTCCAAGAAATACATCCCTGTCTGGATATGATCAGGTAGTGGAGGCTCTAGAACAGATGTACCTAGGGGTAAAACCCAAAAACACCGCTTGGAGCTAGACTCGAACAGGAACTGGTGCACGATAATAGGCCTTGCTGCACTCTTGGTTACAACACTCTCGGGAGATATGCTTAGGATGATTCTCAATTTCTTTACAAATAATTATGAAGGATTTATGAGTATATAACTCTTCAAAGAAAATATTTTTATGATTATGGATTATATCCATAAACTGTTCAATTTACATTAGGTATTTTACAATTTTGGAATTATTCATTGCAATTCATAAACTGACCTAGTGTATGCCATTATATAGAAATAGAACCCTGTAGAAGGAATATGAACTCCAGCAATATGTATGATCCAAAGAGTAATAAGGATCATATATTTCACGGTATTAGCCAATATTTATAAGGGAAATATTCTCCCATGTATTCTCAACATATGAATAAATAGTATCATGTGTTTATAAGACAAGTAAAGAATTATCTGAGTCTTATGGCTTTGAAGGGAAGCAAAATAAGAAAAGGAAAGAAGAGAGAATGATGGATAAAGGGAAGAGGGAAAAGAAGGATTTTCCCATATGTGATAAATGTGGAAAGAATCACCTTGGTAAATGCTTGTAGGGAATGGGAGTTTGTTATAAGTGTGGAGAAAAAAGGACACCAAGTATGTGATTGAAAGGGTAAGAAAAAAGTTTCAAATGTACAATGCTTCATCTGCAAAGAGTTGGGACACTACACGAATCAATTTCCAAATCATCAGAGTATACCCCAAATACTTCTATTGGATAATAATAAAGTTATGATACTACTGAAGATGAATAGGAATGATTAGATTTCTTATATTGTTATTAAATTATTGTGTCATTTGAGTATTGTATTAATGATGTACATGTTATAATAATTATAGAGCATATTAGGATTGTACTAGAGTACTATTTCATTAAGGACTTGAGATTTTGTGGAACCATGAAAAATGACTCAATAGCAGGTTAAATTTTTGGAAAATATAAGATTGAGAGAAAGATAAAACATAATATGGTTCTAATACCGTGGTAGTGATTTTGGAATAATACATGATTGATTTGGATAAATTATATTGGATATTATTGACTACCTTGAAACTCATTAATGATTTGTATATTCCATCAATGTTATAGTTTACAACATTTTTGGATAGAAGTAGTATATACAATATTCTATAAGGCATAATGGAGCATGAATGTAATGAATATGGTTTTATGGTAATTCAGGATGTTGCAGTGTTTTAAAGAATACACGATGAAGGTGTTCACATGTTATTACATGGAAAAAGGATCTTCATTGTGTTTACCTTCCTTATAAAATTTGTAATATGCATTTGGATAGAAGTATTTTGGATAATTCTAGTTTGAGATTATTTTTTGGATTTCCATAAAAGGAAAACCTAGAGGCTGGGTGACAACCCATCGCGTCCGGCAAGGCCGCGAGACTTGCACCCGCAACTGAAGGGCGACAAGGGTTTATAACCTACCACTGGCCCACGTGATGTCCTGGACTGAATAATGTAGTTTTTTTAAAAGGTTTGGTAGATTAATTATAAATTATTATTTTTGGAACCCTATACGAATAGGATAAATAGAATATTCTTTTATGTTCTATTATCATTTTGAGTGAAAGATGAGTTGGTGGTAGAAATTAGTTAAAGGATGGAACTCTTCATGTTAAGTATATATATTTTCTTCCTCTCTTATTATATGATGGAATTAATTCTTATACTTTAGGTAAGGGATATTAAAACTAAAAATGTGTTATCCTAATACCTTATGTTTTGTTGAGCCAATGATATTTTAAATCATCATAGATTAATGGTTTTGAGGCCATCAATTCTACAATTGTTTGTGACTGATGACCTCAATCACTCCCAATAAATATTTATGTTTTTCCTCCAATTATTTGTCTCTAATTTACACCAATGGTCTCATAATTGAGATCATAATTTGTTGGTGACCCTTTCATTTCCATTTTCCTCTTATTAAGACTAGATTTTATTAACCCAACTTCCAATGTGGGTTTTCCCACAAATGTATTTTCTATTTTCAACCATTTATTTTTGAAGAAAAAATTCAAATTTTGAGGATTCATTTTATTGAAGGAGGGAATAATATAACACCCTAAGATTTCATAGTACTTTATTTCTTAAAAATAATTCAATAACTTGCACTACACGCAACACCGAGTTCAAGTACACCACGACTTACCAAACTAGCCGTTCAAAAGCAGTTATGAATAGTATTAACTGAATTTTGAACTATATATAATCCTTATAATTTTAGAATCCATATTATGAGTTTCTTAGACATAATGTAAGAACTAATTCATTTTTTCAGATAAAAGAAGTATTTTTCAAAAATTGCACTTTTACCTCCTTTTAATGGTGAACCCTTTTTAAATCCAATACTTGAAACTTTTATATATTTAATTTGAAAGAATAAACATTGTCTTTAGAATCGGGACATAATAATTTAGTTTCATTAAATTTTTGGTGTTTTTCTGATAACATTCATATTTGGGTGAATAGTGAAAAATACTATATTTTAATTGAAAACAACTTTTTTAATCAAAATAATTTATGGTGTTAAGTTATACATTTTAATGGTTTTGAATTATAAGTAGATTAAATATTTATCATTTAATCCTATGCTGGTCATTGTAAGTAATTTCACTTTGAAATTGGACATAAACAAGTGTCAATCTTTTGATAGTAATTGTTTCTTAAAAATACACCTTTTGGTTTTGAAAACAGGAATTAATTTTATACTAACAAATGCAACTTATATGTTTTTAATTTTTTAAAATAGACTTCATTTTTGAATTCGGAATATCAAAATTATATTAGGGTGAATTTTTGGTATTTTTCTGAAAACATTCAATTTTTGATGAATAGTGAAAAACACTGAGTTATTGTTTAAAACTTACTTTTTATTTTAATAATTATTTATTTTATTAAAATTTATTTTAAGTAAAAATAGAAACATAATTCCTATATATTTTCAATGTAATTCATTGGATTCATTTTGTAATAATATTAGACATATAAAATTTTATTGAACTTTTCACAGTCTTTTACCCATCTCCTAGGAGAATTTGGAAATTCACATAAAACTTAATTTTACCGCTTCTATGAGTGAAATTTCGAAAATCCTAAAGATGCTATTGATATCAGTAAGAAAAATGTGGTTCAATAAGATAATGTTTTTGGTGAATAGTAACTTTTTACTTTTATTTATCACGGTTAAAAGTAAATAAAGAAATTAAGGGTAAAAATGATATTATTCTTACCCTAACACATGTCCTAATTCTATTGGATAAGTGTAATTCGAACAAAAAAACCTTAGGAATAAAATATGATCTGTTAGGTCCACTTGGATTAGATTAGGAAATTTATTATTACTGAATTCAAAGAAGAGTTAAAAGAGGTAAAATCAATGTTTTATAACTAAAATGTTTTTAATATAGGGTTATACATAAGAAAAATTCGACTATAAATATTCATTAGAAATAGAAGAAAGGTTTCCTACATAATAGTATTTTATTTATAATTTTTAGACATCAAATAATTAAATTTATTTTTGACACAATGATGATGTAGTAATTACCGTATTAAAGAAAGATTAAAATAATTGACATTATAAATAGCCAAATAAATTTAATTTGAGACTTTTTATAAATTTTAATAATTTTTTAGGTTAATATGACATTTTAGTATTGGTTATATCAATTTTTTTCGTAGTAATCATGCTGTTATGATTTTAGAAAAAAACAAATACCAAATAATGTCAACATTGACATAAATAGTTTTTTAAAAATATATTATATTTTTAATTGATATAATAGTCCTAAACAACTAAGGTTCGTAAAAAAGACTTATATAATAATATAAATTAAATTAAAGAACCAATTGGGGTATATTTGTATTTTATAGTTTGTTTATTAACCATATAGTATAAAAATACAAAGAGACATGGTAAATGTCAAACTATTTAACTAAGAGTTAATTCTAAAGGTTAAGGTTAATATGGTGATCTAAACCTGTCTAAAACCTTTTGTTTGAGTGGTTTTTGACCAATACCCACCTTATCCTTTAAATAATTTATTTTGGCACCATTAGAAACTGAAAATGATTTTATTGTAAAATAATATTTCTAGTTTTTCTTAAGGTGCCCCTCACCCCTCTTATAAAAGGGAACTTCCCATTCTCTCTATTTCACACCATAAAAACCATTTGGATGTGCCAAAAACTACCCAAATACCCTCTATACTGACCTCCATTCATACTAGAGGCCTTTTTTAAGTCAAAAATCCAACATAAGGATCCCTTTTGATCAAATCAAAAGGAAGAACCTGAAGAAGAGGTAAATATTTCATCACCTCTTTCAAGTTCCTCTCTTCTTCCACTTCCTCTTTCTTTGTTGTTTACATTCTAAACTAATACCTCTAGTGCCTTCTATATAATTTGATATTATTATAAATATAGTACAATCATATTCATTATTCTATCCATCCTTTGAATGACATGTCACCATACGTGCGTACGTACGACTTACCGTCTCCATGTCGTGGTGTAATTGTTATTCAATACATTATTCTTTGGATGGGTATAATAATGATTTGTAATTGATGTTAATAATTAATATAACATGATAATGATGCTGTATATATGATATACCATCCAATTATATATTATTTTAATATCATAAGAATGATATTGTCGCTCGTGCGTACGTACGGATTACCGTCTCCACGAACGAGATGAGTTTCATTCACCATCGTATCCATTCAAGAATAATTTTCATTAGATGATTAAAAAATAATGTTTAAATACTTAATATAATTATTAATATGAATAATATACATCCTATACACAATAAAAATTACTTACGTAATAAAACATAAAAAGGAAAATGAATCAATTAACACCCGAAACGACGATAATACTAAGATATTATTAACTAAGTATTATTAAAAGATCATATATGATATTATATTAATGGATATGATTCTTTTATAATTTAATAAAAATTATTTCACCATTATATAGGAGGTTAATATACCCTCAAGAAAGGAAAAGTACAAGGTAAGTCTTAATATCACAATCTCTTCATTATCTACGGTTGCTTATATGTAATTATCTACTGGGACCTCTTTATCATCCACATCCATGTTTCTTAAAAATGTATTCCAAAACATTTTTTTACCATTTAATAGATTATGGGTTAAATTCATTTGTACCCTTGTTTAAATTTTTAAAAAATGGTTTTAAAGGAATCTTTCTGTCGTTTTCCAAACAGGGTACTTTATGACATTTTCGACAAAATTATGGTATGAATGTTTTTTAACTTATACAAAAAGTGCGGCTATATTCCCCCATTATAATATCATCAAATTTTCCCTTACATGCTTTTAATAATATTTAAAAAATAAATGTTTTATTTTATAACTATATTAATTTTAAATGATTTCAAATAGAAAGAGATATTTCGCTAAAAAATATTTTGATTTCATCTATGTCAACATCCTTTGATGGGTTTTAAGTTATTTGAAGTTGATTATTATGATAAAAAACTTCCAAATTGTATTGAAGGTTTTGTGATATGTTTGACTATGGATGTTTTATTTTTATACCATTCATGTTTTATGGATAAATTATTTACATTTCGAATGCTAGTTTTAATATGAATGTTTATGTTATGTTTAAACCTTTTCATATGAGGAATGCGTTGGACATAGTAAGTGATGGGTGGAGCCCGCTATAGATCTTTGATGCATCGGAATGTCTCATGATACAAACTAGTGTCTTAGCTCGAGGACTTGACAAAATCTTATTTTTAGTCTTGACACAAGGCCTTGGCTATGTTGTAATGAAAGTCTGGCATTATGCATTCCATCATTATGAAAGTGACTATTAATATTTAATGTGATTATTAGACTAGTAGAATATCCATGTGAGTAAGTTAATGGTACTATTTTGATTTATATTTTCCATATTATGATGAAGTTTATATTGAAAAGGATTTTGTTTTAGTTTTATACATTTCCTTAAATGTTTATCCTTATTTATGAAAGTTTCTGCTATATTATTTACCCTTACTGAGAATCTGATCTTACCCCTTTCTTTTATTTTATCTTCCCAGGATCCCAGGAAGTGTTTTATGTTTGAGATGAAGGGTTAAGCTAAGGGAGAAAGGGCATTCTCAATGGATTATTTTTTTATGTTAGAAAGTGTAATGTAAAGTTCATGTATGCAATCTATTTTCCAAGATTGCTAAACTGGTCGGTCTTTCGGGACTCAATTCCTTGTGATCATGAAAATGTATTAAGATAAGGCATGGGCTATGGGATTCTGAGGTCGGGGCGTTACATCCTTAGCAGAGTTGGCGAGGTGGCTTACCGTTTATCTCTTCCACCTTAGCTACACCGGGTGCACGAAATCTTCCACATATCCCAGCTGAGGAGATATGTGCACGACCCTCCACACATCATTGACTGGGGCGAGAGGAACATCAATGATGGGGAAACTTTTATGATGGTTCTAGTGAAGATTAAGTATCTAAAAGATATAGTCCTTCATGGGTGATCAATACATTTGGTGCATGTGTGTTGGCAGCACAGGAACCTCCAGGAGATCACATGGGAGTTGGAGGCTTAGATTCATGCTCATTACCCCCACTTGTCTTCCTAGTTTTTGTAATGTGGACTTTGGGGACATAAATCCATGAGGTGGGGAGAATGTAAAGACTTGGAAATTATATGTAATATTTTTAATTGTATATGAATTTTTCAAGATTTCGAAATCAGACGGTGGGTGATTCCGAGGCTTAGAGTGCCCAGAATGATCCGTCCAAATTTTTTTATGCTTTAATTAGAATACATAAGCAGTTTTCCTAAAAAAGTGGAATAAATATTAAATGGTTACTTGGATTAGAAATCTGAGGGCACATTTGTGCTTAGGGTGGCAGGTTTACCCTAGGCACGACTCAGGTTTAGTCAGTGTGGGCCTCCTGTGAGAAAACCAAAAAAATGAAATAACCGTAAATAAAATAATTAAATAAATTATTTTATTTTTCAAATGTTTATAACTCACAAATAGTAGCTCAGATTGAAAATCTGAGACCACCGTTGAACTTAGAAGGGCACACTTCATTTTAGTAGATACTAACTTTGGCTGACGTGGGCCACCAATGAAAGCTAGTTTTTGGCCGTAAATAAAATAATTAAGTGAAAATTATTTTATTATAAAATGCATAACATTTAAATGGTAACTCAGATTGGAAATATGAGAGTTCGGTTAGTTTTTTTGTGTCGTGTATCATTTGGGCAGAGCCTAACCTCAACTGACGAGGGTTGAGGGTGACTGTTAATAATTTTCCAAACTTTTTTTTGGGTACATTCAGTAAACGTGAAAGAGGTATTTTGTAACTTTTGAACCGGTCCTCAAAATTGAAATCTGAGGACCCCGTTGAACTCCAAGCGCTGATATTCTCTTAAAGATACCTTCACTTTGACCGTAGTAGGTTCGAAGAAAAAGTTATTTTTTATAACTTTTTAATAGAATAAATAAAATAACTTTATTATTTTATTTTTATTATATTCCTTCAGCAGACAAGCGGTAAGGTGGGAATGAAGATGTTTCAAGCAAATAAATGGATTTACCCTCCAATATGAGTAACAGAAATGTTGGGGGAAATTAAGAAGCTTCCTAATTAATGAGCCCCATTAACTCCCCGCGTTATTAGTTACCCTCCCACTATCCTATAAATATGGAGTTAAAGAAAGGGTATCAGGGAGCTTCACCAAGCAGCGAATTGCTGAAGAAATTCTATGACACTATACCCTTAGAAGATGAAGCCAACCCAACGGGAGGTGAGGAAAGACATCGAACCACCAATGGGCGACGTGTGAGTGGCGTCTTTGGGATCCAATCGTGGGAACTAAGAAAATGGTCCACCAGCAAGCGTGAACGATTCTCCAACATTCAAGGTAGGGGTTATATCGTTTGAGCATTTTTTATTACCTCTTCCATGTTCTTGAATTTATACGATGAACGCGAGCCAACCGACTAACGGGTTGACCCGTGATTCTTTCATCTTTGCGGGAGGTTGTTGTGGGGTATCTTGTTGGGTTTGTTGTTTTATACCCCCATTTCTCATTCTTGGCGTCCTTTGTGATTCAAAAATTATTGAGCCTCTTGCTACTGCCCTAACTCAGAGGGTCTGGGCCAAATGAACATGGCCCAGCCTCTCTGCAATTTGTTGTGATTCTTTTTGTGTTCTTCACAATGGAGGAGGATGGAGACTGAAACCGGCAGGGCTTGGGAATGGTGGTCGGCGGAAGCCGGACGCACGGAGGGGATGACGGCGCACGTCTGTAGGTCGTCGCACCACAGACCCCTCTCCGTGGGCCACTACACCGCGGGCCACCACACCACGGACCTCCCTCCGTGGGCTGCCGCACCGTGGACCCTGCTCTGTGGGTCGTCACAACATGGGCCATCGCATCGCGGGCCGGGCCACGCTGGCGGACCAGGACAGACCCAGCAGGACGAGCCAGGTCTACCCAAACTGGGTCACGTCGGTCCGATTGGGTCTGACCTAACCCGGACATACTTCGACCCATTTTCGCTCTTTCGGCCATATCTTGAGCTACGAATGTCCGTTTGATGAACCTTCAGTGGTTCCAGAAACCTTGGAGTGACACATACCTTTTGGTATACTCCACTTGAGTGTTGGGTAAAGTTGGGGTATGGTTGGGTTGGATCGAACACGAATCTAACCGAGCCCTAGGTACTAAAAGGCCAATAACTTACATACTGGGCGTCCGATTGATGAATTGTCTCTTGCATTGATACCCCTTTTACATTGTGGTCCTTTGTGATACTATTTGTGGGACTTCATGGTAGTTGGATTATCAACCAGTAGCTTGAGGAGAATACTCTCCCGGAGATATGCTTAGTACATGTACCATGTAGCTGGCTCTGACGATGTACTAGGATCCTATGTATATATGATGATGTACTAGGATCCTGTGTGGATCTGACGATGTACTAGGATCCTGTATGGTTCTGACGATGTACTAGGATCCTCTGTGGGTCTGACGATGTACTAGGATCCTCTATGGGTCTGACGATGTACTAGGATCCTGTGTGGGTCTCACGATGTACTAGGATCCTATGTGGGTTTGGCGTTGTACTAGGATCCTGTGTGGGTCTGAAGATGTACTAAGATCCTCTATGGGTATGATGATATACTAAGATCTTGTGTGGTTCTGATGAGGTAATAGGATCCTGTGTGGGTCTGACGATGTAATAGGATCCTCTGTGGGTCTGACGAGGTATTAGGATCCTGTGTGGGTCTGACAATGTACTAGTATCTTGTGTGGGTATGCCGATGTACTAGGATCCTGTGTGGTTCTGGTAATGTGCTATGATCCTATGTGGGTTTGTGCTCTAGAATCCTTCTTGGGTCTGCCTCTTAACAAAGTAAGATGATTCAGTAGTTACATCTAATCATCTCTACTATTTTACCTAATGATATACCTAGTGTGAGCTGAGTCCGTACCTGTGTGGTAACTTCCTTCATGGTAATACCTTGGCGGTATTCTTCAGTGTGGCGTACCTGTGTGGTACTTACCTTCGTGGTATTCCTTCCTTTGTGGAACAATTGATCTTTGGGATTTGGATTTGGGCCTTTTTATTTCCTCATGATTGGGATTGGTATACTTGATAACTTAGGTATATGTATGGGTATATACCTAAGAAGGGTTGTCAGTTGTTTTCCTGCTTTGTAGTTTATCCTTTGTGGATTTGTGAGACCATGAGGGTCTCAGTGTCCCTACTAAGTATCGTTATAATCACCCATACATGGTCTATGCCGGCACCTCGTTGTGTTTGGTGTTGACGACAGATAACGCTGATTGAGGATGAGGGTACTAGGACTGGAGGTAGCTTGGAGGTGGACCTTAGATGAGGCATACCGCAGAGACAACTATTCGAGAGCAGTACCTACCCTTCAGGTAGGATCTTTGGAGGGTGATCACAGGAGCTATTCCAGTTTACTTGTACTTTCATTTTCTTGTACTTTCCAGTTGGTCTTGTATTCTAACCCCTTTTTCTTTCTGTACTCACTCTATTTTCAATTCGGTTTACTTGAGTTCGTATCATTCTGTGTTCTTGGTTGAATATGTTTACAGGTTATAAAGGCAATTCTTTCCCAGTTTTAGGGAATACGCCTTAGATGCTAGTCACCGGCCCCTAGCCTATGGAAGGCGGGCTTGGGGTAGTCATGGAACGAGCCCCAAGGGACGGGTCATGACATTTATGTCCCATGAAACACTAGTGGGTTTTTTATTCCAATTATACTAGTATGTAGTATCATTCTGGAAGGATTTTTAGAGTTGGTTCTTTGAGTGGTTCTTTCATGAGAAGTTAGGGGGGGTAATACTTGAGAGTTATAGTTTTTTTATAAAAGGTTCATTCCTATGATGGTGTATATGGAACACATTAGAGGTATTATTGGATGTGTATCCATGTTAATGTGTGATGATGATTCCATGCTTTAACATTTTGAGGATAGATTATATCATTAAATATTAGTTCAATTGAATATATTTCACTTACATTCCTTTACTAATGTGAGGGACCATGATCCCATCAACGAGATAAACCAAGTTGGGAGTGATAATATAGGGTATATGAGTTCTTTGGTTAGCAACATGAGTGGACAAACTAGAATTATAAAGTGATTATTTAAATATTCTATTAAGGAAAATGATAAGTAGGCTTTCCATGATTGTATTTTGTCTCTTTCTTTGCGAGGGAGAGATCCTCTTTAGTTATTCTGGCATGGTATGGTGGGTAATATCTGTTCTGTTTACAATTGAACACCCACTGAGTATATATCATTGGAAAATATGGGATATATTTAATGATATTATTAGAGTTATTTCTATAAATGAATATGATGAGGTAATATGGATGTTGATGGATCTGAAGCTCATCCATGGATGTCACACTAGAGTACTAGTGGAGTTCTTCCATTTAATTGGGATGTGGATGAGGACATGGTGTCTAGGGTCAAGGGTAGAAACATTAGTAGGATGGTACCCCATAAGGTAGTCAGACACTATGGGGTTTAGGTAGAGGCTTGAGTTTAAGGAATCCTCAACCAATCAAGACAAATCATATTGATATTGGAGAGGGAACATTTATAGTAAAATATATGAACATTAAGGCATATAATTTAGATTTTATATTTTTTAATATATGTTATTCACAAACATTAATTTTTAATCACCTTGTCATTGATTTAGGTTTGGTTTTACATGCCTTATTTTTATTGTTTATCATAGTGATAAGGAGGAGAATAGATAGTTAGTATTTCATCCTATCATAAATTAGTTTTATGATTTTTTTTCTAACGACTTATGTGGGTTTCTTCTTGAAAATCTATTGATTTTACTATTAATATTATGATAGGCATATATCCCATATCTAGTACTCTATATTGTATGTCCCTAGAAAATAATAATATTTTAACATCAAACTAGAGGACATATTGGGAATGGGATTTATTCACCTAATAATTTTACGTTGTGGTTCTTATATTTTGTTCTCTTATAAGGGAGGTAGATTTTTGTGCCTATGTGTATATTATTGAAGTGAAAATCAAGTAAAAGATAAGAAATAATATCATATTCCTTCTACATATGATCAATTCAATCATCCAATGGGGGATAATTTATTCTCCATGATTAATCTGAGGGTGGGTTGTCACTAATTGAGGATGAGGATAAAGTAAAATCCCATAAAAACTTTAGGATAATATATAGATTATATGGGATTCTTATTATATTATTTGGTCTAAAAAGTGCACCAATGTAATTTATATACATGAAAAATAGGGTATTGCATTCAAATATATATTCATTTGTGGTCATATTCATTGATGACATCTTATTTTACTCTGAGATGTGAAAGGATCATAGTCGACATATGAAGATCATAATAGGCACACTGAGGATAATTATTTTTATTCCAAACTATCCATATATTATTTCTAGATTAGGGATGTACAATTCTTAATTCATGTGATATCTAAACTAGGAAAATTTGTAGATACCCTAAAATTTTCTAGAATATAGTTTCTTTGGAAAATTACAAAAAATATATTTAAGACACATCTATTCCTTGGATTGAAAATAATATATAATATTTATTTAAGACTTATCGAGATTGGAATAACTAATTATGATGTTGACCGTGTAGGGGTGAACTTTGTTGGGTTCAATTCTTATGAGAGATACTTCTAGGAGTTGAATGGGATGTTGAAGACCACACTGATCGAGACCTTACATAAGTTGGGTAAGGAGTATACATTGTATTGTGATGTATCATAATTAGGATCAGAGAAAATACTATGAAATATTTGATATTAGTTGTTTATGGGTCTTGGAAAATCAGGTTGTATAATAATGACTATTGGAATAATGAATGAATGTTCGATGAAGTTTTATATACACTAAGATTTTTGTTTCAATATATATTGGGAGAGAGATATGTGGTCTACAATAACCATAATATCTTGAAGTACATATTCCCATGGTGTAACATAGACTATAAAAAAAAGGTGGATCATGCACCTCCAATCATTAAAATTTGAGATGATTTACACATCTAGGAAGAAGAATGTGTTAGATGATATGTTGATTAAAAACTAATTGACCCACATGCAAAACATTAATTTCTAGGTTATAAGGGAAAAATTATATGTTATGGATCCACTTTCATATTATAAACTGGAATATGATAGGTTCTTATACATTTTAGGATGAGTTTTGGTTCCTCAAAGCATGTAGGAGGAGGTGATACATGTCTCACATGCCTCAAGATTTTTTACTTAGGACTAAAAAAGATGTATCACAACAACTATAGGAAATATTAGTGATGTAAGATGAAAAAATACATTATAGGATTAATTTCATGATGATTCACTTGTCAAGAGGTGAAGTTTGAGCCTCAGAGACCCATAGATATTCTCTATCATCTTCCCACTCCTGACTAAAAATAAAATTATATGGTGATGCATTTTTTAATGGGGTTATTGTGGTCACCATTACAGAAATGAAATGGTATGGGTTATAATAGTTGGGTTGAACAAATTGGTTCATTTTTTAGAAACTAGTGAAATCTATTATAATTAAGTGCTAGATAGGATATATTTACATGAGGTATTATGGTTACATTGTGTTCCAAGTAGAATCATATCACATTAAAATGCCCAATTTATGTCTTTTTAGTAGATATTATAGAAATACATGGGTATTTATGTGAATTTTATAATAGCATAACATATTAATACTAATGAATAGTTTAATTTCTTCATTAAATTATTAATGAACATACTTCATGAATGCATCCTAGAATTTATATATCTTGGGAGATTTATTATGAATTAGTGTATTTTTCCTATAATAATTGTTATCAAGCATCTATTTCGATGGAACCTTTGTATGTGTTCCATGTGAGGCCTTGTTGAACACCACTATGCTAGTCAGTGGTGGGGGATACTATTATGGTACCAAGACTCATGTCAAAGACTTTAGAGAATTATTATATTAATTAATAGCTGATTTGAGAATTTTCATATTATAAATAGATCATATGAATACCAATGATGTTGACCTCTAGATTTCAAGATGGGTGATCGAGAATTTCTTTTAGAGTGTCATCTAGATTAAGAAATGGGCATAAATGGAGGTAGGGGAAGTTAGTGACAAGATTCATGGGGTTATTTGAGTTTTTTGATAGTATGGGTATAATGGAATGCATATGAGTTCTCCAAAGGCATTACACTATAATTCAAGATATATTCCACATATATCATATTTAGAGATATCATTTTGATCTTTATCATGTGATCAAAAATGATGATGTTGATTATGAAGTTGAAGAAGCATTCAAGGAAAAACCAGTATAGGTTGTTGATTAGACTTATAGTATTATACAATGGAAGATGGTACCTATGTTTTGTGTGAAGTGGTAGCATTGGAAAGTCTAGGAGTAGACATGGGAGTGGGAGGTAGATATGTGAGCACAATGTACAAAGATTTTAATTGGTGATGATCAATGATGGGTCTTGAGGAAAATATTCTATATGGTGTGTATTTTGAAACAATTCACATATTTTGTGGTTTAATTTTGTTTTGTTAGTCAATTATGGTATAGTTTTATTACATTTAAATGTGGTAGTGGGTGGGAGAAGGTTTATATTGAAAATTGAGAGAAGGAATGAGGGGGTTTAAATATTCTATAGAGAAGCTTTCCTACCATAATATAAGTGGGAGGTCAATAAAAATTAGATTTCCATGTTATAGGTCCACTAGGGTAGATACCCAAAGAGGGGGGTGAATCAGGGTATGAAAGATTAAACCAACTACCCCTATCGATCTTGTTTCGTTGTTAGAAAAAACTCGCTTCTCTATCCTTCACATTGCAGAGTATGAAGAAATTTTCAATCAAGAACATGACACAACAATTTTACTTGGTTCACCCTCACTAAGTTGTGTCCAAGGATCATACACTGGAAATGTGATGATGTACCAAATCCACTAAAAGCGCACTGCTGTTTACAAATTTCAGAGCGGACTCACTATCCCTCCTGGTTTACAACCACTCACAATATAAAATCTCACTACTCTCTCAACTGAAGTGTGATAACTACTTATTTAAAAGATCCAATCATAGTTTAAATACTTATATTTCCCTTAATTATACTAAATGAATTCATCTTCCTCGGTATGTAGATGCTTCATTCACTAATGAATACAACTTTACCACGGTTGTACCGGACAATCTTCCTACTTTCATGCAACCCTAGGCAAACTGGCATGCTTCTCTAAGCCTGGCGTGAAAGTTCGGCAAAACCACTTTCACGACACACCCTTCTCCAACTCATAACTTGGGAGACTCACACCCTTTTACACCCAACCTATATTGGCATGAAAATATCAACTGGAGCGCAACTTATGAATAACTCTATACTTGCGCGCTCAAACCACCACTTGCATGCCCAAACCTACTTGAATGACTGGAGATTTAATTATCTCTAAGTGTTGAGCTTAGTGAATAAATGAGGAGGGGTATCCCTCTATTTATATGAATTTTGGGCACCCTCAGTGTTGCACACAAGTTTCATCCTGACGCACAAGTCCAGCCGCATGAGCCTGTGTCGCCCTAGTCACCCTGCATGCACAAACCAAAACTCAGGCACCCCTCTTTCCTTCACTATATTTTTATATTTTGATATTGAAAAAAATACGGTGCACAAATTTCCAATCCTCAAAAAAACTGGTGTGCAAGACCCTTTTACAAAAACACTTTTCTCTATTTATCGATCTTGAGGCCCAAAAATTTAGCAAACACATGATAATGGTGCCACCTGAATCTATTCTTTTTGTACTACCTCTAGTTCATCCATTATTTTTTCAAAATTATTTGTTTATATAGGTGTTCAAAAACATCTCTTAAACTCGACAACTTTCCATGAAAACCCCCCTTTTCAAAAAAATTAACACCGAGACCTTCTTTTTCTACAAACGCAATCACCTCAAAATGATTCAATGATACCAGGAGAGATTTTTTCCTAACACCAAAGAATATGCCACTGCCCCTTCCACTAGGGGTTTAGTGGTGTGCATCAAAACTTTTGTGAACCACTAGAGTTTTCTAGGGTTTAACACTAGATTATTGGTGGAAACCCAACCATATCATATTAAATGAGGGTGTTTTAGTCATTACATGTTTCAAAAATTACTTTAACCTCCTTCATATTCCTCATAGATACACATCCAACCCTCCCATTATCTATGGATATCTTCATTGGATTAGTTACCTATATTTTAATTCCAAAATACATTGAGTATAATTAATTAAAATCATCACTTATTGGTAATACTAATACCACATGACCTATGATATCTCATTTCTCATTTTGTTATCATGTGTCACAATATAAATCCATAATTTCAAATATTTTATCAAATTTTTTGATTTATTTTAATCAGGGATGAATATCTCAATTATATTCATTAAAAGGTAACCTATAACTATGAGTAACGTGGTACTTAGGTTTTCCTATCAATTATTATTAGTTTCATGTGCTTTGTGATGTGTGAGTCATGAAAATCATGTGAGACTTACCAATTATGAACAAGAATTATGTTTCTTTATACTTAAAGAGTGAAATGAATATCATTAATGTCATGAAAGTTTCTGTGGGTAATAAATTTTGATTCCATGGTGTAATATTCCATGCTTTTCTAGGTACATCCCTATTTGACTCTTTTGGGTTAAGTATCCGTTATTTGTGTTTTTATTCTCTTAAAATAGAGTGGTTGATCCTTCTCAGTATAAAGAGACCTTGTTGGGGAATGGAATAATGTATAAGTATGTGGGATTGTTTGAATTAATAGGTTCTAGGTATAACTTTTTCTTTGGATTTCGAGGGTTCTATAGTGGTTTGGAAAGCTTCAGAGGTGGTTTGGTTTTTTATGTAGAATCAGTGTTGTGATCTATCTAATTGATACTTTCCCATTTTTAATGGGTTACACTATGTGAAAAAAATTCTTGTAAAATGTCACAAACTAGTTTAGAGTGTGAAACCTTTACAAACTAAGAATTTTTTTCACATTATGAAGTGTTTAATTGGGATTATTTTAACATGAGGCAATGCCTTTTTCAGTGTATATGCCACATATGATATTCACATCATGGATAAAGTATTCTCAACATTAATCTCTCATGTGAAGTCAGTTTTTGTATGATGGTGCTTGAAATAATTTTCATTCTCCAAAAAACTTATTCTCTCAGACCCTAGGGAGACTCCATGTGGTTTTTGGGTGATTACTTCCCTCCAAGTTTTCTCATTATGGCATTTGATTTCTATTGAGTTCGTTCACTTTGGTTTTCTTATTTCTTCTACTAACCTCCATTTTGGAAGTGTGATCACCTGTCATTCCTTGAATTAGGTTTTTTAGTTGGATATTTGTGTGATCTAGGTTTTCTTTATTGATCTCATTCACCTTCATTTCTCTATGGGACTTCCCTATTGTGGGGTTTTCTTTTATCACTAAATTAAGGTGGGTAGTCTAGAATTTTTCTCTAAAGTTTTTTCCAATTATCTTGGTATGTGAAATAATTTTGATCATGCTATCACATCATTCACACAACCCAATTTTTTTTATTAAATTTATGTTTGATGAAAAATAAGTTCTTAAACCTCACATTGGACCCCACTAGGTCCATTGGAATTAGAATGGGTCTTGTGGCCACCCACATGGTAACACTTACCTTGAAGATGCAATGAATCATCAATTATGTAAGTTGGGTTTTCGATTAACAAATATGAACTTAAATTTATGTATGTTACATCTTGTAAAATGAATTGAGATAAATGGAAACTTGGTATGGTTTGATTTCATTGATTTGTCCTATCAAAGTAAGATATAACAATTGATAAAATATTATTGGTTAATATAATGAGATAAATTAACCCACTAGGAATGTGATGCGAATGAATATTAAAGGTATACATGGTTTTCTTGTATAAATGTTTTCTGACAGGATTCCTGAGGGCTTGGACCACTATATCATAGGATGTTACACCGATGGTTTTTCATGGAATAGAGGAACCCACCATTTAATAAGAGATTCACACTTTTTGACATGCACATGGGAAGAAATAAGTGACCCCCACATGATAATTCATATAGAGTCCAATATGATAAGGTTTATTTGTCCTTGGCATGGTATTACACTATAGGAGATGTAAGAAACTCCAACATGGGGATTCACATGGAGCCTAGTGGTTCTACATGATACATGGTACATGAAATCTATCTTGATGTAATAGGATCAGTTGTGTGGTAAAGACATATGACATGGAGCTAAATTCAGTTTGTCTAGCCCTAAATATCAACATAGAACTGAAGGGTCGGTAGGTTTGTGTTATGTCTTCTATTAATTGATTAAATAATATCCTTTTAACACTTTATTTCATTCAATTTCCAGCTTAATAGTTTTTTAGTTATTGTATTATTGACCTTCTGAGTTTTAATCACACCCTATTCAGTCTGCCATGGGGTACCTGAGTAGATTCCATGGATGCATGTTTAGAAAAGGGAAAAGCAGCTTATTGTTGATTGTTTCTTGTTAGATGGGTTTGATCTTAGAGATGAAACCGTTATGGTGTTTGAGACTAGGGAAATTTGATTTTATAGAGTCTGTTTAGTATCTTTTCTGTATGAATTTTAGAAGGACATTTTGTTACATTGAAGACTATTATTTCATTATTCTATTATTTTTTGATGGTTCAGTTGACATCCATTGTCTTTTCCTTCCATATTTATGTCTTACTATTTATTAATTTTATATTACTATAACATTTTTTTATTTAAACTATATTATAACTCTGTACCAGTGGATATAATATCTCTACTATGTTCATTACACCTCTTCTACAAGTTAGTAGCCTCTATCATATGGGGAGGTGTTCTTGAGGTCCAATAACCAACTTGGTTTGGCTATGTGAGAGATTTTTGAGTTGAGGGAATTATCAACTTGTATTAGAGTTGGTTTAGGTTTAATTTTATATTATTTTGCTATTTGGTAAAGGTAGAAATGTGACTAAGAACATGTTATGACTTGGAAATGAGCTTGTGCATGGGAGTAGCTAGCCCATGCATGGGCGAAAATCCAAGTACCTAGGGATGGGATTTTTTTTCATGTTGTTCACTTGTTACAATTGATATTATTTCACCTTTATTGATTCACAAATTGGGTGATGTTATTGTTCCTCAAGATCTATACTCATCGCTCAGTATGAGATGATATGATTACACATGAATTATCATAAGTATTTAGGGATATATATATATATATATATATATATATATATATATATATTTGACATGAATTTTTCATCATTGGTACTTATTTATTGAATGTGATATATTTTCCTATATGAATTGTGAAATGAGATTCTATTTATATCAAATAAATGAAACTAAAGAACTATTAAATCATGAAAATTCTTTTGTTATGTCTTGTTTAGAGAGACCATGTGCCATTGGTTCTATATTATTTTAATCCATCTAGGTTGACCTTGATATCTATCCATTTTTCTATGGATTACATTTGTCTTAAAGAGAAAATTTATCCTTCTCATCTTCGAGTTAAGATTTAGGAGAGAAGTAATTGACACGCTCCTAAAGCAGTTAATCTAGATATTCTAGTAGCTACTGAAAATCAGATGGAAGATCATCTCTCTGATAGGTTCTTGAGGGTTATCTGATCCCTAGAGGGAGAATATTAACACCATTCCTTTTATATCTGGGCTGATGAGAGAGTTCTATCTACCACATTTTTCTATGTTTACTAGGGAGGGAGGTCCCCATCTAGATGAGTTATGGATCAATTCATACCAAATTATCTTTAAGAACTTTGATATAACCATTAATAGGAGGTCAAATCTTATTACATACATGCTTTGTTGACTATCCAAGCGTTGGTGGTACATTGTGGATAAAGATGGTCAGAAGGAGGAGCTAACTCGAAAGGTCATTAAAGTGCCTATTTGAGATACTTCTATCCTAAAATACTGATGGATGAAAAGTATTGAGATTTCATGCACTCGGAATAGGATGGTGTGTCGGTGATGGATTACTATGGACATTTCAGTAACCTGTTGTATTTTTTTCTATCCTTAGCAGCTGATGAGTTAGCCAGGGTGAGACATTTTCAATATGGGATTTTCAATGAGATATGATCATAAGTGAACATATTTCAACTAAGTACCATTAAGGAATAGATGAATCAGGCTCTCATTATAGAGGGGAGTCTAAGATAGTTCATGTGTAGTATCTAGATGGTTTCAGTAGGGTGATCTGGGTGCTATTTTTATAGCAGTAAGAAGAATCATTATGACAGTCACCTCCTGGTCAGTAGTAGGAAGATCAGTTAGGGGAGTGGAAATACTTCTAAGAATCATGGCCTATTAGAGTACTTTGAATGTGAAAAGAGAATCCAAAAGATTCATTAGTGTCCTTACCCTAATTTTTATTTCTATTTTTTGGAAGGATGAGACATCGTGAAAGGTTTTATAGGAGATCATGGTAGTAGAGTAGTGGTAGGGGATTAGAACTGGCACATAAGTCTTGAAAGGACTCAACTAACCCTCAATAGACTGATATCTGGATGTTGTTTCTAAGGTTGGGGATGTGGTACTCTAGTACTAGATTGAATGTACCACTTAGAGGGAGTAGTATAGAGGAGTCAAACTATTGTCCATGATAGAGGGGAAAGTTAGATGAATTTTATACACTCTACTCTAGCTACCATAAATGCAAGACCATATAATTTCAAAGGTACTATTTTCATATCATCTATTTTGTCTGGAATTGTTTGATATTAGAGCATTGAATTCCATTATATAAGATGTTTTTTTCAAACTATTTGGGCTTGGTTGTGGAAATCATAGATGGTGTCTTGACCACCGACACACCATTGGGAGTGCGTTTAGAGAATATCAAGCATTGAAATGTGTGTTCTCTAGAAATTAGTGGTTTCTATTTCTGTTGGGAAATTTTTGTGCTATAAATGATAGGTTTCAATTTAATTCTAGGTATGGATTAGTTAGTTTTATACTAGGATCATATCAACTATTTTTGGAGAAGTTTTACCTTACTCTCTCTAGAAGGACATATATTTTTCTCTAGGGTGAGTGGGATCTTTAGGCTTGCCATGAAGGACAATTTAGAAAAGATTAGATTTTATCATGGATTATACAACATGTCTTTCTCTAGATGATGGTGGAATGAAATAATATACTTTTCCTTCAGTGGTTTAATATTTTCAGGATGTTTTTCCTATTAAGTTATATATATTACCACTCAAGAGAGAGATTGATTTCTTGATCAAGTTAGTGATAGTAGTAGGGCCATTTTCTATCCCATTATATAAAATGGAATTAGTATAACATCATGAGTTTAAATTTTAGTTGGAATATCTTGAATAAAAGGTATTCATATATCCTGAAACATCACATTATGGATCTAATGTGCTTTCTGCTAAGTCTGAAAATGTGACTTTGAAATTTTTGGTGGACTATGAGAGATTGAAACAGATGACGAAAAAAACTCATATCCCCTTAAACAAATCGATGATCTCTTCACTCAGTTGAGAGGTTACTATATTTTCTCTGATATATAATTAAGATTATGGTATTATTAGTTGAGAGTGATATCATAATACATACCTATGTAAGAACCTGTGTTTTCACTCAGGTATGGATCCTTTAATTTTTTGTCTAAATCATCACTTTGGACCTAATATGGATGTCTAATGAGTTAGTAAAGGTTCTGAGAGTGTTTGAGGCTTGTTAAGTGCTTAGAACCCATCATTTTAAAAAAATCATGGCACATGGTATAGAGTAAACCGTGCATCAATTCTATAGGGTTTATAAAACCATGCAGATTGTGTTTTTCTTGATATAGCCACCTCACACAGTTGGCGCATGACCGTGTAGCCTAACTGTGTGAACTCCCATTTATCCTAGGTACTCATGCATGGCTTTTTCATGGTTTAATCAAATTTTGTGGAGGATTTTATTTTGGGCAGTACCATATCTCGTTGTTTGTGCACAGTTTGACAAACAGTGAAGACAAATCATGCAAAGGATAAAATTATTGGTAAAATATCCCAAATTACTTTATTGATCTATTTACTCACCTCTTCTTCCCCAACTAGTAAAACAATGATATTTTACTCTTTTTTCACCCATTTTGATATTTTTTAACATCTAAACATGGAATCAAGTGTTCTCCATCATCCATCAACTGATTGAGCTTTCGTTCATCATGTTGTATGCACAACGGTAAATACTCGAGTCTTTTTTAGCCATTCTTCTTCTCTCTTGATCTTAAACAAGATATCATCTTGTGAGCATTTTTTACATTATTCTTAGCTCTACTCAGATCTATGGAAGATAAATGGCCAATATTAGAAGAGAAGAGTCATATAACCCTAAGGTGGGTGGTCTATAACTCATCCCTAAAGTATGTTGAATTTGGAATATCTGTGTGGGGCCCACCGATTTCATCAGGGACCGTTTCTTAAATTTACATGCCATGATTATACTTGTTAGAATCATATGGTTATGATTTTTCTAAATATGTGATTAGTTGTTATAGGTTACAGCCACAACTCAATCTGCCCCATGTCAAAGGTTATTCTATATTTGGGTTTTAGTGTTTTTGCATGCTTGAGCCACTATTTGAGAATTCCTTAACTTGACCTTTATAAAGGTGATCCTTCCTATAATAAATGGATTGTTATTAATGAGAATTTTATAATGGCATGTACCATGTATGCTCACCACTTGACTCGCCTAAGGTAAGTGCTTCAAATTTATTATTAAATGAGAAATGTGAAATGGAAAATATACCAAGTATATAAGTTGGCCTTATCAAATGAGATTGAATAAAGGTTACATATCCATAGCACTCCTTTACATATTGATGGAAGGTAGCAGAGTGAACCTCTATAACTAAATATTCCTTAATGCTTAATTAAGATTTGATTAAATGGTTGAAATGCTACTTAGCATATACACACTAATAAAAGACAAGGCTTGAACCTAAGGAATGATTACATGATTACAATATCAAATAGGAATGAACTGACTCGAGCACACCTTGGATTCTGAGAGGAGAAATCCTTTGGACTCGAGAACACTATTCTGATTCAAAGATGCAGTTTTCTTTGGTTGACATCCACCAAGACTACAGTTCTTGTCTATTTCTTGGATGCTTGGTATACTACCATAGGGTCCTTTACATAATTACGTGATACCTTGGATACACTCCTTGGAACCCACATTGACTAGGAGGTTCGTTGGTGAAAGCTCATAGGGCCCTATTCTTGTTTATCCATGTTTTACCTTGATCGATCACCTTAAACTCGGTAGGTGCCTTATTATGGAATTCCATGGATTACACTTCTTGGATTACAATAGTACCCCTTATGTAGACTCAGATACTACTGAGTTAGCATTCCATGAGATCTATGTTACCACAGTTATTACCCAAGAACTCCCTCACCAGATATCATTTTTAGGTTGCCTTATTATGTCTTAGAACCTCCACTACATATACTATCACCAGGTGATGTTAGTGCTATCAATTCCTTATGTGACCTATTAACATTAAATGGTACTTACTTCATTAATGAATTGGTTACATGTTCATACACCCGCTGAAGGTTGAATTAGGTACTTGGGTATTTAGTTATATTGTACTAATTTCTTTACTTTATATATTCATGAACGAACAATTCTATATTCCATTAAATAGGATTTATGTTATAGACACTATTGGTGGTGGCCCACTGAGATTTATCTCATAGCCTCTCTAGGCACCATTTGGTACCAAAAGTAGATTACATGAGTGTATGTGTTGACCAAGGGAAGCATACAACTTCATACGCTTGATTGAGTGCTGATAGGACGGATCTTGATAGAAGAAGAATGAGTTGGATCTCCAGATACTTGGAGTAGCCTTTATTTCCTTTATAATATTTTTGAACATGTTATGACTATTTTATTGTATCTATTTTTTCAAAATTTTTAGTAACATGGCATTACATTATCATTGATCTAGTTGATACAGTTATTGTTATTCTTGTTTATCTGTTGAATCAGTTTTCCTCTGCTTAATTTATATTTATTCTGCTATTTACTACTGTTTATCTCCTTCCACTATGATAAACTCTTGTAATGAAGGAATATTATCCCCACATACACACCTTAGTACCCCACTTCTAGTTGGAAGCCTCTAGTATTTGGGGAGATGCACTTGAGGCCACATGTCCCATTGGGCCCGAGACACCCATTAAGTTGAATTCAGGTTCAGGATGTCACAATGTCGTATCGAAGGTGGATTCTTTTATAGATTTAATATTTAGAGGCAATATATTGAAGAATAATAATTCTTGGTAATTGGTTATAAGCCGTGTTTGGGTGCTGAGAACCCATGTTTAGGGTACAAACCTAGTTGCCTAAATTATAATTGTTGTTTTGCTTTTTCCTATTAGAGTTGATATTATTTCACCATTGGGTGACACACAAGATGTTTGGTGTTTTTCATTATTTCTCTATTTTAGGATTTTATTTCATCCTTGACCCAATGATATGAGGGCAAGGATTATTGTTTCTTTCATCATTATAGGCACATAGAATTTACATTTCATGCATATTTCCATGCCATATAGGTGCATTTCACTGCCTTGCATTGCTTGATATGCCTATGATTGTTGAGTAATGTTGTGATAGTTAGCTAACTCTTTTATTACTCTTAGCTATGATTGAGTGATTTCCTATCTCAATTCATGAGTTTTATGGGCCCTCATGGGTTGGTATGAGTACTTTACCGACATGATCCATTATACTATAAATAAATGGGTGTTGTTTCTAGTGAGGTGTATGGGCACTGATTCATCGAAAATGGATATCCATTATAAATTAAACCTTGAAATATAAAATGAATTGGTTACACATCCTTATCCCACCTTTTCATTTTTATGAATGGTAAAGGAGTGATCCTCGAAATTAAATGTAATATGAAATGGAACTTTCACTTGAGAACTTACTGATACCTAGCCATCTAAGCAGGTAGTTTGGGCAGTATACCTTGGGTAGTGAGTTTTACTACATTCAGCCTCCACAAGTGATGCTATATTATTCTTCAAAGTTTGTTCTGAGACATGTTCTTGGCATTTTTAGGCCAATTCCTCCACGACAACCTCATGTCGTTCTCTCGGATGGTGGTGATGATCATGCTCCAAACATGGTGGTCCCTGAGCTTCCAATCTTACCTCCAAGAGTTCCACTTGGGGAAACACCTATTTTACCTGATCCAAGCACTAATTCCCAAGTCCATGACAGTTTAATATGTCTAATGAAGTCCATGTATGATGCTCCATGGGTTTCACCTATGATGGATGATCCGACTTGCAAGTTCCAACAACAGCATCCTCCTAATTTTTCAGGGGATGGCGGTTCTCAGGTTGTTGAGTCTTGGCTAGAGGCCATGATTTCTGTCATTGAGAATCTGTAAACAACTCCAGAGTTGATATTCATGATTTATACATACATTATTGATGATTCGGCCAAGCATTGGTGGGATGTGGTTACCTAGGCAAGTTGTCATCAGGGCATGTTATGGGTTGATTTCCAGACTCCCTTCTATGATCAGTTCTTTCCTCAGGAACTCAGAGCTGATAGAGAAAGAGAGTTTATGCATCTTGAGTAGGGTTCTGTGTGAGTTATAGAATATTCAGCATGTTTTACTAATTTACAGTTCTTTTCACTACTTCTAGCCGGTGATGAGGTTTCTTGTGCTAGATGTTTTGAGGATGGGCTCTAGTATGGCATCCAAACTTAGGTGAATGTATTTCACCTACCTAACTTTTCTGAAATAGTTGATCAGACCATTATCACTGAGAATAACCTATGGGATGGAACAAGTACCAGGTTTAAGAGATCTGTGCCATCTCAAGAAAGTTGTTCTTTCAGTGGTAGGAAATGTTCCCTCAATGTTTCTCATTAGGGAAGTGGAAAACATAGTTTATTGTTTGATAGATTTGTGGTGTGTCATTAGTGTGAAGGTTTGGGGAATTAGAAGCCCCAATGTGATAGAGACCCTATGGAGTGTTGGGATTGCATCCTTATGGGTCATCTTCTGCATTTCTTTAAGACCTTTCCACTATTTTCGACTGAAAAAAGATCAACATCAGCTCCACCTTCAGGAGCATGTTCTTTTGCACCGCATTAGAGAGGGAGTTGGAATAGAACCCGAAGGTCTAGAAAAGGAGGAGCCAATGGATGTGGTAGTCTGACCCCTGATCCCCAGTAGATCTAGCAGAGCAGTCATGATTGTGGTAGTCTATCTATTTCACAAGGTCATGGATCAGTTCAGTTGCATTCATTACAACCGATACCCAAGGATTAGGCTATGAAACCATCTACAACATGAGGTAATATTATAGTATCCTCCACCATTATATCTTCTTTGTTTAATATAGGTACTTTAAACTCTTTAATTTCTATATCTATTGTGGAAATCCTGGGATTGAGATACAATATCAATATGGTGTAATGACCCTCGATACACCGTTGGGAATTCAGAAAGAGGGAATATGCCAATGTAGGGACTATCCCCTTGAGATAGGTAGTTATCCTTTCTTGTGGAATCTCTTTGTTCTTGAGATGATGGGCTTTGATGTCATTCTCAGGATGGACTGGTTTGTCCACTATCTCAACTTTATAGACTACTATCTTAGTAGGGTATCTTTTACATTAGTAGAAGCCAGTAATTATCTTTTCAAATGTGAGTGCGATATCTAGGCTGGGAGAGCTATACCAAAGCATCATGGGCTAGGTGGAGTGACCACCTAGGTTGAAAATATTTTCATAGAGGATCATGGTTTTCTTTACACTAATTTCCCTATAGTATTTGATCATTTCTGGGAAGTATTTCCTGATTACTTTTCTCACTTACTTTATAAGATAGAGGTAGAGTTTACAATCGAGCTTTTTCTAAGAGAAGCTCTAGTATCCATTCCACCTTATAGGATAAAACCTACCAAACTCAAGGAATTCAATAGGAAGTTAGAGGATCTATATGCCCAAGGTTTTATACGACCTATTAAATACTCTTGGGGTTCTCTCATGCTTTTTTCGAAGAAGGTGGATGAAACCTTACATCTATACATGGATTACAAAATGTTGAACTAGCTTACAATCAAGAACCAGTATCTAGTTCCTCAAATAGATGATCTCTTTGGACAGCTCCAAGGAGAAAATGTCTTCTCTAATATTGACCTGAGATCAGGTTATGATCTGATGTGAGTCAAACCACTAGACATACCTCATAAAAGTTTTCATTGCAAGTATGGTTTGAATGATTACCTTGTTATACCGTTTGGTCTTATGAACGCATCTGTCATTTTCATGGATTTGATGAATAGTGGTTTCCACCCCTATTTGGACTCTTTTATCATGATCTTTGTGGATGATATATTGGGGAATTTTCATACTCATAATGAAAATTCCATATATCTTGATATCTTTCTGAGTAAAATTAGAGAGAATTATCTTTATTACAAGCTTAATAAGTTCCACTTACAGATCGACAAGGTCCACTTCTTGAGTCATATTATCTTAGAATCATAAGTATCTATTAATCATGAAGATTTCAGTGCTGCATTTTCCTAGGAGGATCCCAAAAACATTTTTGATATACCGAGTTTCTTGGGGATGGCTGGATATTACAGGAATTTCATAAAAGACTTCTCACATCTCTATTTACCCCTTACAGGACTTACAAAAAAGGGTGTTAAGTTACTATGGTAAGAAGCATGCAAGAAATCCTTTCAGGAGAATAAAGGGAGGCTTGTCACAACACCGATTCTAATTCTTCCAGAACTTGGAAAAGGTTATAACATATTCTGTTATTTATTAGGAATTTTCCTAGGATATGTGTTGATGTATGGAGACAAAGTCATTGCGAATGGATCTCAGTAGTTGGGGCCTCATGAGAGAAATTAACCAATGCATGACCCTGAGCTAGCAGTAGTGGTCCATTCCTTAAGTTTCTATATATATTATCTTTTTGGTGAGTGATTTGTGGTGTACATCGACCATAATAGCCTCAAGTATATATTTTCACAATGTAACTTGATCCTTAGACAATGAAGATCGATCGAATATCTTCAATGCTTTGATTTTGAAATTTCTTATATGCATGGAAAGGGAAATGTGTTCATTGATGAATTGAGTCATAAAACTCATATGTATGCCATATAGGACTATAATGATGAATGGAAGTTAATATCCCACATTTCTGAACATCATATGGAGTTTCATGAAAGTCACGAGCAGTTGTATCTCTCAGCCTTAACAATTACCTCTTCCCTTCTTGAGAATATAAAGACTAGGTAGTTTTTAGATCTAGAAGGCTTGGTTCTCTATGGGAATATATCAGGAGATAACCCACCTCCAGATTTTTCTATAGATAAGAACAACATCCTACATCTACATGTATGTATCTGGGTTTCTAAAGATATGAGAGAGGAGTTGATGAAGGAGTCATATGCTTATCAGTGGGAAATTCATCTAGGCATATCAAATATTTATCGAGATATGAAACGCCATTATTGGTGGCCTAGGATGAAATGTTAGATAGTGGATTTATCACTAGGTGTTCCACCTGTCAGCTGGTGAAGGTAGATCACCAGAGATCTGTAGGCTTGTTATAGCCGCTACCAGTTCCAAAATAGAAATGGGAAGATGTTTCTATAGATTTCGTAGTCGTCTTACCCAGGTTACTGAGGGGTAAAAGTGTTATCTAGGTAGTCATTAACTGACTAATGAAATCATCCCACTTCATTCCTATACGGGATACTTTCTTAGTTGATGAGTTGGGATGATTTTATGTCTGTGAGATCATACAACTACATAGGGTTCCTCAGACTATCATTTTATATTGGGACTCTCGTTTCACATCATGGTTCTGGCAGGGTTTGCCGAAATATATGGGAACTCAGTGCTTCTAAGGATATCTTTTCATGCTCAAACCGATGGACAATCGAAATTTATAATAAAAGTTTTAGAGAATCTTCTCTGAGCATGTGTCCTCGATTTATGTGGTTCTTGGGAAAATAATATCCCTATCATCGAGTTCACCTATAATATTAGTTTTATTGAAATAATTCAGATGGTTCTTTTTGAGTCATTATATGGTAGGCCATTCTGTTCACCCATGTGTTGGCTAGAGGTAGGTGAGGTAGCCATATTAGGTCATCATCTCACTCAAGAGACTTCATAAAAGGTTCAGTTGACCAGGAAGTGTATGACTACTGCTCAGTCTTGACAAAAATCTTATTTAAATTTTTGTTGAAGACCTCCAGATTTCGAGGTTGGGCATAGTTTTTTCCTTTGGGTATCACCCATTCTTGGGCATAGACAGTTACAGAATCTGGGAAATTTTCCGCCTCATTACGTCAGACCATTTGAAATTCTAGTGATAGTTGGGTCGGTAGCCTATCGGTTGATACTACCTCAGAGGGGCCATTCCATGAAAAAATTATTTCATGTTTCAAAGCTTTTACAATATCAGGGTTAACCATCTCATACCTTTGAACTTGAGTAAGTTGAGTTAGATGCTAATTCTACCTTTGAGGAATATCCAGTATGCATAGTTGACTAAAGCATAAAGGCTCTATGAGGAAAGTATATCCCTCTTGTATAGGTGTTATAGTAGCACGACCGAGTACATGATGAGACTTGGGAGAGGTAAGCTGATGTACATTCCTAATGTCCAGAGATTTTCTCATATAATGTTTCTTTAACCTTGGATGGATAACTCAGGGGAAAGTTCTTTTAAGGGGGAAAGACTGTAAGAACCTAGTTTTTCACTCAGGTATCGATCCTTTAATTTCAGTATACATCTTTACTTCAGACCTAATATATATTCATAATTATTTAGTAAAGTTTTTAAGGGTTCTTAGGGCTTGTTTGGAGTCTAAACCCCATTTTTTGAGAAAAATAGGCTTGGCACACAGTTTAGAGTAAAATGTGCTGCAATTCTACATGGTTTGGAAAACTGTGTGTGTAATAACCCAAGATTTCATAGAACGTTATCTCTTTAAAGTAGGTTAATAGCTTATATTTCACACAACATCGACTTGGCTTACGTTATACACAAGATTGAGTTTCTGCGAGACATCACATTAGTATTATAATTATTCAAACGATATATTTATTTATCATTTTAATATTGTAATATGAATAGTAAAAAATAAAAATAAAATTTTATTTATAATTTTTTCACATAAATAAAAAATATTTATAATGAAATGTATATGTTTTGTTAAAATAGTTATATATTTAGAAAAACTATTTTTTTAAAAGAACTACTTTTTATGTCCTTTTGTAAACAATAATAAAATTAATTTTAGACTCTCTTTAAAATTGAATTTGGTAAAATAGACTTCATTTTTGAATTTGGAATATCAAAATTATCTTAGAGTGAATTTTAAATATTTTTATGAAAACATTCAAATTTTTTATGAATAGTGAAAAATACTGCATAGTACATAAAAACTGACTTTTTCATTTAAATAATTATTTTTAATTAAAATATATCTTAAAGTAAAAAATAAATAAATAATATATATTATCCCATGTTAAGTAATTTGAGTAATTTTATAATATAATTAGATATAAAAATTCATTGAACTTTTTAACATCTTTTCACCCACCTTCTAGGCACATTTGTAAGTTAGCATAAAATGTAATTTTACCACTTCTGTGAAATGGATATTGAAAATACAAAAAACATTGTTGTCATTAGTAAGTGAAATTTGGTTCAATAGGATCAAAATAATTTTTTTGTGAATAAAAACATTTGAATTTTATTTACCACGGTTAAAGGTAAATAAGGTTATTAAAGGTAAAAATAATATTACAATAATATAAAATTACCCTATAAATTGTCTTAATTATATTGGATAAGTGTATTTCTACCAAAATAAAACTTAGGACAAAAATATGATCCTTTTTAATCCACTTGTGTTAGATTAGGACATTTATTATATTTTATTTAAAGAAGAGTGATAAGTGTTAAATTCAAATTTTAATAACTAAAACATTTTTAATATTGGGATATACATAAGATAAATTACACTATAAATATTAATTAGATATATAAAAATATTTCCTATATCATAGTATTTTATTTAAAATATTTAGACATTAAATAATTAAATTTATTTATGACACAATAATGATGCAATATTCTTTTTATTAATGAAAGAATCAAATAAATGATATTATAAATATTAAAATAAATATAAATCGAATTTTTTCATGACATACACGAATTTTCTAGATGAAACCGACATATTCTGTATGATTTAATGTCTTTTTTTAATGAATCATGTTTTTATGACTTAAAGAAAATCAATTACTAAATAGTGTAAAATTGTCCTAAATGAGTTTTAAAAAAAAATACTATTTTATTAAATGATATAATATTCATAAAAATATATGATTCAGAAAAATAAAATACATAATGTTATATATGTCATTAATTAACTACTTTACTTTTTATTGGCATTTTAGAGTAACAATATTAACCATGTAGTATAAAAATACAAGATGACATGGTAAAAGTTAAACTTTTTAACTAAGAGTTAAATCTAAAAGGAAAGGTTAATATGGTTACCTAAATCAATATAAAACCTATTGGTTGAGAGGATATCAACCAATAACCACCTTATCACTGAAATAAATCCATTTTAAGCTATTAGAAACCAAAAATAGTTTTATAATTAATTAGTATTTCAAGCTTTTCCTAAAGTGCCACTCACCTCTCTTATAAAAGGGTACTTCACCTTCTCTTAAATTCACACATCTAAAGAAATTTGGATCCAAAAAACCAACTCAAATATCCTCCAAACTAACCTCAATTTAAACTATAGGCCTTACCTTGATCATAAATTCAACCTATGGATCCCTTTTGTTCAAATAAAAAGGAAACACCTGAAGAAGAGATAATTATTTTATCATCTCTATCAAAGTTATTTTCTTCTTCAACTTCCTCTTTTGTTTTTATTACCATAATAAAATAATAAATACAGTACCTTCTAAATGCTTATATATTATTATAAATATGGTACAACCATTTTCATTATTCTGTCCATCATATGAATAACAAAGTCACCATGCATGCGTACGTACAGATTACCGTCTCCATATCGTGGTATAGTTTGTTATTCAACACTACATTATTTTGATGAGTATAATAATGTATATAATTAATTTAAATAATGAATATAACATGGTAATTATTATATATATATAATATACCATCCAATTAAACACCGTTTCACCGTCAATATAATGATATTGTCACTCGTGCGTACAAACGGTTTACCTTCTCCAAGACAGAATGAGAGTCATCTTCAACGATCACCCTTCAAGAATTTTCATAAAAATATATATATTTATTAATTATTAGATATATGAAATAATATTTCTACTGGAATAATATATATTTATGTATAAAAATATATTTTATTTACTTACTTTCATACTATACGATAAGAAAACGGAAACAACGTTCACGAGTACATACGGACTACCGTCCCCGTGAATGGTGTTTCCATTTTATATATCTATCTATTATACATATTTATATTATGAATATATAAGATATATAAATCATTTTTTATATTCTTTAAGTATTTAAATCACGATCTAAGTGACATGATCAAGAATAACAAGTTAAAACATGTATGATAAAGAAATTGATTATTACCTGAAATGTTACTTTAACATGGAAATTATTATTAAATGGGTAGTATAAAGTCATAAATGAATCATATATGATATCATAAATATGAGTATGGTTATGGTTTAATTTAATAACATACTATTTTCATTATATAGGTGGTTAAACATACCCTCAAATAAAGGAAAATACAAGGTAAGGGTTAATTCCTCAATCTCATTATTATTCGAGACTGTTGATGTGTAAGTATTTACTGGGACATATTTATCATCATTGTACATATTTCATAAAAATGTTTTAAAAATGAATCTTCTATAGTTTTATGGAAGGTAATATTTGACTATATCATCATTTAAAATGATTTAATTATTTTTTTCTAAATATATTTTATTAATATCCCTATTTTTTCAAAATAGTTTTAAAGATTTATTTATATGGACATGATTGTTTTAAAATGTTAATTCCTTTCAAAATTTCAAAGTGTTATGGTACAATTTTATACAAAAAATTCTTTTAAATGAATTCCTTTATAATTTTTTTGAGTTTTAAATTATTTCATGAAAATGGATATTTCTCTTTAAGAGTTTTACTGATCATTTTCAACTATGTCAACATTCTTTACTGGATATATTCTTGATTGAGGTCAATTTATTATAATACAACATTCCATATTGTATTTAATGAGTTCCGATATTTTTGACTGTGGATGTTCTATTTTTATACCATTCATGGTTTATGGTTAAGGTATTGAAATTTTGTATAATTGTTTTAATATGAATGATTATGTTATGTTTCACCATTTTCATAGGAGGAATACATTGGACTTAGTATGTGATGGGTGGCGCCCTCTATAGACCCTCGATGCATTGGTAGGTCTCATGATAAAAAGTACTATATTGGCACAAGGCCTTGAAAAACTTTATATTTAGGGTCTTGGAACGTGGCCTTGACTTTTTGGTTAAGATGTTTTAGATTATGAATTCCATCATTATGAGATTAGTTATTGATGTTCAAGGTGATTATTTGACTAGTAGAATATCCATGTGCAGGTTTATATGGTATTTTTTGATTTAATTTTTTCCTATATTATGTTCAAGTTTATGTTTAAAAGGCTTCTATTTTTATTATACATATTTCCATAAAAGTTTATTGCTTACGAAATATTATTTACCCTTACTGAGCATCTGAGCTCACCCCTTTCTTATGTTTTATTTCATCAGGATTCTAAGAAGTGTATTATGATCAATATGCAGGGTTAATCTAGGGGAATAATTGAGTTTTCAAAGGATTATTTATGTTATGTTTTATGTTATAAAGTGTAATGTTATTTCTTATATGTAATCTATTTTCCAAGACTTCTAAACTGATCGGTCCTTCGGGAATTTATTCCTTGAAATCATGTCAATTTATTAAAATAATGCACTGACTTTGGGATTCTAGTGTTGGGGTGTTACATTTGGTATCAGAGGAAGTTTAGCAACAACCTTGGAAATAGATTTAGGAAACTAAGATTTGGGATCATAACCCTAATATAGAATTTTAGGATAAGTATTAAAAATAATAAGAGAATTTTAAAATAGATATTATGTCGGTATTATTAGAAAATAAATCTCTGTCTAGATACTACAAGTGAACGTGGTTCTGGAAAAGATGTTCCTAGGGGTGAAAACTCTTACAAGGTGTTTTAAGATTGATGCAGGGTAACCCGTAACTTGAAAATGGGCCTTATTACTCCAGGGGGATATGCGTAGGATAATTAGTATTTTCTTTACAACCCATTATATAGAATTTATGGGTAAATATGTCCTCAAAGGAACCGTATTTATGATTATGGATTAGATATGCATAAAATTTTCAATTTATGTTAAGTATTTCACTAGTTTTGAATCATGAATTACGATTCATAACCTAATCTAGATTACAACATTGTTTAGAAATGGTTCCTAGTAAAATGAATGACAACCCCACCAATGCACATGTTCCAAAGAGTAAGAAGGATCCTATAATTCATGGTATTAAGCCAATATTTTGAAGGAAAATATCCTCCCATGTATTCTCATAATATGGAGAAATAGTATCATGTGTTAATAAGATAAGTAAATTATTATCTGAGTCTTATAAATTTGAAGGGAAGCCAGATAAGAAGAGGATGGTAGAGACAAAGATGGATAAAGGGAAGAAGGGAAAGATAGATTTCCCCATATGTGATAACTGTGGAAAAATCACCCTAGGAAGTTCATGAAAGGATTGGGTGTTTGTTATAAGTGTGGAGAAAAGGGTCATCAAGAAAAATAATGAAAAGGGAACAAATATAAGACTAATATTCAGTGTTTCAACTGTAGTGAAATGGGGAATTATACAAATAAATGTCCTAAGTGTCAAGGAAATATAGATCAGAAGGATCAAAGTGATCAAGGTCAAGCAGAAGCAGTTACTAAATTAGACATGGAATAATTAATGTATCTGTGTTTCTAGATTGAATAATTATGTCATTTAAGTGTTGTATCAATGATGTACATGTTATTTGAATTATGGAAATAAATACGGATTGTACTGTAGTACTATTTCATTATGTATTTGAGATTCTATGGTACTATGAATAGTGACTCAATAGAAAGTTATACTTTTTTGGAAAATACATGGTCATGGGAAAGATAAACCTTAATATGGTCTTAATAATGAGGTAGTGTTTTTGGAATAAGCGATGATTGTTTTGGATAAATTATATTATATATTATTGACTGCCTTGGAACAAATAAATTGTTTGTTTATTCCATCATTGTTTGAGTTTACAACATTTTTCGATTTAAGGAGTATATCTAGTATTCTATAAAGAATAAGGGAGAATGAATTTATTCAATAAGGTTTTATGGTAATTCAGGGTGTTACCATGTTTTAAGATAATATATGATGAAGGTATTCACATGTTATTATGTGGAAGAAAGAGATATTCATTATGTTTACCTCCAATATAAATTTTTGGACTGTGAGTTTGGACACAAGTATTTTGGATAAGTCTAAAGGTTGGAATGGAGTAAGTTGAGTGCTTGATATTTTGTATGAAGTTAAAGTATAATTTATTGGATACTTTGACCTAACCTTTTGGATTTCAGTAAACATATAGAGGATTAAGGAAATACTTGGGGACCTTATGATTTATCAAATTCACATCAGACGTAAAAAAATCATTTTGAACATTCATTTCCTAGTGTAAGGTATGAAGTGAAAATAGATCAAATAACAACCAAATGATGAGATTATGATTATGACAAGTAATGAAATCAAGTATGCTTTATTGAGTTCTTATCTTGATAGTAAATTAATCCCTCTTCTTCAAAAATAGTATCTAAAAGAAATTTTTTATCCTAATACATTAAGTTTTGTTGAAGTGATGATACTTTAAATCATCATATATTTATGTCTTTATTGCCCCCAATTTTCCATTTATTATTCACTTGTTTGTGATTGATGACCTCAATCATTCCATATAAATATTTACATTTTTTCCTATAATTATGTGTCTCTAATTTAAACCAATGTTCTCATATTTGAAATCCTAATTTGTTGATTACTTTTTCATTTCCTATTCCCACTTATTAAGACTAAATTTTATTAACCCCGATTCTGATGTTAGTTTTCCACAAAATTATTTTTTTATTTTCAACCTTTTATTTTTGAAGAACAATTTCAAATTGTGAGGAAACAAATTATTGAAAGTGGGGAGAATGTAACAACCCAAGATTTCATGGTACATTATCTATTTAAATTAGGTTATTATCTTATATTGCATGAAATACTAACTTGGCTTGCATTATACGCTAGATTGAGTTTCTGCGAAATAACACATTAGTATTAAAATTATTTAAATGATATATTTATTTATCAATTAAATATTTTAATATGAATAGTAAAAAATAAATTTGTAATTTTATTTATAATATTATCACATAATTAAAACATATTTATAATTAAATTTATAAGTTTTTTTAAAATAGTTATATATTTATAAAAACTATTTTCTTAAAAGATCTACTTTTTATGTCCTTTTGTGAACAATAATAAAATTAATTTTAGACACTCCTAAAAATTGAATTTGGTAAAATATACTTCATTTTTGAATTTTTAATATCAAATTTATCTTATGGTAAATTTTTGGCATTTTTCTGAAAACATTCAATTTTTGATGAATAGTGAAAAATACAGCATAGTACATAAAAACCAACTTTTTCATTTAAATAATTATTTTTAATTAAAATTTATCTTAATGTAAAAGTAGACACATAATACATTAATTAGAACAATTTAATTCATTTGATTCATTTTATAATATAATTAGATAATAAAATTCCATTGAAATTTTTTAACATCTTTTTACCCACCTTCTAGGCACATTTGTAAGTTAGCATAAAACGTAATTTTACCACTTATGTGAAATGAATTTTGAAAATACGACATACATGGTTATCATTAGTAAGTAAAATGTTGTTCAATAGGATAAAAATAATTTTTGGTGAATAATAACTTTTTAATTTTATTTACCACGGTTAATGGTAAATTGAGAAATTAAAGATAAAAATAATATTATAATAATATAAAATTACCCTATAACATGTCCTAATTATATTGAATAATTTTATTTCAACCCAAATAAACCTTAGTACAGAAATATATTCCTCTTTAATCAACTTGTGTTAGATTATTACATTTATTATATTTTATTTAAAGAAGAGGTAAAAAAGTGTCAAATTCCAATTTTAATAAATAAAATATTTTTAATATAGATATATACATAATATAAATTAGACTATAAATATTAATTATAAAGATAAAAATATCTCTCACATCATGTTATTTATTTTTAATTTTTATACATTAAATAATTAAATTTATTTATGACACAATAATGATGCAATATTCTTCTTATTAATGAAAGAATCAAATAAATGATATTATAAATATTAAAATAAATATAATATTAATGTTTTGATTCCATCCACTAATTTTATGGAATAAATTGACATATGTTATATGATTTAATTCCATTGGTTTTAAGGAATCAAGTTTTTATGACTTTAACAAAAATCAATTACTAAATAGTGTCAAAATTGACATAAATGAGTTTTTTTAAAAAGATACAATTTTATTAAATGATATAATATTACTAAAAATCTATGATTCAGACAAAGGACATATATAATGTTATATATGTTATTAATTAACCACTTGAAATTCTATTGGAATTTTAAAGTAACTATATTAACCAGGTAGTATAAAAAAACAAGAATACATGGTAAAAGTTGAACTATTTAACTAAGAGTTAAAACGAAAAGATAAGGTTAATATGGTGACCTAAACTTATATAAAACCTATTGGTTGAGATAATTTCTACCCATCACCACCTTATCCTAGAAATGAATCAATTTAGAGCTATTAGAAACCGAAAATAATATTATCATAAATTAATATTTCAATCTTTTCCTAAAGTGCCCCTCACCTCTCTTATAAATGGGTACTTCCTCTTATCTTAATTTCACACCACCAAATCCATTTTTCTCAGCCAAACTCAGCTTAAATATCCTCAAAACTACCCTCAATTCCACCAATAGGCCTTACCTTGAGCATAATTCCAACTTAAGGATCCCTTTTGTTCAAATCAAAAGGAAACACCCAAAAAACAGGTAATTATTTTATCACATCTTTCAATGTTTTTTTCTTCTTCTACTTCCTATTTCTTTGTTGTCACCATACTAAAATATAACTCCAGTACCTTATACATGATAAGATGTTATTATAAATATGTTATAACCATATTAATTATTCTATCCATCCTATTAATGACAAATTCACCATGTGTGTGTACGTACGGCTTACTGTCTCCAGTTCGTGGTGTAGTTTATTATTCAACACTAAATTATTTTGATGGGTATAATAATGAGTGTAATTAATTTAAATAATTATTATAAAATGGTAATTATTATTTATATGTAATATACCATCAAATTAAACAATTTTTCACCATCAATAGAATAATATTCTTGCTCGTGCGTACGTACAACTTACCGTCTCCAAGATGTGATGAGATTCATCTTCAACGATCACCCTTCAAGAATTTTTATAAAAGTATATATTTATTAATTATGAGATATATGAAATAATATTTCTACTGGAATAATATATATTTATGTAGATAAATATATGTCATTTACTTACTTCTATACTATATGATAAGAAAACAGAAACAACGTTCATGCGTACGTATGTACTACCATCTCCATGAATAGTGTTTCAATTTCATATATCTATCCATTATAAATATTTATATTCTAAATATATATGATATATAAATCATGTTTTATATTCTGGAAGTATTTAAATCATGATATAAATGATACGATCAAGAATAACAATGTTAAAACACATATGCTAAAGAAAGCGATTATTATTGAAAATGTTACTTTAACATAGAAATTATTATTAAATGGCTAGTATAAAGTAATAAATGAATTATATATGATATCATAAATATGATTATGGTTATGGTATAATTTAATAACATGCTAAAATAATTGTACAGGAGGTTAAACCTACTCTCAACTAAAGGAATGTATAAGGTAAGGGTTAATTTTTCAATCTCATTATTATTCGAGATTGATTATGTGTAAGTATTTACTAGGACATATTTATCATCCATGTCCATGTTTTATAAAAATGTTTTCAAAAGGAATATTTTATGGTTTTTTGGAAGGGACTCTTTAACTATATCATCATTTTAAATGATTTAAAGATTTATTTTTCTAAATCTATTTAATTAATGTCCATGTTTTTCAAAATGGTTTTAAGGATTTATTTATATATACATGGTTGTTTTTAAATGTTAATTCCTTTAAAAAGATTCAAAGTGGTATGGGAAACTATGATTCAAAAATATATTTTAAATGAATTCATTTATAATTTTTGTTACTTTTAAATGATTTCATGAAAAAGGTATATTTCTCTTAAAGAGGTTTACTAATCATTTTCATCTTTGTCAAAATCCTTTACTAGATATTATTCTTGATTGAGGTTGATTTATTACAATAAAATATTACATATTGTATTGAATGAGTCATGATGTGTTTGACTATGGATGTTCTATTTTTATACCATTAATGGTTTATGGTTAAGGTATTGACATTTCTTATACTAGTTTTAATATGAATGATTATGTTATGTTTCTACCTTTTCATATGATGAATGCATTGGACTTAGTAAGTGACAGGCATGGCTCGCTATTTCCCCTTGATGCATCAGTAGGTCTCATGAGACAAACTACTATATTCAAACAAGGCCTTGACAAAATTTATATTAAGGGACTTGGCACGAGGTCTAGACTTTGTGGTTAAGATGTCTGACATTATACATTCAATCATTATTAGATTAGTTATTGATGTTACATGTGATTATTTGACAATTAGAATATCTATGTGAATGTTTATATTGTAATGATTGATTTAATTTTCCCCATATTATGTTCAAGTTTATGTTTAAAAGGATGTTATTTTTATTATACATCTTTCCTTAAATGTGTATAGATTCCTCAAAATTATTTACCCTTACTGATCATCTAAGATCACCCCTTTCTTATGTTTTCTTTTACCAGGATTCCAAGAATTGTATTATGATTAATATGCGGGGTTAAGATAGGGGACTATTGGAGTTCTCAAGGGATTATTTATGCTAGTTTTTATGTTATAAAGTGTAATGTTATGTTCTTGTATGTAATCTATATTCAAAGACTGCTAAACTGATCGGTCCTTCCAAAATTGATTCCTTGTAATCATGACAATGTATTAAAATAATTCACCAACTCCAGGATTCTAGAGTTAAGGAGTTACAAGGAAGATTGTGCTTTTTCAGACAGATCAACCTTGCACAATTGGCACACATCCGTGTGACCTAACCGTGCAAATTCCCCTTTTTTCTAAGTACCCATGCATGGATTGCACACATTTTGATCAAACCATGTAGAGGATGTTATTTCGGGCAGAACCAACTTGCTTGGTTTGCACACGGTTTGACAAACCATGCGGAGAAACCATGCGTAGGCTAAAATTCTAGGTAAATGTCCAAAATTCACTTAATGATCTATTTACTCTTTGCTTCTTCCCAAACTTCTAAAACAACATGGTTTTACTCCTTTTTCACCCATTTGGAGCTTTTTGAAGATCTAAAATTGGAATAAAGAGATCTACATCGTCCAAAAACTGATCATGCTTCCATTCATTATGTTGGATACACAATGGTATGTACTTGAGTTATTTTTATCCATTCTTCTTCTCTATTTCTCTCGATCTAGATATCTTCGTGGGAGTGTTTTCAACTTTTCTTAGATATACCCAAATTCAAAGCAAATCAAGGTATGATACCAGAGGAGGAGAGTCATACAACCCTAAGGTGGTTAGTATATAATTCATTCTTAGTGTTCGCTGATTTTTGAATATCCATGTGGTGCCCATTGATTTCATTGGGGACTATTTCTTAAATTTACATGCCATGATTTTACTTATTAGAATCATATGGTTATGTTATTTCCAAATATGTGATTAGTTGTTAGCGGTTACACCAAAAACTTAGTCTTCCCCATGTTGATGGTTATTCCATATTTGGGTTTTAGTGTTTTGGCACATTTGATCCACCGTTGGGCATTCCTTCACCTGACCTTCTTAAAGGTGATCCTTCATATAATAAATGGCTTGTTATTAATTTGAATTTCACAATGGAATGTACCATGTATTCTCACCTCTTGATCCACCTAAGGTAAATGCTTCAAATTGATTATTAAATGTGAAATGTAAAATAGAAAATATACCAAGTATATAACTTAGCCTTATCAAATGAGATCGAATAAAGGTTACTTGTCTGTAGCACCCCTTTCCATATAGATGGATGGTATTAGAGTGAACCTCTATAATTGATTATTTATTAATGGTTAATTATGATTTGATTAAATGGTGCAAATACTACTTGGACTATCCACACTAATGGAAGAAAATACTTGAACCTAATGAATTATTACATTATTACCTTATCAAATTATAATGGAATGACTCGAGCTTGCCATGGATTCTAAGAGGAGAATACATTGGGACTTGGGAACCCCATTCTGATTCAAGGATGCAATTTTCTTGAGTTGAAACCCATGTAGACTCTGGTTCTTGACTATTCCATGGATTCTTGGCATACTATCATAGAATTATTTACATTATTACCTGATACCTCAAATAAACTCCTTGGATCTAGCATTGAATAGTAGGTTCCATGGTGAAAGCCCATAGTACATTATCCTTGCTTATCCCCATTTTACCTTGGTCGATCACCTTGAACTAAGTAGCTGCATTATTGTGGAATACCTTGGATTACGCTCCTTGGATTACACTCTTACCCATTATCTAGACTCAAATACCACTGAGTTAGCATTTTGTGAGATCTATGTTACCTTAGTTATTACCCTGAAAGTCCCTCACCAGATATTATTTTCAGGTTTCCTTGTTATGCTTTGGAACCTTCACTACTTATACTATAACATGGTGATTTCAGTTCTTGCTATGCCTCATGTGACCTATTAACAACAAATAACAATTAATTAATTAATGAACTAGTTACATGTTCAGAAACCAGCTAATAGATGAAGCATGTACTTCAATATTTAGTTATATTGTATTACTTAATTAACTTTATATATGCATGATTGTACACTGCTATATTACATTAGGTGGGCTAGATGTTATAGACACCATTGGTGGTGGCCCACTGAAAAATATCTCACACCCTCTCCGGGCACTGTTTGGTTCCCGGAGTAGATTACATGACTGCAGGTGTTGAAAAAAGGAAGCATATAGCTTTGAACACTTGATTGTGTGCTAATATGATGAAGCTTGATAGAATAGGAACGAGTTGGATCTCAGGATTCTTGGAGTATCCTTTGTTTCATTCATACTATTTTGGAACATGTTATTTATATTCTCTTATATCCATGTTTTCCAGTTTTCTAGTAACATGACATTACACCATCATTTCTCTAATTGATATTGTTATTGTTATTATCATTTATCTATTGCATCAATTTGCTTCCGCTATTTATTTATATTGCTTATGTTGTTTATTATTGTTTATATCCTTCCACTATGATACACTGGTAATGAGGGTATAGTCTCCCCAGGAGCACACCCTAGGCCCTTGCTTCTAGTCAAGAGCCTTTGGCATTTGAGGATAGGCTCTTGAGGCCTGTGCCCCACCGGGTTTGGGCCCCCGTTAAGTGGCACCCGAGTTTAGGAAATGACAACCTCAAACTAGTTTTAAGAGCATGTATGGATTTTACATGTTTGTGGTTATGTTGTTAAGTGTGATGAATGCACTAGTGGTTTTCATGGACTTGATGAATCAGATATTTAATCATTTTTAGATCATTTTTGTGGTTTTCTTCAAAAACATCTTATTATACTCTCAGTCTGCATAATATCATACCCAACATCTTGACATTGTCTTGATTACATTGATAGAGCATATAATTTTTTCAAATATATCTAAATGTAGTTTTTCGATTGATAAAGTGAACTTATTGGGTTATTCCATCTTAGAGGATAAAGTGTCAGAGGATCCAGAGAAGGTTATTTCTAATGTATCTTGGGAGTGGCCCAATAATATATGTTAGATTTGGAGATTTCTAGGTTTATCATGTTATTATCATCATTTCATTCTATACTTCTCGGTCTTGTAGAACTAATGTATAGGCTATCCAAGAAATGTGTAATGATTTTTTTTCTGAGGATTTTGAGAGATATTTTCTAGATCTAAAGATATAGAAAGCCTTAATACTGATACTCATCTTACCTTTGTTATGTAAGGCATATAATTTGTACTATGATGCTTCTAGAGTTGGACTCAGATTATTTTTAATGAAGGAGGATTTAGTGGTTGCTTTTGGATCCAGAGAGCTAAGACCACATGAGGGAAATTTTTCAATTCATGATCTAGAGTTAGATGTGGTGGTAAACAAATTATGATTATAGAGACACTATCTTATGGGTGAGAGGTTTTTGGTCTGCACAGACCACAAGATCCCCAAGTATATATTTTCTAAATAGAAATTGAACCTTCAGTAAAGAATGTGGTTTAAGTATTTACAATATTTCAACTTTGAGTTGGATTATACACTAGGTAAGGGAAACATCGTTTCTAGTGTCTTAAGCGACAAGATGAAAAAATAGGTAGTGTGGGAGTCTTGAAATGAGTGGTGGATGATGACACTTTTAGAAAACATGAATCTAGATGTTAATGAGTCCCAGGGATGAGTGTCTTGGATTTTGATATCTGTTATAACCATTCATTTAGACTAGATCAACCACATGTTGTTATCTAATATTAAGTTCTTAACTCTGACGAAAAGAATTATAGTGGAGATTAACCACCAAGATGGTCTCTTGGAATAAGTGTTGTTTTCTTATCTATGGTCGAGTATAGGTTTCTATAGAATTTCACTAGGAGCTAATAAGAGAGTTTCATGATTTTAGATGGTTAATACATCATGGGATAAAAATATGTATCATGATATCAGTAGAAAATACTGATGTCTAGTAATGAAAAAAGAGTTATCAGGATTCGTAGTGAGATGCATAACTTTTCGGCAGGTGAAAGTAGAGCATCGAAGGCATGTTGGGATATTACAACCTATATCCATTCTTGAATGGAAATGGGATGATTCCAACATTTAATTTAAAATGAGATTACCCAATAAACCTTTTAATAATGACATAGTATGGGTGATCATTGATATATTGACGAATGTATCCCACTTTTATCCATTAGGGAGACCTTTAACATTGATGGTCTTGGTGAACATTACATGAAATAAATAGTTTGACTACATGCATTCGAAGGGGTATCATTTCTAATAGAGATAATTGTTTCACATATCATTTCTATAAGGGTCTTCAGAAGTCTTTGGGATCATAGGTTCTTCATAGTACATCCAATCATCCTCATACTAATGGTTAAACTGAATTGACAATTCAGATTTTAGAGGATATGATATATGCATGTGTGATGGATTCTAGTGGTTTATGGGAACATCATTTTTCACTCATGGAGTTTTACTTTAATAAAATATTCCATGCATCGATCTAT